>JAPDVU010000003.1:181386348-182586348 GCA_026230045.1 Corynorhinus townsendii
AATTTTACAGTTTTAGATGTTTTCCAGTGAGACACAATGGAGTGACAACAGTGAGTGTTAAGAACCAGAAACAGATTCATGGAATCTTAATCCTCATTCTGGTTTTCAAACAACTGATATTCACAGTAGAGGCAGAGTCTATAATTATTAACATACATGCTAGTTTTTGCTACTGTGATAAGTGATACTCTATAGACATGTAATAAAATAAGAGAAAAGTACAAGGCCATTCATAAGAGGGTATGATTTGGGGATGAGAATTTCACCTAGAATAGCTTACTCACCACTATATAGCAAAAATATTACTGTAGTGAAAAATGCAATTTACTGTAGCTAATATGTTACAAGGTTGAGAGGTCACAATAAGATTATATTACTAGGAAGTTAGTAGACATTTTTATGAAGTAAAGAATTGTGTATTAAAGAGAAACATTGTGGTTGTGATGACAAGGAATAGAGGATGTCGGGAATAGAGTTAAAAAGAACCTAGTCCTGCCTGGCTGATTTCCACTGTGCTGTTTGTTCATGACCCCTCTGTGGTCCTCGGAATGTGGCTGTTCTCCAGCCTTCTCTGGATTTTCTTACTGAGAAGGATGATTTCCACAGAGCTTGTGAATGCTTATGTGAAAATAAACAGGGAGAGAAGGATACGAGTGTATAATTTTTTACTCCTAAACTAAAATGTGTGGCTTGTGCACACGATATGTCTATTCTTCCAGATGCTGGGTGCTAGCAGATGCTTGGAGAGACTAATTGGTAAGGATCTCAGATGCTGGAGTTGCATCTCCCTAGGTTATACATTAGCTGTACCTACATTCACCTGCGGAAGCAAAGCAGAAATTCATCTCAGGTCGCGGCATATCACGTGTGGTCAGAGTGCATTTTGGCTGAAGAAGAGCCAAGCTTCCCACATCTGAGAATGGCTTTGGGGTCCAAAGCTAGATGAGCTGTGTGAGGAGAACAGGCTTTGGAGTCAGCCAAATGTCAGATTGAAACCTGGCCTTGCCTCTCGCTGTTTGGATGAATTTGGCTACGTTATTTAATCTCTTTGAGCTGTAAATTCTTTGTCTTTAACATAGGAATAATTGTACTTACCTGGTAGGGTTACTATGAGGTCTCATCTGGCACACAGTAAACACTTGAGTGATGATAATGTTTCTCCTACTCTCCACCATTTGCAGATTATTGGTTGTTTTGTTTCTCTCTCTTTATTTTTCCTTTGAGATGTCTACCTCTCATAGCACACATAGAATTTATGATTTGGAAATGATGTTATAGGTTATCTAGGCCAACCCCTTCCTTCCATCTCCTTTTTTCCACTTTACTCTTAAAACACACACACATACACACACACACACACACACACACACACACACACACACACACGCGCGCGCGCGCGCGCGCGCGCGCGCGCGGCGCGCAACTTATACTCCCTTTCCCATTTCTGGTCATAACCATATATTATAAAGAAGGTTCATGCCGTTGGGCACTCCCCAGATCTCCATAAAACCCTATAATGGTTTCTTTCCAATTGTAAAAACATTTATTAATGCTTGTAATCCGCTAAAACCCACCTCCTCCCTATTAATTGTTTAACTCAACCCGTAAATGGATCTCCCATGCTGCACCTTGTCCTCCTCCCATCTTACCCTTTCTAGAGAAATGATTCTTTTTAAAAAATTTTTAAGTATATTTTATTGATTTTTTACAGAGAGGAAGAGAGAGGGATAGAGAGTTAGAAACATCGATGAGAGAGAGACATCGATCAGCTGCCTCCTGCACGCCCCTTCCTGGGGATGTGCCTGCAACCCAGGTACATGCCCTTGACCTGAATCGAACCTGGGACCTTTCAGTCTGCAGGCCGATGCTCTATCCACTGAGCCAAACCAGTTAGGGCTAGAGAAATGATTCTTAAAAGGCCTTTGACATATTTCCCTTTGATCATCTGAAAACAAATAAGTAGAATGTATCTCATTTCCAAATAGAGTTATGAATTTGTTCACTCATGTTTGTTGTAAAAAAAAAACACAAAACATTTTGGTGCGGTATCCTACCCCACTTAACTCAAAAATTAATTTTTTCGTTTTTGTGAGAAAAGGAATTGTGTTTTTAGTTGAAATGTAATTCATACACAATAAAATATACTGATTGTAACTTTATGAGGAAATAAGCAATTTTAAACTCATGACCTCATTTGTGAGGAGTTTAAGACTACTGATTAAAAACCAAACCAAACCAAACCAAAAAGGCGATACAGAAGATCATGATCAGAACTCAGAGACCAGAAATGTAAAATCTCTGTGCATGAACACTAAATTTTCCTCTGCCTTTAGCTCCCAAACCATTATTGCATGTGGCAGTGTCTCCTGAAAAAGGAATTTGGCCTTTGAAAAGACCAAATTGTAAAACTTGTAAATTGTAAAATCATAAAATTGTAAAGGCGAAATTTAATCCGAATTAGCTTCCCCATTTGTCGTATTAACAAGGATAAGGATTTTCTTGGATTCAAAGTTCTGTGATGTTTTAAATAAACCTCTGATTTACTCCATTAAAAACTCCCAGTTTCATATTCTGTGCTCAACAGCAAAGGCATTGGGCTACTGAAAATTCTTAACGTGTATGACAGCTCCTGAATTTTGTCATTGGCAGACTATATAGTCTTCACATATTCTGGCTTAACATTTGTTAAGCCCCACTCCACCCTCCCACCCCCGTCCCGCCCATCTCATGTTAAAGGGATTCTGAACATACTTCTCAAGGAAAGTCAAAGAAGAACTGTGCAATCAGATGATATTTGGTGGGTTTCAGTTGATTAAAAAAAGTAGTTTTCTTCATTTAAAAATTATTTCATAATGAAAACTATACATGCCTCTGAAACATATTGATTCTCTCAAGCAAGAAAGCTGTCATGGTCATTAGCGTAAAAGATGATACCGAGAGCAATAAATGCTATTTTAAAAGTTCAGGCAGCAAATACTGTATCCCAATGAAAGATGTCTTCTGCTAGTGGCAATTCTGTCAACCATTATGAGAATCTTGCGTGCTAAACCTGAGAACTGCCACCTCACCTTCGTGTCACATGTGCTGTGTGTCATGAGTTATCAGAGACCGATGAACTTAGAGGGAGGTCCCATAAAGCCACAAAGGTACCTGAAAATCCCAGCAATAAAATGTGCAGCCATAATCACACATTTTTCCCTAACACATCACGGTTTTTTTGAGTGCCTATTTTGTATGTGGCTGGTCCCGGAGACAACAAATTTGAATATATTGTGTGTCCCCTTAAGGAATCTGCAATGTAATAGAGAAATGGCCACATAAACAGATACAAAACAATGAATTAAGGACAGTGAGAGAAGTCTATACAGGGTGTTCGAAGTACCCAGGAGAGGGATGTCTAACCTGGGTTATAGGGAGGGATGTGTATAGAGTAGTCAAGGCATGTTTCCTGGAGAAGAGATATTGAGTTTTAAGGATAACTAGGAGATCTGAAATGCCCATGATCTGTTTGCTCAAAATCACCAATTTTCTTGCTATGGTATAAAAACACAAACACACAGATAGAAATGGCTGTACATTTAGATCTGCAGCTCCCGTTTCGCTCTCTGGATTGTCATTGGAAGCACAGAGGAGAGAAGCAGTATCTTTACTCCAGGAGGAAAGGCAGGAAGAAGAGGAACCCCCCAAGGAAAAGGCTGGGATTCCCAATTGCAGATTTGGCTATTTACTGGGGTTTGCTCATGCCTGTTGAGCAGCTATTTTCTGGTTCGGCTGTGTCTAAGACTTGCCGGTGAGAAAATTATGAATCTTCAGAATATGTGGCCTTTGATGTGAATCCAACAGGGGAATCTGAGTCAGTTCTCTGATTGGCAAGTGTCTTAATCCAGGGCTGAAGGGGGACGCGGGACTGTCAACAGCTTCCCCGAAGACTGATCAATTAGACACAGACAGCTAGGGAGGGCCCAGGGCTGCCAAACAGATCTATAGGATTGAAATATACTGTTACTTATATGTAGCACTCTGAGAAACATGCGTACACCACCAGTGCATCAGGATCCTGTTTAGAGTCATAACTTGTTATATTAGAAATGATAATAGTCATTAATATCATGAGGCCTATTTTTAGCCTCTGTGGGAAGGCAACAGTTTGCCATGGATGGAGTCTATGTCTAATGGGCAGGGTGGCCTCTACCTCTCACACATACTCACCCCACATGGCTGGCCAAAGCCGTGTCTGCTGAGAGTGCATGGAATTGTTTGTGTCTGTCTCCTTCTATAAGTGTACATGCGTGTGTGCATCTGTGTGTGTGTGTGTATATATATATATATATATATATATATATATATATATATATGAATGTGCCTGTCTGACTGTCCATGTCTGTTTTGTCTATGTATGTGGGAGGCTTTTGTATCTCTGTATTTAGTGTACATGTGTGGGCATGTGCATGTGTCTGTGTACCTGTCTTCATATACATGTGTGGATGGGTGTATCTCTGTGTATGTGTCTGTCTTGTCTGTGTATATATGTGGAGGATTGTGTGAGTATATCTGTGTGTGTACATACACATGTGTGGACATATGTATGTGTCTGGGTGTGTGACTGTGTGTGTAGTTGTCTGTGTTTCCCCTGTTGTGCTTCTAGCTTATACTTGAGCCCGAGGCTGTATTTCCTCGGTAGTAATTGATAGCACTGAGAAATGCCCCTGCTGTTCATTAGCTGCTCAGCCAGAAGTGTTGCTGTGCCATGTCAGCTAAGTGACAATCTGGGCTTACACTTAGTCACCTCAGAGACTCGAACCGGAGTGCGGAGAAAAGATAGTTACCTCCTTAAAGCTCAGAGAGACCTGCCCAAGCCCGAAAATGAAGTTCAAGTTCAGTAATATCTGTTGCAGGAAATCTATTAATATCCCACCAATTCTTTTCATAGGCTTGTGTGAGGTGGGATAGGTCTGCAATAATCACATTTTTGTGCACGTATGTGACAGATTAAAGTTATAGAAAGTCTAAGGTCATGTAGTTAATCAGAGGCAGAGATAGTGTGTGTCATCGGCAGCTATATCATAGCTGTTTTAATTCTCACATCTCTTCTGTTCCTTGTGTAATTAGGAATGTGCACTTATTTTTCTAGAAATGACTGTACTGTGTTTCCTTTGGAAAATGCACAAATTCCTTCTTTCTGGTTCCTCACATTGTATTTGAGTTTCAACTAAATTTATTTGGCTGAAATAAGCTGTAATTTTATAAGACATTTTGTCAAATAAACTCTAAAAATGTTTAGCCAATCTTTGATCCCCAGTTTCAAAATTGGGCTCCTCTCCCAGTCTTTTCTGTCCTTGGAAACAGACATATCTCAATGACATATTTTTGCCCAATTTTCCAACTTTCTACTTGGCAAATGCACATGCAATTTAAAGACATATCATCTTAAAGATTGGGGTGGGAAAAGGATGTTAAGAACAATAGAATTTGAGGTTAAAGAAGCATTGATGAATACTGTTGTTTTCTTTAACCTTGTGGAGTGTGGGTACTTTGTCAAGGTCTTGCATAGAATATTCTTAAAAATAAAGAAAAAGCACAAAAGCACAGACCTCTCCTTGAGAGGCTGCCCTGGAAGAAATAGAGAGGCTGCCTCCCCAGCTCACAGCTCAACCTGTGGGATCCCCACCTTCCTCGCCCCATGATGACCTCATGTCTTAGGGTCACATAATTCAGACAGGGTGGGTTTTCAGATGTGGGGAATCTTTGCAGTCACAACCCATTGAGCCCTGAGCCTCATCGGGCCCCTAAGGACACGAAGAGCCAGGACGTGGTTCCAGGGCTGCCGAATCCCAATCCAGGCATTTTCTTCCTGTGTATGTGGGACTCTCCAGTGCCTTCCCACGGCTCAGGCGAGGGTCCACTGCACCACAGAGCATGTGAGACCCACACCTCTGTCTCCTGCCCACAAGTCTAGACTGATTTCCTGACATTCCTGCCTTGTCACTTTACTCTCAGGAAATCTAGAATGGCTCTTATATCCATTGTGGCATTTTTCTAGTACATGTCCTGGAACTTCCTGTACCTTCTGCCTAGAATGCTCCCAGCTACTGGTGTCATTTGAGAGGTGACAAGAAAACTCTCCAGCTCAACCAGTCTCTCACATGGGCACCTAAAACCCCTCCATTCATTCCCTTAATACTCGGCGTTGCTTCTCTTGATATTCCCCCCTGCCCCCAATTCATTTTGTTTCTAAGAAGGCTACAACTTAAAATTTCATTGGTACTTCAGTGTGACTGAGTTTTTCAGCTGCTTTGGTGTTGGGAGGACTGGATGCCTAGGTGACAGGATCACCGAAAGAGGCAGGAAGCAAGGACCAGGGCCAGCTAAAGGCAGTCTCCTCTGATTAGGGTTTTGCTTAGGCCCAGCCCAGTGACTGCACCATGCGAATAGCAGATGTTTCTGCACAGCAGTGGCCTGTCAGAGGTACAGCCTGTGAATGTTTTGATGTGCCAGCTTCTCACCCGTGGGCTTTCTCTGTTAAATTTAGCACCTGATCAAAATGTTGACACTGGCCTAATCTATTAATTTCTTCAGTGAGAATTTAAAAATGAGAGAGATAGTTAAAAGCTAATAGAATAGAAGTAAATGGAAATTCATTTTTTCCTTCATGATTGCATCTTTCCAAAACTATGTTCTAGATGTTCTCGTCTATTGCTGGGTAGCAGACCACAAAAGTAGTAGCTTACAATGACACTTGCTTTGCTCAGGAATCTCCAGTGTAGTCTGGACTCTGTGGGACTAGCTCTTCTCTGCTCCACTTGGCATGGGCTGGGGCAGCTCAAAGGCTGGGATTAAATTATCCAGAGGCTCCCGTCCTCATAGGTCAGACAGATGAGGACAGCTGTCCTCGAGATCCCAGCTGGCGTTGTCAGCTAATTACCCACAGGTGGCTTCTTCCTGTGGCCAGCATCCTTGTGACCTGCGGCTGGGTTCCAAGGTGAGTGTCCTTTGGAAGCGAGTTGAAAAGCCCTCTCTCCTTTATTATCTAGCCTAAGAAATGATGCAGACTGGCTTCTGTCACATTCCATTCATCCTTGCAGCCACAAAGCCCTGCTCAAACTCAAGGGGGAACACATGGGACCAGAAATATTGCTATGGCCATTTTTAGAAAACTCAGCATGCTACAATGGAGCATACAGAAATTTTAATTGACTTGTTTTTCCTGGTATTCCCATTCATTCCAGCCAGCAAACTCTTCTTCAGGGTGCGTTTTGTGGTGGCCAAGTTAGGTCTTTTACATGCCTAAATAATTATTGTATTTGGTTTCTTTTTAAATGAGGCCTGCCCTTCATCACCAACATCTATTTGTCCAGAGAAAAAAAAAATTGTACATATAGCAATTAGATCCATGTGGATCTAAGGTTTTATTACAACAGCTTTAAAAACAAGCTCACACACAGGTGTACAAGATTAAATTCAGGCTTGTCCAAGTTAGATTTTATGCTTTAATGCAGTGGTCGGCAAACTCATTAGTCAACAGAGCTGCAAACCACGGCTCGCAAGCCACATGTGGCTCGTGAGCAGCAGTTTGCCGACCACTGCTTTAATGTATACAGTGGAAAGATTTATAAGAAATTTGAAATGTTGATTAGAATGCGTATAGGTTCTTAGTCACAACAGGTTAGCACAAAGCTTTGACCAAATATCTATGTTTTCTAGAATGTCATTAAAGTACACTTGAACCTTGAGAGCACCACTCCCCAATTGATGCAAACACGCGGATTCAGAGGAGCTGTACACTCCACCACAGAAAGGTCAGATTTCACCTGGGATAAGGAGAGAGAGAACTACATAATCAGACACCCAAAGAAGAGAGACCATTGGGAGACAAAGAAACAGACTGCATATGAAAGAAAAGCAGGCATCACCAGAAAAGGAAGTAAATGAAATGGAGGCAAGCAACCTGTCAGAGAAAGAATTCAGAGAAATGGTCATAAGGTGGCTGAAAAGAATGTAAGACAAATTCAACAATATGAGTAAGTACCAAGAGAAAATGAAGAAGAACCAAGAAGAAATGAAAAATTACATCACTGCTGTAAAGAACTCAATAGAAAGCATCAAGAGTAGACTAGAAGAAGCAGAGGACCGCATCAGTGAGCTAGAAGACAAGGTAGGAAAAAATACCCAAGTATAGCAGCTTCTAGAAAAAAAAATTAAAAAGCAGGAGGAGAATCTAAGGGAACTTTGGGACAACATAAACAAAACAACATCTGCATAATAGGGGTTCCAGAAGGAAAGGAAACTGAGCAAGGAATAGAAAACCTGTTTGAAGAAATAATGACAGAAAACTTCCCTGATATAGGGAAGAAAAAACCCACACAAATCCAAGAAACTCACAGAGTCCCAAGCAAAATGAACCCCAAAAGACCAATGCCAAGGCACATTATAATTAAATTGGCAAACACCAACAACAAAGTAAGAATCTTAAAAGCACCCAGAGAGACATAGAAAGTTACCTACAAAGGAATCCCCATCAGACTAGCAACTGATTTCTCAACAGAAACTCATCAGGCCAGAAGGGAATGGAATGAAATATACAAAGTCATGCAAAGAAAAGGTCTGAATCCAAGAATACTGTACCCAACAAGGTTATCAATCAAAATTGCAGGTGAAATCAGGAGCTTCACAGACAAAAAAGGACTAAGGGAATTTATTACCACCAAACCAGCAATGCAAAAAATGCTAAAGGGTCTGCTGTAAAAAAAAAAAAAAGAATAGGAAGCGAACAAGGAACACAGGGGTAAAGAATAAAAATGGCAACAAGTAAGTACCTATCAATAATAACTTTAAATGTAAATGGATTAAATGCCCCAATCAAAAGACATAGGGTAACAGATTAGATAAGAAAACATGACCCATATATCTGCTGTCTATAAGAAACTCACCTCAGAAAAAAAAGACGCACACAGACTGAGGGTGAAGGGGTGGAAAAAGGTTTTTCAGGCGAATGGAAATGAAAAAAAAAGCTGGAGTAGCAATACTTATATCTGACAATTAGATCTCAAAGTGAAGGACATAACAAGAGATAAGGAAAGCCACTTCATAATACTAAAGGGAGCAATCCAACAAGAAGAAATAACTCTGGTAAACATATACACACCCAATACAGAAGCAACCAAATACATAAAAAAACTCCTGGAGGATATCAAAGGAGAGATTTACAGCAATAAAATCATAGTAGAAGACTTTAATACCCCACTATCATCATTAAACAAATTCTCTAAACAAAAAATCAGCGAAGAAACATCAATCCTAAATGACTCACTAGACCAGATGGAATTAATTGACATCTTCAGAACATTTCACCCCAAAGCCACAGAATATGCATTCTTCTCAAGTGCATATGGGTCATTTTCAAAGACAGACCATATGTTGGGTCATAGGCAAAGTCTCTTCAAATTCAAGAAGATAGAAATCATAT
This sequence comes from Corynorhinus townsendii, assembly GCA_026230045.1. Lineage (NCBI taxonomy): Eukaryota > Metazoa > Chordata > Mammalia > Chiroptera > Vespertilionidae > Corynorhinus > Corynorhinus townsendii. The sequence goes on from JAPDVU010000003.1 coordinate 181,395,812, forward strand.
CAAGCATCTTCTCAGATCACAATGGCATAAAACTGGAAATCAACTACGATAAGAACAATCCAAAAAAATCAGACACATGGAGACTAAACAGCATGGTATAAAACAATGACTGGGTTACTAGAGAGATCAAAGAAGAAATAAAAAACATTACGGCAACAAATTACAATAATAACACAACAATCCAAAACCTATGGGACACAGCAAAAGCAGTCTTGAGAGGGCAGTTCATAGCTCTACAAGCCGACTGCAAAAAAAAAACACACAAAAAAACAAACAAGAAACAATGGTAATAAATTACCTAACCCTACAACTCAAAGAGTTAGAAGGAGAGCAACAAGAAAAGCCCAGTGTAAGCAGAAGGAAGGAACTAATAAAGATCAGAGCAGAGATAAATAACATTGAGACCAAAAAAAAAAAAACACAAAAAAAAACAATAAAAAAGATCAAGAAAACCAAGAGCTGGTTCTTTGAAAGGATAAACAAGATTAATGAACCTCTAGCCAGGCTCACCAAGAAGCAAAGAGAGAGGATCCAAATAAACAAAATCAGAAATGAAAGAGGAGAAATAACACAGAACCCACAGAAATACAAAAGATTGTTAAAAATACTATGAACAACTCTATTCCAACCAACTGGACAACCTGGAGGAAATGGACATATTCCTAGAAAAATACAACCTTCCAAACCTCAATCAGGAAGAATCTAAACATCTCAATAGGCCAATAACTATGGAAAAAAATGAAGCAGTCATCAAAAAGCTTCCAGCAAACAAAAGCCTGGGGCCAGATAGCTTTGCAGGGGAGTTTTATCAAACATTCAAGGAAGAACTAAAACCTATCCTCCTCAGACTATTCCAAAAAATTCAAGAGGAAGGAACACTTCCAAGCTCATTCTATGAAGCCAGCATCACCCTAATACCAAAACCAGATAAAGACAACACAATGAAAGAGAATTTTAGGCCAATATCCCTCATGAACATAAATGCCAAAATCCTCAACAAAATTCTAGCAAATCAGATCCAGCAGTACATCAGAAAGATCATACACCATGACCAAGCAGGATTTATCCCTGGGATGCAAGGATTGTACAATATCCGCAAATCAATAAACATGACACATCACATAAATAGAGGGAGAAAAATCACATAGTCATATCAATTGACACAGAAAAAGCATTTGACAAATCCAACACTCTTTCTTGATAAAAACTCTCAGCAAGGTGGGAATAGAAGGATCAGACCTCAACATCATAAAAGCCATATATGATAAACCCACAGCCAGCATCACACTCAATGGACAAAAACTAAAACCATTTCCCCTAAGAACAGGAACAAGACAGGGATGCCTGCTTTCACCACTCCTGTTCAACATAGTACTGGAAGTGCTAGCCATAGCCATCAGACAAGAAGAAGAAATAAAAGGCATCCAAATTGGAAAAGAAGAAGTGAAATTGTCATTATTCGCAGATGACATGATACTGTACATAAAAAACACTAAGGACTCCATCAAAACATTATTAGACTTAATAAATGAATTTGGCAAGGTAGCAAGATACAAAGTTAATGCCAAGAAATCTATGGCATTTTTATACACCAATAGTGAACTTAAAGAAAGAGAGATTTAAAAAAAACAATCTTATTTACCATTGCACAAAAAAGAAAATTAAGATACCTAGGAATAAACTTAACTAAAGAGGTAAAAGACCTCTACATGGAAAAGTACCGGACATTGGAAAAAGAGATAGTGGAAGACATAAACAGATGGAAGAACATACCATGTTCATGGATTGGTAGAATCAACATCATTAAAATATCCATGCTACCCAAAGCAATCTATAGACTCAATGCACTCCCCATTAAAATACCAATGGCTTATTTCACAGACCTAGAAAGAACTCTCCAAAAATTCATCTGGAATTTTAAAAAGACCCCGAGTAGCCACAGCAATCCTGAGAAAGAAGAACAAAGTAGGTGGGATCTCAATACCAGATATCAAGCTGTATTACAAAGCCACTGTTCTCAAAACTGCCTGGTACTGGCACAAGAGCAGACATATAGATCACTGGAATGGAATAGAGAACCCAGAAATCAACCCAAATCACTATGCTCAATTTATATTTGAAAAAGGAGGCATGAACATACAATGGAGTCAAGACAGTCTCTTCAATAAATGGTGTTGGGAAAATTGGATAGATACATGCAAAAAAATGAAACTAGACCACCAACTTACACCATACACACACAAAAAAAACTCAAAATGGATACAGGACTTAAACATATGATGAGAAACCATAAAAATACTAGAGGAATCCACAGCCAGAAAAATCTCTGACATATGCCAAAGCAATTTCTTCATAGATACTGCTTCTATGGCAATGGAAACTAAAGAGAAAATAAACAAATGAGACTACATCAAAATAAAAAGCTTTTTCACAGCAAAGGAGACCATCAATAAAACAACAAGGAAGCCCCCTGCATGGGAGAACATATTTGCCAATGAAATCAACGATAAGGGTTTAATCTCCAACATTTATAGGGAACTCATGCAGCTTAACAAAGAGAAGATAAACAAACCAATCAAAAAGTGGGCAACTGATTTAAATAGACACATTTCAAAAGAAGACCAAGGGACATATGAAAACCTGCTCAAAGTCACTAATCACCAGAGAGATGCAAAACAAAACAACAATGCGGTACCATCTCACACCTGTCAGAATGGCTATTATCAACATGTCAACAAATGACAAGTACTGGTGAGGGTGCGGAAAAAAAGGAACCCTTGTGCACTGGTGGTGGGAATGCAGACTGGTGCAGCCACTGTGGAGAACAGTATGGAGTTTCCTCAAAAAAACTAAAAATGGAACTCCCATTTAACCCAGTGACCCCACTTCTAGGAATATATCCCAAGAAACTAGAAACATGAATCAGAAAGGACATATGCACCCCTATGTTCATACAGCACAATTCACCACAGCTAAGATTTGAAAACAGCCTAAGTGCCCATCAGCAGATGAGTGGATTAAAAAACCGTGGTACATCTACACAATGGAATTCTACACTGAAGTAAAAAAGAAGGAGTTCCTACCTTTTGCAACAACCTGGATGGAGATGGAGAGCATTATGCTAAGTGAAATAAGCCAGTTGGAGAAAGATAAATATCACATGATCTCACTCATTTGTGGAATATAATGAACAACATAAACTGATGAACAAAAATAGATCCAGAGACAGAGAAGCATAATCAGAACGTCAAACCTCAGGGAAGGTAGAGGAGGGTGGGGGTAAGGGGGAGAGATCAACCAAAAGACTTATATGCATGCATATAAACCTAATCAATGGACACAGACAACAGGGGGGTGGGGTCATGAATGGGAGGTGGGGGGTAATGGGGGAATAAGGACACATATGTAATACCTTAATCAATAAAGAAATTTTTAAAAAAGTACACTTGACCCTTGAACAATGTAGGTGCTAACCCACCTGTAATCCATGTATAACTTCTGACTTCTTCCAAAACTAACTACTAATACCCTACTGTTGACAGAAGTCTTACAGATGACATAAAAAGTCAAGTAACTCATGCTTTGTATGAGTTACTTGACTGTTTATGTATTATATATGGTATTCTTATAATAAAGTAAGCTATATGAAAGAAAATGTTTTAAAGAAAATCTTAAGGGCCCAGTCAATGTTGCTCAATGGCTGAACATTGACCTATGAACCAGGATATCACAGTTTAGTTCTCGGTCAGGGCATATGCTTGGGTTTTGGGCTCGATCCCCAGTAGGGGGCATGTAGGAAGCAGCCGGGCTAATGATTCTCTCTTATCATTGGTGTTTCTCTGTCTCTCTCCCTCTCCATTCCTCTCTGAATCAATAAAAAAAAATATTAAAAAATACTTTAAAAAAGAAAATCATAAGGAAGAGAAAATAAATTTACAGTGTTGCACATATTTTTTTGATATAATCCATGTATAAGTGGACCCACACAGTTTAAACCCATGTTGTTCAAGGTTCAACTGCAGTTGTCCAGAAATGTGTTGATTTGTGTAAAACCATTAATTAATTGTTAGAGTAATTAGCCTAGTTTTTTAAAATGTTTAATTTGCTTAGTTTTAATAAACCCATTCTTCAAAAAAAATTAAAGATAAGTAAAATCTTATAAGAATTTGCCTTAAGAAAAATAATATGAGGTTTAAACATTTTAATAGTATTGAGATATTCTGATTACATACGCCACTTAGTTTTTGGATGTTTGAACTGTTCTGAAGCTCATTTTTTGTCTTATTCAGCCTGCACCTTTCTGAGGCCGTGTTTCTTTTCAGATGCCTGGAAAATCCCTAAATCAGGAAATAGAATCCTGGTTCTGCTATTAATCAGTTTGATGACCTCACTTGTAGGATGGAGGCATTTGACTAAACAATCTCTAAAATTATTTACTTCTTGAATGATGTATAAGAAATGGCATTTACTGGGAGTATAATAAAACAAAATAACATGAAGAAATAATAATTTTTATTCCAATGTTCAACTAGTAGTTAGAAATTATCAAAACCATATATTTTACCTAGATATGCACTTAAAAACCTTTTATTTCCCAACAACCAATTATTCAATCTCTCTTGAGACATTTCAGGGTCTTATTTGGACTTGATTAAGGGAGCATGAGCCCTTAGGTTGCTTTATATGATTTTATTACAATTTGAGAAGCAGATGGTTACTTAATGAGTACTATTTGTTAAGGACAAAAATAGGACAAAGTTATTTACATCTTAAATAGGTCTTAAAATACAGTCTTACAAAGCCTTGCCAATTATGATAGCCATACCCGCATCACAGACAGGCAAAAGGAGGCAGGGCCCTATATTCTAGGCCCGTGGTTGGCAAACTGCGGCTCTCGAGCCACATGAGGCTCTTTGGCCCCTTGAGTGTGGCTCTTCCACAAAATACCACGGCCTGCGCGAGTCTATGAGTCTATTTTGAAGAAGTGGCGTTAGAAGAAGTTTAAGTTTAAAAAATTTGTCTCTCAAAAGAAATTTCAATTGTTGTACCGTTGATATTTAGCTCTGTTGACTAATGAGTTTGCCGACCACTGTTCTAGGCCAATTGCTAATGCCAGGGTCTTTATTCTTTGGGATTTTTGATTATTGTGACAGATTAAATATTCATAACCAATCTGAACACCTTTTATTTATTTATGTAGATCTTTAAAAAATATATTCATTGTTGACAATTTTACAGATGTTCCCATTTGCCCCTCCTTGGCTCCCTCTCCAAACAGCCCCTAGCCCACCGCAGGCCTTCACCACACTGTTGTCTGTGTCTATGGGTTATAAATATATGTATATCCATTTTTTGGTTAATCTTTTCCATTTCCCCCATATCCCTCCCCTCTGAGATTTGACACTCTATTTCATCCTTCTATGTCTCTGGATCTATTTTGTCCATCAGCTTATTTTGTTCATTAGATTCCAAATATAAGTGAGATCATGTGATACTTGTCTTTCTCTGACTGGCTTATTTTGCTTAGCATAACACTCTCCAGGTCCCTCCATGCTGTCAAGAGTAAGTGATCCTTCTTTTTTTACTGCTGTAAAGTATTTCATGGTGTAAATATACCACACCTTTGTTATCGATTCATCTACTCATGTGCACTAGAGCTGTTTCCAGATCTTAGCTCCTGTAAATAATGCTACTATGAACAAATAGTTGCATATATTCTTTCTGATTGCTGTTTTGGGATTCTTAGATATATTCCTAGAAGTGGAATCACTGGGTCAAATGGCAGTTACACTTTTAATTGTTTGAGGAAACTGCATACTGTTTTCCACAGTGGCTGCACCAATCTGCATTCCCACCAGCAGTGCACGAGGGTTCCCTTTCCCCCACATCCTCACCAGCATTGGTTATTTGTTGATTTATTGATAGCAGCCATTCAGGCAGGTGTGAAGTGATACTTCATTGTCATTTTAATTTGCATCTCTTTGGTGATTTGTGATGTTGGACATTTTTGCATATGTGTATTGACCATCTGTATGTCCTCTTTGGAGAAGTGTGTATTCAGGTCTTTTGCCCATTTTTAAAATTGAGTTGTTTGTTTTCCTTTTGTTGAGTTGTATGAGTTCTTCATATATTTTGGAAATAAACCCCCATTTTTAGATGTATCATTGCTGAATATTTTCTCTCATACAATGGGTTCCCTTTTCATTTTGATGATATTTTCTTTTGCTGTGCAGAAGCTTTTTATTTTGATGTTGTCCCATTTGTTTATTTTTTTCCTTTATTTCCCTTGCCCTAGAAGACGAATCAGTGAAAATTCTGCTACAATCTTATGAAGCCTTACCAATTATAAGAGCCATACCCATTATAGGACAGGCGAAAGGAAGCAGGGGCCTTTATTCTAGGCCAGTTGCTAATGTCAAGGTCTTTATTCTTTGGGAGTTTTGATTATTGTGACAGATTAAATATTCATGACCATTCTGAACAACTTGTAATTCAACTGGCATTTATAGACCACTGACTCCAAAGTAGATGCTTAGAATTAGAACCTCAGGAACAAAAGTAAATGGCACTCAGTGTGTGTCTTCAGGGAATCTGTGGCTGCGAAGTGTCAGTGCTTACCTGGAACAAGCATAGAAATCCCTTAAAAGGTTATTATATTAATTTTCTTTTGTATTAATTAAATATTATTTTGATATTAACAAAAGAATAGCAAACTTTTATTGAGCCCTTATGTCCATTATAATGCTTTGCACTTTATATCTGTTGCCTCATACCATACCCACTTGAAGGGGTCTTTTGAGCATGGTGCCTACAGTCAGAGGTTCTGGATTCGAATTCCAGATCACCCAATAGTTGTGATGGCTCATGCCTCATTGCATTGACCTTTGAGGATTAAATGAGATAATCATATAAAATACCTAATGCAGTGTCTGGAATAATAAATGTTCAGTAAATGTTAACTACCTGTAATTATTGTTGTCACTATCAGCTCTATCGGGTAGGTAATTGAGAAAAGTGTGGCTTTGAATAGGAAGGTAACTTGCCCAGTCACAAAGCTCTTAAACAGCAGAATTATAATGTTAATTGTTGTTTAATGGTTTAATGCCAACTTTCTTTTTTTTTATTGGGGGGAGAGAGAGAAAGAGAGAAAGATTTGATTTGTTGCTCCACTTATTTATACATTCATTGGTTGATTCTTGTATGTGCCCTGACCAGGGATCAAATCCATAACCTGGTGTATTGGGATAATGCTCTAACCAACTGAGCTACCCAGCAGGGCTAATGCCAAATTTCGTAACTTTTAAATGATAATTCTGCTTAATAGTTAAAATGAACTATCAAGAACTTAGTAAAATATTACAGTACATTAATTCTATTAAGTGATTAAAACTTGATACTTTAAGAATTCAGTGATCAAAATCTCAAGTTTCTGGTTTTGTGTGACAAAGATTTGGAAGTGAACAAACTCAGTTTTCTCATCTAGTGTTTCTGGAATTAGGAAGTAGTTTGAGAAGGGAAAAAAAAGCCAGAAAAACAAGCAAGGATTATGGGTGCCCTTTTGAATAGGCAGGAGTCTTTGTGGTTTGGATGATTCTTTCTAAAACTCTTGAATTCTTATTCTTATTCTAAGAGAAACTTGTATATTTATGGGGGGGTTTTTTTGTCTTTTATATACCCACATTAGACTGGGTCAAATGCCTAAAATTTCCTAAGATTAATAAAGCAGAAATAGTTGATGAGAGCTCTCAAAATAAAGTGGTAGAATTCAATCAGACATCCATTCACATGCCAGATTAAGGGTGATTTATTCACTTTAGTGCCAAAAAGCAAATTCCTAAACTACTTTAGCAAAACATGAATGAGAAAGTGAGGAAAAATAGACTGGAATGAGAAAAACTGAATTAATATCTTCAAATAGAAGGGATAAAAAAATAACACAGTATATGGAAATAGAATTTGGATAATGTTAGTGAAGGAGAAGAAATAACTGTAAGCGTACAAAGAAATGCTGTTTGACTGCGCAGTCCCTGAGCTTAAGCACATATGAGATATGGAAAAATTTGAAAAGAGTGTTATTTTCCATTTTGAGCAAAATCTTGAAATCTTGGCAATCAATTTAAAAAGCAAAATTTTGCCAAAGAAGAATTTCTATGAAAATAATGCTGCAGTCCTTATTTCTTGGAATAAAAAAGCAAGGATGTTACCACTGAAGTCACATTACTTTTTTTAACTGATATATGGGACCCATTCAGGTGAGATGTCTATGAATATAAACCTCTGATTCTTGAGTCATTGGAAGAAAGGGATGGTTAATTGATGTTAAATATAGTTGTTGCCAATATTAGCAAACACAGAGAAATTATTTAACATAATCCCTGTGGTGGCTTAATTTAAGATTATATTTCTTTAAATTGTAATTTTGAAATTTACATTAATTTAGCAAATGTATAAAAAAGAACACTGAATTGGAAATCAGCATGTGCCATTGGTATTAGTTAGTAACTAACAGGGTAAATGTATCATTTTCTTATCTGTAAAACCAGAGTATGTTCTGTCTCAGTGACTGAGCCACTACTAAACAATAAAATAACTAAATACTGGTAAGTGACACTGTTGGCCTATGAAATAGTCTAAATGAGTATGAAACCAAGTAAACAAACAAATAAAAAAGACATTATAAACTTTTAACAAAGCTAATCTATGCCATTTTTAAACTCTGTGATTGCTTATCCTATATTATTGTTATTAAAATGCCCTTTCTCTTATTAAATAATGGTGAAAGCAGATGTCCCTTTTAGGGTAAACCAAATTCTTCCTCCTTATCCCCCTTTTCTTCTTATATTATAGTCACTTGGGAAATTGGAAAATCCGGAAGCACTATTCTGCATAGCTTCTATCTCTCTCTCCAAAGTTGAATTTTTCGTGTTTGTGATCCAAAGTGTGTGAGGTTTTCCCCTTAAACTTTTATACAATGTTTCCTCCCCCTCACACCCCCCTTCCCATATATTGGGGCATGTCTGCCAATGTCTGGTTAGATTAGCAGGAGGGACACTGAAGGGAGAGGCATGGATCTAGCATCCGATGCATCTCCTGGAGTGAGGCAGAAAAGGAAGTGCATCTCTGACAGGCTCTCTGAAGGGCTTGGAAGTGGGTATGAGGAAGTGTTCAGGAAGCATTTGTGTGGGGTCTCCACTGTAAGGAAGTGGGGTGTCCTCATGAGCAGCAGGAACTGGTGATGCTTAGAAGTTCATGTGGGCCAGCAGCGGCAAGGAATGTGTGTCCTGAGGAAATGGGGCCCTGGCCACTGAGGGGGGCAGGGGTTGAGACAAGAGTAATGCCAGACCCTGCTCTTCAAGGGACAATAGTACAGGTGGCTTACCAAGAAAGGTTACAGTCCATGAAGGCAGGGCAAATGTTTGCTTGGCCATATGAAGTCTTGGGGTGGGACTCAGGAACTGAGCTGAAATCTAACATCTAAGCAGAAGTTCAAGGTGAGAGCAAGACTGCCCACAAGGATGACTGGTGACATTCAGAGTTGTTGGGAGTTAGATAGCTTATGCCTCTGTATAAGGCATACTTGGTGGGGACTGGAGAAGGTTGAGACTGCCAATTTGACTCAAGTAGGTCCAGATTTAAAAAGGGGCCAGACCACAAGAATAGTAGAGAGCTCATGAATGAGGAAGATGCCCTTAGCTTGACGCTTTGTTTGACATCTCACAGCGCTGTTTATGAAAGGGATAGGAAAAGGAAACAGGGCTTGTCAAAAGCCATTCAATTGAGAACACCAGTAAATAACTCCACATGCATTTTTCATGATTCTGGGGTCAACTGTCTCACCATCTGTATATGCCTGTATATATGTGTGTGGCTGAATTATAAAAGTCCTTTAGTCATTATTTCTGGGTGCTGAGTCCATTTGCTACACATTCCTTTAAGTTAGTCTTCATGTCTATAATTATTTTAAAGTTTTACTTCTGTTTTCAAGTTTGTCAGACTCTTCAATGCTTCTCTCTTCTTCTGTGCAGATGCATATAACCATAGGTCTAAAGGCTGTATATATTTAGAATTAAGTTAAACAGAGTTGTAATTTTTGCTTCAACTGTCAAACAATTTATAAAACTCAAAAGGAAAAAGGAAAATCTATTTATTTATCCATATTTTTGCTAACCAGGTTTTTTTTTTTTTCTTTTCAATGTTCCAAGTTTCTTTCTTCTATCATTTTCTATCTGTCTAGGGAATTTCCCTTAGTCATTCTTTTAGGGAGTGTCTGCTACTGAGAAATTTTTATTATTTTTCTTCATCTAAGAATGTCTTGATTTCCCTTTTATTCCTGAAAGATATTTTCATTGAAAAAATATAGAATTCTGGGCTGGCAGTTCTTTCTTTCAAGATTTTTTATTGGCAAAATATTTTGCCACTTCCTTCTGATCTCTGGTTTCTAATGAAAAATCCACTGTCATTCAAATTGTTTTCCCTTATAGGTAATGCATCATTTCTCTCTGGCTACTTTCAATGTTTTTTCTTTATCTTTAATTTTCTGAAGTTTATGATATATTTGGCATGGATTTTTTTGGTGAATTATTCTGTTTGGCATTTGCTCAGCTTTTGAATCTGTAGGTTTATGCTTTTGCCAAATTTGCACAGTTCTCAACCATAATTTCTTCTAATACTTTTTCAGCTATGTCTTCTGTCTCCTCTCCTCCTGGCCCTCCAATGGCATGACGGTTAGATGTTTTACTATATTCTAGATTGCTGAGGTTATGTTTATCTATTGTTAGTCTCTTTTTTCTCTGTTCAAATTTGATCACTTCTATTGTTCTATCTCTAGTTCACTGACTCTCTCCTCTGTTCTACTCTTGAGCTTGTACAGGGAGTGTTTCATTTTGGTTATGGTATTTCTCAGCTCTAAACTTTCCATTTGGTTCTTCTTTGCATATTTTGATTTCTTTACTGAATCTTTCTGTTTCTTTGTGGAGGATTTTTAGTTTTTCACTTGTTTTGACTACATTCCTAAGTTCTTATTGAAACATTTTAATGATTTCTGTTTTAAAATCTTTGTCAGTTATTTCTAGCATCTCTGTTATCTCAGTCTTTGCATCTATTGATCATCATTTCTCATTCATTTTGATACTTTCCCAATTTTTGGTATGATGTGTGATTTTCAACTGAAATCTAGATATTTGAGGTATTGTGATGTAAAACTCTGGACCTTAATTCAATCTTCAGATTTAGCTGTCTTCCTTTGACGCCTTTCTGGCAAAGGAAATGTGTCCATTTTACTACTGTCAGGGGATTAGAATTTCAGATTCATCAATTGGCTTCTGTTGACACTAAGATGCTGGTGGAGGAGGAGGCACCTCCTTACTGCTGGGCAGGGGTGGGACTTTTAGCTCCCTCTAGACCTCTGCTAATACTTCCCTGGGAAGGATAGGAGAGCCTGTTTACTGCTTCCCTTTCCCCTCCTCTGAAACCAAGTGTGTGCCTCACGCCTACTGGGTGATAGTGAAAGTCCTCACTTCCCGCTAGGCCTCTTCTGACACCACCCAGAGGGGAGAGAGAGGGATGCCTCATTACTGCTGGATGGGATGGAAGTCCAGGCTCTCCATTGACACTGGGAGGTGGAGGATTTACTACCACCCAGTGGAAATACAAGCCCCTAGTCCCTAGTTGGCCTCATTTGACATACCCTCTTTGGAGAGAGGGAGAATTGTGGCACTTGTTACAGGTGAGCAAGGGTGGAAGTTTGGCTCTGTACTTGGCATTTGCGGTGTGGGTGAAAAATGCAGCCACAGTTTATGCCTGTGATTTCTGGCTGGAGTCGAGCAATTATTGTCTCATAGTTTACTGTCTTGCGAGGCTGCCCCTTTGCTGCCCCTTTGGCTAAAGAGCAAGGTCATTTGTCTTTTAGTCTGCACCCGTTGACATTTCTGAGTTCCAAATCCGGGATATGTAACAGCAAAGAAGAGAGCCAGGAACCTACCACCATGCCATTCCTCGGGTCCTAAAGTCCCTTGCCAATCTGCCTTCTTCTCACCACCATGTAGAGTCTCTGTGGGTTTGTTTTGTTTACAATATCTAGGGTTTGTAGTTGTACTTAGCAGGCAGGATAGGGAAAAGTATGTATATTCATTCAATTTTCCCAGAAGTGGAAGTCAATTACCTGCATTTGACATGAAGTTATTTAAAAGATCCATCCTTCACCTTGCAGGTCACGTATTTACTCACTCACTCATTCACGTAGGAGCACTGATTGAGTGCCAGGTACATAGCACCTCTCAGTGCAGGAAGGCTAAGGACTTCCAATGTTTTCTGCTGGGAAAAGCAGCTCTAAGAAGAAGGGGAGGCATGACCTGGTCTGGGCTCTTTCTCCCCAAGCACAGCTTCTCTTTGATGTCTGTAGATCTGTTGCCTGCTGCCAAACTGACTCTTAGCTGGGCTCAGCTGGAATCAATCCTATATAATAAAAGCCTAATATGCAAATCAACCAAACTGCAGAACAATGGATGGAACAATCAGTGAACAACCAGTCTCTATGACGTGCACTGACCACCAGGGGGCAGGCACTCAACACGGGAGCTGCCCTCAGCCCGCAGGCCCCAGACCAGCCAAGGTGGGTGCCAGCGGGCCCCCCTGACCATCCCGAGGGAGGCGACCGGCGGTGGCAGCAGGGGCCAGGGCTGGTGTGTGGGCGGCGCCAGGCCAACCAAGGCGGGTGCCAGTGGGGGCCCCCAGATTGCCCCACTGGTCGCCCCACAGATCAGTCCTGATCGCTGGCCAGGCCTAGGGACCCTACCCATGCACAAATTTTGTGCATTGGGCCTCTAGTAGGATTATAATAGGGCAAGGAAAGTAAATATTCAATATTTGTTTATAGTTACATAACTAAGTTTATAAATAATGCATGAAAGAATTTTCCAGGGAAAAATGTTGTAAGGGGACGTTTTAATTAATTTTTTGTAACATGCCATTTAAATTTTTTTTATTAGGTGGTAATCTCCTAACTTACTAAAATGTTGCAAAAATCAGAACAGTAAAAAGAAGACTCATATATCCCAGATTTATCTCTTGCTAATATGCAACACTTTATCATCATATTATGTTCTCTCTCTTTCTCTCTCTTCTCTCTCTGTCTTCACACACACACACACACACACATACACACACACACACATACACACACACAATTAACATGCACTCAGACTTTGTCAGTTGACCAGTAATGTCCTTTATAGCATTTCCCACTCTAGTACAGGATCCGGTATGGCATCAATTTTTGCAAGTATGAATTGACTTTGTGTGTGTGTGTGTGTGTGTGTGTGTGTACACGCGCACGTGCTTAGTTTCCTTTAATCTGGGACAGTTTGTAATGTGTTCTTTAAAACAATAACGTAGTAGAACTGTATCTGTCTTATATCATTAATGCTATTTATAGTTACTCTCAGCAAATTGTAAATTTATTAACATGCAAAAAGGTAGAATTTTAGTACCCTGTAGTAGGAAAGAGGATATTTTAGCAGTTGGCAATTAAGTAAAAAAGTGAAGGCACAAAAAATCATAAAAACCAAAAAATGCTCGACTCTAAATAGAAAGTTGTTTGTGTAAGTTTGAATGGAAAGTATTGTTCTTTCATTCATCTGGTGGTGATTAATGAAAGTGCATTTGTATAATTTACACCGAAATTAAATGTGAACAAAGTTCTCAAATTACAAGTTTTAAAGCTTAGCTAGAAAATTTGTTTAATTCTAAGTTGAACAGTCAAATATTGCTAATCTGCCTGATTTATCCCCTTCAGACATGCACCATAAAGGTCTAAGTGCTGAATTCTGAACACCTCCTAGTAAAATCATGTTGGAAATTGGCGGTACTATTAATTTGGAAATGTATGACCACCTTTATGTGCCAGGAGATGCTCTAGTCCCTGAGGCTGCAGTGTGGTTTCTCAACCATGCTTTGAAAATGCATCGTAAAACCTATTCTTTGTATGGAGCAAAACCAAACATTTGGCACCCAGTGGTTATGTTTTGGTCCTCACATATCAGTGGCTAGCAGTGGCTCCTCTGTTCTTCATATAGAGATCTGGTCCCAGACCAGACTTTTTCTGACAACCAGGACCAGCTGGACTCTGATTTCATCTCCCAGGAGGCCAGAAAAGCAAATTGTTTCTTATTTACTTGAATTTTCATTTACAAAAAGAGGCGTTGCTCTGCACCTAGAGATGGAGAGAGAGGGCTCCTTTCAATGCCGTGGATTGATGAGGTCTGGATTAGATCAGACATTGAAAAATCTCTTGCATGAAAGAAGCATCTTAATCTTCATAATATTTGAATTAGGATTTTAAGCAACGTGACACTTGTCAAGATATTTTCCAGTCTGAATAGAGATTATTTTAGATGAGGTATGACTTCTTTAAACCACATTTCATTTCAGTGGTTTGGAAAAAAATATCTCGGTTTTGTTTTCTGTGGGTATCTTTTGGTTATTGCATTGTGTTGGGGGGGTGGGCAGCCTCTGGAGCAGGATTGCCCAGATGGTGTTCCATAAAGAGCGGGCCAGGGACTGAACCTCTGAGTCTGTTTCCTCACCTGTCAAAGAGGATGGTAAGAGTAGTGACTTCATGGGATTACAAGAGCAGTGAAAACTTTGGCTTAGATGATGCATGTAAAGCCTGTATACCTCATACCCCAATATGGGATTCCCTCCCTGAGCCCTAGACTTCAGAGGACTCCACTGTGCTCTCCCTATAGCAGTGTTCTTTTTTACAAAGCAAGGAATCAAATTGGAAAAGTGGAGGGATGGCAAAGAAGTGTTCAATCCCCCACTCCCACCCCTGGCCTCCCTTCTCGAACAAGTTCTGGGCACCAGGAGCTCTAGATCGCTGCGCAGATGTCCCCACATCCACTGGCAGGGCCTTTGCAGAATTCTTTTCTGCATCAATCCACCTGAAGCCGAAGCTCCCCTGTCGGCGTGAACTCTAATTTCTACTAATAACAGTGTCATCTCCTGGAAACAATGATGGCTGCCATCTCCAGCCAGGAACAGCTATAGTTTATACTACCTTACCTCTGTCTGGAGTAAAGTAACACCATAACAATATAATTCAATAGCCTTTTCTCCAATTTTCAAAATATCAGATAAACATGGAATAATATCATCCTCAGTTCTTTCCTATATTTTATCATCTATCTTTCCTTCCTGACTGCACTCATTACCTTACCTCCCTCCCCAGATCCTCTCCATAAATCTAATCAACAGAAATTCCAAGCTGTTTCCTCCCAAGTGAATCTCAAAATCATCTTCTGTTATATTTTCCAACTGTCATTACCTTGGTCCAGGCCAAGGCACAGACTGCAGAACCAAACTCCTTGGGCTGGAGTTTCAGCTCTGCCGCCTTCCAGTTGGATGACCTCAGTCAAATAACTGAACCACTCTGTGCTCAGTTTTCAGTCTGTAATTTGGGAAGTGTAGGATATAATTCACAGGGTTATAGAGATCAAAGAAGATATCCTATATAATAAAAGCCTAATACACTAACTATCCGGTCTTCCATTCAACCAATCAAAGCATAATATACTAATGGTATGCTAAGGCCGCTCAACTGCTTGTTATGTATGCACTAACCACCAGGGGGCAGATAGTTGACCAGTCGACCAGTCTCTATGACATGCACTGACCACCAGGGGGCAGATAGTTGACCAGTCGACCAGTCTCTATGACAGGGGCAGACGCTCAACACAGGAGCTGCCCCCTGGTAGTCAGTGTGCTTCCACAGGGGGAGTGCCACTCAGCCAGAAGCCAGGCTCACGGCTGGCGGGTGCAGCAGTGGTGGTGGGAGCCTCTCCTGCCTCCACGGCAGGCTGAGGATGTCCAACTGACACCTTAGGCCTGCTTTCCCAGGGAGTGGGCCTAAGCCATCAGTTGGACATTCCCTGAGGGCTCCTGGACTGTGAGAGGGTGCAGGCTGGGTTGAGGGAACCCTCCCCTCCCCGAGTGCACGAATTTCATGCACCAGGCCTCTAGTGTAATATATGAAAATACTTAGAATAATGCACTGCGTGTATCAGGTGTTATTGTCCTTAGCTTATGGTTAAAGGTCTAAGGTCTACAGTCTTTTAAGCTAACTACCACCTCATAGTCATTTTCATTTTAAACTCATTTTGTCAGGAAAATTATCAAAGACTTGGATGTAGGGGAAAAAATTTGCTGGCGATCTTTTTGATGGAGTGTCTGCCCTCTCCAGTGAACCCTCCAGGATTATCTGATTCTATAACTGTAGTTACCTTTGATTGTTTTTACATTGATTAGGCCAGTGGTTGGCAAACTGCGGCTTGCGAGCCACATTCGGCTCTTTGGCCCCTTGAGTTTTTAGCAAAGGCCAGCTTAGGAGTACCCTAATTAAGTTAATAACAATGTACCTACCTATATAGTTTAAGTTTAAAAAATTTGGCTCTCAAAAGAAATTTTAATCGTACTGTTGATATTTGGCTCTGTTGACTAATGAGTTTGCCGGCCACTGGATTAGGCTATTTTACAACTTTGCATGCATAGAGTTAGTGGAAAGCTGATAATAATGCAAATGATCTTTGACATTAAAAAATGCAAAAGAATTTTATCTTGTGGAGACACAATTGATTTCCACTCTGTGGAAAAGATAACTTTAAAACATTGCATTTTTCGCACAATATGGTATCAGCCACTTTTACATCTATTAGCAAATATATTGAATCATTTCTGAGTGTGTGTGTGTGTGTGTGTGTGTGTGTGTGTGTGTGCTTGTGTTCATTGACTTTTCCTTTGAAATCAGGTTGACATCTTGCTGGTATATTCATTAGTCACTGAATTAAATAAAATCCTTGAAATGTGCAAAGTTCCCAAACAACATAACTAGTCCAAATGAGAGTCCCTGATTAAAAAAACAACACACACACACACACACACACAAAACACCTTTCCTTCACTCATCATTTTCTAAAGCCCAGAGAAGGGCCCCAAGATTGGCTTACAGTAATACTGACAACTTATCAACTTTGTTTCTAGCATATTCTTTTTCTTTTCTGTTACTCCACTTCTTCCCCTCTGCCTTCTCCCCATCACAGCTGGTGCCCAGCATGATGATGATGATGGAGAACATCACATTTCCTGCTCCAACCCAGTCCCACCTCTACTCCAACCCCAGATGAAGCCCTTTCGTGATCCTCAGTCCTCACTTTAATAGAAATTTGTGTCCTGAGTCTTCCTTCATCACTATGCTCACCATACCTAATAAAATTAGACCTACCAGTTATGATCCTTAGTTCCTCAGATACTTAATAGCTAATAATAATATGAAAGAATCATTTATTTATTGAGCAAAGATTATTTGTTGTGCTCCTATTAAAGCGCCAGGTGCTTTGCTGGTGTCAGAGGTAGAAGCAGGAAGAAGACAGAATTCTCAGACTATTGAGGAAGACATATAAACCACAGATTTGGGTACAGTTTATAGGAACTCTGACTAGGGTAAGGACAGGAAGCTATGGCAGTGAGAGAATAGCTTCAGGGATATGACACTACAGACCTAAAGACAATGAGAGGGATGTGGGGGAGAGCATCCTGGGAAGTATAAATTCTAAGGCTTACTCTCCAGAAAAAGGAGAGTCCTCTAATTGAAGCAGCTGTAATGACAACAGACACCCCTGTTTTGCCTTCAAAGTTTTATGGTCCCGATGCAGATGGCATGGAGAAGTAGAGTGCCAACTATATTTGTTCACACCTCTTGGTTTCTTTCCTGATGAAAAATTCTAAGGAAACAAAACAAAAATGGAACTCTCTTCTGCATGACATGAGAAAGGCCTGGGAAAAGTGGTTCCTTCGCTTGGAAAGGGCTTCAGATACCTCTTCTGCTAGCAGCAACTCTGGTGGCATTTGCGTGGCTGTACTTCTATGCCTGATTAGAGAGTACTTTGTTCTTCCTAGTAGTTATATGCATGGGCTTTTAAAGTCCATCAAATTAAGGTTCAGAACCTGGTCTCATTTGCTAGACAGTGACCTTGAATAAGTCATTAACCCTCTCTCAGAAAAGCCTACCTTTCCTTACCTGCAACTCAAGGGATAATCTATGCCTGTTTTTATGCAAATGCCCAGCACAGTGCCTGGCACATAGGAAGGGATAATAAAAGGAAGCAATACTCAACTTTCCAAGTAAAACTTACCAGCAGTCTACACACAGTCCAATCTGTGCTGTGGCTTGCAAAATTTTGTCCAAACAAGCATGCAGAACTATTTTTACATTTGCTAGTTTGGAAATATGAAGGTGATAAGTTCAAAACTATGTATTTTTGTATGGATGACAGTCACTAATGCAGCAAGGAAATTAGTGATACTGAAATATTCATGTATTACACCATTCAGGTGTTTTATATCCCTTTGAAAAGTAATCATTTCTATGTCCTTTTCATGTGTGTGTCTCAGCTCCGTCAGTGCACTCCTGGTCTGCAGCAGAGACGAGCCAAATTACAACTCTGTCTGGTGTTTTACTCCAAGGTCATTAGAGGGCAGACTCAAAGGGATCTCAGTAAGGCTGTTGCAGACTTGTGCAGTTTCTTTAAGCAGGAATGTGTGACACCTCTGCCTTTCCCCATTAACAACTTCACCCCACCCTAAAGTGCATTGCATTATGGAATTAAACAACAATTCCCAGAGCTTACACATGCTGTGTTCCCTGGGAATTATGCCTTTGTAGCAATACACCTGTAGTGTAAGTCCTTGCTTAATGTCAGTAATAGGTTCTGTGACCTTTAGCATAACAATCTTATCTAATAAAAGAGTAATATGCAAATTGACTGTCACTCCAAGACACAAGATGGCCTCCCCATGTGGTCAAAGTTGGCTGCCCCTCTGTGGACACAAGATGGCCACCACAAGATGGCCTGCAGGGGAGGGTAGTTGTGGGCAGTTAGGGGTGACCAGGCCAGCAGAGGAGGGCAGTTGGGAGAGACCAGGCCTGCAGGGGAGGGCAGTTGGTGGAAACCTAGGCCTTCAGGGGAAGGCAGTTGAGGGGGACCAGGCCCGCAGTGGAGGACAGTTGGGGAGGACCAAAGCCTGCAGGGGAGGGCAGTTAGGGGTGACCAGCCTGGCAGGGGAGGGCAGTTAGGGGTGACCAGGCTGGCAGGGGAGGGCAGTTAGGGGAAATCGGGTTGGCTGAGGAGCAGTTAGGCGTCGATCCGGCTGGCAGGGGAGTTGTTAGGGGGTGATCAGCCTGGCAGGCGAGTAGTTGGGGACCAGCAGTCCTGGATTGTGAGAGGGATATCCCTCAAGGGGTCCCAGATTGGAGAGAGTGCAGGCTGGGCTGAAGGCCACTCCCCCCCCTCATGAATGAATTTCATGCACTGGGTCTCTAGTGTATAATAAAACCAATTTTACCACAGGCTAATTGATATAAGCAATAGTTAAATTCCTATGGCACCTCATCGATGTTATAACAATGAAATAGCATTGAATGAAATGACATTATAAGAGGACCTGCTATACATGTATTTTTAGATTCAGGAAATTCACCTTAACCAAATAGCATCAACAGTAGTGTTGGGAGCAGAGCATCTCTCTGTCTATATAAAAATCCAGTGACCAGAATGCCGTAACAACCATAACGACCAGTCCCTATGACACCCACTGCAGTCAGCAAACCAGCCGAATCAGGAGTGGGGACTGCTGGCCACCCCCCGCAGTCCCTCCCCGTGGCCAGCCCCACCCCTGATCAGCCCCACTATGCCAATAAGGGGTGGGACTGGCCAGCCAACCTCCTACAGCTCTTTCCTGCACCCACCCACCCCCCCCCCCCACCCTAATAAGGGGCACGGCTGGCTGGCCAACCTCCTGTGGCCCTTTCTCCTTGGCTGGCTCCACCCCCAGTGGGCCCCTACGACCCCAATGGGCCCACAGTCCCTGCCTCCAGCCAGCTCCACCCCTCATCGGTGCCCCCACTCCAATCAGGGGCAGGGCTGGCTGGCCAAGCACCCTCGGCCCCTTCCCCTGGCTTCTGGCCCCCAATCGCCCCCCCCCCATTTGGTGCTCCCCACAGCACCTCCCCAGAGTCAGCCCAACCCCCAATCAGCACCCCCCCCCCCCCCCGCCCCATCCACCAATCGGGGGCGGGCCAGCCAGCCAATCTCCTGCCATTTCCTCCTCCCGACAGGCCCAGCCCTGATGCTCCTGGATTGGGGCTGGGCTGATCAGATCCCACCTATGCATTGGGCCTCTAGTATAAATATAAAGATGAAAAAGATATCATGTCTCTGTTCTCTTTTCCTCCCCCTCCCCACAGAGCACAGAGTTGAATAAGGGTTATCTACCAATGCCTGACTATTTATGCAAAGATATAGTGGGAATATGAACACTGGGCCAGAGACCATGTGAGTAATC
Source organism: Corynorhinus townsendii (assembly GCA_026230045.1). Taxonomy (NCBI): domain Eukaryota; kingdom Metazoa; phylum Chordata; class Mammalia; order Chiroptera; family Vespertilionidae; genus Corynorhinus; species Corynorhinus townsendii. Next base: position 181,416,206 of record JAPDVU010000003.1, read on the forward strand.
ATCTGTGACAGGACAAGTGGAAAAGAGAGGTCATTGAATATGCACAGAGGAAATAATATCTGCATTGAGCATTGAAAGATGAGCAGGATTCCACCAATGGAGATGGGGGAGGAACTACCATCTGGCACAGGACTCTTGAGATTACCGTCTCCAGCAGCATTCAGAGGAGGAGCAGTGGTTGGGTGATGATTCTGGGGAAGTTAACCTGTTGATAGGGCTAGGGAGATGGAAGGATGTAAAGGAGATTCCCAAGTTAAGGGACTCTAAAAAATATGTGATGCTTGCTTGCTTGTTTTTTTTTTTTTTTCTTGACACTCTTAATACAAAGCTGTTGCTAACCTGTTATTATTTACTTAGCACAGCTAAAGGGGTTTTCTGTGTTGTGCTCAGGAGTGTTTCAATGCATGTACAAAGTTATAGCCACCCAGAATAGCATCCCATTGTGTGAGATGTCAGTAATGGAGCTGACTTTGCTTTGTCAGTGTCCTCGTCCACCTTCCTAATGCAATTGGAGATATCAGAACAATTGCCATATCTTTGTGAGGTTTGCAAGACAGAAAATTCTGATGTTGATGCTTTGCATTCCATCTCTATGCACTCCCAATTCCGTTTTCTTCATTATGTTCTAATTGCCATGATAATATGGAATGCAGTGAGGAAAGAAAGATTTTGATGAGAGAAAGAGGGTATTAATAAATTGTTTTTCCCTTGTTAAGTGTACAGTCCCAGCAGGATATCTGGAGGTTGGACTAATAGACAACCATGAGAATTAATCTGGAGCCAGAGGGCTTGGGGCCATTGACTCCAGCTGTAACCCATGACAGAGTGAGAAAGGAAGGCAGGTGGAGTAGTGAGGACATTCACAAGTGATGTCCCTCATTTCAAGGCCTGGATAAACATGGTCTTCATCCGAAACAGGAAAATAAGATAGATTAAGGCCCAAAAAGAAAACAATACACATTTGGAATTATTGCATTGGAGAATTCAAAAGATAGCTTATGAATAGTAAGTGAAGGAATATATGAGCAGCACTGATGTCTAAAATGAAGTGGGAAACCATGGGGTTATGGAGTTTTACACTATTCATTGATGCAGTTTGACAACACAGGAGAAAGCAGGAGGTTGGGCTGATTCAGAGTTGTGGACTGGTCAGGCTGGTGCTGTAGAAAGTCAGGCAGTTTTCCGCTCAGTGTCTGATGCTTCAGTGTCTGATTTCAGTATTGGATGGTTTTAGGTGGTGCTATGTACTCTTCATACCTACCCCAGATAGAGCTACATAATGTGGGTTTTCGACCTGGTGAGATAAAGCAGCGCTCACCCTAGAGGTGGACCTGGGGTCCATTTTCCTGCCCAGATTACATGCCTATTATATCATGGGCAGCTGTAAGATAGTTGCTAGACCGACAACCAGAATTTTCACTGTAGTCACTGAAATATTAAAAAAATAAGTATAGTTTGCTTAATTAAGATTGAACAGAAAATCATTCTCCTAGGTCCCCATAGAATTGTTTTACTGTCGTAAGAAAGAGATATGATTTTCCTGAATAAACCACTGGTCCTGTTGCATAATTATTGTCAGAAAAATGGTCAAGTTTCCTATGGCTGCTGTAACAAATTACCCCAAACTCGGTGGCTTAAAACAACCAAATGTATTCCCTCACAGTTCTGTAGACTAGAAGTTTAAAATCAGTATCAACAGGCTGAATCAAGGTGTTAGCAGGGCCACACTCCTTCTGGAGGCTCAAGGGAAGAGTCTGTTTTGTTTTTTTTTGCTGTTGTTTTTTTGCCTCTTTCAACTTTTGGTGGCTGCTGGCATTTCTGGACTAGTGGCTGTATCACTCCAAGCTTCAAAACTCTCTGCTCTGTCTTCATTCACATCACCTCCTCTGTGCATGTCAAATGTCCCTCTTATAAGGATCCATGGGATTGCATTTAGAGCCCACCCTGATAATCCAGGATAATCAAGCTATATCAAAACCTTTAAGTTAATCACACCTGCAAAGATTTTTGCCCCCCTTAAGTAATAGTCACAGGATCTAGGAATGGGAACCGATATCTTTGTGAGTCATTGTTCAGCCTATTATAACTGTCTTTAGATCAATTTCAGTACTTATTTTTCAGTGGTTTTGTTTTCCAGGGTTTTAGGTACCCATGGTCAACCATGGTCGGAAAATAGTAAATAGAAAATCCCAGAGATAAATAATTCATATTTTTAAATTGCGCACTGTTCTGAGTAGTATGATGAAATCTCTTGCCATTGCAGTTGGTCCTGCCCAGGTCGTGAATCACCCCTTTGTTCAGCATGTACACACTGTGTTACCTGCCCGTTAGTAACTTAGTAGTCGGCTGGGTTATCAGATCGACTGTCATGGTATCACAGTGCCTGTGTTCAAATAACCCTTATTTTATTTAATAATGGCCCATTGCCCTTCATATAACTTTTATTATAGTATGCTGTTGTAATTGTTCTATTTTATTATAGTTATTGTTGTTAGTTTCTTAATGTTCCTAATATATAAATTAAACTTTATCATAGGTATGTATTTATAGGAAGATAACATTTATAGTAAGGTTCAGTATTCTCTGGGTTTCAGGCATCCACTGGGGGTCTTGGGAAGTATCCCTTACAGATGAGGGGGGACTACTGTATTCTAAAGTAATTTTATTTAGTGTTGGTAGAAATCTTTATATAACTAGTAACCCAGAAGCGAAGAATAACTTGTTAGTTGTTACACAATCACCATATACCCTTACTTAGAAGATGTCCTTAGCTGCAAACAGCTTTTGAAATGGGGAAAACAGTAAGCACTACATTCTATGTCCATATCTATCCCGATTTCAGTAACATAATGTAAGGAAATGTGCATTTTAGAATTGAGGAAATGTGGTAATTCATCTTGGTAGTATCACCAGGAAGTTGCGTAGTTTAAAACTACATGTGTAATGGGTAATTACTAAGATTTTCCTAAAGAGCTATCCAAGGTGAGTAAAATCATCATGGCTAGGAGAAATGCATAAAAATCACCCCTCTATTGTTGTGTTGCAGATCTCAGACCTATTTCTAAAGGCAATCCTTGGCCATTTACTCTGATATTTCCCTTGAGCCACTTCAGCTCTGACCTCTTTTTCTATATTTCCCTGATTTTAATGATTTGTTTTGGTCAACTATCTAGATATTTCCGCTCCCTCCTGCCAAATAATGCAAGGCTATCAGTGAGTGACGGAAAGAAGAGAGGAACAAATGAATCGACTGAGCACACAGGGTTGTTCTCCAGGGAGTCATGTATCACCAAGTGCAATTACTTCTGCTTCTTGAGTATCTCCTGAATCCTTCCACTTGTCTCAGCACCCACTGTGGGTGGACAATGACCCTCCCCCCCACAAAGATATCAACACTCTAACTCCCAATCTGTGAATATGTTATGTTACATGGCAAGAGGTGATGAAGATGAAATTAAGGTTGCTAATCAGCTGAATTATCCAGATAGAACACAAGGGCCCTTAAATGGGGAGGAGGGAGAGAGAAGATTCCAAATCAGAGATATGGTACTATAAGAAAGAGTTGACAAGCCATTGCTGGCTTTGAAGATGGGGAAGGGCTCCATGAGACAAGGGCTGTGTAAGTCTCTAAAAGCTAGAAAAGGAAGGGAAACAGAAAGGCTCACAGTCCTGCTGACTCCTTAATGATAGCCCAGAATCTTACCTAATAATAGACAAACATGTAAATTGACTGTACCTCCACTATGCCTACAGCCAATCAGAGTGAGTATGCAAATTAACCCAACAAAGATGGTGGTTAATTTGCATACATAGGCGCCCAGCAGCCTGGGTCTCGGGAACATCCTCGGCACCCAGGTCACTCTGAGGTAGGCCCCGCGTGGGCCCTGAGCAGCCTGGGAAGGGCCTGAGCGAGGGGGCTCCTGGGCAGGGCCAAGCTGGTGATCAGAGCCGAGGAGGCCCCTACCCAGGCCTAAAGCCTGGGACAGATGCTTTAGGCCTGGGCAGGGGCAGAGCCAGCAATCAGTGTGAATTACAGAGGAAACACCTTTTCTGACTGCTCATTGGCTAAGCTCCCTGTTTGCCACTGGTAATATTCTTAGTAACTTGGGTATAAGAATCCAAAAAGGTGATCTAGGGTTTTTCCACCACACTCCTGGAGGAAAAAACAAAGGTCTGCTAGAGGGCTAAGAAATGTCATATCCTGCCCTAGCCAGTTTGGCTTGGTGGATAATGCCTCGGCCTGCCAACCTCAGGGTCTGAGTTCAATTCTGATCAAGGGCATGTACCTAGGTTGCAGACTCCACCCTGGCTGGGCCCACGTCAGGGCTCATGCAGGAGGCAACCAATCAAAGTGTTCCTCTCACTTTGATGTTTCTCTCTGTCTTTTCCTTTCTCTTCCACATTCTCTAAAAGTCAATGGAAACATATCCTCAGGTGAGGATAAAAAAAAAAAAAAAAAAAGAAAGAAAGAAATGTCATATCCTGTGAAAGACACATCTTGAAAATCCCTAAAGAAAGTTGTCATTTTTTCATGGTGAAGGGACTGGAGTCCATGTTGATGAAATCACCTTGGTGGCTGCAATGATTGGCACTGGCTGCAGCAGCGGGGCGATGGGGCTGGTGTCTTCCCCTGATCAGTCCGGTCGCCTCCCACAAAGGGGAGTGGGCCTAAGCCATCAGTAGGACATCCCCTGAGGGCTCCCAGTCTGTGAGAGGGGCCAGGCTGGGCTGAGGGAACCCCCCACCCCAGTTCACAAATTTCGTGCACCAGGCCCCTAGTTGTAAGATAGTAAATGTGTATTGGTCTAAGCCACTAAGGTTGTGGTAATTCTTTATAGCAGCCCAGTTGTGGTTCCTGTCATTCTCTTTCCTTGGTTGCAGAAACATGCCCTGATATGACTTCCAGTCTTCCTTCCTTCCCATCCATTTCCACTTTGCAGTCAGCACTTTCTAAAATACTATACACTTGGTCTCATCCATCTATTTAACACCTTCCAGTTATGCTCTACTACTCAGAAATAAAGCCCCAAGTCTCTAATGAATGAATGTCTTATTACTTTAGCTATAAGAAAATGACCATTTAAACTGAAAGGACACAGATCAGGTGATGTTAACCTTAACAACTGATGAACATTTAGTAATTTTAGATGGCATTCTAGAGTGAAGAAAAAGAGCACTAGGTTTGTCTAAAAATTATGGAATAGAAAGAAATGTTTAATTTCTTTTATTCTAAAAGTCTCTTTTTCTGTCAGGTTCAACCAAACAACAACAACAACAACAAAAAACTAGAAGGCAGTCCTTAAAGCAAAGCTCAGAGTAAGGATATAAAATGAGCAAAAATCACTGGCAGTTAATTTCACAGGATTATCGAAGCTGGTTAGGTGCTTTTAGCTTTTTTCTGACAAAATTATAAAAATAACTCATGTTTTATCAACTGTGCTTCTGGAAGGAACATGTCTCTTGAGAAATGGGGAAAAAAAAAGCTACAAATATACTGCATAGTGATTTCTGAAATATGTTATCTTCTCATGCCAGGCTGAAAACATTCTGCTTGAAAAATGCAATCATGTTTGTGTGGAGCCCCCTGTTGCAAATAGGCAAATGATGTTGGTCATTTTTTAAATAAATCGTCATTTTTTAATGTGCTCTGGAGAGAACGGGGAAAAGTGAAGGAGGATTCATCATTTTAATGACTATTTACACAAATGATTGGAAGATTGCTTTTACTTTGATTTTGCAGAAGTTCTGGAGGGAGGGGTCCTTCCTCTTGCTTTTGTCCCTTCCCATGCTAAGTGCTATGTTTCCAGTGGTCTCCATATCTGCACCCAGAAGGGAGAAAGATAAGCAGGAAAATGCATAGATAAGGGGATAGTATCAGGAATCAGTTCTAACAATGGTCTGCTACTGTGACAATGAACCCATTGATCCAAGGACAATAGTTACATTTGTCATCAAGGTTATATGTTTCTATAACAACCAATCTGTTTTGTCTGGCTTACATTTTTCAAATTAGCAGAGTATTAAATTGGTATTCATAGACTATATGACTGTTCCAGTGTTTCAACTTTCTATTTTAAGATATTGTGGAATTAGCCTCACATATTTTGTTTCTGCAGTATGAACAAAATTGCCCCTGAAAAATGTTGCTTCTAAGGTTGTAAATTTAACTTAAAACCTGAATCATAAAAGGAATTGTTAGAATCCTTTTCTTAAAACTTCAACACACATTAGTGCTAACTTTCCTTTTCTTATGCAAGGCAGCTTTCTTATTTTTGCAATTGCTATTACATTAAAGTGTATATATATATACACACACACAAAATATATAGAGAGAGCTATATACAGATACACACACACACACACACACACACACACACACTGGAGGCCTGGTGCATGAAATTGGTGCAGGGGGCATGGTGTCCCTCAGCATGGCCTGTGCCCTTTCACAATCCAGGACCCCCCGGGTAGGATCCCTAGACCTGGCTGGCAATCAGGGCCTATTGGGGCTTTCCTTCCCCCAGCTGCCAGAGCTGGCCCCACCCCCACCATTGCCACTGCTTGCCATATGTGCAGCGCTGCTCCCCCTCCCCCACCACCAGTTGCCTCCCTCTGCAGGCAACAGGCATGGGGTACAATCGCTTGGCTGGCCTGGGCCTCCCTCTGTAGGCAATTGCTGGCCAGCCCCATCCACCTGTTGCAGCACTGCCGGCTGGGTAGCCTGGGCCTCCCTCTTTGGGGCAATCACAGAGCCCCCCTATCCCCGATTGATCACCCTGCTGGTCGGTGGCCTGCGCCTTCCTCTGCGGGGCGATTGTGGGGCAATGGTAGGTCCCCCCAACTAATTCCATCGCACCCACCTTGGCTGGCCTGGTGCCAGTGCGTATCATGGCATGGTCATTTGGATGGTCGTTCTGCTGTTAGGTCATTCGGTTGATTTGCATATTATATTTTTATTATTATAGATTTTTTCAGACATCAGAGAACCACTGGAGTATTTAACATAGGCTTCCATTCAGTTTTGTGACAGGTAATTATTATTGTGTAACAAACTACCTCTTAAAACCAGTGGCCTAAAATAATAATTCTTTGCTTAAAATTCTGTCAACAGACTAGGCTCAACTGGGCAGCTTGCCTCTGCTCTATGTGGTATCAGCTGGGTTAACACCTGTGTTTGCAGTCAGCTGGCATCCTGACCAGGTCTGGGGCATCCAAGATGGGTTTATTCATGGTATTGTGCATCTCATCTATGGTGGTTGGAACAAATGGGTGCTGGTTTGGCCTCTCTTTCTTCAAAGCTGTCTTCCATATCCCAGGGTCTCTTTGTGTGGCTTATATTCCATTCTATTAGGAGGCTGGCTTGGGCTTCCTGGCTTGGGCACCTCATGGCGGCAAGAGAACAAAAGCTAAAGGTCTGAGACTTCTTAAAGCCTAGGCCGTTATTGTGTAGAATCATTTTTTCCATACTCCCTATAATAAAAGCCTAATATGCTAAGTGTCCGATCGACCAGTCACCTGTTCAACCAAACAAAGTGTAATATGCTAATGATATGCTAAAACCACTCAACTGCTCACTATGATGTACACTGACCACCAGGGGGCAGACAATTGACCAGTCAACCAGTTGCTACGATGTGCACTGACCACCAGGGGTAGAGCTCCAACTGGTAGGTTAGCTTGCTGCTGGGGTTTGGCTGATCATGGCTGAGCAAGATGAGACAGACATGCCCTAGAGCCCTTCCATGGTCCCTCCCCAGCTGGCCAACCTCCTGTGTCCCTCCCTGGCTCTGGTTGTGCACTGGTGGGGTCCCTTGGCTTGGCCTGCACCCTCTCGCAATCCGAGAACCCTCGGGGGATGTCAGAGAGCCAGTTTTGGCTCGATCCTGCAGGCCAGGCCAAGGGACCCCACTGGTGCACGAATTCATGCACCAGGCCTCTAGCGTATAATAATCAAGAAACTAATATTGGTAGGTTGTACCCAATGGTATAAAATCAGGAAGGAGTGACTCATGGGAGATATTATGTAACAATAAACCCCAGTTATCCGAAAGAATGTTTCTATCATTCCTTATATTGGATACAAAAGATAAATTATACATATTTTCCTCCTTCAGTGACCATCCAGAATCAGCTCATTATTCCTAAAAAAGAATTTCAAAGTAGTCACCCAATGAAACCACAGAAGTACAGCAAACTCACCTGAATGAAATACAGAATTCCTCTAAGTGAATGGGTACTTTATTGGTGAATTAATTTTAAAAGTTAGTAAAAAATGGGAACCATAACACACATTTTATCTAATTTACACATTTCATTTTGACAGGAAATGAGCAGATGTTAATTAATTCACTGATATTTTAATGTCAGATGATGGCTTTTGTTTGAGTAAGAGTCCATGGACTAGAATGGTGCTTCACTTTCCTTGTTTGAACCCACCAACAGTGAGAACCATTGATTATCAATCTTGATAGCTTTGAAGTGTGATAAAAGTTCAAACAGTCGCATATCAATCTGTTCAGAGAACCTGAGACTTCTTTTTAGATATGTTTTTATTTATTTTAGAGAGAGAAGAAGGGAGAGAGAGAAACATCAATTTGCTGCGTCCTATATGCCCCATACTGGGAATCGAGATCCCATCCTGTACATGTGCCCTGACCGGGAATTAAAACAGTGACCTCTGGGTGCATAGGATGACACTCAGTCCACTGAGCCACACAGGTTGGGTGAATTTGAGATTTTTACATTTTCTTCCAATTTCTTCTAGTTGTCTTACCCATACCTTATTCACTACCAGTTATTTGAGCAACTTCCTAATCATATTACCTTTCCACATCATTTACATAGTTTTCATAAAAATAGCAGCTAGTCCTTTTTACACTTATTCTGGATCAATTTATCAATATGTTAATTTATGCAATTTTGATTAAAAAGTACAACTGGAGTAAATTAGGGAATCAACAGGGCTGACTCTTAGCAACTGTGCAGTCCAGTACAATGAGAGAGAAGTGCATAGGCTGACTGTATCATGTTTATTAGGTTGTGGGTATCCACCAATATGTTCTCCAGAGGAAATGGGGATTGTATATTAATCTGGTGACAAGATGAAGTGGAGATTGTTTAAAAGAGTTTCTACTATAGGTGAAATATAGGTAAATTAGTACCAACTCTGAATATAGCTATTATTCAAACTCCCTGCATGACTTAATTATTGGTTGATTCATGTGGGCTGGTCATCAAAACCCTGCATCTAAGAATCTACACTAATAAAAGAGAAACAGGCAAATTGACCATCCCTCCACTACGCCCACCAGCCAATCAGGAGTAAGTATGCAAATTAACCCAACAAAGATGGCGGCGGCCATGGAGCTGGAGTGAGCAGGAGGCTTGGGTTGCCCCTAGCGATGGAGGAAGCCAAGCTTCCAGCCCGCTCTGGCCTCCACTCAAGAAGGGGCTGGGAGCTTGGGTCACTGGGGGGTGTGGCCAGACTGAAAATGAAAATGACCCTCAGCCCCTTACCCAGGCTTGCCACACCCCCATGGGGTGAGGATCCCTGCTGGGGGGCTTGGCCAACCTGCAAACAGCCATCAGCCCCTCACCCAGGCTGGCCAGGCACCCCAGTGGGAACCCCTATCCTGAAGGGGGTGTGGCCAACCTGAAAATGGCCCTCAGCCCCTTACCCAGGCTAGCCATGCCCCCATGGAGTAAGGGTCCCTGCTAGGGGGGGTGTCCAGTTTGAAAACAGCCCTCAGCCCCTCACTCAGGCTGGCCACGCCCCCCAAGCAGGGACCCTCACCCCATGGGGGCGTGGCCAACCTGCAAACCACCATAAGCCCCTTGCCCAGGCTGCCACACACCCCAAGGGAACCCCCACCCTAATCCGGGTCACCCTTCAGGGCAAACCAGCGCCGGCCCCCACCCATGCACCAAGCCTCTATCTATACTAATAAAAGGGTAATATGCTAATTAGACTGGGAGACCTTCCAGGAGACCTTCCGGACGTTCTTCTGGACCAAGCCATGGTGGCAGGGCCAAGGTAGAGGTGGTTAGAGGCCAAGAGGGGAGGGCAGTTGTGGGTGATCAGGCCAGTGAGGTGGGGGCGTTGGGAGTGAGCAGACCAGCAGGGGGCCAGGTGGGGGAATGCAGGCCATCAATGGGGGTCAGTTGGGGGTTATCAGGACAGCGGGGGGGGGCAGCTTGGGGTGAGCAGGCTAGCAGGGGAACAGTTGGGGACAAGCAGGCCAGCAGGGGGGGCAGTTGGGGGTGAGCAGGCCAGCAGGTGGGGGCAGTTGGGGATGAGCACGCTGGCCTGGAGGGCAGTTGGGAATGATCAGGCTGGTGGGGGGCATTTGGGGGCGAGCAGGCCAGCAGGCAGAGTGGTTAGGGGCAATCAGGCAGGCAGACAGGTGAGTAGTTAGGAGCCAGCAGTCCCAGATTGCAAGAGGGATGTCAGATTGCCGGTTTAGGCCTGATCCCTGTAAACCGGGAGTAGGACATCCTTCAAAGGGTCCCAGATTGGAGAGGGTGCAGGACAGGCTGAGGGACACCCCCCCCCCCGCATGAATTTCGTGTGCCGGGCCACTAGTGTAAAATAAAATTCCTTATTGCTTGGTCATTTGGAAGGTCTGTCACCAGAATATCACTCATGTTCCATTGAACATTTATTCACCAAGATTCTCTTTCTCAAACTCTACTCCCACAAGTCCCTGCTGTACTCAATGGTCCAGATTTGCTGATGTGCCCTGGTATTTGGTTGCAAGTTGTGCACTGGATTCCAACCTGACCAAATGCTGTGATCCTCAGTTAAACTTGAAGGCCATTTTTATCTCCAAAGTATTGGGTTCAGTATAAAAATGTGTAACTCAAAGAAGATTTATTTTCTCCCTGCTGATAGGGAGAGGTTGCATTGTCCTGAAGGAAACTCAAATGTACTTAAACAATCAGAGAACCTTTGGAAATGTCTGGTTAATTGCCAATGTATCTGTTACTGGCCATTTAAATAGAAAATACAAGCTGAGAGAGAACTGTGCTCAGAGAGTTTAAAATCCTTGACTTTCTATTGGTAAGCTAAATGGAAAGAATGTGCTTTTAATGCTCCTATCTGAAAAGAATCCTCACTCAATTTTTAATTTGCTAACACACTGGAAAGGAAATGGTTTTGATTAAAATTCTTTTAATACATTAGGTAGAGTCTTATCATGAGAATGGTGTCCACTAATATACTGCTGTCATCCCTACTGTATTGAAATGCCATTCTATTCTAATAAGTGTAGATTCAGAAAACAAATTAACAAATAGATGGATATTGAAGAAACACTGTATCATTTGTATCATAATGAAATTCAAAAAAATCTATTCTCAGTTATAAATTAATCTACTGTTAATGATAACTTATTATATCATTTAATAAGATCATTTTATTATAATTCCAAATGAAATTTTATTAACTAATAAAATTAAAAAGTAGAATTCACTGAGTATTACAAAAAACACACTTTTCATTTATGTTGTGTATTAGTGAGAACATTTAAGTGCTCTCTCATGCCTATAGGTGGCCTCGGACATCAGCTGCCATGTGTTTCTGGAAGAATCAAAACACCAGCAACATTTGTTACCTGAATTCAACAACTGGAGAGAGGGTTTTCTGCTGGAATGGTGTTACTGTTTTGGAACTTTCCTAGAGTCCTCAAAAATATCTTTTTTATATCACAATTAGAAACTTGAAATTATTTATTTCTCCTTGTTAATATAATTATATTCTCACTATGTGTGCTGTGTTAATTAAGTCTGGCAAAATAAATGGATGTTCATAAATACCAAAGAAATATTTATTTTAAAAATATACTAGGGTTTCTGTTCATAGTGGTCATACTTTTAAGCAAAATTTCAAAATCGAAGTATAATGTTTATTAATTAAAAAGGGGTTTTCTTTTGGTTTTGGCCTCACACATCTATTGCCCTTCAAAAATAGTTTAATTGCTATTCTTTTACATGTCAATATGGCATTTTGGAGCGGGTATACTTTAGGCAGTTAAAATGGAGTTAATGGTATCTATCTCATAGCGTTATTGTGAGAATTAAATGAGTTAATTCATGTTAGTTCTCAGAAGAGTTATGGGTATTGATGAGCTTTGTATAGTGCTAGCTATTACTATATCCAGAATCTAACCCCATCTCTGCACTCTACTGACCTTGACTCATTCCCAATGGTGTTACCATTATCTCCAGCCTGGATCACTGCCTAACTCTCACTGGTCTCCCTGCCTCCCTGTCTGTCTTTGTCCCACTGATTCTCACATGGCAGCCTCAGGATTTAGGATCCTTGGTTCAAGTCACTCTTCTGCTCAGAGCCTGGTACCGGTCCACCTCATCCAGTCAAAGTCAAAGTCCTCACATCAGTCCGCACACCCCCAATCACCCACTACTTCTCATCCTCTCAACTCCAGCCTCAGTGGGCTCTTTGCTGCTCCTGGAGCTCCCCAGGCACAGCCCTGCCTCTGGGCGTTTGCACTTACTGGTCCCCCTGCCCCGAAAGAGTGCTTTTCCCCTCTCATCTGAATGCTTCCCTCAGGATTTCTGCCACCTCCTCCATGAAGCCTTCCCTGACCACCCTACTTAAATCGGGACTCCCCACCTCAGCATTTCCTCTCCCTCTTTTCTGATTTCTTTTCCTCTAAGTGCTTACACCCTCTGACAGTTTTACTTTCTGTTTTGTTCATTGTCTGTCTCCTTCCACTAGAAGAGCAGATACTTTTATGTCCGAGCGCAGTATCATGCACCATATATAGGACTCCCTACTCCTCTAACCTCCTTCCCTCTGGCAACCACCACACTGCTGTTTGTGTTCATGAGTTTCAGTTTTATATCCCACATATGAGTGAAATCATATACTTCTTAGCTTTTTCTGTCTGAGTTCTTTCACTTAGTATAATGTTCTCAAGGTCCCTCCATGTTGTTGCAAATGGCAGTATTTCATCCTTTCTTATGACTGAGCAGTATTCCATTGTGCATATGTACCATATCTTCTTTATCCAGTCTTCTATCACAGGGCACTTTGATTGTTTCCATGTCCTGGCCACTGTGAATAATGCTGTAATGAACATGGGTGTGCATATATCTTTGCAATATAGAACTTTTAGATGGAGCACGCCAGGAATTCCACTTGATGTTGGCATTTCAGAGAGGCTTGAAGAAAAACTGCTCAGGTGTCCGTAAGATCATCTACTCTGGATAATGAAGGCTTGACAAACTTTGGAGGGAGCTCTTGACATCCATTTTCTCATACTCTTGAACTAGAGATAGACAGTCACTCATCCTTCACTCCTAAAAGCTCTCTGTAAGAGAAAGTTGTCTCGAGTGCCACAGGGTTAGTGATGGAGAAATAATGGATGCTATCTTGACTGATGGGAGCAAGCAGAAGGTTGACAGCAGGGAAGGAAATGGTTTGGGGAAAGATGAGAAAGGATAGGAGAGAAGCAGAGCCGCATGCTTCCGCCTGGCCTGGGTTCATGGGCCGTGGCGCCAGCTGAGCACCACTGGCTGGAGGTCCCCTGCATCTCTAGGGGACAGAGCCATGGGTCCTCCCCAGCAGGGTAAGTCCAGATTGGAGACAACCACATGTAAATATTTAAATACAACCACATACTGTAAATGTGCATTAGTGGCTGGCTTTACACAAATAGTTCCATTTGTTCACATAGCAACCCAAGAAGACCGGGAAGGAGACTGCAACGCAGACATCAACCCAACGTCACACAGCTAGAAAGTGACCTAGTCAGAAAAGTTGCTTAAGGCTTCTGAATCCAAATTTAGTTCTCCTTCCATTTCACCAGAGCAGTTTCCAATCATCCTGTTACAAATACTGAGGCTCATTTTCCTCATGCCAAGCCACCAAGAAAAGGTTAATTTATAGTACCATCATCTCTTTAATCTCTTTTTAATTTTTATTTAAAACTAGAAGCCTGGTGCACAAAATTAGTGCACTCGGGGGGTAGGGGGGTCTCTCAGCCTGGCCTGTGACCTCTTGCAGTCTGGGAGCCCCCTCGGATGTCTAACTGCTTAGGCCCACTCCCTGGGGCCTAGCTCCCTGGGGGGAGCTGGTCTAAGCAAGCAGTTGGACATCCTTCGCACTGCTGCAGAGGCAGGAGCTTCTAAGGAATATATGCACTCCTATATGCACTTGCCAGCTGTGTGCCTGGCTTCTGGCTGAGTGGCGCTCCCCCTGTGGGAGCACACTGAACACCAGGGGGCAGCTCCTGCATTGAGCGTCTGCCCCCTGGTGGTCAGTGCACATCATAGCAACTGGTCATTCTGCCATCTGGCCAAAACCAGCTCTCGACATCCCCCAAGGGGTCCCATATTGTGAGAGGGCACAGGCTAGGCCGAGGGACCACACTGTACATGATTGGGGCTTGGGAGGGACGTGGGAGGTTGGCCAGCCAGGGAGGGATGGTGGGAGGGCTCCAGGGTGTGTCCGGCCTATCTCATTCAGTCCCAATCAGCCGGACTCCAGCATCAAGCTAACCTACTGGTCAGAGCATCTGCCCCCTGGTGGTCAGTGCACATCATAGCAAGTGGTTGAGCAGCCTTAGCATATCATTAGCATATTACACTTTGATTGGTTGAATGGCCGACCTGACGACTGGACACTTAGCATATTAGGCTTTTATTATATAGGATGTTTTTCAATTATAATTTACATTCAATATTATTTTCTATTAGTTTCAGGTGTACAGCATAGATAGCAGTTAGATATTTATATACTACAAAGTGATTTCCCTGATATTTTCAGTACCCAGTTGGCACAATACATAGTTATTATTGTCTATATTCCCTATGCTATACTTTACATCCCAGTGACTATGTTGTAATTATCATTCTCTACTTCTCAATCCCTTCACCTTTTCACCCAGTCCCTCCACCCCTCTCCCCTCCGGCAACCATCAGTCTGTTCTCTGTATCCATGAGTCTGTTTGTTTTACTTGTTCATTTATATTGTTCTTTAGATTCCACATATAAGTGAAAGCATATGGTATTTGTCTTTCTCAGACTGGCTTATTTCACTGAGCATAATACTCTCTAGGTCCATCTATGCTGGTGCAAATATGGTAAGATTTTGTTCTTTTTATGGCTGACTAATTTCCATTGTAAATATGTACCACTACTTTTTTTATCCACTTGTCTACTGATGGGCACTTGGGTTGCTTCCATAGTTTGGTTATTGTAAATAATGCTGCAACAAACATAGGAGTGCAAATATTCCTTAGAAGTAGTGTTTTGAGTTTCTTCAGATGTTTTGTCAGAAGTGGAATAGCTGGGTTGAAAGGTAGATCCAATTTTTAATTTTTTGAGATAGCTCTATACTGCTTTCCACAGTGGCTACACCAATCTGCATTCCCACCAATAGTGCATGAGGGTTCCCTTTTTTCCACATCCTCACCAATAGTTGTTTGTTGTTTTACTGATGATATCCTTTCTGACAGGTATGAGATGGTATCTCATTGTGATTTTAATTTGCATTTCTCTGATGATTAGTGGTCAGCATCATCTTTTTAAAAGAGCAGTATAACAGTGCAATTTAGAAAGAATTTCATTCAATAAAAACCCTTTTCACTGGTACTTTTAACCCCTCAGCTAGCAACCAATTCAGTTATTTGTCCTGAGGAAATAGACAGCAACGGTCTCACTGTAAATTGTCTTGGAAAATAAGCAGGGCAGAGTCCTTCTAGGTCATTCCTAGAAGTTATCTGCCCTTGCTGTGGGAGGTTGGGTTATTTAGTAGACAATTTATTTGAAAAAACATGTCACATTTTTCTAAGTCACCATAAAGTTTTTTTCAGTCCGATCCATTATAGGACAGAAGCAGTGCAATAAGAGCAGAGAGTGACTATATGAATTGTTTAAAACAATTCCAAACAGTGGAAGAAGCAGGCCCATAGGACTAGCTACTTTATCAGTGGCATTTTATTGACATGGTAATACAAATGTTATGACAGGAATTAAATTCAGGTTAAGATCACAGACAAATGCTTTCCAGGGATAAGGAAGGATCTAGGCACTTAATGAATGGCAGAGACTAACATGGGTGAGATAGAGTTTCTTTGAGTATTTTTATGTGTAGTGAAGGTCAGGTTTATGATTTTCCAGTCATATTTTATTTTGGATTATCTTAAAACATGAAATTGAAAATATTGTAAGCATAGTTAATTTCAATAAATTGACGTGTGAAAGTGGCAATCAGACAAGTAATAATATACACATTCAGAAAGGAAATTGCAGACACGTGTGCAAGCTACTGTAAGAAAATGACTGAAACAATGAAAAATCATTGAATTTTAAACAGAGTATTAAAAAAAACTAAAGGATATTATTAAAATTAAATATAAAACTAAAATTTAATCATGTAAGTTTTTATCAATAGATAATCTTTGCTTATCATCTGGATTAGAGCCCTTTTTTATGGCTTTTGAGACCTCAGCCTATAGACCATTAGTCAACGATAAGAATAATAGAACTGGGAGAAGGAACCAAGATGGCAGCATAGGTAAATACCTAAACTGCTGCCTTGCACAACAATTTCAAAACTACAACTAAAAGACAAAAACATCTACCACCCAGAACCATGGGAAAGCTGTCTGAGTGGGAGTTCTACAACTAGAAGGAAAGAGAAAAGAGCATTGAGACGTGCACAAGCGCTGAAAAGCTGAGGTACAAAGGCGCGCAAATTGGGCTAGCGGTGGGCGACTGGGTGCACTGCTTTTTTCAACCTGAAGGGAGACAAGCTCCTGATTGCTCTGAACTCCAGTTTCTGGGGAGATGCTGGGGACCCAAACTCCTACAGGGAGAAGCTGGACAGTCTGCTATTGGGTCTGAAAGTGAGGGTGGCTTTCTTGCAGGGGTGTGCACAGCAATCATTGTTTACTGCACTGGGGCGCGGGATGCGGGAACTTGGAAATGCAGAGATCCAGAGACGGCTGACTGGCAGCCATTGCTGTTTGCCATGCCCTAGCTGAGTGACTCCCTGAGACCCCACCCCACACAATCTACAAACCCACCCAAGCTCCACACAGCGGCTTTTGCATATAAATGGTCTGCCCTATTGCAGCTTAACCTAACAAACTGCAGTTTTGGTTAGACAGCTCCAAAACCTCCAAACCCCAAGCAAAGATGAGAAAACTGTAGTTCTCACTGTAGCTCCTGCTGGGTGGCCTCAGACAGTAGCTGACCTGCAACCCATTGGAGATCCAGAAGCTAGTGTATCTAGTGGTCAGTGTGAGACGACACCAGATTTCAACTACTCACATCCATAAGTGACACATTCAAGAAGCACTCAGTGAGGACCAAAGCCCCACTGAAGCAAGTCCTGCCCCATACACGTGTCTCCAGCACAGCAGTTCTTCCATTATAGACACAACAGGTCCTCACAGCCAACTGGCCTGGAGGTCAATTCCTCCCAGTGTACCAACAGCAATCAAGGCTTAACTACACGAAGACTTTGCACTCAGCCCACAAAGTGGTGCACCAAGAGTGTCCATCTTAGATGATAGGCTGAACCACTGGTCACCTACCACAGAAAACCAGTCCATCAACACAGGGAAGCAGCAAAATGCAGAGACAAAGAAACATGTCATGAATGAAAGAAATGGAGGAAAGCAAACTACTGGACATAGAGTTCAAAACCACATTTATGAGGTTACTCTAAACTCTAAAAACTGCCAAGAAACTTGATGAGACCTCCAAGGAGCTTAGTGAGACTTTCAAGGACCTTAATGAGAATGCCAAAAAAAAAAAAAATGGAAAAGGACCAGTCAGAAATTAAGCATACACTGTCTGAAATAAAGAAAATACAGAAATTCAACTGTAGATCAAAGGACCCCAAGAATTAAACAAAAGATCTGAAATATGAGAAAACAAGAAACACCCAAGCAGAAAACAAAAAGGAAAAAGAATCCAAAAATATGAAGATGGTGTAAGGAGCCTCTGGGACAACTTTAAGCGTACCAACATCCGAATTATGGGGGTACCAGAAAAAGAGAGAGAGCAAGATACTGAAAACCTATTAGAAGAAATAATGACAGAAAACTTTCCCTACCTGGTGAAAGAAATAGACTTACAAGTCCAGGAAGCGCAGCAAACCCCAAACAAAAGGAATCCAAAGAGGACCACACCAAGACACATCATAATTAAAATGCCAAGGGCAAAAGACAAAGAGAGAATCTTGAAAGCAGCAAGAGAAAAAGAGTTAGTTACCTACAAGGGAGTACCCATACGACTGTCAGCTGATTTCTCAACAGAAACTGTGCAGGCCAGAAGGGAGTGGCAAGAAATACTCAAAGTGATGAAAAGCAAGAACCTATAACCAAGATTACTCTACGGAGCAAAGCTATCATTCAGAATTGAATGTCAGATAAAGAGCTTCACAGACAAGAAAAAGCTAAAGGAGTTCATCACCACCAAACCAAGATTATATGAAATACTGAAGGGTATTCTTTAAGAAGAGGAAGAAGAAGAAAAAGGTGAAGATAAAAATTATGAATAACAGCAAATACATATCTACCAACAAGTGAATCTAAAATTCAAGTGAATAAAAAATCTGATGAACAGAATGGACTGATGAATATAATAGAATCAGGGACATAGAAAGGAGTGGACTGACAATTATCAGGGGGAAGGGGGTGTGAGGGGTGTGGGAAGAGATTGGACAAAAATCTTACACCTATGGATGAAGATAGTGGCGGGGGGTAACAACATGGGGTGGGGTGGGGAATCAGGTGGAGGGGAGCTATGGGGGAAAAAAAAGAGGAACACCTGTAATAATCTGAACAATAAAGATTTATTTTAAAAAAGAATAATAGAGCTGAATGCATGTTACATTTTAATTTGTGTTTTTCTATAAAAGCTAAGTTTTACATTTGTTCTGAATTCATCTATTCTAAATGCCGTAATGCGATAATGCCATCTTTTCAGGGATGTAATGTTCATTTTGTATGATCAGAAACAAATTTTCAATTAAAATTTTTGATAGATCAATTTCCTGAAATTTGAGTTTATTTGTTATTTATCTTTGAAAACTGGTCTTTGAAAGCTGACTAGATTGGCCAATGAAACAACATGAATTATCCCAATGGAAGATTTCATTAGCAGCTACATATTTACCATTTCCTTAATGGGCTATACTTCCTGAAAGTTTAACTGAATTGTCTTTAAAACTCATAGATTGACAGGAGACATTGGCCTCCTTGCATGTTCTTTTAAAAACATCAGTTTTTAATCATGTAATTGAAGTAATGATTTTTTATACATATTTCAATAATCCATTGTTTACTTAATTTTTTCCAACTGTGGCTTTCTTAATTGTAAAGTGGGGACAATACTAATTTTACCATAAAGAACCATGAAGATTACATAATCTAATGAATGGAAAACATTTTATAAACTCTAAAATATAATACAAATATCAAGTATCAGCTTTACTAACATAGTTATTCGGATCTTTTTTTTTTTCCTTTTGTTCCAGCCTTCCATTTTTCTCTTCGGCACATTCTCCCTCCCAAAAACTGTCCTATTCACATGCTACAGATACACTGGCTTAGCTGAAAAGAAGTAAGGATGTGGTGTTTAAGGAAATGCTGTTAAATAGAAATGATCAAATGGTTGTTTGTTTGTTTTTCATTGACCTGAAAGCCAAAAAAGGAGATAGAGAACAGAAATGGTGCATGCATGCAACAATTATTAAGCATTTAAGTTTTCTATGTTTTCCTTAATATTTTCAGTGGATTAGAGATTATTTCCATGACAACCAATCTTTTTTTCCTTCAGCGCATTAAACCATATTTCTGTATTGATTTTGTCTTTTAAAGAAACACCCTTTTCCAGCTCAGAACTATTAAAACATCAAACACAATACCTCATAACAAATTTTAAAAATTCATTTTTAAAAATTTATTGATTGATTAAGGTATTACATATGTGTCCTTATCTCCCCAATACCCTCCCCAAACCCCCCACTCATGCCTTCACCCCCCCCCTGTTGTCTGTGTCCATTAGTTAGGCCTATCAGAAAAAAATGAAAAAGCAATAGTAAGAAAGTCCCCATAAACAATACAAATGTTGAGTGAGACTGTGAGAAGGAAAATCCAGCAGCTATTTATACTGGTTTTCTAAAGACGGCATGAAAATCACCATTCTGATCCAGTTCAGTGAAGTTTTGTTAGCTCAATGGGACTCTGTTTTCTGAGATGAGAGGAATGATTACCAACAGGATTTTTGTATGACACATCTATAGAAATAAAAATCAAGATGTGCTTAAATTTATTAAGACAGACATCTCTTGACTTATCTTTCCAAAAGAAAATATTCCTACTTGACCTAGTGGGGACCTCAAGGCCCAATCTAGTTCAAACATATGTGTAAAGGGAACATACACAAAATGTGCATTGTTTCTGCATGAGTCTGTGGTAAATGAAAAATATGTGTAGATATTTTAAGAAAGTATTTGATTTAGAAAATCAAAATAAAACATCATAGTTTCCTGACCTGGTTGATAAAAAAATCCTTTTAATAAAATGGAGTTTTGTTTCATAACTAGTGCAATGCTTGCACATGATTAGGTGAACCCCAAAAGATTTTTCACCTAATCACATACCTGGTAAGAGAAGCTATTGCTTCCAGACATTTACCATCACCAGAAACAACAACAAAATCTCTGCACATGATTCATATGGAGGGCTGTGCTTGGTAATAGAATCAGTAAGTTGCTATAAACACTAGCAATCCTACGCTCTGACAGTTTGAAGCTTTTGTTAAAATGAAGTCTCTGCTGTGATTATGGTCATCCTGAAGTCCTCTTCCCACAAACGTCATGGTTCTACAGCTGCAGACAGACTCTGCACATAGGACATATGAAAGGTCTTCTCTGCTCACTGACTTTATATTTGTTTCTCTCTCCTAAGGAAATGACTGGGCTTTAAAAATTACTTCTTCTGTGATGAAAGAAGGGAAAGGTCCCAGGTAGGCTCTCTCTGTATGACTGCATGTCATCTAGGAAACCAACAACAGGGGAATTGCCCCACTGTGTGCACTGGACATTCCTTAAAGCTGTCAGTGGTCAGAGAACAGAGAGAGAGAGAGAGAGAGAGAGAGAGATTGAGGAGGGAGGGAGGGAAGAAGGTTAGGACAGATAGATTGACATACAAAAGAAACTTTAGAACCACTTTCCTGGGCTGCATGTGCTCTTATAACCACTTCCCAGATGCAGCAAAGTCATTCTTAGACACAACTGTCCCGGAAAGTTTCCAGGACAAGGCCTGAGTGAGCGAGCACAAGGGTATTTTATTCTGCAGCCATAACTGTGAAATCTATCAGCTGCCTCTCAGAGACAGAACCTGGGGTTTGCTCTGCCCTAGTTGCTGACTACTGTGTGGTTGTGGTGAAAAGGCCTTTGAACTGT
The DNA here is from genome assembly GCA_026230045.1 of Corynorhinus townsendii. Classification (NCBI taxonomy): domain Eukaryota; kingdom Metazoa; phylum Chordata; class Mammalia; order Chiroptera; family Vespertilionidae; genus Corynorhinus; species Corynorhinus townsendii. The sequence continues at coordinate 181,437,648 of JAPDVU010000003.1, forward strand.
CTTTAGAGCCAATTAAAGACAGGCCCAGAGAAGCAGTGGGACATTCTGAGGCTCAGTGTGGGTTTTTTTTGTTTGTTTGTTTTTTGTTTGTTTGTTTGTTTCTTTGTCCAGCCATCTCTCACGCATATCTGCGCCTCTCTTAATAGCTTCTTAAGCTCTTGTGTGGGCTTTTGAAGCTAATGCAAGTTGTCTCCCTGGCCTTTCAATAGAAACTACTTCTACTTCATATAAATTGATCTTCTTAGATGGGGAGGTCCAGGGGAGCAAACTTGGCATTTAATTGTCCAAAGACTTGGACAAGCACTGATCCTGTTTTTATTACTGGGGCTTTATCTTGGCTTTTCTACATTAAAAGCAAGTCCCCATGGCTTATTTCTAATACCTTGGGTGACAGAGATGAAGAGAACGTGTTATGCTGACTATGTCTACTAGAAATGTGGCAAAAATACCTAAGTCATGCAGCGCTGCTGATTTGCCTCCTTGTAGTTTTGAGTTAAGGAGGTAAGAAAGCTAACTCTCTTGCTTCCTTACCTGATGCAAAGTTGGCTTTCGGATGTACATACATGCAGACAGTCCTCCTTGGCCTCTGCTTCTGAACATTGGGAATGTTGGCCTGCTTTCTGTTTTGTTTTATTTCCTGATAATTGTGCACTGCTTGAATATTTTTAATAGCATTTTGCCAGTATTTCAATGCTGAAAAACATATTATGCCAGACAGAGTCTAGTGGCAGAAGGGGAAATGAAACAAAACAGACAAGCAAATCAAGAGAAAGAACCATTTGGGCAGGAATTTTATATACTTTCCTTCTTCTGTAATGTAGATCCTTTATCCAAGGAATTTCCACCATTGTGTGCAAACAGAAAACACTGTAAGAGCAGGTGGGCAGTGGCCCCATTGGGCCAGAAACTCAGCACCTGAGGCAAGGGGGATTTTTTAAATGAAAGAACTTGAAAGTGATTTTAGCCCCAAGTGAGCTAACATTTATTTAATGCTGGTAGTTTTTGCCTAGAAGCTCCAAATTATGCATTGTTAGATGGCTCTTTATTTTAATGCTCTGCAGCAGTGGCTTTATTATGGAGGGAAAATTTGCCAGTGTTTGATTTTGGTAGTGGACTATCTGGGGACAAAAGAATAAGCAAGCTCTACCTAATTTAGAGCTTTTTGCACAATCAAATGACTTACCATTTTCACTTTTTCAGCTATGTCTCCACCATGCGAGTGACCTGAGCAACCATGGGCACAGCAGAGAAAAAAGATGTACTTCTCAGAGGGCTTTCCAGTTAGATCCACAGAATAATTGGGCCATTTTAAATCTCGGACATACCTTCAGGGAGTGGAAGGTCAAGGGCATTGTAATTTAACACTGTTTTTGATATCATGTCACAGTCTCTACCTAGGGCAGAGCAATTAGGGTTTTCAAGCTTTCAGAGGATGTGATATTCCTCTGAATTAATTCTTTTCCTTGTCAGTCAACAGTAATATTTTTCCAAGTATTTTCCCAGAAATACTACTTCTGAAGGATGTCCATTGCTGTTTATAAGTGAGTGAGGCAGGAGCATGGAGGTCCCTGGTCAAATGAACTTAGGAAATGCTGAGTTGAGCAAAGGTAAATAGATTTCTTTATTGCAGGAGCCTTTAATATGCTAGCACATCCTGTGAAACTTCAAGATGAAAATACAAATAGAGCATTACTTAAGTAATGGCGTTCAGGGAAAAGCATTTCTCAAGACCAGCATTCCAAGAAATGTAATTTTGGGAAAAACATATGGTGTTATAACTCAGTTATAATGACCTGTTTAGGCTATATCTAAGAAACAAAGTGAGCTGGAATCGGTAGTGGTGACTTTTGCTTTTATGAATAGTTTTTGGTTTTTGCTTACTGCTAGGTTATGGGGTGATAATGTAATTAGGTCATTGAAGACTGGATTAGAGGTGGGTGAATCTTGTATATTTATTAGTATAAACCGTAGGCATATAGGTGGTGTTGTTGGCCATGGTAGGGGTGGTGATGGTGTTTTACTTTCAAACTAGAATGAAAACAAACAAACAAACAAAATTGAAATATTTTAAAAAATGCTTGGATTAAAAAGAAATAATGAAATATTTGTATATGTCTTTTGAGAGGCTGAGAAGTCACACAAATGATGAAATAGTTGTTGTATTTAAACTTTCGTGGGACAAAGACTATTTGTCCATCCTACAGAACTTGCCCTGGTCCCTTGTATTTGCTAGGTAATTGATAATGTTTTTAACTGAATTAAAATAACTCATCAGAAATTCAGTCATCATAAATCATGCTATTGGAATGTCCTATTTTATCTACAAAGAAGAAAAATTAAAATTAACAATAAACGTTTCCCTAAGAATATTTTGAATTTAAAGCTTCTGAAATTAATATATTTTGAAGGGTTTTGTTTTTTAATTTGAAATTTACTAAACTTACTTTAATATTGATGAAAAGGCTTTTTTTGTTTATAAATGTTTTTTATCAGAATAAAAATTATTTTTTAAAAATCTGGTTATTCTAAGCAGACATAATATTACCTTATTTTTTCTTGTAAAGCCATGGTTGCACAGCTGAACATACAATGATTGACATGGTTGCCTTCAGTTCTGTCTTTCATTAATGCTTTGTCAAGGGCTCTCTCCAGATGGCTGTTAAGTTCATGGGCTGCTTGTGTTCTTCTAGCCTCTCCATAACAGAACAGATGGAATTGAATTGCAGTAAAATGTGCCTGCCTGTTTACCTCCTGAATCTTGGGGTGGTCCTCACAGAGATAGTTGTGCTTTTGCGCGTGCGTGCGTGCGTGCGCGCGCGCGCGCGCGTGTGTGTGTGTGTGTGTGTGTGTGTGTGTGTGTGTGTGTGTGTGTGTGTGAGAGAGAGAGAGAGAGAGAGAGAGAGAGAGAGAGAGAGAGAGGGAATTTGTGGTTTTTCTTTAGTCCCATTAAGTGGAAGAATTGGTGTTGGACAATTATAGAATAACTTTAAGAGTGTATAGTGAAAATCTATACACATATTGGGTGTGAAGGAAGTTGTATGTTTAAAAATAGTCTTAGATCTCAGGATGGAAAACAAAATAAAAGGACCACACAGCACAAAAAATAAATGCCATTATTACAGTATTAGTTTCCAGATCTTAGCTATTGTAAACAACACTGCTATGAACATAGGGGTGTTTATTCTGATTGGTGTTTTGGTCTTCTTAGAATATATTCCTAGAAGTGGGATCACTGGGTCAAATGCTAGTCCCATTTTTAACTTTTTTTTTCATTTTTTACCATTTTTAACTTTTTGAGGAAACTCCTCACTATTTTCCATAGTGTTTATACCAGTCTGCATTCCTACCAGCAGTGTGCTAGGGTTCCTAAAAACCTTCTGCACAAATAAAACATATTGTAAACCAGGTTGGCAATCCAAGCAAAAGAAACCAGCATCAAATTGAAAAGGGAAACCATTCTATGGGAGAACATTTTTGCCAATGACACATCTGATAAGTGGTTAATCTCCAAAATATATGAAGTACTCATACAGCTCAAGAAAAGGAAGACAAACAACCCAATTAAAAATTGGCAGAGGACCTAAATAGATACTTCTCCAAAGTGAACAAACAAGAGGCCAAGAGACATATGAAAAAATGCTCAACATCACTAATTGTCAAAGAGATGCAAATTAAAATGACAATGAGGTACCACCTCATACGTGCAAGAATGGCTACCAACAATAAATCAACAAATAACAAATGCTGGTGAGGATGTGGAGAAAAAGGAACCCTAGTATTCTACTACATCTAGATTTTATGCCCACTATTTTTTGATGTGTAGTTCTAACGATTCTATTTTTAAAAAGTTATTGCTGTTTCTCAATATGTTCTATTTAAAGCCCAAATAGCAGAAAGGCTGAGGACATTTCTTCTTATACTCTTTTAGATCTATGGTTTATATAATATAATGAAAATTTATTTCAAATATTATACAGATGTGATTTTCTTTTCTTGGCTAATTCTTTTCAAGGAAGCCAGCTTTAATGGTCTGGATGCAAAATGACATTTTGTTCTTATGCTATAACATTGTGTAAATGTGACTCCATGGAAGAAAGATGGCTGAGGTTCCTTTTCAATTTCATTTTGCCAAGACCTAAGCAAGAGATCGATACTATAATCTTCCCTTTCCAATTCGCATACATTGCCAGTACTCTTTTCTTGAATGCGTACAGATGAGTTCAATTTAGGGAAAGCAAATTTATTCTAAAGGATGGAAATGACTCTTTTTCACAATAAAAACCATTCAAGAAAAACCAACATAGAAATTCTTTTCTCTAATTCCACTCCAGTAAAGTCAGTTCTTGATGACTAACCCAGCTAATGACAATGCCTTACATTTGTGTAGCAGTTTGTAGTTTTCAGGGTGTGGTCTTTCCTTTCTTTCATGAGAACCTCACGGTGAGTGTGCAAAGTAGATTAGGGCAAAGAGAAAGTGAGGCTCTGAGAGATGAAGCAACTTGTAGAAGGTCCCACAACTAACCGATGACAGGACCTGGATTGCCACCCTGGTTTATAGTCTGTTTTGTGTTGTTTTTTAACAAGCAGAATGGCTGTATTTTAGGGTAGATCATTCAGTACACTAGTCTAGAAAAACTGTAATAGTTAATATCAGTATAATACCTTCCACTTTGCAGAGTTACTTCAGGTCCTTTATCTTAGTTTGTAGGCTAATTTAGCCACAAATATTTTTATCATTACCCCCATTTTACATCTGAGGAAACCAAGATTCAGAGATCTCAGGTAACCTTGGTCTTGGCTATGGCAGACCCAGGATTGAGTTCCTGTTCTTGGACTACTGCTCTGCTCACTTACCTACCCATACTGCCCCTATGGCTCTTCAATCTAAAACTGGTTTATGTTCAATGTCATGATTTCTGTTTTTCTCATTGGGGAAAAGCACCCTCTGAACTGTGTCTTTCTGAAGGAGATATTAAATATAGTCTACTAGTACAGCCCCTGAGCCAGCATCTCTGAGTGCAGAGTGGTGACCCAGAAAACAGTAGACTAATCCACGTGTAGCTAACTCTGAGCTCTATTTTCATTTTTTCTGATGAGATTTATACTTCTAAATAGCAGTGGGTCAAAGTCTAGAAGCAGAAAACAATATTTTGTACTTGATTTTTACTTGGCTTGTTTTAGATGTATTTTGTCTCTCTGTCTTACAATGGCATGATATATTTTTCTTTAAACCATGTCCTTTACAGTTATTGTGTTGTTGTTGTTTTTAAAAAATTGAAATTTAATGTTTATTTTAAGAACCAAAGTTAGGTCTTTGGATGTGAACAACTTGGATTAGATTTGGGCGCCTCTGTGAGGTAGGCTGTCCTTCCTATTTTATGAATGAGGAAACTAAGCATGGAGGTCCCAGGAGAAGACCTGGAACAGACCCTGGGTCGCTTTGCTCTGAGGTCTTTCGCTCACATTCCTCTTTAGCAACAATCGTTTGGTGCCAGCCTCAGACAAAAGTGCCTTTGAGGGAGCTTTGGAACTCAGGTGGGGCCCAAGACTAAACTGTTCTGAGGAGACAGGACCACACCCAGGTAGCTGATTCGCTAACTGTGGTCTCAGTTAAGGAAACAGAAATAGCTCCGTATCCCTGAGGACTTGGCTATAGCCCAATTTGACTTGGTCCTGTCAGCAACACCACACACCCAGAAGGGGTCACACTCACTTGTGCTTCAGGTACAGGGCAGAGACTTAAGTGGCCCATGCTCAGCTCATGCCCCTTTGGCTCTGGTCTGGGAGTCCCTTGAGGTAAACCTGCTAAATTAGATCTGACGGTAGATTCTGAAAGGGCCCTGAAACTGTGCTCCAGCCCCTCCTAGCATAGCCCATAATCAGTCCTTCTGACATGGGGACTCAGCAGAAGACAGTCCCATCTGCACCCCAGACATCCTGAAGGGGCCCTAAACTTTAGGCCCCTCCCAGCAATAGTCCTGTGTGGGCCTGCTGGATAGGGATCCAGCAGGAGACACCCCTACCTGTGGCCCTGGAGATCCTGAACGTTCCCTATAATTGGCTCCAGCCCCTCCCAGCTGCAGTCTGCAAGCAGTCCTACCAGCACAGCAGATCCTCCTGTCCGTGTCAGGAGATCCAGAAAAGACCCTGTACTTGGCTTCGGTCCTTCTAGTACCATAAGGGAGCTGTCTAGCCTATCCAGGGACTGGGTGAGACATCCATTCATGCCTCCAGAATGAGGTCTGTAGACATCGGTCTTGGCAGTAGGATCCTGGAATTGCCCTGGGATTCAGTTCCAGATCATCTCAGCCATGGTCCAGGACAGTCCTGCCCACCCAGGGACCTACCTAGTGACTCAGCAGGAGCTATCCCAGGGACCTGGTGGGACTATACCTGCTGTATACCTGGTAAGAGGCCCACTGCCTGGGGAACCAACTGTGGACCCTCAAGTGGACCCTTGTCCCAGTGCAATCCTGCTGAACAAGATGCTGGAGGAAGTCCCCACCCCCCAGGACCACACAGGATCCACACCCGCCTGAGCCCCTGGTAACATCCCACCAACTGAATTCCTATCAACAGCCTGCAGATGTAGCAAGAGCTTCCTAATCCAGCTCTAACCCAACATGATTGCAATTTCAGAGGTAATTCCATGAGACATTTAATAAAGAAATAGAAAGCATAGAAAGAACCAACTGATACCTCAGAAATATGAAAAGTCAAGAGACTACTCAATTGCATGCCAACAAACTAGATATCCTGGAAGAAATGAGAAAATTCCTAGAAACATACAACCTACCAAGACTAAGTAATGAAGAAAAAAATTTGAACGTAACAATAACAACTGAGAAGCTTGAAGCAATAATAAAAAACCTGCCAACAAAGAAAAGCCCTAGACCAGATGGCTCCTCAGGTGAGTTTTTTCTAAATACTTGAAGAAAAATGAACATCAGTTCTTCTCAAGCTCTTCCCAAAATTTGAAGGGAGAGTTTCACTCCCAAACTTACTGTATGAGGCTGTACTCTTACTCTGATACAAAAACCAAATAAGCACACTACAAGAAAACTATAGGGCAATATCACATAGATGTAAAAACTTCCACTATAGAAAATAGTATAGAGATTTCTAAAATAATTTGCTTTGAGTGCATTATGCTAAGTGAAATAAGCCAGATGGAAAAAGACAAATACTGTATGATCTCATTTATATGTGTAATCAAAAAAGTTGCACTCATAGAAACAGAGTATATTGGTGTATTGGTGGTGGGAGAAATGGGGAGATGTCAATCAAAGGGTGCAAACTTTCAGTCATAAGATGAATAAGTTTGGGGAATCTAATGTACAGCATGGTGACTATAGTTAACAATACAGGATTGTACATTTGAAATTTGCTAAGAGAGTAAGTCTTAAATGATCTCACTACACACACACACAGACACAGACACACACACACACAGACACAGACACACACACACACACACACACACACACTGATTAAAAGGAAGAAAGAAAAAAAATGTCATTTGAAACTGCTATTCTGGGGAGACAAACAAGCTTCCTAAGGTGATTAATTTTCTTAGGAGTTACTTAAATGTAAAAATGAGAGGGGATACTAACAAGACTTACAGGAAATTTCAGATAGTTATGCATTTTCTTAACAATATGAATGACCTATTTACTCTGACAGCACAGATCACCCTTGAGATGGCACCAGACAACATTAAATCTTTCTAATGCATTTATTCTGTCTGTGTGCTACATAATTTAGGGAAACCAGAAGCCAAATATTGATTTAGGTTCATCTATAAAGGAGTATCACTTTAACCACTTGACAGGTGTATTCAGAATGGAAAAATTAGTAAACTAAAATTGCCTCTGAATTGGCCATATACTTGTCATATGGAACAAACTCTACAAGTTTGTTTTTTTTTTCATAATGGCAACCCTAATTCATATGATTTGAACAAATGGGTGAAATAAACATGATTGGATCAATTGTAGAAGTAAATAACCCTTCAGTACCTATTCTGTCCAATTGGTAACAGGTCTACTTTGGTGGAGTCAGAGAAAAGAATGTTTGCATAGCTTTTGAAAATCATGTGATATCAAGGGCAGGGTGACACACTAATCACTCTCTGAACTTCTGTTAAAGGTGTGCAGTTGGTACCAGATGGACCACGGAATTCTGGTTCCTATGGTCTGAATATTTTCCACCAACATTGGTCGCAGTTTTCTATAGTGTTAGTTTGGTAAATTTGTTAATGTGTTATTCTGATTACTTATGTTCTTCCAATTGTGTGTGTAAGCTTGTTTGACCAGCTTTTGAGAGAAGTATGTTAAAGTCTGATTTGGATGTGAAGTATCTAATTCTCCTTTTATCAGTTTATCCTTTATATATTTTGAAGCTGTATCTCTGGTTGTATACAGAGTAAAACTGTGGTAACATCAGGTAGGTTGATACCCCTACAAAGTCCCTCTTTATCTCTAGTAACACTTCTTGTTTGAAAAGTTTACTTTGTCTGATTTTGGTATAGTTATGCCACATTTCTTTTAGTGGCATAACTATACCAAAATGTATTTTTCTATTATTTTACTTTCAAATTTTCTGTCTTTATTTTTTGGAGTTTTGAGATAACCATTGTATTGAGATACTAGAGGCCCAGTGCACAAATTCATGGACCAGTGGGGTCCCTCAGCCTGGCCTGTGGATGGGGCCAAAATCAGCTCTCTGACATCCCTTGAGGGGTCCCAGATTGAGTGAGGGTGCAGGCCAGGTCAAAGGACCCCACAGGTGAATGATCGGGGCTGGGGAGGGACGTGGGAGATTGCTGGCTGGGGAGGGATTGTGGGAGGGCTCCAGGGTGTGTCTGGCCCATCTCGCTCAGTCTCGATTGACCAGACCCCAGCAGCAAGCTAACCTACTGGTCAGATCATCTGCCCCCTGGTGGTCAGTGCATGTCATAGCAAGCAGTTGAGTGGCCTTAGCATATCATTAGCATATTATGCTTTAATTGATTGAAGGGCCAACTGGTTGACCAGACATTTAGCATATTAGGCTTTTATTTTATAGGATAATTTACATATCATGCAATTCACCCATTTGAAGTATGAAAGTTAATGATTTTAGTGTGTTCACAATGTTCTACAGCTATAACCACAATCTATTTTAGAATATTTTTATTACCCAGAATATTTTTATTAAAGAGAAACCCTATTCTCTTTAGCTATGAGCCACCATCAACCCCTATCCTTCCTAGTCCTAGGCAACCACTCACCCACTTTCTGCTTTTATAGGTTTGCCTATTCTGGGCACCTCATATAAATGTTATCTTATAATATGTGGTTCTTTGTGCCTGGCTTCTTTCATTTAGGATTATGCTTTCAGTATTCATCCATGTGGTGTGTATTCTGATACTCTATATCTTTTCTCTTTTTTTTTTTTTTTTTGCCAAATTATATTCCTCGATATGAGTATACCAGACATGGTTGTTTCCATCTTTGGCTATTATGACTAACTAGAGGCCTGGTGCACAAAATTTGTGCACCGGGGGGGGGGGGGGGGGCTAGGGGGTGTCCCTCAGCTTGGCCTGTGCCCTCTCACAATCCGGGACCCCTAGGCCTGGCTGGCAATCAGGGCCTATCAGAGCTTTCCTTCCCTGGTTGCCAGCAGCTGGCCCTGCCTCCACCACTACCACTGCTTGCGATCCATGTTGTGCTGTGCCCTCCTTCCCTGCCACTGGTTGTTTCCCTCTGTAGGCAACAGGCGTGGGGTGCAACCACTTGGCTGGCCTGGTTTTCCCTCTATGGGGCAATCACTGGCTGGCCCCGCCCACCTGCCACAGTGCCACCAGCCGGGTGGCCTGGGCCTCCCTCTTTGGGGCGATCATGGGGCAATGCAGGGCCCCTTGACCAATCGCATCACATCTGCCTTGGCTGGCCTGGCACCAGTGCATATCATAGCGTGGTCTTCTGGAAGGTAGTCTGGACAGTCGTTCTGCTGTTTGGTTATTTGGTCGATTTGCATATTATGCTTTTATTTTTATAGATGCTTCTGTTAGCATTTTGACTCAGGTTTATGACTCTCTTAGCAGAATTATTTTAAATTTAGTGCACTTCTGTGGTTTGGAGATGTACTTTATACCTGGGTATGATACTGTGATCCTGTCAAAAGTTTGTTCAGGGAAAAATTATATTGAAGTATTACTTAAATTTCCTGTGGGTTATGAACAACTACATTTTCCTTGACTTTATAAATTAATTAAGAAAGGAGAGATCTAGATTTTAATTCATTATTTATATAATTTAAATAAGATAATAAGAACAAAAAATTGCCTTATCTGTGCCAGGCACTTTCCTAAGCATTTTAATTAGTTTAATTCTCATGAATTATATAGGTACTATTATTACCCCATTGCAAAGATGAAGACACTGAAACATATGGATGTAAAATAATTTCCCCAGGAAACACAGCTAATAAGAAGTAGAGGTAGGATTTACTAGTAAACCTAAGATGTTTGACTTTAGAGATTGTGTTTTGACTTCTAAATGGGAATAGGCAAATAAATTTCTTAGCAGAACCTGTTTGGTAGTAAATGTTCAATAATTGGAGGTTCTAATTGTCATTTTCTTATTATTCCAAGTGGGATTATTCTGCTTTCTTTAGGGGCATGTCTATGATTTGCAATGCTGTATAAGAGCAATTAAAATGTTTCTCATATTCTTTGACAAGTAAAACTTAGATTTTTTAAAAGCTTGAAATATACAAGATTGTAATAGTATTTTATAAATTTAGCAAATATTTATCAAATTACCACTGTGTAGATTACTGGAGTAGTCTCTAGGGTCAAGGAGACAGAAGAAATTGATCTTACCCTTGTCAGAGCTTATAACTTAGTATAGATCACAGACCAGTGCATAATTACATAAGAAGTTAATTGGAGGAAGGAGTGATGCTGAATATGACCTACCTGTGGAACTACCATACCTGGATTTGAAATTGCAATGAGAATTGTAGTGTGGAAGTATTTGGGAGTTAGTCCCCTGCAATGGTTAAGGAACTGGACTCAGGCATGCCCAGGTTTGAATCCCAATGTTCTCACTGAACTGAGTGACTGGGCAAATGCTGTGACCTCAGAAACATTTCATATTTTATTTTAGGACGGGAATAATACAGGATAGGGCAAAAGTAGGTTTATAGTTGTGAGTATGCAGAACACAGTTTATTCTTGTATTATTTATGATTATTGTATAATTTTCCATACAAACAACTATACGTTTGACATGCCCTGTATTGCCTGCTTCAAAACATTGAATGAGCATTAAAACGTATTATGCATCACTAAGCATGATACCTGGCAGAAAGAAATTGGTCAATAAGTAGGGAACTTTCTGGAGTGATGGAAGCAATTGAGGTGATGGTTATATGGATGTATACATTTATCAAAACTCTTAGAACTGTACACATAATTGCACTTAATTGTCTAAAAATTACCTCAATAAATTTGATTTAAAAAATAAAGACCTCTTACAAACTTCTTGGGCTTGATGATCTCTTAAGAAAAGTTATTTTAGAGGGGGGGTAGACGAGGGTAAAGGGGAGATAAATGGTGACAGAAAGACTTTGGGTGATCAACACATGATACAATCATTATACTGCTGATGTATTATGGAGTTGTACACTTGAAACCTGTATGATTTTATTAGCCAATGTCACCCCAATAAATTCAATAAAAATTAGAAGAAAGAAAGGTTATTTTAAACCTCTTTCAAAGTGGCATGAACCAAATTTGTTAGCCTGTCTTCAGGACCTAATGACTTTCTGAAAGCTTCCAAGCAAAGGTATAGTGCAGAACTAAGAGGAAATATTTTCTATGCATCAAGGCTTTGCACCTGGTAATACTCTCTATTGTGCCAGTTAATTTTATGTGCCAACTTGGAGGGCATTTTTTGGGTGAGATTAACGTTTTTATTGGTGAACTCTGAGTAAAGCAAATTGCTTTTGGTAATGTCAGCGGGTCTCATCCAGTTGGTTTAAGGCCTGAACAGAACAAAAATACCAGGCTCTCCCTAGCAGGAGAGAATTGTCTCAGTAGACTACCTTCAGACTTGAACTAGAATATCAGCACTCCTGGGTCTCCAGTGCTGGTTTTGGGCTTGTCATGTAAATTCTTTCTTTATGTATGCACAACCTATTAGTCTGTTTATCTGGAAAACACTGGCTAATACATACACTAAATTAAATTATGTGATCAGATCCTTTTATTTATACCCCACTCTAAATGAGGTATAGCTTAAGAGAATAACTTCCCATAAAGGAGCAGAATTTACAGAGAATGACTATAATGACATGTTTTGATTTGGCAAATGAATGTGTAGGTGAACCTGAAATATTAAAATTCATCATCTGAAAATGGCATTGAGGGGTCACCTCACACCTGTCAGAATGGCTATCATCAACAAGTCAACAAATGACAAATGTTGGCGAGGATGTGGAGAAAAGGGAACCCTAGTACACTGTTGGTAGGAATGCAGACTGGTGCAGCCACTATGTATGGAAAACAGTATTGAGTTACCTCAGAAAATTAAATATGGAACTGCTATTTGACCCAGTGATCCCACTTCTAGGAATATATCCCAAGAAGCCTGAAACACCAGTCAGAAAGGATATATGCACCCCTATGTTCATAGCAGTGCAAATTATAATAGCTAATATGTGGAAACAGCCCAAATGCCCATCAGCAGATGAGTGGATAAAAAACAAACAAACAAACAAACAAAAAACTGTTACAGCTATACAATGGAATACTACATTGCTGTAAAAAAGAAGGAACTCTTACCATTTTCAACAGCATGGATGGACCTGGAGAGTATTATGCTAAGTGAAATGAGCCAGTCAAAGAAAGACAAGTATCACATGATATCACTTATATGTGGAATTTTAAATGAGCAAAATAAATTCATGAGCAAAATAGATCTAGAGACATAGAAGCATGAAACAGACTGATGAATTTCAGAGGGAATGCAGGGGTGGGTGTGGGTGTGGAGAGATTAACCAGGGAACTTATATGCATGGCCTGGGAGGGGCACATGCAGGGTGGAGGGGGTCAATGGGGGGGGGAAAGGGGGGCCATCTGTAATACTTTCAACAATAAAGATAAATTAAAAAATAAAATTCATCATTTGTGTTTAGTACTAGGTATTCTAATAGAATCATTACATAAAAGATCAGTTTTGGGATAAAATCAAATAAGTTATTAAATATTTACTATCAAGTTATTGTTCTTTTTTCTGATGATTTTGAAAAGCATACAAGTTCTATTATTATGGAAAACAATAAATCCCATGCATTTTTACTATTTGTTTCCTAAGTCTACTACTCCTTGCGACACATTTCCCAGGAAAAAAAATGGAAAAAAGCTTTGAAGTCCTCAAATGGTAAGAACTGTATTAGCCATGGAATTCATGATAAATTTACCAGTGCTTTAAAAATAATAACAAAAATATATGTAAAACACACGTGCTTGTGGAAGAGTTACTTCAGGGGATACTTTCGTGTAAAAGCTGAATATGTGTAAACATAGTGGGCTTTTACGATGCCTTGGACAGGCTCTTGAAATACTTGTTGACTTAATGGGTGAAGCAACAAGAAAGCAGCATTAAGAAAGCTGCAGAAGCAATTTTATTATAAATATGCAACTTTAAAACCAGGAATTGTCTGAAACATGATATGCCTAGAAGTAGCAGGGACAGCCAACTCCCGTGGAAAATCACTAAGACCTGCACCTCCCTCACTGCCTGGCAAATAACAGACAATGGTAAATGTTTGCTAAACTGAATCATTGAATATAAGGTCTGTTGGGAAATAAGTGTTTTTTCAATATTTGTGATAGGAAACTGCCTTCTAGGTGAAATTGCCCTGTGATAAGCTTCTGTGGTGCTTACAAATCAAAATTTATGGAGTCAAATTAGTTTCCCCTCTATAGAACTTGACCCTGCAGGCTGGAGCCAGAGGGGCCCTGTAGCAGGCGCTGCTCTCAGCCGACTTTGATGATGCATGGAGCCATTTAGCTGAGATCTCAGCAGGCAGACAGTCTGGGGGAAAGGGGCTATTAAAATGCTTGGTCTGATTCAGCAGGTCTGGGTGGGCCAGAGACTGCATTTCTGATATGCCGAGGTGATGCCCAGATGGGGTTCATGGGCTACACTTGAGGCATCAAGTTCATAGAAGAAGAGGGGGGTTTCTTAGTAGATGTGCAGAATAAGCAGATAAAGGGTTGATGGAAGACACTGAATCTGGACTCTGAAAGCTGGTTATATGACCACAGATGAATCACTTAATGCTAATCTCATCCAAAAAATGCCCTCCAATTTGGAATTAATTCTCTGAATCCAAATTGTCTCATGAGGAAAATGGCTATAAAAATAATAATAATAATAACCACCTGATGGGATCTTTGTGAAAATTAATGAAGAACTTACTACAATGTAGGACTGTGCTGTATATTAGCCATTGCTCAGTAAATGCTTGCTGACTGAATAGCCAGCACAGGTCACGTGCTCCCTGTGGTTCAGAGGGCTCCACTCCTCACACCCCTATGTGCCAAGGACAGTGCCCAGCTTCAAACAGATGCCCAGATAGGGTTTGCTCAATTCAGTTAGAAGAGCGACTGATACCCAGAAGGACATGAATACCTGGATGATGGCTCCTGTGGTCCCAACAAGAGAGAATCTTCACTGACAAAGTGGTAACTTTTAGGCCTTGGCTAACTCCTAGGCTTCTCTGAGCCAGTGGTGGGAAACAGAACCAGCTTCTTCCATTAAAAATACAATGTTATGCCCTGGCTAGTTTGGCTCAGTGGATAGAGCATTGGCCTGTGGACTAAAAGGTTCTGGGTTCAACTCTGGTCAAGGGCACATGTCCGGGTTGTGGGCTCAATCCCCAGTAGGGGGCATGCAGGAGGCAGCCAGTCAATAATTCCGTCTCATCATTGATGATTTTTCTCTCCCTTCCTCTCTAAAATCAATAAAATTATATTTAAAAAAATAAAAATACAATGTTAGGATAGCTGATCTTTTTTGATGATCTTTCACATCCTCCAACATAAATTGTGTATAATATTACCTGTCTTTGATATATGGCCAGGCCTGTCCAGGACAGGTGGCTCAGCCTGCAGTGGTGTGATTAGTACCTTAGAGGCCCAAATCATTCTCCAGATCACCATGACCCTGGCTCCCAGCCACCGGTGTTGCTCTGGATGATGCTCTACTGAAAGTCAAGTGAAGATCTGTAAACACCTTGTAAACATCTTGTAAACTGCTGGACAACTTGTAAAGTACTGAAAACAATTTGGTCCTGTAAATAACTTGTAAAGTACTGAACAAAACTCCCAAACTGTGTAGCTGGAACTCAGATAGAAAACCCAGAGAATTACCCCCAGCTCCACTTGAATCTTAACAGCTTTTCCATGAGGATTCAGAGATATAGAATCTCTTGGAACCTTGAGAAGGCATGGTTTAATCAACTTTCAGTAAAAATCTAGAGTAAATCACTTAATCTTTGCTAAAAGAAATTAGATATTGAAATCTAATCAAAGTATTTTGACAAAGTGTTTTTAAAAGGTATTTTTTCTCTCCCCGTCATAATCTATAGATCCCAGAACAAAGAAAATGCTATCATCTTCCTGAAAAGTCCCACTAAACATGGTCCAGAGTTGGCAGGTGGGTATTCAAACTTTTTTTCTTTATTTGGCTGAGTGAGCAATTGTTTTTGTTTAATTCCATACATCATTTTTTAAAATTCATTGTCAAATTTATAAATTAAGATTGCCCAAATTTTCAGAGTGCCTCTAATGTGTAAGCTCACAATTGATATCTTCCCTTCATGACTATTTTCTTTTGTTACAAATTACAAACCTAGTTTCTTACACACAGATTTACTACTCCAGAATAGGTTGGTTTAGGCCACTGGTCGGCAAATTGCAATCCAGTGGTTGGCAAACTGAGGCCAGTGTCAGCAAACTGCGGCTTGTGAGCCACATGCAGCTCATGAGCCACAATTTTCTGACCACTGGTTTACGATAAGGTATCCATTATATTGATATATTCTCTATCACTTTGGCGGAAATGTTTCATGAAAAATATAAGATTATTTGCAAACTTATTACTCTTTCTTCAGGCTTTGCTTAGGAATTGGTTATATCCACAATTGAAATGGAGCCAATTTCTGATAATCTTACAGAATCTGCATCTTAATATCTTTTAGAAGATCAAGGACAGTTGTGACGATGGCTTTTTTTAGATAAATATTTCTAATGGTATAAAATACAGATGTTATTTGTCCCTCCTGTGTTTGTGTTTGTGTGTGTGTGTGTGTGTGTGTGTGTATGTGTCTGAGGGTTTACTTTAATCTAAAGGATTAGATTCTGTTTTTCAATGTTCTGGATATGTGCTCCTTGCTATTGAAATTAAAAAGATAAATGAATCAACTACAATAAAAACAATCCAAAAAAATCAAACACATGAGACTAAACAGCATGCTATAAAACAATGACTGGATTACCAGAGAGATCAAAGAAGAAATAAAAAGCATCATGGCAACAAACGACATGAAAACACAATAATCCAAAATCTATGGGACACAGCAAAAGCAGTCTTGAGAGGGAAGTTCATAGCTCTACAAGCTTACTGCAAAAAACAAGAAACAATGGTAATAAATTACCTAGCCCTACAACTCAAAGAGTTCAAAAGAGAGCAACAAGAAGAGCCCAGTGTAAGCAGAAGGAAGGAAATAATAAAGATCAGAGTGGAGATAAACAACATAGAGATCAAAAAAACAATACAAAAGATAAACAAAACTAAGAGCTGGTTCTTTGAAAGGATAAACAAGATTGATAAACCTCTAGCCAGGCTCACCAAGAAGCAAAGAGACAGGACCCAAATACCCAAATAAACAAAATCAGAAATGAAAGAGGAGAAATAACAACAGACCCCACAGAAATACAAAGGACTGTTGAAAAAACAAAACAAAAAACAAAACTATCAACAACTCTATTCCAACAAACTGGACAACCTGGAGGAAATGGACTTATTCCTAGAAAAATACAACCTTCCAAAACTCAATCAGGAAGAATCTAAAAATCTCAATAGGCCAATAACTATGGAAGAAATTGAAGCAGTAATCAAAAAGCTTCCAGCAAACAAAAGCCCGGGTGATGTAAAAATATTTCTCTCTTTTCCGAGTCCAGCGCAGCTGGAGAGCGGGTCCAGTTCCTGAGTAGAGGAGCTGGGGATTTAGAAATAAAAGAAAGAGACACAGAGATAGAAGGAAAAAGCTGGAAACCGGGTGGGACCACTGCCTTCTTCTGCTGGAGAGACAGTGACCCAGAGTGATACAGCCTGTTTATTTTATACCCCCAAATACCAGGAAGTTTCACCAAAAGGCAAGACAAAAGAGATTATTTGCATTCTTGAGTAGGCTGGAGCATTCCTGGTGCTTGACTGGATTTACATATCAAAAACCCACTACCTGACACCTGGGCTGAAATGAAGGTCAAGCTGATAACACCCTTGCCTTTTTGGTAAGATGTATAACCAACACTCCACTTTGCCTGTCACCTTGGGTTCAGCTGACAATAATTAAAGAATGCCCATGTGTCTTTCCAGGTGCTCTCTACACCTGGGACCAGATGGCTTCACAGGGGGGTTTTACCAAACATTCAAGAAAGAACTAAAACCTATCCTCCTCAGACTATTCCAAAATATTTAAGAGGAAGGAACACTTCCAAGCTCATTCTATGAAGCCAACATCACCCTAATACCAAAACTAGATAAAGACAACACAATGAAAGAGAGTTACAGGCCAATATCCTTCATGAACATAGAAGCCAAAATCCTCAACAAAATACTAGCAAATCAGATTGTTAATGAAAGAAAAAAAAACAAAACATTGAAACCTGTAAAGAATTTTTGTGAGTTTATTTGAGCCAAACTGTCGACATATGCTGGGAAGCAGAACCTCAATGAACTGAGATAATGCTCCGGAGAAATGGAGAGTTACATCTGTATTTATACGTTGCAATCAAAGGAAAGGGACGTAGGTGAGTTACATGAAGTTCATTGGGGATAGATTAGGGAGGTGGGATAAAGCAAAGATGGACATGTGCTTCTTTTACAGAGATGGATACAGGATACTTTAACGTAATTAACAGTTGACAATTAACTTGATAACAATAACAATGAAGGAATGTCCCAGTGCCATTTGTTGTGCCCTGAGAGGTCCGGGGTAAAAAGGAAATTACAAGTTACCCAGACATCTCACAGTTATGTTAACTTAGAGGCAAAAAGGCAAATGGGCTCAGTAAAGAGGATCTAAGTTGATCTTTGTCAGGGAGAATATCGACCTAGGACATGACTACCCACTATAACCTGTTTGTAGTTAAATATTTAATCTTCAAACCATCGTTTGTGGTTATTTTAGGTCTCTGAGTTTGCAAGACTGCCACACAGGCCTTGCTGAGCTTGTCAGGTTAGCATGTGGCTCCTTTCGTCCACAAGATCCAGCAGTACATCAGAAAGATCATACACCATGACCAAGTAGGATTTATCCCAGGAATGCAAGGATGGTACAATATCCGCAAATCAATAAACGTGACACATCACATAAATTGAGGGAGAAAAATCACATAGTCATATCAATTGACACAGAAAAAGCATTTGACAAAATCCAACACCCTTCCTTGATAAAAACTCTCAGCAAGGTGGGAATAGAAGGATCAGACCTCAACATTATAAAAGCCATATATGATAAACCCACAGCCAGCATCACACTCAATGGACAAAAACTAAAACCATTTCCCCTAAGAAGAGAAACAAGACAGGGATGCCCTCTCTCACCACTCCTATTTGACATAGTACTGGAAGTACTAGCCATTGCTATCAGACAAGAAGAAGAAATAAAAGGCATCCAAATTAGAAAAGAAGAAGTAAAACTGTCCTTATTCGCAGATGACATGATACTGTACATAGAAAACCCTAAAGATTCCATCAAAACATTATTAGACTTAATAAATGAATTCGGCAAGGTAGCAGGATACAAAGTTAATGCCAAGAAATCTATGGCATTTTTATACACCAATAATGAACTTACAGAAAGAGAGACTAAAAAGGCAATCCCATTTACCATCATACCAAAAAAAATTAAGATACGTAGGAATAAACTTAACTAAAGAGGTAAAAGACCTATATGCAAAAAACTGAAAAAAGAGATAGAGGAAGATATAAACAGATGGAAGAACATACCGTGTTCATGGATTGGTAGAATCAACATCATTAAAATTTCCATATTACCCAAAGCAATCTATAGATTCAATGCAATCCTCATTAAAATACCAACGGCATATTTCACAGACCTAGAAAGAACTCTTCAAAAATTCATCTGTAATAATAATAAAAAAAAAGACCCCGAATAGCCACAGCAATCCTGAGAAAGAAGAACAAAGTAGGTGGGATCTCAATACAAGATATCAAGCTGTATTACAAGGCCAGTGTTCTCAAAACAGCCTGGTACTGGCACAAGAACAGACATATAGACCAATGGAATAGAATATAGAACCCAGAAATTGACCCAAACCCCTATGCTCAATTAATATTTGACAAAGGAGGCATGAACATACAATGGAGTCAAGACAGTCTCTTCAATAAATGGTGTTGGGAAAAATTGGACAGATACATGCAAAAAAATGAAACTTGACCACCAACTTACACCATACACAAAAATAAACTTAAAATGGATAAAGAACTTAAACTTAAGACAGGAAACCATAAAAATACTAGAGGAATCCACAGGCAGCAAAATCTCAGACATATGCTGAAGCAATTTCTTTACCGATACTGCTCCTAGGGCAATGGAAACTGAAGAGAAAATAAACAAATGGGACTACATCAAAATAAAAAGCTTTTGCATGGCAAAAGATACCATCAACAAAACAACAAGAAAGCCCACTGTATGGGACAACATGTTTGCCAATGTTATCACCGATAAAGGTTTAATCTCCAACATATGCAGGGAACTCATACAACATAACAAAAGGAAGATAAACGATCCAATAAAAAAATGGGCAATGGACCTAAATAGATACTTTTCAAAGAAGATGGAAGGAAAGCCAAGAGAAGTATGAAAACATGCTCAAAGTCACTAATTATCTGAGAAATACAAATCAAAACGACAATGCAGTACCATCTCACACCTGTCAGAATGGCTATTATCAACAAATCAACAAAGGACAAGTGCTGGCGAGGATGCGGAGAAAAAGGAACCCTGGTGCACTGCTGGTGGGAATACAGACTGGTGCAGCCACTGTGGAGAACAGTATGAAGTTTCCTCAAAAAACTAAAAATGGAACTCACATTTGACCCAGTGATCCCACTTCTGGGAATATATCCTAAGAAACTAGAAACACCAATCAGAAGGGATATGTGCACTCCAAGTTCATAGAAGCACAATTTACAATAGCTAAGATTTGGAAACAACCTAAATGCCCATCAGCAGATGAGTGGTTTAGAAAACTATGGTACATCTATACAATGGAATACTACGCTCCTATAAAAAAGAAGGAATTCTTACCATTTGCAACAGCATGGATGGAACTGGAGAACATTATACTAAGTGAAATAAGCCAGGCAATGAAAGAAAAATATCCCATAATCTCACTCCTCTATGGAAAATAAAGAACATTATAACCTGATGAATAAAAAGATAGATACAGAGGCAGTGAAGCATCGAACAGACTGTCAAATTACATTGGGAAGGCTGGGAAGTGTTGGGAAGGGGGGGGGAAAAGATCAACTGAAGGACTTCTATGCATGTATATAAGCACAACCAATGGACACAAGACACTGGGGGTGGGGGGTGGGATGAGGGCATGCCACAGATGGTAGGGAGGCTTGGGGGAAGGTCAATATGGAAAAAAAAAAAAAAAAGGAGACATATGTACTACTCTTTGTAATACTTTAAACAATAAAATAAAATTTAAATAAATAAATAAATAAATATAAATGATCTTTTATAATATAACTAGTGGCCCAGTGCACAAAATTCGTGCATGGGTGTGTGGAGGGGTGTCCCTGAGCCCGGCCTGCACCCTCTCCAATCTGGGACCCCTCTGAGGATGTCTGACTGCTGGTTTATGCCCAATCCCTGTATGATAGGGCCTAAATCAGCAGTCGGACATCCCTCTCACAATCCAGGACCACTGGCTCCTAACTGCTTACCTGCCTGCCTGCCTGATCACCCCTAACCACTGTGCCTGCTGGCCTGATCACCCCCAACTGCCCCCACTTATGGTCTTATTGCCCCTAACAGCCCCCCCCCCAGCCAGCCTTCTCTCCCCCAACTCCCCTCCCCACACCAACCTGACCACCCCCAACTGCCCTCCCCTCCTGGCCTGATCACCCCTAACTGCCTCATCCTCAGCCCTGCCACCATGGCTTTGTCCAGAAGGAGGTCCAGAAGGCCTCCCGGTCTAATTAGCATATTACCCTTTTATTAGTATAGATTACATAGTTGTGTAATACCTTGAAGTGTCCAAAACAGAAAGCACGTCCTCTGTTATTTTATTTTTTGCCAGATGGAATATCTTTAAAATCAAATTCAACATTTTTTACAGAGGTCCAAAGTATTTAATCAATAGTCTTATATCCAGTAAATGGCTCTACCCTGCAGATTAGTTACCTGGGGCTGCAATTTATGGTCAGTTAATTCTGGAAGTTTCACAGAAGCAAAACTGAGACAGTCTTTGGATATTTTAAGAGATTTGTTTATGGCTGTGTAGTGTGATTTTAAAGCATGAGGAATTTTTGTTTTTAATATTTTAACTAAAACTGTGTTGGCCTTCCTCTATGGTATATGTCATCAGGCATCACTCCCTACCCTTATCCCCAAACCCCCACCCCCTGAACTTGTTCATGTACTGAAGTGGACACAGAACTTCTTTCTTAAGAAGGAACTAGCTCCGTCCATCAGTGTTCTAGGCCCACCTAACCCATACTCCTGCATTTTCTAAAAAGGACCCTGTCTCTGCCCTCCACCTGGCTGATTATTAAATACTAGAGGCCTGATGCATGAAATTTGTGCAAGGGCCTTGACCCCAGCCCCCACCCACTGCCACAGTGGCCGGGGGCCTCTGATGCCTCTGCCTCGGCCCCTGCTCGCTGCGGCTTTGTCCAGAAGGAAGGACATCTGGTCTAATTAGCATATTATGCTTTTATTATTATAGATATGAAGTGTTCTTCAACCTGGAACTAAGCATGTTTACACTGCAAATTCTCATCAGAGTCTATAACCTTAGAACTCTCCTCTACCAAATTCCCATCAAAGCTCAGTTCTGAGAAATGATGTTTATAAAGAGGTCTCCCAGCTATTATTATAAGACTATCATTATAGGGGTTTTTCCCTATTTCTTGTGGCCACTTTTCTCCCAGATAGTCCTATAGCTTCCTTCTTCAGCTCAATCATGTCTCTATCATATTAGAAAAACTTTTCATATGAACTCTTTCTAGAGTAGCAGTGCCCACCCCCATCATGTTCTCTACCACCTCCTACTGGTTGAGATTTTTTCAATGTACTCATGATATAGAATTTATCCTAGTTGTTCATTTATTTGTTGTTATCTGCATTTTCTCAATGGCTATTATTCACTGCTATCCGCCTAGTGACTGTCACATAGTAAGTGTTCAATGAAATTTGTGGAACACCTGAATGAGTATATACTGAAAAACACGTAGTCTATCATTCCTTTATGTATTAGAAATTTTAGTTTTGAATCAGGTATTCAGATTATCAGAGATCTGGGGCAGGCAGGGCACACAATTGGAGGCCTTTCATAGAATTGCTGTTAGCAATTGTTACCCTGCATAATGTTCTTGCCCTATACTATGGGGAATTATAAGAGTATCCATGTTTGTTATAACTAGTGGTTTAGAGATGGAGTCAAGACTATCACCTGTACATCAACAGGTAGGTTTGTTATGCAAACACAAGGGCACAATTTCTTTCTGGAATTACAGATTTGTCTTTAACTGATGGATACAGTAGGTCTTTGGGTTACCTTGGAGATCCATTCCTATGGCGTGACGTAACACGAAAATTGTCGTAAGTCAGAACCCACCTACATAAGCACCTATGTCACTCACATGGAGCACATGCACAGCAGTAACGAAGTGAAACAGTAAAAATACTTAAAATACAGATAACAATTCCTGACCTTTACTTGTGGTAAATAAATAATAAAAAACATAAAGCACATATGTACATTCGTTGAAATGACGGAACTTTTTTTATATAAATAAATGGGAGTTGGCGACGTAACCACGAAATGATGTACATTGAGTCCTATGTAACCCGAGGACTGTCTGTACATATCTTTGCTCCTTAAATCTGTATTCTTAGAGAACAGCCATTCAGTCTTAGATCCTTTGCTTCTCTGTTGGCTAGTCTTCCTCTTGGCTTAATTAATTTTTTTTCAGTAGTTTATTTTATATGAACTTTGTATATATTTCACATGCTTCTTCAATTACTTTGTGAAATGAAAGTATATAGGGTACACAAACAAATAAGTAAAAGCTTTGAATTAATAGTTCCTAGTTTATTCCCTTGAACTCAGCCAGGATGGATATTAAACATGTAAATGCCATTCCTAACTGAAAATCACTCTTAGGACAGTATCTCTCATCTAAAACAAATGATAGCACATTCATTGTTTTTGGGGGAGTACTTTACAGATATGAATGTGATTTATAGTTACTTATAAGTTCCATCTTCCTTCAATATTATCTTCTTGTTTTCTCTCTTTAAATCCATCCATTCTCCAAGATCTAATTCAACTTCTACTTTTTCCCATAAATATGTTTATAACTCCCCATCTTACCTCAGTGTCCCTGTAACAGTGGTTCTCAACCTTTCTAATGCTGCGACCATTTAATGCAGTTCCTCATGTTGTGGTGACCCCCAACCATAAAATTATTTTTTTTGCTACTTCATAACTGTAATTTTGCTACTGTTAATGAATCGTTATGTAAATATCTGTGTTTTCCGATGGTCTCAGGCTCTACAGTAGTGGTTCTCAACCTGTGGGTCGCGACCCACAGGTTGAGAACCACTAGCAGGGTCACCTAAGACCATCGGAAAACACAGATATTTACATTACGACATGAGGAACTGTATTAAAGCGTCGCAGCATTGGGAAGGTTGAGAATCACTGCTGTAACACGTTGTAGACACATCAACAAGCACAGTAGTCATGCACTTTTATTTCCTGTACTACTCTCTTGAACCATGACTTAGGCCTTGTGTTGATTTGCAAGTTTTCAGACTTATCTCCTGAACTAAGACTGTCAATTTCTTTAAGGAAAGTGGTAAGATTTTTGGCATAGCCACTTCTTTCAAAGGACTCACTGTATAAACCAGGAGTTCCTTACAGTATCTCAGTTACTTTACTTTGTGTCTCATTTATTCTGCTGTGTGATATAAAGACCATTGGATGGGAATTCTGGGTTCTGGGACAAAAGAGGATTCTATGAGCAGCAGCACATATTAGCTGTTATTTCCCTTTTCTCAATCCAATGTCTTATAAGATGCAGGGATCCCCATATGTAATGCACCCCCCTCCTCCAGGGAATTATCCAGCACCTGCTGGAAAACTTCTAGGAAAAGGCATCTTGCTCTTATACAAGAAGAACGATTTTATTTTGAGGAAAATCAAATGTTTACAAAAATCTTTCCTACACTGAGCTGAAATCAACCTTCCTGAAATTTGCACCTCATGGCCCTGACCTTCCTTCCACCTGAGAGCCTGTTAAATGTATGACCATGGCTAGTATATTCCTTCTCTAATCATCTCTTTTCTAAGCCTAACAGCTTATTGTTTTCAATGTGTCCCTCATTTACTAGGTTTTTCATAGTTATCTTCTGATAACATTGTCTGACCTAGTCTTCAGATGATTTGTTTCCCCCATTAAAATGTAGCACCCAAAATCTGAAATGGATTTTGAACTGTAGTTCAGCAAGTTCAGGTGAGGGACAGTATTTACTTGCCTGCCATATGTCTATAAACCACCCTGAAATAATATATATTTTTATATTCAGAAGACTTGTGGCTCAGATTGGAGATGCAGTCAACATAAACCTCTGTCATATTATTGTTTTTTAATGTGAACATTAGTTATGTCTCGCCCATGATGAAATAAACCTGAGTGAAAGGATTCATATTTGTCTCTATTTGGTTTCATCTTCTTGATATCAGCCTGAAATTTTCGTTTCAAACTTTTTTTTTTCTGCTACTAATTGTCATAATAAATTTTCCAGATGGTTTAATTGACCAATTTGGTAAAAAAGCCTTCTAAAGTTAAATCATTGATAAGCATGTTAAGTGAAAGCAAAACTGCTGTTAAGCCTATGGCATGTCTGTAGGACCGTCTTTTCAAATGGTACTCATAGCTTGTGAATACAGTTATTCCACAACCTATGAATTTATCTGCTTTATTATAATCCAGTTCACAGTTCTCAGGCTTATCTACAATGATATCATGAGCTTCTTTATCTGATACCTTGCTGAAAGCATTCCCTTGGTCAAGGATAATTATATCTATCAAAAATATGTTTAATTCAGTCAACTGGACCTAATAAAGCTGAAAAAATATGGTTAGTTTAGAATGACATTCTTTTTGCTCCTACTGATCATATTTCCCATCTTTCGTGACCAAAAAACAACAACCCATGTGTCATAATCCCTTCTAATATTTTGCCTATGACTGATATCATGTTTACTAATCTAAGTCTGAACACGACTTTCCAACTTTTAAAAATTGGAAAAATAGTAGTTTTAAGTATTCTGGGGACCTTTTCCATCAACTTTAATATTTTTAATGATTATGCTATCTTATAACAACATCTTACATACTAGCTGCATTTCTTTAAATACCTTCTCTCATTGATCCTTACTAATATGTTGGAAATTCCACAGAAATAAGTACAAAAAAGACCAGAAGTAAGGTGTCATCAAACTAATAGCATTGAACAAGGAAGGAGAAGTTAGATGGGTGGGTACAGAGCAAAGAGGTGAACCCAGCAAGGCTTTCGTGGTCTAAACAGAGAACATGAAATGGGGAAAATTTAAAAATATATTAAGAAGATGAAGAAAGATTGTATAAAGGGATTAGTAAGACACACAGTGGAACCCAAATTTGAATTAATAAAAAACAAAAGCAGAAGTTGTTTTGAGGAGAGAATTTTGAAGCAATATGTGAGAAGAAAGATTCTTGTGGAGATATTGAGAGTATGTGGGAATCTGTTAAATACAATCTAATGAGAGTGGCTGAGAGACTGGAGTTGGGCAGAGAGTGTTGGAAGGATAGAATCCATCTTGAGTAAGATTTGTTTGCACTGGGGACTGCTTGAGTGTGAGAAAAAAGAAGTAAGAAAAATAGAAAATTAAGGACCCTAGGATATAGCACCCAGAGGACCAAGAAGAAGCTTAGCCATTGATGTTGCCGATGGGGATACTGGGAGGAGGCAAGGTTTTAGGAAGGGATGAAATAAAGTCAGATCAGTATTTTATTTACACAATAAATACTAAAATGTAATGAAATATTTGAGAAAAAAAAAGAAATCAAATAAATAAATAAATAAATAATAACCCTTTTACCAACCATACTATACATACATAAAATACATTATTTTAGTGTTTTTTCATATAGAATACATGCATGTTTGGCATTTCCTCTTTAAAGTGCTGTTTATCTCCTGCTTATGTTGTCACACTTTGATATGGATCATACCCTGTTAGTTGCTGAGAAAACCCCAGATTAGAAAAGAACTGCCATTTGCTGAGTCATTTCAGCCATACGTAAAAGATGAACCATAGTATAGATTAGGAAAGTGAGTTGCTTACAAAATGCCCATATTGGCAACAGAGGAGTGTCAGAGCTATTTTGTAGAGAAAATAAGTGTAAAAGTAGAAGATGAAAAAGGGTGTGTGTCTGTTGTACCTTTTGAATTAGTGGGTTTTGATTTTATGTATCTTAAATAATTAGGATAAATTTTAATTCCCATGGGTCTTTGTCCTAGTTTCCTGTGGCTGCTACAACAAATCACTGCAGACAGGTGGTTTAAACAACTGAAATGTATTCTCTCATAGGTCTGGAGGCCAGAGTTTGAAATGAAGAGTCAGCAGGGCCATGCTCCCTCTGGAGACTCAGGGGGAAGCCTTCCTTGTGTCTTCTGTCTTCTTGACTTCCTTGGCTTGTGGCCACATGGCTTCAATCTCTGCCTCCATTGTCACATGAACTTCCTCTTGTGTTTTCTTCTCTTCTATCTCTTATGAGGATACTAGTCACTGGATTTAGGGTTCACCAGGTAATCCACGGTGATTTTTTCCCAAATTCCTTAACCAATTAGATCTGCAAAGACCCCTTTTTCTATGAGGACACATTTAGAAATTGTAGGGATTTGGATGTGGACATATCTTTTGGGAGCCACAATTAACCCACTACTCTCAATTTATTAGAGGTATTCTATTTTGGGAGGAAAAGGGTTTATGGGAGATAATTTATGAGGCATCATTAACTAGGGTGAAAAATACTTCTAGAAAGTGGTTCAACAGTAGAACAACCTTCATCGCCCTCTCTATAGCTCCTTCCTGACATTGAAATGCCACCCTTACCCTTCTAAGCAGGAAGCATATGTTATTAGAGATTATCCATTAAGCAATAGTTACATGTTAATATTTCTGGATGTAGCATTTGACAATTTCCATACTATAACAACTCCAAGCTCCCAGGGTGATGTCACTGAACACAAAGGTGAGAGAGGTGTGCACAGTGGGATTCAGGACACCAATATCAGTAGACAGGCAGAATCACTGTCAGAACCATTCTCTGTGGCACATGCATTTTTAATTACAGGTGACTTCTAAATATTTCATCTTTTCCTTCTCAACTGACAATGTCTGTAGAGACCAAGAATAGCCAGGCTTAGTTCAGGAGCTTCTAAGTTGATAAATTAAGCTTGAAATTAAGCTTCAATACATAGATAACATTAGTATTTAGGATAAATGCACTGTGTGTACAGAGAACAAAACAATAAATTGATTTTAAATATATTACATGTCATGTATTTTTCTCCGATAGTGATTATTTCTCATCATATTTTAAGAGTGGAATCTTAATTCCTCCTTGAAATTCAGAGTCATGAGTGAAAGGAAAGATGAATATTGAGGACATTTCCCATTGAAGCAGAGTGCTAAGACTGCTCTTTTGAGCCGAGGAAGTTAGAGGTGTCATCCTTTGATCTTGATATGATTTGAATTCCTTTGACTTTAGTTTGGACTTCAGAATTTGCATTTCTACTTGAAATGTAGCTGAGTAGCCCAGTATAGGAAAGAGAAGTTTCAGATGAAAAAACTGTGCTGTTGGACTGATGGAGAAGAGTAAAACTCATTTGGGTAAGACAGCAATTGCACTACTGTTTACTGTTGTATTCTTTTTTAGGATGTCACCTTGGGAGGAAATTGATTTTAATCTTTTCAGGAAAAACACTGCTTTGTGGTACTTCTGTTCCCCTCTCCTAGTTTGTAAGGGTCATATGGGGCGTGGCTGCTGTTCTTACCAGGCAGCAGCATACAGAAGTATTTTCAGATTTCTCCACCATCTTTCCTGTGAAATCATATAAGGTTGCCACCTTGTCCTAGTTATAAAACTAAAAAGCCTACATGGAAGCGTCCGTTTCAGTTCTAGGTAAACCAGGGCAGAACATTTGGTCACTAGAGCTTAGTGGAGCTCCTGGAGGGGAATCCAGCAAGGACATGGGGGGAGGGACATCTCCTTTCCCCCATGTCGGTGGTCCCCAGGGGCTTCACATGCTCCCAGCTAGCCTGCACTTGACCTTTAACAGTTTAACATTTCTAGTTTAATCTTCCTATTGGTTTAGATGGCATTTGGTAGTGCCTGCCCCAGATAAGCGAATGCTCAGGTCCTGATTCTCCCTGCAAGCACCTGTCTCTGAGGTTGGCTGTTTGCTCTGTGACCTCAGTTATCTGATAACTTCTAGAAAAGTTATTAATTTATAATTTGTCCAGCTTTTTCCCATTGTAAGAATGGGAGTAATGTTCTTTCCAGTTCTCTATATTTTCCAGCTGACACCAGAAGTCACCCAAGGCTTTTACTAACTAAATCTGCAGTAAATAAATACGGATATGAATTGTAGGTATTTTCACATGCTTACTATTGACATGAATGCATCCAAATATTTAAAGAATGAATCATGGTGCCCGGCACATAGTAGATGCTCTGTAAATGTTAGTTCTTTTCCTTCTCTCTCTCTCTCTATCAGTGGAGATTATAGTGTTAAATTTTTTAAAAATCTCATGTATTTTTGTTGTTATTCTCTTTTAAAGAATCAATTTAAGGAAGAAGAAAAATGAATTAGGCTGGAATAAAGAATTGTGGGGAGAGCTCAGACATACACAGCAATTGGGTTTCTTAGCTGACACCAGCTAGGGAGATAAGGAGAACCTGTTCTGTTGAGATTAGATAATGCTAATCAGGTCTATCTATCAAACCAATGGCAGGAACCCAAATAATGCACCAGAAATAAAATTCACTGAGCTTGGCAGGAAGTTCAAAATGTTGACAGCCACATTGTACCTTGGGAGCATGATTTCTCCAGCTCTCCAAGTTCAGCTCAGTAAAATCTGCCCAGTTCTTATAATCATATCTCTAAGGAAAACTCCCCAGGGTGCAGGAAGCAATGTGGATGATTTATGGAGTAGTGGGCTTCTTTTTACATCATTTATACAAGCTTTTACAAATCCTTGGTGAGGAAATTTTCCTCTGCAGTGATCCAGAAACTTTATCTAAATCTAGACATGGGCTCAGGGTAGACAGTAGCTTTCTACAGATGACATTTACAGATGTTTCTTTCCTCACTCAATATGCATTGCATAGCCACATCTACCCTACCTTATAATTGATAGTTTGCCTTTATATAGTAGGCACTCTATCAAATACTTTTACTGCAGTTTATTTAAAGCAACACTATTTGGGAAAGAAACCTATTTTTTTTTTCTGATCTGGGTAGAACCACATATACTCTTGGCATATAATGAACACTTATAAATAATAAAAAGAAAAATTTTAGGTTTGATGCAAAAACATAACATCATTCTCATTGCACAGTCGACTGCATGCCCTGAAGTAAAATTCTAATTGAATTATTTTTCCAACTTGAAATACACACAAGGGTTTTTATTTTCTGGTAAATGTGAAGCTCTCTTGTTTTCAAGAATATAAATGTATATTTTGGATTAAATATTGACCTGCCTAAGACGTTTGTCTAATTTGCATGTAAAATTGTTGTATATTCCTATTTGCTGACCTGTTACATAATATAAACTAGGAGTTAGACACATAAATAAAGTAACAACATTAACACATTAACACAAACTAGGAGAGAATTCAAGAGGGTGACTGCGTTTGCCCTCTTTTACTTCAATAGCAAGGACTCAAGCAAACCCCAAAGCAGTCCACTCACTGCTCTATTTATTTTGCCAATGACATTCTTTCTCTTTATCTCCGTGTTTGTATACTTAGGAAGTACCCTCAGTCCTTCCCCTGCCACTTGCTATTATTCGTGTACATAGATTTGTTTCTTGTCATCTGTCAGTCAAACTTGCACTCTAAAATGACATGTTTGAAAAGATTACCATTTTGCCCATTAACTTTCTTTTCAATTACAGTTTTCTTTCAATATTATTTTGTACCAGTTTCAGGTACACAGCTTAGTAGTCAAACAATCATATAGCCAACAGAAAGTCCCCTGTTATTGTAAGCACCTGCCTGGCATCATACATAGTCACCACAGTATCATTGACTATATTTCCCATGCTGTACTTTACATCCCTATGTCTATTAACCAACAAACCATTTATACTTCTTAATCCCTTCTCCTTTTTCACCCAGTCCCCCAATTTGTCCACCCTCTGGCAGCCATCCATCTCTTATCTGTATCTAGGAGTTTGTTTCAGTTTGTTTGTTTGTTCTGTTCTTTATATTCCATATATAAGTGAAATCATTGGTACTTGTCTTTCTCTGACTGACTTATTTCACATAGCATAATATTCTCCAGGTCCATTCATACTGTTGCAAATGGTAACTTCTGGGTATGTATCTGATGCCCATTAACTTTTTAGCTTTTGGAAGAGATTGGCTCCGTAAGTATTAGAAAATTTCAAAAGTTAAGTGGCATTAACTCTCTTCCTCAAAAAGAATAATAAAACCCTATAAATATTGTCCTAATTAATGACTGACCAGCTTGCTGATTATAACATGTTATCAGTGAAGATCAAATCGGAACTCATTTTTCTATATCTCACATAAAGACGTTATTCAACATCCGTAACAAAAACTATCCATTTTTAAAATGGGAATAGATGAAAAACTATGCATTAGCAGACAATTTTATTACTGCCAATGGGAATGACCCTTGGTTCCTTATTAGTAACTCAGTACAGGGAAGCATTCTTATATCCAGAGGATGGTGATGGAACTATCACTTTTTCTCTTTCCTTGACATAAACTCAAACATCATGTTAAAGCATCATTTCAATCTGAAGATAGTCCTCCCCAAAATTCTGACAGCATTTAGAAATGCAGTTTTTGAAAGAAAGCTATTGATTCTTAAAACTGAGTGCACTGCATGGGGGAGGTGAAAGGGTGGCATTTCCTTGGGAATGCTCTGTGTGAAGACACTGCAGGTGAAGACACTGCAGGTGAAGACACTGCAGTGTAAAGACACTGCAGGTGAAGACACTGCAGGTTCACGAGGAAGGTGCCGCACACGTTGTTTGGCACTGGTGAGTGGGAGACTGCCGAGGCTAAAAACAGGAAAGTGAGTGTGGTGAGAAATTTTAGTTCTCAGTTCTATGCACTTCATTCTCGTTAAATATGCAGTCAGTGAATCCCCCTCCCCCCGCCCCCCCTCCCCCCACACACACAAGCATGCTCTTTTCTAGCATATGAAAGCATTCAGCACTGTGGTGCTGGGTCATGATTGGCACACTTAACCAATTTTTGTAATTAAAAAGCGTGAATTACAGTAGTCTCCCCTCATTTGTGGGATGTCCTTCCACGACTCTGGTGGATGTCTGAAAACCTCAGACAGTACTGAATCCTATATAGACAATATTTTCCCCTATACATTTGTATCTATATAAAGTTTAATTTACAAATTAGGTACGGTAAGGGATTAACAACAACAATAATAAAATAGAACACTTATAAATATAAATTATAAATAGATACATAATCTCCTAATATGTATATATAATCTAAACAGAACTGCTCTCTCTGTCTCAAAACCCTAAACAGAGCTATAAGTTTCCAGAAGAGAGCAACTACTTTTTCCTATGTTTACATCATTGTGTTTTGCATCTTATGGATCAGCATTAGACATATATATATCATTGAAATAAAATTTATACACAGCTTGCACATTAATATGACATTTGCAAATAAATATAGATTATATAAAACACCATACCTTTTCCTATTTTTCTGGTAAAGCAACTAGTGGAGTTATTGAAATCACAAGAACACACAATTATATTATTGGAAGGTACAATTCCAAATGTCAAAACTGTATCATAAAATTAAGTGCTGAGTTACTTAAAAACTATTATTGAAAAGCAAGTACAAGCACATTTGGAGAAATGGATTTGAACTTGAACCTTCAACACAGAAAAAATATAACAGACTTGAGACAGAAATTACCTGAAAAATCTTTCTAACCACGGCCTTATCTTCTGTAACTAACAGTATCATTTTCCATATAAATATAAATGTAAATATAAGTATAAATATAAAAATAATGTAAATATGTTGCTAAATGCATTGAAACAAAGGTATTAATGGTCATTTTATGGGGTACAGATATATAAAGATTAGAATATTAGACTATTAGTAATAAAGTATGTTGAGCACTTATTGTGTATCAGGCACTTTTACATGTATTGATTAATCTTTACAACAATTATAGGTCCTGCTGTTATCTCCATGTTAGAGATGGATCAACTTAAAGATAGGTAACTTGTCCAAGGCCACAGAGTATGTGGCATAATCGCCTATGCTCTACTCCTACCCCTGTTCAATAATAGTTAATCCAAAGATTACAGTATCCAAAATCTATTTGAATAGTTAGTTACTTTCAAGAGAATGTTTTCTTATTTGCTTGTTTTATGTGAAACTACAGTGGAAGTGGATGGACTTGATTTATTTACTTAATGCATCTGCTCAGTTTTATTTTTGATAATTAAAATAATAAAGGTCATTCATGTATATCACTAATTTGTAAATAGAATCCATATTTCAATTGACAACATCCATTAACTTTTGTCTTTAATCTGAGTTAACATGTTTATAGTGATCATGCTATTGAAATTGGAAATTGCCAGGGAGAAATCCTTTAGTGCAAATCAAACAAAATATTTAAAGAAAAATCCTAATAGATATTACATTCAATAGATTTGTTTTTTAGATAAAAAGAAAAATGTAAGGAGAAGTGATAATGCATTTCAAGCATTTGAACACCTTTCACATGGCAAGAGAAATTCATTGTGCATTGCTCTAGACTAAGCAGCAAATTTTGGCTTAAAGGTAGTCTAGTAATTAAAACTCTCAGCCGGTGAGATAGGCTTCCTAAGGAGTAGTGAGCCTCTGGACATGGAGATATCTGTGCATAGACTTGATAACCATGGCAGTGATATTGTAAAGGCATGATGCCTTGAGGACCAAGATGGCTTAGGCAAATGCTCCAAGATCCTATGGTAATAAGAAATTTTTATTACAAACTTCATTTATCATGAAAAGAGAGAGCCGAGAACCACAGTTTTCTTACCAGACAAAGCCAGTGAGAAGTGATGCACTGTAATAAAAATCGCCTTGACTCCCTGCAGGCATTGCCAACTGCTTTTCTTCCACAAGGTTAACTCTGCAGGGAAATTACACATTTCAGTTTCCTCCACTTTGGAATCAGCAACTTGGGCTGTGCCTGGACTTCAGAAAATAATAGGAAAGAAAATGGGTCATTTTGTGAGCTAGTAGTGGCTGGTACCATGATGATGATTATTGCATTCATCATTTAAGTTCTTGTGTGTGAAGAGAGTGCTTTCCACAAATCTGTAAGCACCTGGTTTTGTGACATGAAGATATCAACCAAAGGACTTGTATGCATGCATATGAGCATTAACCAATGGATACAGATGGGCGGGGGAGGGAGTAAGGGCATGTGCTGGGGGTTGGGGCGGTCAGGGAGAGGTCAATGGGGGGAAAAGGAGACTTATGTAATACTTTAAACAATAAAGAATTTAAATTTTTAAAAAAGGGAGAAAAGATTAAAAAATTTTATTTAGAGCCCTGGCCAGTGTGCTCAATGGATATGTCAGCCCATGCACAAATGGTGGAAGGTTTGATTCCTGGTCAAGAGCATGTACCTGGGTTGCAGGTTCAATCCCCAGCCTCAGTCGGGTGAGTGCGGGAGACAACCAATCAATGTTGATTGAGAGGTGTTATCTCACCTTTCTGTCTCTCTCTCTGTCTCTCTCTCTTCCTCTGTATCTCTTTTCCCCTCCCTCCCCTCCCTTCCACTCTCTCTAAAAATCAATGGAAAAAATATCCTCGGGTGAGGATTACCAAAAAAATTTATTTAGAGCCAAAAAAAGTCGTGGAAATAAATCAAGATCAAGCGCAAACCTGGGAGGTCTCTAGACATCAGTGCATAAGGAAGAAATACTTTTTATATGGAGTGAGCTTTCCTGTTTTTTTTCTTATATCTTCTTCTCTCAAGTAATTGAAAGCAATAGGTTATTTTCTCTTTGAATTATTTTAAACAAAGATTTCTAAAAGGTGAAGTTAGTGCAGTATGTGTTAGCTAGATACTGAATATCATGATTCCCTTTGTCTTGTTGCATTTTTAATGTGCTATAAATTTGGTACCATGATTTTAATGATCATAAACAGAATTGTATGTACTTATGGGAGGTATCATTTAATAGTAGATAAGATCTGTTTTATTGAACCAAAATCCTATTAGAACAGTGGCTCTCAATTGAGGGGAGTTTGTTCCCCAGGCGATGTTTGGGGACATTTTTGGTTGTCACAACTTGGGAGTGTTACTAGAATCTAGTGTGTAGAGGTCAGGGATGCTGTGAAACATCCTAAATCACACAGGACAACAAAGGCTTGCTCAGCCCACCAATATCAATATGTCCGAAGTTGAGAAACCATGTGTTAGAGCTTAGTGTGACTCCATTTCTTCACAGCCTAACTGAAGTATTTTCTAAAGTGCTACTTCAAATATTATTTTCCTATTTCTTATGTATAGAACACTTGTTCTTACTGGTAAACAAGCTTGTTTTGTTTAATAGTAAAAGTTATCCTTGATGAATCTCCTTTCCAGGGAGACCATATTGCTGAAACCTAGTAAATGCCAAAATTCACCATAATTCATTTTGTCATCTATTTATCTAACTAATATTTATGAAACATACATTAAGTGTCAGGTACTCTTCAAGTACCTGACTCAGAATACAGTAATGAACAATCCTGGACTGCTGGCTCCTAATTGCTCACCTGCCTGCCTGCCTGGTCACCCCTAACTGTCCCCACCCCACCCCCACCCCCTGCCGGCCTGATTGCCCCTCACTGGCTCTGTGTGCTGGCCTGATCGCTCCCAACTGCCCCTCCCACCAGCCTGGTTGCCTCTTACTATCCCCCCTGCTGGCCTGGTCACCCCCAACTACCCCTCTCTGCTGGCCAGGTCGCTCCTAACTGCTCCCCCTGCTGGCCTGGTCGCCCCCAACTGCCCTTCCTGCTGGCCTGGTCGCCCCATGCAGCCTGCTTATTCAGTCATTTGGTTGTCCCTCACTAACCCCCCCACCAGCCTGGTAGTAGGCAGCCATCTTGTGAGGGCACGAGGGTCAATTTGCATATTACCTCTTTATTATATAGGATTTAAAGTTGAAGATTAGTATAACTCTGCTCAGTAGCTATGATATACTTAAACTCTTTCATAATTACCCTTGAAATTTATTTAAGGTAATTTAAAATATATTTTTTATTGATTTCAGAGAGGAAGGGAGAGGGAGAGAAAGATAGAAACATCAATGATGAGAATCATTGATTGGCTCCCTCCTGCACAACCCCCACTGGGGATCAAGCTTGCAACCTGGCATGTACCCAGACTAGGAATCAAATCATGACCTCCTGGTGCACAGTTCAACACTGAACAACTGAGTCACACAGGCCAGGCCACTCTTGAGGTTTCAAAACTCTCTTCCCTCTCCCTCTGTCTTTCCAATAATATGAATCTCTAGCCAAGACTGTAGTTAATGAGAACGCTATAAAATGATAGCCCAGCTGTTACTTCCAGAAGATTCATCTGATGTCTTCAGACCTTTCCAAGCAGAATTGACAAATCTGCTCTTCTGCTATTTAACCTTGTGGAATAACTCCTCTCTTTCACATTCTCTGGCTGGTTGGGTCCTTAACATTGACAGTGAGTTCTTCAAGGCATGCACTGGCTGGGATCACATCACTCATCCGGGCAGAGTTTTCATAGTTTCCCCATTCCATCATGACAACAGTGCAATGAATCAACGATCTCTTCCTTTTTTTATCACAAGGGGCCTGGATAATTGCAAAGGATCATTATAAGAAAATATGAAAATATTACTGCTGATTTCAGATAGCAATTTACTAAGGGAAAATTCTTGCTAAACTGGAAAAAAAAACAATTGCAGGAAATTCAAGAACAGGGTCAGACATTGCAGCACCTGTACCCAAACCCATGAGTCAAAGCTAGTTCCTCTAGGGGAGAACAAAGGGATGGAAAGCCTCATTCTGCCATTGGTAGGGGCAAACCATTCTGAGTTCAGGGTAGTATATTTTGGAACGTGGGCCCATGACCCTGATACTGAGAGATTTACATTTTCATGGCAGAATATATCAAATGCAAGCAAAGCTAAAGGAAGGTGGGGAATCTTTTAGTCAGACTTATGCTTGATTTAGCTCCTTGTTTACCATCACAAGTTGCTTTACACTTATGGGAGATGTAATTCCATTTCTGTGTCATTTATGTCCAAAATATTCAAAAGCTTAGAGGGCTACGTGGCAGAGCCTCTGCTCTTTATGAAGTAAGATTATTTGAAAAATGGCAAATACTCCATGGGTAAGTGATTTGGGGAATGCTATCAAGAGGAGGTGTGCAACTCTCCAGAACAGTCTTTGTAGAACATTCAGCATGATGTGAGGGAAAGGGATAACACTTATTGATCCAGGCATATATTGATAGAGCCCTGTTAAGAAGTAAACTAAATTCCACTCTAACAAAAGCTTTTCCTTTATCTAATACTAGAGGCCTGGTGCACGAATTCGTGCACAGGTGGGGTCCAGCTGGCCGGCCAGGAGGAGGGGCCATGGGAGGCTGGCTGGCCGGCCCCACACCCTGGTTGAGCTCCTGATTGAACTCCCAGTTCAGGGGACAGTTTGTATATTAGCCTTCTATTAATAGGATATCAAAATGAATCGCCAAAGTCATCAGTAGATGTCTTTGCCACTAGGAAATATCAAACAGCTTGGTACTACTAATCCTATCTAACAAAAGAGTAATATGCAAATTAACTGTCACTCCGCAACAAAAATGGTGGCACCCATAGCCACAAGATGGCGGTGCCCAGTCCTCTCAGCCCCACCGGGGGTTCTCAGCCTGGGAGGGGCACGCACCCCCACGGAGCCGATCCCCTCCCAGGGTTGGCAGCCTGGGGTCTCAGCCTGGGAGGGGCGCACACCCCCACGGAGCCGATCCCTCAGTCTCACCAGCCAGGCAGATATGGAGGAATCTTAAATATTTCTTTTTAAAAAATATATATTTTATTGATTTTTTTTTAGAGAGGAAGGGAAAGGGATAGAGAGCTAGAAACATCTACGAGAGAGAAACATCAATCAGCTGCCTCCTGCACACTCCCCACTGGGTATGTGCCCCCAACCAAGGTACATGCCCTTGATCGGAATCGAACCTGGGACCCTTGAGTCTGCAGGCCGATGCCACGGAGCCAAACCAGTTAGGGCTGTCCAATATGTTAAAGAAAAAACCCTATCTAATAAAGAGGGAATATGCAGGGGAGGGCATTTGGGGGTGACCAGGCTGTCAGGGGAGGGCAGTTGGGGACGATCGGGCCAGCAGGGGAGCAGTTAGGTGTTGATCAGGCTGGTAGGGGAGTGGTTAGAGGGTGATCAGGCTGGCAGACAGAAGAGGTTAGGGACAATCAGGCAGGCAGGTGAGCAGTTGGGAGCCAGCAGTTCCAGATTGTAAAAGGGATGCCATACTGCATTTGGACATCCCCCGAGGGGTCCCAGATTGGAGAGGGTGCAGGTTGGGCTGAGGGACACCCCCCTCCCCAGTGCATGAATTTCATGCACCGGACCTCTAGCTCTTTATAGAAGTGTTTAAACTTATTTTAGGTATATGACAAGTTTTACTAAAATATTATTTCTCCTCTTAGGTTTCAAAATGTTTTTTAAATAATATATTCTGCTCCTCAAGTATGTGGTTATTTTGGAGGAAAATAATATAATTCTACAACAAAAATAGTATACTATATACTATACCTAGTTATTTCTCTGATTTCATTTCTGATGTTTCTTTGGGATTTCGTTGCATTTAAAATTATTTGTGCAGAGGACATTAGTCTGTATAAATCTTGATTTTAAAAAACTAGCTTTAAGCTTGATCCTATTGTATAACTTTTCCTATTTTAATAACTTCTGTTGCATCTTCATTTTTTATTTCTTTAAGTTAATTCTATTGCTCTTATAACTTCATGAGTTGGAATTTTAGCTCATTCACTTTGTAGCCTTTTTTAATTTCTAATACAATCAAGCTCTAACATATTCTGGTGTTTTAATATAAGGTGATAATTGTTTTTCCAAATTTTATATATGAAGATGTTCATTGCTAATTGTTTACAGAAGTGACAAGACCTAATGATAAGGAAATTGCTTAGAATATTTGGTATTTGCATGCTACATTATACAGTCTAAAATGATCAGAAAGCCCAAATGGGAAAGTGGGTAAATGTTTTTCATTGGAAAGCAGAGAATATTAAATATATTTACCTTTGTGAAAATATATACATATAGACAAGTAGTTGAAAAAATCAGAAAAATTAAATGATACTTTATTGTTTGCATATATTAATTTGGTCTTATATCATTTTAAAAATAAACTTTAGATGAATAATTTTCAAAAATATGTGGAGAACTTTTGCCTCCAAGAGAAATGTTAGTTATTTGGGCAATTAGTTGGTGTAGTCTACTACTTCATTAGGGCAAAGACAGAGAAGTGATTCATTGTTGTTCATTAATATGGGATTAGAGTGGATAGAGAAGATAAATGGAGTTTGTTTATGTTGACCTTCTTCCTTTGGGTTGGCAAGGTAAACTTGCAAAGCAAGCAAAGCTATGATTTCTTTAGCTAAGAATATGTGAGACAAATGCTTCACATAAAGTTGGTTAAACTGTATGAATGCACTCACTGCTGGGTTAAATTGTAGTAATGCTGCAGATGTTGACTGGAGGTTCAGGGAAAGATGCAGTATGCATGACCTAATAATAGGACACGAAAAAAATCATTTGTCAAGTGGGTAGGAAAATAAATGTAGATATAAAAGATCCAAAAAGCTACTTATAGGACAAATCTTTTGGATTTATATCAAACCACTACACTTTGCCCAATAGAGAATATACCTTGCTCACTGTTGAGGGAGTTACAAATATAGAAATGGGGAGAACTAGAATGGACCCTGTGAGGGATAGGAACAGTGACACCCCAAAAATAATCTACACTGCTTATGAGGCACTGATCTAACTTCTTCCAATTATGTAGGCATCACTTAAATTTCTTCTCTATAAGCTTTCTTAGAGAACCCATTCCTAATAAAGTTTTCTCTTTGGAACTGGTAGCTCTTATTGCATTTACTACTGCCTTGGGGAAAATCACATGCTTATTTTTTATTTCTATGAAATTTTACTTTCACTCCAATCCTCTATTAGAATTTTTTTCTTTAAAACCATCTTTTCTCAGATCTTAATCTCTAACACCATTCGCTCCCAGGACTCCTTGTAGGAGTGGCTGATTTCAGACTGGAGAAATGTTGATATAAGATAGTCCTGGAACATTTCATTATACCAAAAATTTCAATAAAGAAATATTCAATAAATTGCTGGGAAATACCATAAATCCATTTTGAAGGGATTTTTAATGACTACTAGTAAATATGGAACAATTTGAACACCAGTGACAAGGAGTGTTTTCCTTATGTTTTATTCTAGAAGTTTTACAACTTCAGATTTTGCATTTGCATCATTAATTCATTTTTGTGAGTGGTATAAGATAGGGGTCCAGTTTCATACTTTTGCATGTCTGCATTCAATTTTACCAATAGCACTGACTGAAGAAACTATCATTTTCCTATCGTGTATTCTTAGCTCCCTTGTCAAATACTAGTTTACCATATATGTGTGAGTTTATGCATGGGTTCATTGGTCTATGTGTCTGCTTTCAATGCTACCATTATGCTGATTTGATTACTATAGCTTTATATTAAAATCAGGTCATGGGATGCCTCAGGCTTTGTTCTTCCTCAAGATTGCTTTCACCATTCAGGGTTTTTATGGTTTTATATGTATTTTAAGATAATGCTTCCTAATTGTGTGAAAAATGCCGTTGGAATTTTGATAGGGACTGCTCTGAACTTATAGATGGTGTTGAGTAGTATGGACATCTTAGCAATATTATCTATTCTGATCCATGAACATGGGCCTGGAGCTACTTAGCAATAAATAGGGGTCACACTGAGGCCAGATGCTGCTTGTTTGAGACATTTTTAGGAAAATCTGAAGCATGAGCCAACACAAGCCATTTGTATGGAAAAGCCAAAAAGTACTTGGGTGGGCCAGAAAGTTGGGGCAAGGCCTCAAGGAATCACCAGGAGCCGTTGAGCCAAGTTGATGGAATCTCAGACATGGCACTCATCTGCCATCTCTGTGTGGAGAGGACACAGAAAAGGAATAATGACCTCTGCCAGTACTTCTGTCTGGGAGAAAGCTGCCCCCACAGCTCTTGCCTTTTTGCTGTATAATTCAGTTCCTCCATGTATATCTCTGGTACTTATCAAGCTGCTGCCCCAGTGCTAGAGCTCAGAGGGAGTGAGTCAGAATAAGTCTGTGCTGTGGGTCCTTTAGAGGAACTGCCTGGGATAGTAGCCCTTCGTCTCCCTCAGTCACAATCCGTGGTGGCTTTTACAGCCAGAAGTTATGGAGACTTCTTTTCCTGGCACTTGAACCTTGGAGTGTGGGGACTCCTCACTCCTCAGGGGCAATCTCCACAGCTGAGACATCCCTCACAATTTTTATCTGCCAATTGAGGGTGTGGGACCAGCCTGTTCTGCGTCTCTGCCCCATCTACCAGTCTCAATGTGTCTTTTTCTTTAATTTTGTAGTTGTAGAACTTCCATTCAGCCAGATTTCAGGCGGTTCTGAATGATGGTTGTTCTGTAGTAATTTTGATGCAGGAGAAGGCGAGTAACATTTACCAACCCTCCATCTTGACTGGCATTTTCAGATTTTATAGTAAAATGTTAAACCTGGGTTTAGATCTGCTGAGTTTGAAGTAAATTATCCAAATGGAAGAATTCATTTGGCTTAGATGAAGGTTTGACCTTAAGGTACTGATTTTGAAAGTTCTTGGTGTAGAAGTTATCCTGAGGCTGTAGGTAGTGTGAGACTTTCAGAGAAGAAGGGGAATAAAGAAATAGAAATGCTTCCCAATATACCTGGATTTTAGGAAGCTCCTATAGTTAATGAAATGGTGAAAAGAAAAGGAGACAGTGAAGGACACAAAAATCAAAGAGCTATACAAACCAAAGACTTGTGGTGTCTTAAATTTCCTTTGTTATCCTTTAGAGTTAAGTATTAAGACAGCACACAAAAATATGTTGTCGCTTAAATGAGCATCATGGCCTGGTGTTTGTAGTAGTGCTGTATTTTTGTATCTTACCACCCAAGATATTTTTTACTGGAATTTTATCACATTACCAGTTATTTTCTGATGTAATAATTGTCACTTGCCTTTCTTTATTTTCCTCCTCTCCTTATGACACCCCAGAATGGGACAGTTGTGCAGAATTGGAAAGCTCATTGCTGGCAAGTGCTAATGGCCTCACTCAGTGAGGACCAGAGGATGACGCTGCAGGAGGTTTACATGTTGACTGACACAGAAGCACAGTGGCTGGTCAGCCAGAGTAACTTGGAGATTGGAGTGCATGTGTCAGATTTGCAAGTAGTGTGGCTGAGTTTACAAACTGATTAGTGCTTAAATGCTAACCTATAGGTATCAACTTATCAAAAAGTAAGGAATTGGCATTCCTTTAATTGTTCATCATTTTAATTGTTTGTTATACTAGAGGCCCAGTGCATGAAATTCATGCATGCGTGGGGGGAAGGGGAGGTCCCCTCAGCCCAGCCTGCACCCTCTCCAATCCGGGACCCCTTGGGGGATGTCCAACTGCTGGTTTAGGCCAGGGATTGTGCCTAAACCAGCAATCGGATATTCCTCTCACAATCCTGGACCGCTGGCTCCTAATCACTCACCTGCCTATCTGCCTGGTTGCTCCTAACTGCCCCCGCTGCTGGCCTGGTCAGCCCCAACTGCCTTCCCTGCCAGCCTGGTCACCCTATGCAGCCTGCTGTTCAGTCGTTTGGTCTTCCCTCACTAACCCCCCTGATGGCCTGGTCATAGGCAACCATCTTGTGAGGGCGTGAGGGTCAATTTGCATATTACCTCTTTATTATATAGGACTAGGGGCCTGCATGAAATTCGTGCATGCGGGGGTTTCATACAGAAGCATTGTCAGATTGGGGAATTGCCTACGGCTGTTCAGGTATTTGGCCAGTAGGAGGCAATAACATGTAGATTAAGATGCCCTGAGCTGTCCGGCAGCAAGCAATCATCCTTTTCAGGTTTGGGGAAATGCCTTTAGCCATTCCCAACAGGTGGTAACATATGTGACTCAGCCCTTGTTGAGTCCCCAAGTTCCATCAACCTTTCGATGAAACTCTTGCAATTATGACATGCTGTAACTGGCTTCTGGAGGCACTAGGGGGTGGGGGTGGCTGGGGAGAGGTCAAGGTGGGGAAAAGGAGACATATGTAATACTATATGTAATACTGAGTTTAAACAGTAAGGAATTTTTTAAAAAGTTTAAAATGATTTACTGCTACTTAAGAGTGACAAGGACAGAGAAACCAAGATGGCGGCATAAGGTATACACCTGTACGTGCTGCCTCTCACAACCACACCTAAACTACAACTAAAAGACAAAAAGACTATCACCCAGAACCACAAGAAAGCTGGCTGAGTAGAAGTTCTACATCTAGAAGGAAAGAA
Organism: Corynorhinus townsendii; assembly: GCA_026230045.1. NCBI lineage: Eukaryota > Metazoa > Chordata > Mammalia > Chiroptera > Vespertilionidae > Corynorhinus > Corynorhinus townsendii. Next base: position 181,481,190 of record JAPDVU010000003.1, read on the forward strand.
AGAAGCTCATTGAGACTGTGTAGGAGGTGCAGAGGCTCGGAAAAGCAGAGTTACGGAGGTGCACGTGAATTGGGCTGGCAACTGCATGCACTTTTTTTAATCGGGAGGGAGTTACAAGCTCCCGACTCCTCTGAACTCTAGTTTCCGGTGAGACTCTGGGGACCCAGACTCATACGGGGAGAAACTGGACTGTCTGCCATCGGGTCGGAAAGTGAGGGTGGCTTTCTCACAGAGGTGTGCACAGGAATCATTGTTTACTGCACTGGGGCGCGGGATGCGGGATGTGGAAACGCGGAGATGCAGAGATGGCTGACTGGCAGCCATCACTGTTTGCCATGCCCTAGTGATTCCCTGAGACCCCACCCCACCCAATTTACAACCCCCCCCCCAGCTGTGTGCAGCAGCTTTTGCATATGAATGGCCTGCCCTTTCGTAGCTTAACCTAACAAATTGTATCTGGGTCAGACAGCTTCAAAACTTCCAAACCCCAAGCAAAGAGGAGAAATCTGCAGATCTCCCTGTAGCTCCTGCTGGGTGGCCTCACACAGTAGCTGACTTGCACCTACTTGGAGATCCAGGAACCAGGGTACCTAGAGGTCAATGTGAGATGACACCAGATTTCAACTCCTCACATACATAAATGACACACTCAAGAGGCAGACTCAGTGAGCACCAAAGCCCCACTGAAGCATTCCCTGCCCCATAAGGGTGTCTCCAGCATAGCAGTTCTTCCATTATAGACACAGCTGATCCTCACAGCCAATTGGCCTGGAGGTCAATTCCTCCCAGTGTACCAACAGCAATCAAGGCTTAACTACAACAAGACTGTGCACCCAGCCCACAAAGGGGTGCACCAAGAGTGTCCACCTCAGGTGATTGGGGAGGCTGAGCCACTGGGCCCTATAGGTCACCGACCACACAAAGCCACTCCATCAACATGGAAGCAGCCAAAATGCAGAGACAAAGAAACATGTCACGAATGAAAGAAATGGAGGAAAGCAAACTACTGGATATAGTTCAAAACCACAGTTATAAGGTTACTCAAGAATCTTCTAGAAACCACCGAGAAACTTAGTGAGACCTCTAAGGAACTTATTGAGACCTTCAAGGATCTTAATGAGAATGCCAAAAAAAAAAAAAAAATGGAAAAGGACCAGTCAGAAATGAAGCATACACTGTCTGAAATAAAAAATAATATACAGAAATCCAGCAGTAGACTAGAGGACCCTAAGAATCAAACCAAAGATTTGAAATATGAGGAAGCAAAAAACACCCAACTAGAAAAACAAAAAGAAAAAAGAATCCAAAAATATGAAGATACTATAAGGAGCCTCTGGGACAACTTCAAGCATACCAACATCCGAATTATGGAGATGCCAGAAGAAGAGAGAGCGCAAAATATTGGAAACCTATTAGAAGAAATAATGACAGAAAACTTTCCCTACCTGGTGAAAGAAATAGACTTACAAGTCCAGGAAGCGCACAGAACCCCAAACAAAAGGAATCCAAAGAGGACCATACCAAGACACATCATAATTAAAATGCCAAGTGCAAAAGACAAAGAGAGTATCTTGAAAGCAGCAAGAGAAAAGCAGTTAGTTACCTACAAGGGAGTACCCATATGACTGTCAGCTGATTTCTCAATAGAAACTATGCAGGCCATAAAGGAGTGGCAAGAAATATTCAAAGTGATGAACAGCAAGAACCTACAACCAAGATTACTCTACCCAGCAAAGCTATCATTCAGAATTGAATGTCAGATAAAGAGCTTCACAGACAAGAAGAAGCTAAAGGAGTTCATCACCACCAAACCAGGATTATATGAAATGCTGAAGGGTATTCTTTAAGAAGAGGAGAAAGAAAAAAAAGGTAAAGATAAAAATTATAAACAACAAAGTGACAATAAATACATATCTATCAACAAGTGAATCTAAAAATCAAGAGAATAAAAAAATCTGATGAACAGAATAAACTGGTGACTATAGTAGAATCAGGAGCATTAGAAAGGGAATGGACTGACAATTCTTGGGGGAAGGGGACATGAGGGGTGTGGGAAGAGATTGGACAAAAATCTTACACCTATGGATGAGGACAGTGGCGGGGGGTAAGGGCACGGGGTGGGGGGGGGGGGAATCAGGTGGAGGGGAGCTATGGGGGGAAAAAAGAGGAACATCTGTAATAATCTGAACAATAAAGGTTTATAAAAAAAAAAGCGTGACAAAGATAGTCAATGAGTCTGCTAGAGATTTTATCACTGGAAGGGATAGATACATGTTTAAAAGAACATTGGAGGAAAAACTTAAAATTTCATATTTAATATCTACCATGAGTTGCACTTGTTTAATGTAACTTTTACAACTGTATAAAGTTACGCGCTACCTAACAACAGAGATACATTCTGAGAAATGCATTGTTAGGTGATTTAATCATTGTGGGAACATCACAGAGTGCACTTACACAAACCTGGATGACCTAGCCTACTACACTCTTAGGCTAACAGTACTTAGCCTATTTCTCCTAGGCTATAAGTCTGTACATTGTTACTGTATAAACAACATGAGATTGAATGAAACACAGGAGTAAATGGTGCAATCAAGAGACACAGTAAACATGAGAAGTATGAGGCTGCTGCTGACATAAAGTGACTTGCTGTTTCACAGCAAACTTTTTTTTATAAATAGAAAGAGTATAATCTAAAATAATGATAAAAAGTATAGTAAGGAAATGCTAAGCCAGTAACATAGTCATTATTATGTCAAGTATTATGTACTGTATATAACTGTATGTGCTAAACTTTTATATGGCTAGCAATGCAGTAGGTTTGTTTACACTAGCATCACCACAAACATGTGAGCAACAACATTATGGTGGCTATAAGGTCATTAGGCAAAAGGAATTTTTCAGCTCCGTGATAATCTTATGGCATCACCATTTTATATGTGGTCCATCGTTGACAGAAATGTCATTATGTGGTATGTAACTGTATAGTAGTCTCTCTTGCAAAATGTCATGTTGTATTTCAAATTTAGCATGTCATTCAACAAATACTAATTGAGTATCTGCTCTTCACTAAGCGCTATTTAGACACTGAAGGTTATGTTTTGAACTAAACATACATTGTGCCTACCCTGAAGCATTTTAGCTATTCAGAGATTTGACATTTAAGTGCTCTGCCACCTAACCCAACTTGAGAAGCACTTTATTCAGGTAAAATGGTGACTCTTCTCAAGTCCAGCCTGTCTGAACTTGGGATTGTGCATGGGAATAGAAGTGGTAGTTGGAGAAATCTGATAGAGCTGATTATTTAACTAGATGCCTTTCCTCTCTAGAGGAGACAGCAATAATTGCAGTTTTCTCCTTCTCCAAAGAGCCCTCCTTTTTAGGAGATATATCAAAACTTGGTGTGGCTCAGAGGTTGAGTGTAGACCTATGAACCAGAAGATCATGGTTTGATTCCTGGTCAGGGCATAGGCCGGAGTTGCTGGGCTCGATCCTCAAAAGGGGGCAGGAATCCCACAGGAGGCAGACAATCAATGATCCTCTTTCATCAGTGATGTTTCTATCTCTCCCTCTCCTTTTCTTTTTTTTGAGATTAATAGAACACATATAAAAATATTTTTTTAAAAACAACAACAACAACAAAAAACTTGGCTGATTTTTGCTTTGAAAGCCACTTAGGGAATATAGTTGACATTTGCCATTTTGACAACCAAGAAATTGGAATCTCAAGGGAATGTATCCAAAATTCAAGACTCATTAGAAATTATTCTCGGCAGCAGCCTCAAGGATCAAGTAGCAGAATCTAGAGAAGGCCATAGGGAGTGCTGGGCAGCATCGAGTGCCCTGTGGCAATGATGTTCTATGGGGTGGCAGTAAGGGTAGGGGTGCCACCAGGGGCACAATTGGTGCAACAGCAAAGGCTGGTGCCTGCTGAGGGCTCTCTTACTTCCTGACATTTCCCAAGCCTAGTTTCCCATCTGCCTTTCAATTCCTTGAGCAAATCTCAAGTCTTTCTAGTAAATTCCTTTTCTACTTAAATTAGCCAGGGATGGTTTCTTTTACTTACAATCAACAATGCTAACTGATACAGGAAACAAACTGGTACATTGCTCCCAGATGGGTGGACCCAGATGAATTACTACGCTCTGTTCCTAAACCCTAGTGAGACAAGGCAAGAGCATTTTCTCCTTTTCATGGTTCGGAGGAGCAATTTTTTATGCATGCCAAGCTTAAAGAACAGGACGGAACCATTCTCTTTTGGCTGGGGTAGATGATTGATTGCAGAGATGGGTCTATCTGACAACTTAGGGGCACCTGGAATTTATTGAAGTCCAACCATAAAACAAGCACTGTCATAGATGTTGTCTCATACCTACTTAATTTCTTACATCCATTTGTAAACTAAGCACTTTTATTCCCATTTTAGAGAAGCTCGGGTAAGTTATGGTATTTACACAAAACCATGCAACTAGTGTGTGGTGAAGAATGAATCCATAGTTCATTCTCCTTCCCTACGTGTCAATGGACTTACAGGAAACCAGGTCTGAAGAGTTTGGGATGGATCTGGAGCTGGTGCTCCAAGGTTGATGTTCCATCTGCCACTGAGCCATGACCTCAGGGAAGGAGAGGTGGGGGTGGGGACTGAGGAGATAGTTCCCACAATCTGCAAAGACAACAGGGGGGTGAGGGCATGAGTGAAGGGGATGGGGGGGGGGGTAATGGGGGCAGAAGGAACATATGTAACACCTTAATCAATAAAGAAATTAAAAAAAAAATCACAGTTCCCAAGGTGCAGGAATCATCCCCAGGGCTGGGGCTGCAGTCAGCCTGTGAGACTGCTTCCTAGAACCGAATTTTAGGAAAACCGCCTGTTATTCTGAGCCCTCCATTTCCCAGGATGTAAGTCTGTAGTAAGCAAAAGTCCAAATGCTTTCTGGTATGCTTCTACCTTGATCATTGCTGTTTATTTTCTTTTAGAAACCACTTTCTTCAAGGTCTCCTATTAAGTGTTAGTGAGTTGTGGCATTGTTTAGGACATCTTATGAAATTCTGAGTTTTAACATTTTCTTCAGTAATTTGTGGAAGTGTGAAAATCTGTGAGAAATACCGAGGCATCGATATTAGAAATATAATAGGTCAGATTATTTTCTTTGGGAAGAAGGACGTCTGACATAGATCATTAGAAAAAGAAATTGAACAGAAAACAGATAATCAGTTATACATTCCATAGATGACTGGTGTGATTTTTGTTTTGATAAGTGAGATTAGGAGTGTTATCTTTCATCGTACTTATTTGAGAATCGCAGGATGATAGTTGACATTGCTTGAAGTTGTGTCCTTCTTCTTCATTAGGGTCACATAACCTGTCCTACGCTTTGAAACATAAATAGATATGCAGACCTTGAGCTGTTAATAAAGGGGTAGGTATTACCTGTACAGGAGATTAGGAAATGAAAAGTCAGCATCAGATTTGAGGAAGAAATAGATCATCTTCAAGGTCCCTCCTCTTCCTAAGACTCTGTGAGAGGTTGATCATGAAGAGTAAATGATAACTGAATTTTCCTAGAATGGTGTAACTTGTATATTTTTAAACTGTTATACTTAAAAATGGCTGTGACATGAACTCAATAGCTTAGACTCAGGTTTATATATGTTAGGCTTTTGATCTCAGGGACTATCCTTCTCCCCCACCCCTGCCACTTTTTCTTTATGTTGCCTCCATTTTCAACATATATAACTTTCTACAAGTGAGAAGGCATGATTGGATTTATAGGCTACATTTATATGGCCTTAAAGCCCTGTTTGGAACTGTGGTGATTTTTAAAAAACATATGTAGACATTAGCTCGAGTTAATACTTGTTAATGTGCTCATCTGTAGTAGTAGATATGTTTGTTCTTTGCTAAGTGGGTCAGCTCTACCACCACAGGTGATGGATTTGATAACTGCAAATGTTTATAAAGACAGAGCAAAGACAGTGCCTCAATAGCACTTCAATGTGCACTTACAATGCTGCAAAACTGATCCTCAAAATCACTCGAGAGTATTTTTAAGTCTAGACATGCCTTTCTGCCCTTGGGTTCTTTTTCAAAATCTCATGTTTATGTTCAACTTGAAATCCAATTTTCATAAATGTCTGGGTTTAAAATAGGCTGTGGGTTTAAGTATAAGGACAGAACTGTTCCTATAAAATAATAACCAGGCTTTTGGCTCCCAAAGTCTTTCATTGAGCTGTCACTTTGTGATAGTTATGTGGTGACATCATTAATTACATTCTGCCATGTGGAGAACTAATAAATTAGAATAATGGGTTGTGCTTTCGATTAGACTCCATACAACCTTGTATACCTTAATAACTGAATAGATGCAAAATGCTATAAAGGGCAATTCTATATAATGGCTCTATTTTCCCACTGCACATCTTCATAGGGTTGTAAATGTGATCCCAAGGCAAAGTATGTAACTCCATGACTCTTCCAGCAAATTTTTTAAATTAATATATCTTTATTGATTTCAGAGGGGAAGGGGGAGGGAGAGAGAGTTATAAACATCAATGATGAGAGAGAATCATTGATTGGCTGCCTCCTGCACACCCCCAATTGGGGATGGAGCCCACAACCCAGGCATGTGCCCTTGACTGGAATCAAACCGGGGACCCTTCAGTTCACAGGCCGACACTCTATCTACTGAGCCAAACTGGCAAGGGCCCAGCAGATTTTAAATGTTAGGTTTTAAACTATTTGCTTACTAACTAATAAAAATGAAATTGCAAGGAAAAAGGTTGGAGTTATCTGCTTTTGCTTAACTTTCTCTCTCTTTTGAAGTGTATAAAAATGATAAAACATCACCAGACTTAGGGCTTCTTTATTAAGGAAGAATGTGCAGAAGTTATTAAACAAGGATATGGTAGTGAGCTTAGCCATTGCCGGATTCTACCCTGTGCCTGTGCACACTGTGGGTGAGTAGCAGCAGGACTACCTTCACACTCTGCTACCAACCAGGGCAGAGGAAGGTAGCTTTTCTGTCTCCAGAATCTTAATATTTTTTTTTGTAGGGTGGGTCAAAAGTAGGTTTACAGTTCTGAGTACACAAAATACAGTTTATTCTTGTGTTGTTATTTATTATATTATTTTCCATATAAACAACTGTAAACCTATTTTTGCCCCACTCTGTATTTCTTGTTACTCTGTAAAACTTTACCTCTAATTTTTGTTATGTTCACTCTTGTCTATAAAAGGAAGTGTATCTATGAGACATTATGTCATTATAAAAGCTATTAATACTATTTTTGGTAAGATTTCAAAGTTTGTCATCATCTATTCTCCCTTTTATTTCTAAAATATCTTTGGTATCTCTTTTTGTCAACTTACTCCACTATTTGAAAACTTAGTTTGATACCACCGATCTGTATCAAACTTATTAAACACTTACTTAGACATTTGAAGGTGGGAAGTTTTGTAATCTGATGCATTCTGAATATTTGCACTTTTGATGTAAAGCAAGGAAAAGATCAAGAAAAAAAGTAAGTGCAGAACAAAGATGTTATGGTGAAAATTATAAACATACCACTAAGAGACCAGGAAAAATGTCAAAATATTTTTTTAAAACTTCCAAAGTTCTGTATGTTTGGGCTCTAAAATCAGGCATAATATATGTGATTGTATATGCTCTGCTATATAATCACTTATCACAGTTGATATGTAGGGACTGAAAAATAGAACTGATGCTAGTGATTCAATGGTAAAGTACTGAAGTATACAAAGACAAATTTTTATATATCTTTAAGATATAGATAGACTGACTAGATAGATAGATAGATAGATAGATAGATAGTATAGATAGATAGATGATAGATAGATAGATAGATAGATAGATAGATAGATAGATAGATAGATGATAGATGATAGATAGATTCCATAGATAGAAAGATGGTAGATTGGTAGATGATAGGTAGGTAGGTAAAGTAGATAGATGATAGATAGATAGATAAAACCTTCTCTCTCCCACTTGACCCTCTACTCCAATATTTGGCATTAGGCTGGGCATACCCTCTAAGTTAGTCTGTACTTGCTGATTTTTGAGTCCTCAATTCTCTGTTTACTTTTCTCAGTAACTATAGAATACATTCAAGAAAGTACTAATTTATATTTCCCTGAAGGTCATAAACATGTAATTGACTTCATCATCCATTCCTTATGTACCTCAGTCTTTTTGAAGATAAAAAGAAACTGGGGTGTAAAAGTAGAAAAGGGTTTTGTACATGATGAGCATGCTGGAGCTGCCACAGGGTTCCTGGATTATTAAGAAGTGCTGAGGGTAACATCTTAGGAATAAAAACTTTCTGCTTTTATTCCTTTGGAAGCTCACTCTCCTCCTAACTCTGCTTGCTGATAAAACAGAAATCAACAGAATGTTTATGATTTAAATGTCAGGTACACTCTGCAAATCAATTCTTAGGCAATGATAAAATTGCCAAAAAAATAAATCTTTTAAAAGCTTAATTTAGTTAAAAATTAAAATGAAATTACCATAGTTATTGTGTAATTACACTAGATGGTGAAAGTTTTTGTGTTTTAAGTAAAAATTAAGCTTTTTTTAAAATGTATTAGGTTCAATGCCATGTACCATTTGCAGAAGAGCTGGTCTCAGTACATGGCTCTTAAATAATGTGTTTGGAATGATCTTCCCTTAGGCATACTGGTTTTATCTGTGCTGTTTTCTTTACTCCATAATTTCTTATGGACCATGTACCTGTGGGTTCTCAACAAATGTTGATTGGGTGTATCAAGACATTAAAGGCAGCAAAGGATGGAAGTAGGGGAGAAATTACCTTCCTATCTTCTTGGTAGAATAGGTGTCATTAAGGCAGGTGCTAGTATGGCAATAAAATAAAATCAGGAGACATCACACCTACCAGTTTGGTTTGGTTCATTTTGATACAAGAAAATTTCCAGTGATTCATCTGAGCAATATTGTCCTTTTCCCCTAATCTGATAAATGACAGTTTCTGTTTATACATGCATTTGACCCTCTCTTTGAAGCAATGGTGTATTATCCGATAGCATGTTACCAAAGGTGTACAGTTTAACAGTGCAGTATATTCATCCACCTGTTAGCTTTATTACAACATCTCCTATTCTTGTTAGAAACTATTAAATGCATGAATGGGAAATGTCTCATTCAGAATCAGAACCCTACAGTGGTCTAAAGAAAGAGTTCTAATTTGATGACAGTTTTAAAAAGAAAGAGTAACTCACAGCAGGGAGAATTCATTCATTCATTCATTCAACATAAATCTCACAGAAGTCATGGAGATCCTAGAACGTGTGATCCATTATTCTAATTTAATGTTTCTTGGAGAGCAGAATAAATCAACAGCTATGTGCCAGGGATTGTAGAGGGCCCTGGAGCTACAATAGGAAAAAAAAAAAACAGATAAAAATCCTGCCCTTTTCAAGCTTACTTTCTCTTGCAAAGAGACAGGCAATAAATAAGTAACCAAAATACCATAATTTATTTTGAAGTTACACATTTTAACACCTCAGAGATTTGTTGGTGTCTTATAATTGCTGTTGGTCTGGTGTCAGTCAAGATGTGGCTGTTATTGCCTGTTTATGCACCAAAACTTGTGAAGTCAGCAGTTTGGGACAAATCCTGGAGACTGCAGAGCACTCTTGAAAAATGCCAAATCCCCAAAGTTACTGATGGCACAAAATAAGGTGACTGAAGACCATGTGTATGATGCCACGTGTTCTTGTCACATGACCCAGAATGAATGAACCCTGAGTATGATGAAGTTTTAGGTCTATCTTAATTTATTTAGTTAGTATTTTTCTCTTAGGTTTGCACAATCCTATTTAATAAAAGAGTAATATGCAAATTGACTGTACCTCTGCTACACCAACAAGCCACGCCCATCAGCCAATCAGGAGTGAGTATGCAAATTAACCCAACCAAGCTGGCTGCGGCCAGGGAGAGAGCAGGAGGCTTGAGTTGCCCCTGGCGATAGAGGAAGCCAAACTTTCCGCACACCCTGGCAGGCCCAGGCCTCCACTCAAGGTTACAAAGTTTCAATTTTAGAAGATAAATAAATCCCAGATACCAGGGCCTCCACTTGGATTGCCGGGGGGCGTGGCCGGCCTGCAAACCATCACAGGCCCCTCACCCAGGCCACCCCACATCCCAAGGGAACCCCCACCCTGATCTGGGACACCCTTCAGGGCAAACCAGCTGGCCCCCCACCTATGCACCAGGCCTCTATCCTATCTAATCCCATCAATCCTATCTAATAACAAAATAATATGCAAATTGACCTTCACTCCAACACACAAGATGGCTGCCCCCATGTGATCAAAGATGACTGCCCCCATGTGGACACAATATGGCTGCCACAAGATGGCCAGCAGGGGAGGGCAGTTGGGAGGGATCAGGCCTACAAGGGAGGGTAGTTGGGGGCGATCAAGCCTGCAGGGAAGGGCAGTTGCGGGGGACCCAGGCCTGCAGGGGAGAGCAATTGGGGGGGACCAGGCCTGCAGGGGAGGGCAGTTAGGGGTGACCAGGCCTGCAGGAGAGGGAAGTTAGGGGCAAACAGGCTGGCAGGGGAGCAGTTAGGCATCAATCAGGCTGGCAGGGGTGTGGTTAGGGGGTGATCAGGCTGGCAGGCAGAAGTGGTTAGGAGCAATCAGGAAGGCAGGCAGGTGAGCAGTTGGGAGCCAGTAGTCCTGGATTGTGAAGGGGATGTCTGACTGTCCGTTTAGACCCAATCCTACCTGGATAGGGCCTAAACGGGCAGTCAGATATCCCTCGAGGGGTCCCAGATTGGAGAGGGTGCAGGCTGGGCTGAGAGACACCCCTCCCCCCATGCATGAATTTTGTGCACTGGGCCTCTAGTAGTGATACATAATAAAAACCAATGTCTATATAAGTCTAAAATGGCTTTTTCTTACTTTTAAGGTAGGAAAAAAGCAATGGGTCAATCTTATTGACAGTAACTTTTCACTGAGTTAATTTCTTAGTAGTACAAAAAATTATACTTCCTTGTAATTTATGTTTTCTTATATGTAAGGAAAAATATTTGTTTAGTAGATGGTAATATTTGCTTTAGAGAACACTAAAACATACAAAGGTGACAATTGAGTTGGGAAGTTTGTAGTTTTAATCAGGGTAGGCATGGAAGTCCATCAAGAAAGTGACATTTAATTGAGACTGAAGGGAAACCAAGTTATTCTGACAGCTTAGAGAAGAGTATTCCAGGCAGAGTGAACAACCAGTGCAAAGGCCCTAATCAGGAGCTCACTCACATTATTTGAGAAGCAGCAGGGAGGCCATGTGGCCGGAGTGGAATGAACTAGAGGTAAAGGAGTCAATGAATTTGAAAGCTAATGAGGGACCAGCTCACAGAGGACCCTGTAAGAGACTGTAAATGTGTACTTCAACATTATAAGGATGTTCATGTTACTCTCTAAGGATCCATCACAGGATTTGGTGCAGAGGAGAAATATGATCTGGCTTACATATTTCAAGGATCACTGAAATGGCTAAATGGAGAAAAAGACTTCAGGAAAATAAAGCTAGAATCAGAGAGAATGGTTAGGTTATCACCAGAAATCAAGTGGAAGGTGATGGCAGCTTGGCCTCATGTGGTAGGGTAGCAGGGATCATGAGGAATGGTTGGATTTGTGACCCATTTTGAATGTAGATCCAAAAGATGTTGCTGATCATTTGAATAAGAGATGTGAAAATATATTCAAGGGATCCCAAGGTTTTTATGTCTTAGCAATTATAAAGATGAAGCTGGCATTAGCTAAGATGGGGAAGACAACCAGAGGAACAGATTTGAGGGGCTGGCCATTTATTTTTGAACATATTAAGTTTGAAATGTCTATTGGACATCCAAAAAGAACATGTCATGTAGATAATCAGAATTATGAAACTGGATTTTACCAGCAGTCCTTTGTCAACATTTCCCCAGTCTTCTAGTCATTGGCTGGGGTGTGTTCTCTTGTAGTTTCCTTGAAAAGAATAATTTTTCCATTGGGTCACATGTTCACATAAACAATATTCCCATGTTCAAACCAATCTGATAATACCAAATCCTGGAGAGAAGGTCTAACTACAGGCTCTATCAATCCCAAGTCACAGTATAAATTGGTGCAACTACTGTAAAAAAAATAGTTTAGTAATATATTTTAAAGTTGAACATTTACAAACTCTATTAGAAGCCAGCAAATTTATAACAACATTTATATCCAAGAGAAATTCTTGACAAATATATCAGAGGACATGCACAAAAATATTCACAATGGTATATGCAGTAGCAAAAGCTGGAAATGATCCCAAAGCATTTCAATATAAGAGTAGATAAATTGTGGTGTATATCCACAATTCAATGTTATATAGCCATCAAAACAAATGATCTACAGCCAAATCTCACAGTGTGAACCAATCAGCAATGTACCGTATTTCATCTGTTCTAACATGTAATTTTTCTTAGAACATTTTAGAAATCTTAACTTACTTGGCATAATTTTTTTTTATTAATGGCTGTGCCAGCTATTAAGATATTGTCCCTTAGCTCAAAGTTTACTTCTCTATAATCTGCTTTGTGGTATAGGACAACTCACCCTTGCACTTTGCCAGCGGACTACATTACTAGGGAGCACTAGTGGAGACGTCGGTGCTAGAGGAGGAAGAAGGGACTTGCTCCTCCTGTTGGCTTCCTGCCTTCTGTCCCTGTGACCTTCTTCCCCACCCCAGCAACCTTTCTTCACAGCAGCACTGGCAATGCATTCCTATAGCAACAACTGAACCCAGCATATAGTTTTTCCATCTCTTGCAGAACCTGTTGGGTAACACCACCTCAGCAGAGGCAGCTACTCTCTCCTCAGAGGTCTGGGTCACAATGTTATCAACTGAGCAGTGTTTCCTCCTTAGAGGTCTAAGTTCCAGCATCATCAGGCTCCTTTTCTAGGTTGTGTTCTTTGTGTCCTTTGTTTTCTCAGGCTTGGAGATGGTAGCATCTTTCCACAGTTACTACCTCCATGATACCTAAGAGTTCTCTTTGTACCCTTTCAGTGGTAAACAGCTTTATACCTGGTACTGGTGCTTTTTGTCAAATCTCTCTGGCCAAATGACTGGTGTGGTTTCAGTCTGACTACTGCAATACTACGTGAAATAATTGTACTCTTTATAATCCATGGGATATTAGATTTGAAGTCTCAAAAGATCATATGGAGCAAAACACCTTCTGCACAAAGTTAAAAACAAAGAAAACGATATATTTTAGGAATAGACACACACACACATACACACACATGATATAGGATAGTTCTTAACTCTAGTATAGGGAGGCAGAGATATGGCATGGTGGAGGAATCCGTAAGTAGGTGTAAGTTACTATAACATTATAGTCCTTATAGTTGATTTCTTGAGTTTATATTTTGTTACATAACTAACCTACCTACCTTCATAGACACATACATGCATAATACATTCATAATCCATATACACACATATGTATGCATGTATTCATAGACATAAAATAAGACAGTGTGCCGAACATTGATGGATGATAAAAACTAATCCAATTCTCTAAAGATAACATCAAAGTAAAATAAAATTATTTCCATTTTTACTTATAGTAAGGTTTGGCTGAATAGGAGAGTCTAGACTCCCTTGCTTTCCTTTAGTGCACTGTAGGTGTTTCTCCACTATCTTTTGGTACAGAATGTTTCTGTACAGAAGTCTGATGCCAGCCTGCTTTTATCTTGCTTAAAAGTGAGTTTATCCCATTGCCTGGCTTCTCAAACATCAAGGATTCTTTCTACATCTTTAAAAGATTCCAAAAAAGATTTGTTCTCTAACTTCGAAGACAAAAACTTCACCCAGTATTGATGGTTCTGTGCCCTGAATTTTCTGTAATTATTTCTTAAAATATTTGATCATTGCTTTCTTTAAGGTTTCTCCTTTGAAGTTCCAATCAAGCACACCAGGGCTATGCTTTGCTTCAATTCTTCACTCCTGCATTGTGGCTTGTTGTCAATCCTATCTCTTTATTGCTCTTTTGTTTTGTCTGTTTTCCCTATTTCTCCCCTTGAACTCCTTCACTCCGGTCTCACTGTTGTCAAATCTCTTTTGTGCCCTTTCTAATTTACTTTTTAATTTTTGTAACATTTTGTCTTGCTTTTCCCCCTGAGTTCTACCATCACCTTCTGTTGTCTGCTCCTTTCTTCCTGGAGTCTGTCTATTTTGGCTTTCATATTTGGGGTTCATTTAAATTTTTTCACATTAATGATAAATGGTTTAGTTCTAAGTTTTGTCTGCTCTGTGGCAACTTCCACTGGAAACTTTCTTTGTAGAAATGTCTCGCTGTTCTTTCCCACATATCTTCTTAGAGTATTTTTGGATGACTACTACACCTATCTTAAAAAGATGTTATATTGTCCTAAACCATCTTTCGCAGGAGGTTAGAGGCGGAGGAATGGATGAGGAGGACTAAGGGCCAGCGTAGCTTCCTGGCTTGGAAACTCAAGAGCTCTCCCTCCTTGGTTAGAACATAATATGACACTATTGTGAAGCCACCTCTCCTGCTCCTCTAACCAGCCCTGTGCTGTCCTAGTTCCTTCACCAGTTACTGCCATCAGGAGGCAGAACCTGCTTTCCAAGGTGATCTGCATGCTTTCTCAGTGTGTGTTTTGTGGGTGCTTTCTGAGATATGCCTACTCTGGATCTCCTGGGCATCTTCCACACCTTGCTTCTCATCCTTTTCCAGAACGTCTAACCTCTTTGATCTAATCCCTGCCTTGGCAGTTCCCCTGTGGGGTGGGACATTCCCCTAAATCTCTGGGGATTACTGACATGCACCACCATTAACCCCTTTTTGCTCCCCATTCTTGCCTGGTGCCTCCCCCGGGGGTTCTTGTAGAGTTTTGCTGGCCTCAGCCAATGCAAATACAGTTAGCAGGTTTTCTCCATCTCCTGGCTTCACTGTAAACAAATGTTGTGACTTAAAAACAACAACAACAAAAGAACCCTCTGTTTCTCCCTGTGTGGTTTTCAAGAGGAGTTGAGGCAAGATTTAGAACTAAGCTGGCACCCCGTCCTTATTAAACGTTCTACCACTGCATTTTTAAAAGACTGCCATTGAAGCCTCTTAGAAATCTCTTTTCAATCTTTTAAGAAAAGATATGAAAAATGAACGTGGCTTAAGGTTTGAGGCAGATGTTTTGACTAACTGTGTTCATCTCAGTCAACTGTTTTCTAGGGCTTGGGAGCAGACCAGTGTGGCAGGAATTAAGTGGTGTGGCTAAATTGAATATCGAGAATGAATGGGCAAATGCTTTCACAAGACCGAGTTGGGTGCACGGTTATCATGATTTCTTGGTGATTTCCTTTGATGAACCATGGCGAGAGAGACATCAAAGGAGCAGAGGAAGAGAGAGCACAGTGGAACTCTGCCACGAAGCCTGTGCCAAGGAAGAGAAGGTGCCAAAGGAGACTGGGTTCTGAGCCTCAGGGCAGCCAGAAAAGAAAATCTCCCTTAGACAAAAAGGCATTTACCTAAAAGTTGGCTCAGAAATATAGTTTTAGAGCTGTGTAATCTTAAGAAAAATCTCACCTTAATTTTGGAAGCTGACAATAAATCAGATTGCAATTGATAAGACATTTTAAGGTAAAATAGTATCATGTTATTCATTTCAATCCTGCTGAATGAAGTAGCTCTTGCATTTAGCTAGTGTGTCTTTTTTCATTGTCATGTGAATGTAGGGAAAGTGTACCTACCTGGAATGTTAACCTCATCACACCTCTCAGTTTTCCACACTGAAATCATTGAAATACTATGTTTAGCCTTGGATGGTGTTACCAGCGGGTAGAGTGTCAGCCTGCACATGGTAGGATCTCGGGTCCAATTCCTGATCAAGAGCACAAACGTGGGATGCAGGTTCAATCCCCAGCTCCAGTCAGGGCTTGTCGGGGAGACAACTAATGGAAGTGTCTCTCTCACATCAACGTTTCTCTCTCTCTTTCTCTTCCCCTCCCCTTGCGGTCCTCCCTTCCATTCACTATATAAAAAGCAATGGGTTCTAGTGGATGTTGCCCAGTGGTTGCTTGTGCACCCATGAACCAGGAGGTCACCAGTGTGATGGTTTGATTCCCATTCAGGGCACATGCCCAGGTTGTGAGCTTGATCCCACTGAGGAACGTGCAGGAGGCAGCTGATCAATGTTTCTCTTTCATAGATATTTCTATCTCTCCTTCTCTCTCCCCTCCTCTCTCTTAAAATCAATTATATTAAAAAATATATTTTTAAAATATATTTTTTAAAAAGCAATGGAAAAAATATCATTGGGTGAGGTTTTTTTTTTTTTTAAAAAAAGAAAGAAATACTATGTTTAGCTAAATCACCATCTATTTAGTGACAGACAGCCATCAGAACTGCAAGTCTCATTTATGCCTTGAAGAAAGAACTAACCAGTCTCTTTAGCAACAGAAATGAGAGAAACAAACAAACAAAAACACACACACACAAAGCACTATAATCCCTGTGGCTGGATTTCAGACATCTTGACAGAGAGCAGAGGATATTATTTTGGTCAAGAGACTCTTTCCAGAATCCCTCAAATCACAGGTGGTTGTTCACTCACTTTCTGCCTCTAGGTCTGGCCTCTAATAACTCTGACATCCCTGGCAAGATGCATCATCAACACATTTCTTGGACTGCTGTGAGTGGGCATCAATGTGACAGCAGGGCCCTAAACAGTTCGGTTCAGTGGATAGAGCGTCAGCTTTCGGACTGAAGGGTCCCGGCTTCGATTCCAATCAAGGGCATGTGTCCTGCTTGCAGGCTCGATTCCCAGTGGAAGGAATGCAGGAGGCAGCTGATTGATGTTTCTCTCTCATCAATATTTCTAACTCTCTATCCCTTTCCCTTCCTCTCTGTAAAAATCAATAAAATGTATGTAAAATAAATATATATGACAGCAGGAAAGTGCGCCCGAATGGATCTCCAGGCCCTAGGATCTTGTTCTGCTCTGCAAACGCTGTAATGCTTGATTTTATTACTGGAATTAAGACCTATTATTTCAGTTATGTAACATCAACAGTCCTCTGTTAATCCAATAATGATTCAACAACTGCTCTTTAGATCCTTTGATTTAGTGAAATGTAAGGGAGTAGCTTTTAGATTCCTGAATTTCACCCACATAATTTGCTCTACTTAGAGTGCAGCTGTCGAGCCTTTAATCCCTCTTTACTGCAATGATATTTAATTGAACCAAATTATATTAAATTACCCTGAATGTACTAATGACTGTTCATTTGTTTGTACCGTATTAATTTTTAAAAAGTTTCTGAAAGCAATCAAACTTTGAGGTACGGGCCAGATTGCTTCCTTGTCTCTCATACAACCCTAAAATATAGTAACTAAAATAACTCACTGTGAGGCAAATGGGGGAAGTTATTAACTTTCTTTTTTCAGGGACATTTATCATTCCTTAATGATAAGTGATACATTGATATGTGCTGCTTTTCAATTGCAACTGTAAAGCATTTAAAATTTAATAACATAAATATCTCTCTTCTTTATGAAATGGAATCTGCCTCAACACATTGTAAATCACAAAACAGAGGGGCAGACAAATGGAGATAAAGACTAAAAGCAGTGTTTCTTAGAAGGCAACAATGTTAAGAGAACAGAAGAGATACTGAATCTCTACTGTGCTTAGGCAAGCACTAAGGATAACACATTTACTTTGTCACAGAGTAATGCACTGTGGCAGGGCTCCTGGGTGCCCATCTGAGTCACCATCTTCCCTTCTCCGCATCCCACTGGTGCAGCCCCTAGAGGAAGATCCATTCTGCCATCTGCATGGCACACTCCAAGCTTCCTTCTGAAGGAAGCAGCCCCAGGAGTTCTTTGTGCACGAAGTTACTACAGCTTGAGCCCAGTTTGGGGAGGGAAACCAAACCTGCTATCCTGGTCACCACTGATGGACCAGGGACTGTTGCCTAAACTAGAGTCACCCATGAGGAAGGCCAAGAATCTCTGCCAGCCTTTGGCCAAACTCTGCCCCACAGAGCTCTGAATGTGGAGTAGTGACAAACTGACCCACTGAGGTCTTCTTTTCTTTTTTTAAATATATTTTTATTGATTTCAGAGAGAAAGAGAGAAGGAGAGAAACATCAGTGATGACAGAGAATCATTGACCAGCTGTCTCCTGCACTGGGGATAGAGTCTGCAGGCCAATGCTCCATCCACTGAGCCAAACCAGTTAAGGCTGAGTTCTTCTTTCTTATAAAGATGGAATTCCCAGAGTGCACAGGGATGCCGCACATCCCAAAGCGTGTAGTGATGTTGCTCTTCCACCAGGAGGTCTGCCCTCTAGCAAGGTGCTGAAGTGTGTGGGACCCAGAGCCGCCAGACAGCCGAGAAGGAGGTGATAACAGTGCAACTAATGTGCCTCTCCATCACAACCCTTATCTCAGAGGTAACCTGAGCACCTCCCTTTCTCATAATCTTAAAAAACTCGCCTTATAAATCAGAAATCCCACCGCTGCATCAGGGGTTCTGTCTAGTGTTCCATTTTCCCTCCAAACCAGAGAGAGTGTGAGGAAGCAGAAAGGGGATGAGCTTTGCTGCTCCCCAACATAGGGTCTATTTCTCACTCTGCTACTTACTAGATGATAACCACAGGCAAGCCTCTCAGATTCCTTAGATCTAAAATGGGCTGCATTTTCATTTTGGCCTTGAACATGACAGTATTTTTCTCCTTGGGATACATTCGTATTTTGAGGCACTGTTCACATCAGCTATTATTTGAAATCAAGTTCTCTGTGGATGTGCCATGATCAATGACCAGGAAAAAGAGAGAGTATGTCTTATTTAGAAAATTGCTCTCTAGATATGATAAATGATACCCAAGAATCAACAAAAAGCTGAGATATGTCTAAAAACATCATGCTACAGGAGCTTAATAATGACAGGGTAATGTCTCTAATAATACTAATGAAAATGATAACTTTAAGTAGCATTCTCCATTTTTTCCAAGCTTCTTCACATGTATTATTGCATCAGATCATTGCAGCATAAAAGGTAATTCCTATTTTACGATGCAGACTCGGAGAGAGGACTTCCTCCTGTTCTCACAGCCAGAGATCAAGTAGCAAAGTTGGAAAGCGCATCCAGTATTTTTCACCCTGAAGCCACTTCTATTTTCACAGAATATAGTATTTTTCATTATTTTATTTATATTCACTAATAACCTTCACTTAAATGAGTCTTTTAAAAAGTCCTTTCCAAGTTGTGTTTGATTTTATTGCATTGGATTTTAGCCACATAAACGTCTAAGCAGTGATCTCTCCCTGGAGGTTTAACTTTGTTTTCCACTGGCCAATGTATTTATCCCCAGCGCAGCAGAACTGGGGCCACCTTCGGTTTCTGGGGACTTCTCCCTGGGCAGGCCTTGCATGTGGTCCATCCAGTTCAGAGCCAGCATACTGGATCTTTCTCCTGCCTCCCATCTCTCTGACTTCCCTTTCTGTCCATCTCTTCTGACTTCCTCTTCTTCCAGCACGAGACGCTTCTCTCCCCTCAAGAGCAGACAATTTCACTGGGTGGGCTGTTCCAAAGTTTCAGAATGAGAACAGCGAGTATTAGCAGATCCAAGCCCTGTTCTCCAATATCAACTTTACAAGTAATATGTTACAGCAATGTTTTCATCTCTTTATAGCTTCCATCTGCCTGACTCCTGTATTTAACTTTCAATTGGTTCTGAAGTCCAGTGAGGAAAGGATTATTATTTATTGGCTTCTTTCAAATCTCAACACAAATAAAACACGAACATAACCATAGCTTCTTTAGGGTTTTTAGGGTGATTTTTTACTGTTTGTTTGCTATACCCTCTGTCTTAGTTTTCTAATGCTGCCTTAACAAATAAATTCAACTTCAGCAGCTTAAAATAATAAAACCTTTGTGGCCTACCTATGAATTTTTTGTCTACTCTGATGTTATAAATATTTTCTCATATACTTTCTTCTAGAAGTTTTAGTTTTCACTTTTATATTTAGACCCATGATCCATTTTAAGATGGTATGAAGTAATGGTGTATTGTGGTAAAGGACAAGTCTCACTTTTATTTTCAAAATGGGTATCTAGTTCTAACACCATTTGTTAAAGACTAGTCCTTGCTATTGAATTACCCCAGTAACTTGTCAAAAATTGATTGACCAAAGTACAAATAGTAATCTAGGATGCTCCCCTTTAGGTAAGAGGTAAGGAAAAATGTGGATGTGAGAAATTTTTCCGTGTAATTGCTCACTTTTACAACAGACATTCGGGAAGAATAAATCTAAAATGAATGAGATTACCTACAGAGAACAAGAAAGAATACGGTGGGAAGACTGGGAGAATGGGAACAAGGCGCAAGGCAGTAGGTACTGGGCGGGGCTGGGGGAGGTGAAGAGACAACTTTCTGATTATAACTTTCTCCATAGCTCTGACTCTTAGAATCACGACAAGGTTTCATATAGTCAATGAGCACAAAAGTTATCAAAAATCAAGGATAAAAGGGACTCGAAATGGAATCAAACTTAACTGTATTACTAGTGAGTAACATAACTATTCTGAAGGGAATGGGAAAAATACTAACTTAAGGGACTTTGGAAAACAGTATTTTGACTGTTTACTATAAAGCTAAAAACAAAAAGAACTGGAAGTATACACAAATATCGGACTTGAGTTGGTAAATTGGTTTCTCAAAGGAGTGTGGGTTAGCAATTAAAAGCCACTTATGCGTGTGTGAGAACTGAAAGAGTAAGTAAATATATTGTAGATAATAAGAGCCAAGTTTTTCACTGTCAGAGAAAGAAGTTACAAATTAAAAAAAAAAAAAGTGACCCTGTGGAGTAGGATTAGAATTAGCTATCAGTTGAGCTCATGATTTTTAATACCCACAGATAGACATAGGAATAAATACATGTATGCAGGTGTGTGTGTGTGTGTGTGTGTGTGTGTGTGGTGTGATGTGGTATGTACACCTCTGGGAAGGGACAAGCTTGGTCTGGGATTTGTACTCGAGTCTCTCATTCTGCAGACCCTGTACTCCCTGCATCACCTGGCCCCACCCTGTCCGCCTGTGCCTGCCCTGCTTTGCGTTTTGCTGCACATCCTTAGTGCTGTGAACAGGTCTCCCAGACTCTAATGCCAAAGGAACGAGGGGTGGGGAAAGTTCCTTGGCAATGTTATGAGAATAAACCCTTTCTCCTTAGACTGATTAGCTGCAAGTTTAAGATTTCCAAACGTAATTGCCTTTGAAAATTGGATAAATCTGGGAAGGGGTGGGAGTCTTCAGCCGGCTGGCAGTGTGTGCGGATTGTTTGACTTTCATATATTTATAGAAGTCATCTCTGTCACCAGGCCTCTGGGAACACTTGTACTATTTCAAATATAAATCAGAAAAATATGCTGATGTAATTGTCTGCCCTGAGGAATTTTCCCCTAATCACAGCCTTCATGCCAATGTAAAAATCCCACTTGGGGCAGATGCAACTTAAAAGTAAGCTTATGCTTAGGATTTAGCCTGAAACGCTTTGCTCTAACACAAGTTCATTTCAGACAACAGTTCCCCATAGACAGCATCCCCAGCCTTTCTTCTCCTTCTGCTTTCCCCAACCAGGAGCTTCCCTCTCTGCCCACTGCACCTCCTCAACCCCAACCCTTGCAGGCATTTGTGGCTTTGGGGAGCTATCTCTTCTTGGGCTTTTTCAGTTGCCCCTCCTGCCCATCCCTAGTCATAAGACACCATCAGTCAGCATCTACATCCAGGCAACTCCCCTGGCCTCCTGTTGTCCCCGCCTCCTCCCTGTGCCCCCACATTTGCCTCTGTGCTATTCCTGACCACCAGTTACTCCCTGCTGGTACCAGGACCCACCACTCAGAGCATTTGCTCAGTGTTGGGAGCCCCTATCAGAAGTGACCTCTTCTGTTTCACGAAGCCAGTGGTACTTTACCTGTATGCTGGGGGGTCCTTTTATAGAGTCCTGCTGTTATTGATACACTAGAGACCCAGTGCATGAAAATTCATGCACTGGAGGGGATGGGTCCCTCAGCCCGGCTTGCCCCCTCTCACAGTCCAGGAGCCCTGAGGGTTGGGAGGCAACCCGGCAATCAGGGAAAGGAAACGCCCCATCACACCTCTGCTGTTGCCACTGCCAGCAGCACAAACCTCAGCCGGCCCTGGTTACTTGAGCCTTGGGCGTCTCTGGGCAGCTGGGCAGCCACCATCCGAGCTTGCCTGCATCTCAGGTCAGCCCTAGGCGCCTGGGGGCCTGAGGGAACTGGGGGACTCTGGAGACAGGTGTGTGGAGCGGCCGGGCCTGCCTGCTGCCCCAGAGGGGCTGAGAGGACTGAGTGCCACCATCTTGTGGCTGTGGGCGCCGCCATCTTTGCGAGTGGGGCAGTCAATTAGCATAGTCCCTCCTTATTGGCTGTGGGTGCTGCCATCTTTGCAATGGTATGAGGGCCAGTCAGCATATTCCCTCTTTATTAGATAGGATGTTGCTTATATTCGCTGCTAACCAAAGGAGGGAGTAAGAGTTAGCACAGAGATAGCAGGGGTAAAGTGCCTAGCACCCCATCTGGTGGGCACACAAAGGCCCTTGATAATTAGTGGTTTACACTTCTTTCTCCTCTACATTAAGAAATAGTTACCCACAATGCCTCGCTTTTAGTAGATGATCAATAAATATTTTTAATAAAGAATGTATTGTGGCAGAACTTAGAGAGAAATTTGAAATAATTAGGTGTTTTTAAAAGTTTCTGGACTCAGGTTTTCTATTATAGAATTGTATACCTGAAATCTATTTGGTTTTATTAACCAATGACAACCCAATAAATTCAATTAAAATAATTATAAATGTTAAAAATCCTTTTTATTCATTAATTAGAAAATATCTACTGGGGGGGGGGGTAAAAATAAAAATACATACATTTACTGAGAGCCCATCATGTCCCAAGCCCAGTTCTGGGAGCTGGGGTCATGGAGGTGAGCATAACAAACTGGCCTCCTGAGCTTCATGCACAGACAATGCACCAATAAGCACATGATTCAGGTTTAAGTGAAGCTGGGAATAAAATTAATGGGGTATGAGAGGATAGAGAGTGACAGGATCTACTTTACCCAGGCTGGGCAGGAAAGGGGTTGTGGAGAGAATGTGAGCATAGAAAGTCCTGTGACAAAAAGGGGAGAACAATTTTTGGCAAAAGGAGCAGCAAGTACAAGTTCCTGAGGCAGGAATGAACTTGATGTTTTGCCAACCTTATGTCCTTCACTGCTGCTAATGGCTTTGGGAAGTAGGCACAAAAGGATCAGTGGACCTGTCCCTCCCTCTTCAGGATAGAAATGAAGAAAGGATGAGGAAATCTGAGCAGGTCTCAGTCCCTCTCTTTAAAAAAGAGGAAATCAGTGCCTATCTAGTGTAGTCCTTGGACTTACAGCACCAGGACCACCTGAGAGCTTGTAAAATACAAATTCTTGAGCCACACCCCATCCTTACTGAATCACAAGTTAGGGTGAGAGAGCTTTAAAAATTGCATTTACGCAAGCCTTCCATGTAATTCTGATGCACACTTTGAGAAGTTTAAAATAGGTGATCTCAAGGATCTAAGCTCCAATGTTTTTATTAAAACAGAGCAAAGACAAGGAACTAGATTGAGGCTGCCTCCATGCTTGGATGGCAAAGAGAAAAATGTGAAAGGCTCTGTCAACTCAATCGTCACCTAGCATCTCTCTGCCCTCCCTCTCAAGAAGCATTCTGGAAAGTGTGTGATTATCTAACCATGATGCTCTGCACCTGGAACTAGCACAAGATAATAATGAATATAAAAAATAAATATACTTTTGATTTAAAAAAGAGAGAGAAAAAAAAGAAAACTGGGGGGGCGGGGGGAGGCATTCTTTAAATCGTTCATAGCCAGGGACTTCCAGTCCTATCTTTTTAGAAAACCTTTTTTAAATTCACAGGTTACATAAAGATCCATAATTATATATGGGCAGCTTTAGGAAATAAAAAGAAAATTAAAGGGTCAGAGAAAGTGGTGCCTGTGGGACCAGTGGCCTGTTGAATAGCCCACAGCATACATAGTAACCTTTCAAGCCCTAGAGTTTTTATTATGTTTTGTTCATTAGAGTCCATGGTGGTTCAGGTACATGTTAAACTCCTTGAACTTCTATGCAAAAACGGTGTGTGTATCTTCATTTTTCAGAGGAGAGGGTCAGTAGTTTCAATACAATATTCAGAAGGGTCCATGACTCAAAAAAGTTTGTAAGCACTGTATAAAATGGGTGGTTATTAAACACTTGCCAGATGTTAAATACAACTTGAAAGCCAAAAAGATTGACTTTCTTACCCCAGAGCTTCTCAGCCTAACTTCAAACATGAAAACGCATTAGCTCTGTGGGTGGTATTTTTCTTTGTATATACTATATATGCTTTTAGGACTTATAACCTCATAAGTAGCAGTTTCATGCCTGTCAGTGTTGTTTTGGCTTAAGAGGGTGGGATTACAAATTCTGCTGGCCTCACTCCAGACCCATCATTTTACTTCCATGGCCACACGGGATCACTGAGACTTTAGATTCTATCTTTAAAAAGATTCACATAAAGACACACATGCCCAGTAGATGTTCCTTTGGTCCTATATCTCCTTTCCTTTTTTTCCTTCACATTCACATCCCCTACCTTTTTTATTTCATCATTTTCCCCTCTGTTCTCATTCTGTTCACAGCATGGCAGAGTTTTTATCCTAAAAAAACACAAGTATTGTAAGCAGGTTTGGGACTACTCTGTGGTCATGTAAGAATTCTCTTTAGGTTACAGAGTCAGGAGAGGGAGTTTTGGGGACAGTAGTAGTAAACTTTTTAAATGATCTGTTCTGTTTTTTGTCTGATGCAATGCCTCTCATTAATGTCTTTACCTGGGTATATTTCATGTCTCACTCTCATGTCAGGTTCTCCCAGATTGCTGGGAAGAGAGACATAGTCAGGCTCAGTTATGGGGTTTATTGTGGGAATTGATGGAAAGAACAAGGACAAAAAATCTAAGTGGCTGAATACTTAGGAGTATAATTTGTAATTGTTTATTTATTTGTATTTATTTATTTATTTGCAGTGGTAGAGCTAATGGTCTAACAGCCACTTTGAGGCAGGGGTTGGGTAGAGAGAAGCTAACGCAGGGTGTAGAATCCATGGTATCTCTGATGAGTTCCTGGGTGTCTAGATCTCCCTCTCTTGCTTTTCCTTTCTTCTGGACTACTCATATTTGGCACTCCAACTTCTCTGCAAGTCATGCCTTCTCTTTACTGCCTTCACTCCTTGTATCTCTGCATCTGCATCACTCTATTAATAGGCCATTGTCTTTGTATGTCTGCAATTGAAGCACCCTAAAGGATAGGATCTGATTGGTTTGACTTTTCTCCCTCTTGGATACAATAGCTCTATTGGGAAGAACTCTAAAAGGAGTCTTTTGGATGGATAACCGTTGGGTCAGGAAGCACATTCCTGAGTGAGTGAGTGTGGCTACATTTATCATGATTAAGTTGATCTGTAAATATTTTGAAATCCTAACAAAAAGTTATAAATATGGCAACAGTTTTCAAAATTGGGCTGTGACAGGCTGGGGTGGGCAGAACAATGTCCCTCAAAGATATACATGTCCTGATTCCTAGAACCTATTAACATGCACCTTATATGGCAAAGAGGACCTTGTGAATTTGATTAAGATCTTGAGATGGGGAGATTATACTTTATTATCTGAGTGAGGCCAGTAAGAGAGATCGAGAGAAATACTTTTTAAATGCTACCCTGTTCATTTTGAAGATGGAGGAAGGGGCCATGAGCCAAGGAATGCAGGCAACTTCTAGAAGCTGGAAAATTCAAGGTAATGGATTCTCTCCTAGGGCCTCTAGAAGGAACACAACCTCACTGACATATTGATTTTAACCCAGTGAGACTGTGTCAGACTTCTGATCTCCAGAACTATAAGATGATATATTTGTGTTATTTTAGCCATTACATTTTTGGTAATTTGTTGCTGAAGCAATAAGAAAGTAATAGAGGGGCCCTCAAAACTTTATTTCTATAAAAATATCCTGCTTGTAAAAAACAGCTTCAGAAGGAATTATAGATGAATTCATCTTCATTCCATACTGGACATAACTTATGTGTTGTTTTCCTGCCTATCTACACAGACTTTTCCATAATCTACTCTCACTATTGGCTTGGCTCTTGACGAGTTGGTAAACTTGGGTGTCTTGAAGCGTGATTGGGACTGACACTGCTCATCCCACCCATCTCCTTTTGCAGGGAGTGGACATATATCTCACTTGGCCATCATTGTATTGCAGGGTTAAGTACAGAACATAAACATAATATCCACTGATGGTAGATGAGTGTAGGGCTTTATGTGAGCATCATGTCTTCTGTGTGTAATGAGCCAGCTAAAAAACAAAGAGAGATGGTACCCTGACTTCATTGCTTCAGCTCTTGGACTGAGCTCTGCCTGCTGTCTGCCTTATTCTTGGTCTTTCTAATTAAATGGGTTCTATATTTAATCCATCAACACATACATTTAGCTTATTTTCAAAATATATCCAGAATCTAACTACCTGTCATCACTGTGCTGATATTGTAGCCCCATCCACAGTCATCTCCCTGAGTTGCTGTAAAGGCCAATGACCTGGATTTCCTGCTTCCACCATTGCCTCTCTTCATTCCATTCTCAGCCCAGCAGTCAGGACGATACCCTCAAAATGTAACTTGGATCACATCCCTCCTCCCCTACTCCCCCCCAACCCCCATTTTACTCAGAGTAAATGTCACAGTTCTTGCACTGGTCTACAGGATCATTGGCTCTCCCCTGCCTCTTATCTTTCCGACTTCACATTCTTCAGATCTTTACTCAGATTTATCCTTGATGCCTCATGCTTTAGTTTTTTCCCCCAGCACTATATTTTATTCTTTTGTCTTAAAAGACACATTTGGTGCCTTGCTACAAACTACAAAACAGTGGCCTTTCCTCCAGGCTAACAGTGCAGCCCACTGAGATTCAAGGCTTGGAGTTCTGATCTGATTTGAACTCCACTTGCCCTCTCACCTGGGTGCTATTGGGCATTGAATAAACTGTACAATGTATATATATATGGCAGCCCATAATGTCTGTTCCCCCAGTAGAAAGTACATTTTATGAGATCATTTGTGTGTGTGTGTGTGTGTGTGTGTGTGTGTGTGTGTGTGTGTGTGTTGTTAACTACTGTATCCTCAATATTTAGAACAGTGCCTCACATGTGGCAGGAGTTCAAGAGATGTATTCTACAACAATTATGTTTATAAGTTTTCTTTTTTTGCTTGAGCTAGCCTGAATTGGTTTTCTATCACAACCATAAGAGTCCTAATATACCCATGAAATGCTCAAATGTTTGTGTAGAATAGCACTAGTGACATAAATTGATGCTGTCCTGAGCAACTCATTTTATGTGTGGATATTTATGCTTCTTTAAAAGTTCTTTCTGGTATTGTAGTGAAATCTATCTCCCTGAAAATTCCACACATCTCTTACATACATTATGCAACACAAAAGAAATTTAATTTTTTTACCATATAGCCCCTCAAATATTTGAAGCAGCTATTATTACCTTTATATCTTCTCATTTTTTATTAAAAGCTCCCAATTTCTTCAACTGTTTCTCTTACATTTTTATTTTAAGAAATCTCATTTCTTTGTTAGCTCTCTTTGAATGTCTCAGGTTTTTTTTTTAATATGTTTCTTTGAATCAGATTAAATGCAATACTCTGAGTGGGATTCGACCAGTATAGGATACAGCAGAATTATCACCTTACATTTACTAGTAAGATGCTCACATTATCTTTATGATATTCTACTTTTATTAATGCAATTTATGGTTAAATTAGCATTTTTGGAAAGTCAAAACATAACAGTGATTTATGTTGAGCTTCCTATGAATTAAACTCCAAAGTCTGTATCACAAGGTTGTTGTTAAGCAACACTACATTATGTAATTGGACAACTTTGAAACTAAAGTTGCCTGCACCCAGGTGCTTGAGCCTTCTACCAGTCTCCGTCCTTTGTGGCTTTCTGTAGGCTTCATATTTTATAGAATTCTGTGCTTTCTTCATCCAAATATCTCCATCTTCTTTCTTCTGTTCACCTTTCTTTCACCTGATGGGTCTGAGGCAGAGGCACCTAAGCTGTTCCAACCTCACACTCTGGAGCTGGAGGACAAGTCGCTCTTATCCCTCCTGGGCTTCCAACTCATATCCAATGCCCAGTGTCCTCCATGCACCAGAAGATACTTGTTTTCCTGCCTGGGCTCTATTTCCTGTTCCAAGAATTTGCCTAGACAGAGCCTCAGTCTTCCCCTGCCTCTGTGTCTTGCTATTATCTTTCTGAGATACTAGAGGCCCCATGCTCAGATTTGTGCACATTGAAAGGAAATTAATTAGAAGGTGGCTGGTGGGGTGGGACTTGGTGAGACAGGCCAGACATGCCCTGGAGCCAACCTCCTGCAGTCCCTCCCCAGATGGCCACACCTGGGGCAGTGCCGGGGCTCCCTCTGGCAGGTGGGGTCCCTCGGCCTGGCCTGCAGGGATTGGGCCAAAACCGGCAGGCCGACATCCCCCCAAGAGGTCCCAGAGTGTGAGAGGGCACTCTGCAAAGTTGCTGTTGTTTAGCAGCTCCTGCGTTGAGCATTTGACCCCTGGTTTTATAGAGATAGATAGATAGATAGATAGATAGATAGATAGATAGATAGATAGATAGATATAGATAGATAGATAGATAGGTTGGCATCTTTCTGCTGACCCTCCTTTGGATGAAAGGAGACCTAATACCCAATGGTAGGATGTAAGATGCTGACCTCTGAACATTAGCCAAACCCTGTTTCTACAACAATATCTGCCTTCCTATTGAAATACTCACTGATAACCATATTCAAGCCATAATTAGAAATTATTTTCTCTTTTATTTAGAGCATGCTAAGTGCATGAATAAGTGGAAAAGACCCAGTCAGAAAGATAGGAGAAAGATAGAACAGGACCAAGAGAAAACAGTTTCAAAGAGAAAATTGTCAGCAATGCCAAATGTTGCAGAGGGATCAAAGAATTTTAGCACCAAGAAAACACGACTGTGCTTGGTAGAGTGTCTCTGCTATCTGCAAAGATAAGCTTTTGATACCTGTCTTTAGTCCATTACAGCACAATCATTGCACATCTTGAGGACCAATTCAAAGCTGTCATTTTTGTCAGATTCTGTGGATCTGTCCTTGGTTCACAGCTACACTGTCTCATCCTAAGCCACAACATGCAGGTTTTCTATAGCAGGAGAGTGAAATATAAAATTAAAAATTACTATTTGTACTGACTACCTACAACCGATAGGATGAGTACATTCCATTGCCTGCAGGAGACAGAAAAAATTCAGACTCTTACTTTTATTCCACAGAACTAGCACAGTCGTGGGGTTCTGAGAGATATACATGGTCCTCAGGACTTTTCAGGTCTATGCACAGAGGAAAAGGTAGAGCAAGAGCACCATGATAAGCTCTGCTCTCTGGGAGATGCTTCTAGGAACTACAGCTCTACAAGAAAGGTAGGAAAAAAACACCAGCTGATGTTTAATCATTGCTGTGCTAGACTCCTGGGACTGTCCTGGCTGCTGTTCCTTCATAAAATTCCCTTTTTACCCCTTCTGATTATCCAAGACCTGACCACTCTCCTACTATATTTCCTGCATGATAGTCAGAGTCAGTTCTGTTGCTTGCAACCGAAGAAACCTGACTATACCATGGTAAGAAGTGGACCAGCTCCTTTTTCATCCCCCCAACCCATACTTCCTTTGCAGAAGCCTGAGCATACCCTCCTTTTCCCTCTGATATTAATAATAAAGCAATGGCTTCTCCTCTCACACTGATGCTCTTCAAGCCACTACTCACCCTCTTTTCCCACATGTTGTAGCTTAAGCCACAGCAGAAAAGGGAAAGCCTGAAAATCATTTGAATGTAAATTGAACTAAATGTATAAATGAGACAAAGTTAGACATAACACACAGGCTACCTACAAATGTTGGCAATGCAATAAGAATTGAACACATGAGACAAACAATAATATAATGTGTTCCAGAGAGGAATGTGGTAACAGTTTTGCCAGAAACCTCAGCTATAATGAACACCTCTTTATTATCACTTTTCTGGCCATCACAGAAACAACCAAACTCAATGAATGCTGGGATATATTACATTACTCTCTTTTTGTATTATAGTCAGACGTTGTTTCTGCTTACAATTACATTTTCTGACAAAACCAATCATCTACCCCAAATCTGATCAAGTTACAGTCTGCAATTTCAGTAGGTCCTGGGACATGCTGATTTTTCCATCCTAGTTACCCTAAACTTAAATAGCATCTGTTAAGTCAGTAAACATCTGGAGGGCAAACCCAATTTCCAAGTTAATTAATGTTTGTATGTGTTATCTTCCCTACAAACGTGTAAGCGTTGAGAAGACAGGAACCATGGCATAGTGGGAAAAGCATACACCTGGGAGGGAGACAGACCTGAGCGTGAGTCCGTCCTTGCTCTGCCACTTATCCCCTGTATGTGTAAGTCACCGAACCATCTGATCTCTGTTTCTTTATCAGAAAATGGAGAAAACAGTTACTGCCTGATTATCAAATATGTTAACGTATATTAATCTCTACCCAATTTCTTCTCTTTCCTTATCACAATGTCTGCATACAGCCTGGATTCTCCATCATTGGGATACATGGCTGCTAATGGCTTGTGACACATGGCATTATGTGATACATCAGAGTCAGAATAGACTAACACTTGTTCTTTATGGTGAGATTCAAAACTTCTAAAAAGGACTCCAATTGATCAAACTTGAGTAAGGTTTCCACCTGGTTCCAATTATCTGTGGCAGAGATTTAAGCTTCTTTACTGTGACTGTCCCAACTTGTATGTGCCCCAGTGACAATCAGCGGTGGCTATGAAAAAGCAAATTCCATTGGAAAATAGTGCCTCCATTTGATTTATTCAATAGGTACTGAAGATTTATTCAAAACTTCTGTCAATACAAGTTTCCCAGAAGAAAGAGGATGTTATTTTAAGCAGGCAATATAGTGTCTGTCTAAGTTAGTATTTCTTAAGACTGAGATCATTGTCTTACTGGTCTTATTCATCTGCATTCAACCAGTGCCCAGCCCAGGGGCACATGTATATGTGGACTTGCAAGTGTAGGTGCAATGGAAGAATATAGAAAATCCAGAGAATATTTAATTGCTGGATTATGGGGTGATGGCTATAACTTCTATGCAAATTCAGAGAAAGAAAGAACTGTATGGAATTTAGAGAGATTATGGAAGGGATAGGACTTTAATTGGGCCCTCATGAATGATTTAAGAGTTGATTAAGTGAGTATTAAGGAATAAGGCATTAGAGAAATGAGCGGAGCTTATGTGTTTATGTGAGCAGTAGGGGAAGGCAATCAGGGTGCTGACGGGCCTTCCTGGATGAGTGATGAAATAGTGGGTGCAGATGAGGAAATTATTGGAGGCAAACACTACGGGTAGCCCAAGAAACAGGCAGAGGAGTCTGTTCTGAATGTATTAGTGGAGAATAGATTCTTGACTAAAGGAAGGATACAAAAATGAATTCAGGAAGATTAAGAGTTGCAAGGGTGAGGAAATCAGTCATGGAAATGCTTTCTTGGGAAGTTAGCAATGGGGCCTTGAGCTGAGGCCCTGAAACAATAGATAAAAATTACTAATTTTGTGACAGGTTTTATATAGAAACTCTATTATTTCACCAAAGGGAAATTCAAAAATAATGTCAAGATATCTATAAGAATAGTGATACCACTGGAATATATTGGAATGTAAGAAAGAGAGCCAGCCTAGTTTGGGTTGATGGAAATAACATACTTTGTTTTTGACATGCTGAATTCCAGGGGGTGACAGAACATCTAGGTCTGTAGACAGCTGGAAATACCATCCTAAAATTCAAGTAAAATCTGAAGGGTTATTTCAGGAAGCCAAAATCATTTTGATTATTTTATTTAACAAAGATGTGTTGAGTCTTTTCTAAATCAAAGGTCTGGACTAGGTGTTCTGTCAATATAAGAAGAATACAATCTCTGCCTTTTAGTCCCTTGCCTTCACTTGGGAGAGGTGACAAGAAAATGCACCACCACAATGTTAATAAGTGTATGACCTTAAGCTTAGGCTTGTGTTTCTTCCCATTTTTTTAATTGAAAAGTGGGATTCTACATTAAAGACTACATTAAAAAGTATTTCTAAAAATGATGATGTTCCTTGCCGGCATGGCTCAGTGGTTGTGTTGACCCATGAACTACGAGGTCACTGTTTGATTCCTGGCCAGGACACATGGTTGTGGGCTCAACCCCAGTAGGAGGCAGCCAATCAATGTTCTCTCTCATCATTGATGTTTTTATCTCACTTCCCCTCTCCCTAAAATCAATAAAAACATATTTTAAAAAAATAATGTAAAAATTAAAAAGTAAAAATGATGATGCAATGTTTGTTTTCATTGCTTGCCATGGCAATAGAGCTTGGCATTTCCTGGAAAAATGTGTGCTTAAGACCCTGAGCTAGGACATTCTGAGGTGGCCGCTGTTTGGCTACAACAGCTTCTAAGACTTGCTATTATCTCTCACACCATGGCCCCAAGGGGTAAACTACTTTGATAAAGACAGCTCCCATTTCTTAAGCGCGTACTTTTTGGAGCTATGCACTCTACGATATCCCTTTTAATTACTGGAGTCACTCACGTAAAGTCTCAAAGTGATGCGTAACTAGATTTAGATTGCACAACCTTTCATTCATACATTCATTCAAAAGATATTTATTCAGCATGCACTCCCACCCAGGCCCTAGTGTTATACAGTCCCTACCCTTGCAGTGTTTACAATCTCTAGGGAAAGGGAAACATTAAAGAAGTGAGTTACAGTATCATACTGGGAACATATATGTTCCAAGGAGCTATGGATATATATATATCGGGAAATTTAGGGCAGTGGGCAGAGAAAGCCTTGCTGAAGAAATAGTGACCTTTGCCCAGCTGGCTTGGCTCAGCGATTGAGTGTCAACCTGTGAATCAGGAGGTCATGCTTCGATTTCTAGTCAGGGCACATACCTGGGTTGTGGGCTCGATCCCCAGTGCAGAAGGCAGCCAATCAATGATTCTCTGTCATTATTGATGTTCCTATCTCTCTCTCCCTCTTCCTTCCTCTCTGAAATCAAATAAAATATATTTAAAAAATAAATAGTGACCTTTAAGCTGAGACTCAAAGGACAAGTGGTATTAGTTTAGCTGAAAAGGGACAGAAAGAATATTCCAGGCGAATACATTGAAAAACATGTCTGCAAGCTGTAAGTGAGAGAGGACCTGGCTTATTGAAGGAAATAAAAAAAGTTCTGTATCGTTGATTATAGTATTGGAGGGAGGAAGAGGGCCCAGCTGAGCCAACAAGTTACTGAGCCAGGATTAGAATTTAGGTCTGTTGTATTGCAAAGCCTGCTCTTGACTCCTCTCTTCAAAGCCTGTTGAAGGTTATAAAGCATCTGGATTAAAGTGTCATTTTCTGATGTCCCAAAGCCAGAAAAAAAAAAAGATTTCCCATTTCAGGGTGACAGTGTAGTCCCATTGCACAGGTCTGTATTCTGAATGGCAAGAATGGTTTTTTAAATAGTTCTAACTCTGTTAAGTCAGGACTTTCCACCCGCACTATGCTTTAAGATTCAGAGGAAATTCCAGTGGGTTGTGAGAGAATTCAGAAGAGAAATGTCTGGTGTTTTCTCAGGTCGGAAATTTGAAACAATTTGCTGTCAATATTCACTGTACAAATGAGTATTTTAAGATTGAAGTTCTAGTCAATACTTTTTTTCTCTGTGAAAATTATTCTTATTTATGGAGTGGCCTCTCTGAGAACTGGAATTACATGTCAGAAAGAAGGTCGTATTCTGCCATTGTGGTGTCTTTAACAGTTAATGATGAATATCCGTGCATTTTAGCAGCAACATTTGGATTGAAGATTTCATTATTTTGCCCTTACAGTAAATTAATAAACCAATACTGTAAATTCTCAAGGCAACAGTGGGGAAGACAAGGAACGTGCAGTCATTAATCATATTGTGAAAATAGACATAGCAGAAAAAGAATTGAAACAAAGCTCACTGGACTGAAAACAATCCATATTGGAAAATGTAGATTTGCCTAGTCAGATATGAGGTTCAAGTGATATTTGTTTTTCTGAGCTGTCCCTGCTCTAAAATAGATAGCCATGGTGAGAAAAAAACATTATACGTTTCCTTTCTGGGACCAGTAACTTGGGAACTAAAAGAATATGCTTCATATATTAGAAGTATTTCTCCAAAAACTCATATAATTCAGCAGTTTAAAGTTATGGTAAAATCATGAGGACTCTTATTGGCATAATTAAATATATTAAGAGAATTAAATAAAAGCAAAAATTGTACCCTTAGGATATCTGTAATATAAATGTAAAATAATGGATCTAACCTGAGGTTACCAAAACAATTAAACATGTGATAAATATATTATTTAAAGCTTCTCATTATTAATGAGCTCTAGAAATCTTACCCTTAAAATTTATTTTGTTTGCTAGAGAGAATTTCTAGGTAAAAGTTTGAGTTATAGTAGAAATATTATAAATGTAGAAGAGCTGATAAAATCAGCTTGCCACAAGTAGATTTCCTTTGAAATTCCAAATAGTTCAGGTGCTAAAGAAGTAATACATCAAGAACTATTTGTTCCCCCACTGCTGATTGTCTCTACGACTCATGAAACCATCCTTAATCTTTCTATTTCCCGTTCCTTTCATTCAGACCTTCCCCAAGACCCTGGATTGTTTCCCTGAGAACGTTTCCAGCTTGAGTTCCTCTGTCAAGCTGCAGAGCTCAACCCTGGCTGCACTCATCAGCCCACCTGGGAAGGAGCACCATCCCTCTGTTCTCATTCTACCAGTGTTCTACACACAACTTCTAGAATGACTTCATCCACAGCAGTTTTTTCATGCCATTCCTGGCTCAGCCTCCACTGTTCAATCTCATTCTCTCTCTCTCTCTCCCTCCCCCCCTTTTTCTCCCCCCACCTCCTCACCCCCTGCTGCCCCTTCACCAACAATCACTTCTCAGACGTGGATGGACTCCATTATACTTTTCACATATTTATTTAGCAAGTATTTATCAAAGAACTGACAACATCAGATTCATCTTTTGGAAAAACACTCTGGCTACAGGGTGAAATTGCCCAGGGGTGGGTGTGACAAGAGATCCCACTGGGGTTGTCTGCTGGGAGCTAGTGAAGTCGCCCTGGCAGGAGATGATGAAGGTCTCAGTAATGGAGATGGAGTGACATAATCAGTTTTGTGATCTGTTCAATGGTTGTGTATTCCCTATTCTTATTGAATGTGACTTTCCAGACAGTCAGTAATTATCTCCCAAAACTTTTACCTCTAAGTTCCACTTTATAAAATCATTACTAGATATATGACCCATCATTCTGTGTCTATGAAGGGCACTTTAACCCTCCATGCCTCAATTTCTTTTTCTGTAAAGGGAGCCTACCAACATAATCTGCTCCACAGAGTTGTTTTAAGGTTAACTGAGAGATGCTTGGCCCATAGTAAGACCATAATCCCTGGTAGTGACTGTGTTGCTGCTACAACTAAATCTACAACTGAGTCTTTCTTGATTAATACACAACATCCTGAACACTTTGATTCATACACATGAAAAAAGAATTAAATAGTTTGGGAGCTGGAAGAAATTTCAGGAGCCATCTTGCCTAATCCCTTTACTTACAGATTTAGAAGTGTGGGTACCACATGGGGAGGAACTTGTTCAGGCTCACAGAGTTCAGTGCTAAATTCAAAGCCAGACCCTGGTACCCGACTCCCTGAGTGACAGGCCTTTTGTTGTATCCGCTTAACTGAAATTTAAGCAACTTGAGGATGTGTCCCCTCTTCTGGTGGTTGGCCCAGTGCTCAGCCAGAAGCCTTGCATCTATCTACTGCCACATGGTACGGAGGAAATAAACTCTGATGCTTTTTGCTGCAAATTAGGTTAAACAGATTTATGGGCTAAACCATTTTCAGTTCTTGCTCACCATATAATGAGACAGAAATTCAGCAATCGAAACGATTAATACTTTATCTAATGACCATCTGGCCTACAGTTCAAAGTCTTTTTAAAGGAATCATCTAACAGTCTCTGTATCGAACTCTTCTTTGGGCAAATCTAAGGCCACAATAATATAGTTAGGGTACCACTGAGTGCACGCAGATAAGCACATATAAGTGGGCTCTTCCCGCTCATGGGGGCACCAAAAGAGAATCAGGTTTCTGGTCTCCTTACTTGGCACAGCCCCCTGGGAAACCAGCATCACCAAAAGCACAGCTGCGCATGTCACGCTGGTGGAGAGGCTGCTGCCAAAGCATTTCACAGTTCATCTCCTCCCAGCCTGGGAGGAGTGTCATTTCAGAAGTAACCTGATGGAGGGATTCTCTCCTCTGGAACTTTAAAAACACACACAACATACTGTGTTATTCTTTGCTTTTTTTATTTTTTAATCACACAAAACTAAGCATCCCTCTTAAGTGGCCTAATTGGAATCTCAGAATGTTTACTTTCCCACTGACCCTAGAGGAGGAGGTGAACTTTGCTGGCTCAGTTACTTAGGACTCAGCAACATGGAATAGACGGCTTGAGACTCTCAGTGAGAAAATAAATATAATCACAGTGTTTTCTTGGAACACAGTCCACTACATGTCTTTCTTCATATTATCCATCTGTCTGTTTTCACACCTTGACCCATCTGTCTTTCTCGCACTCCATTTTTAACTTAATTCTTCTTTTATTTTTTTCTCACCTACTTTTAAGTAATTTCCCCTGATAAAACTTGTTTGTTAAAATATTTCCCACAACCCCTTAAGTTATAAGGCCAATGAAAATAGGAAAATAAAAGTACTGTCATCTTATGCTTATAATAATTGAACTCAGGGAATATCCATTCTGTTAGAATCATAGGATTTTAGAATAGAAAGGGGCCTTAGGAAATTTGACAAAGTTAAAGTACAATTGGAGTAACTAGAATGTTTTATGAATGGCTCATTTTAATTCAGTAAAGAAGTTTTATTTCCTTTGTCAGAAACAGTTACCCAAGTCTTGGAAATGGGCAAGAGAGATTACCAACCCAGATATAAGGTTCAAGTGATATTTGTTTTTCACTTGAACTTCGTGAAGGGAGTATGGGAGGGTCTGACAGAATTTCCAGGGTGTGGCAATTTGGTTGTCTTTGACAAGGCTATTCACAAATCTGTAGTGACAGTTTTACTCATGTAGAAAACTGATGATAATACAAATAAGTCTTGTCCATAGCAAAATATCCCTGTTCATAGTGATGCAGATGAGTTTTGTCCAGTAGAGAATATAAATATCTCTAAGTCAGTTTCTCATTTGACTCAGTTTTAATATCGTGCTGGTTTCCTCATTAATCAATGAATTAAATAAAGTATTTAACAGGTGTTCATTTTGTATTTGCCTGAGAATTATAATGTGGACATTTTTAAAATTATACTTTAATACAACTTTGTTCTGGATGAGTCTTTTAAAAAATCTATTCACTATTTTTTATCTTTAGTAAATAAAGTATACTTCTTTAGGTTTTTGAGGGGTTTGCATCGTTTCCCAGTGTGGATGAGAGACACTGATTTTCAGCTACGTGGGTGTCTAGGAGCAACAAGTACAGCATGATGATTAAGCACATGGGGTTAAAGCCCAGTGCTCAGGTTGAAATCTTGACTCTGCCTTTAACAGCCGCTTCCTGGCCAGTTATTAAGCCCCTTTCTGGTTCAGTTTCTTCATTTTTTATGTAAATGTGATGTGATATTTAAATAAATAAGTGTATGTAAAGCACTTGGGACAATAACACACTAATTGTGATTTTCCTGAAGTTGTTCTCAAGCACAGTGGAGTCTTATGGAGCATCACAGATGTTTCTAGCTTCTGAAGGCTCAATCCTGCTATGGGAAGAGAGAAAGCATTTAAACTATGTGGACAACTCTCCCCTACCCAGTGTGCCTGGATCAGGGGTTCCGTGAGCAGGCAGCGCTTGGGTTCTCACTCTGAGCTACATTCCATCTTGGCCTCTGCAGCGGCTTTGCAGTGTATCAACTTGGCTAGTCTGAACTGCATATCCAAGGATTGTTCTTACAATTTCTGAATAGGGAAGGTCACAAGTGAGATTCTTGCAGGATTGTTACAGGCAGAGGGAGCACAGCTTTCTCGTAGTTGACACATTGCTGTCGATTGACTGACTCCCCTCATTCGAGCGAGGTAGCTGCTGGCCCTGTAGAGGTTCTGTCTTCCCCTGAACCCTCCTCTCGTTTTTCTGAAGATGTGTGTGTTCAGTTTCATGACAAAAGACTCCAGCTTCTGCAGGAGAGCCTTGTCACCACGGACAGAAGCAGTAAGAACAGACACAGGTTGCAGCTCATCCTGTGGAACTCCGGTCAGCTTGTGGGCTTCCCTTCCTGAGTATCTGTCCTGCACTTCAAGCTCCAGCAGCAGACATGGGCACAGGCTTACAGAGGCTGCTTATACAGCCTCCAGAATCGCAAAAACCAAAACCCTGAAATAAATCCCTTTATTTAGAGCTAGATAGAGAGAGAGAGAGATGAATAATAGATAGACAGATGGATATCAATAGTATAGCTATATCCTAGTGATTCTATTTCTCTTGTTGAACTGTGACTCGTGCAGAATTTGATACCAGGAGGGGGGAAGCTAAGAAGTGCTTATTCAATTATTTATCCATCTTCTAAAAAATGGACTCAGGCTAGACATACAATGATATAATCTACCTTTATCACCTAAAATGTATTATGAACATCCTGTTCTATGTCCCTCATCCATTTTTAATGGTTAGATAATCCTTGTAAATATGTATCATAATTTATTTAATAAAAGACATCATGTGAGTATTCAGGTTGCTTCCAATGACAATACCAGAATAAATTCTCCACATAAATATTCACATGCTTTTCTCATTACACTCTTAAAGTCCCAGAAGAGTGATTATTTAGTCCAATGAAATGCACAATTAAATTTTTTATTTTATTAGAATGGTTGTTTCAATTTATCCTCCTACCAACTGTGTATGGAATGACCTATTTCTTCAGAATTTCCTTGGTATTTTAAATCAGGGCATTCTGATCTAAACCAGTGGGCTTAACTCGTTTGTTTTGTGAACTGAACTGGATTTACTGTTGCTTTTAGAGATGTCTAATCACCAAAACTTTCTAGTAAGTCAATTGGCTGCTCTCCAGTTGAGGTGGAATCTCCAGTCTTTGACCTCTTAAGGTCAGTAACTGAAGCCAGAATCCCTCTGTTCCAGTTTCCCTGACCAACTCCCAGACCTCCATCAGGGTCATCTCCGTCCCTTCAAAACTGTGCTCACAAGGAGCCCTTTAAATAGCTCAGTGCTAGCTGAGGAAGTTTGCCGAAAGCAGCTTGCTTGTGGGTAGTGCTGATGAGCTTTCATTCACCAGTGTTTGCAAAGTACCAAATTAACTGGAGATCTTTAGCAGAAAATTCTTGCTGACTGAGAGTGGAAGAACTGGTGAAATTCTTTAAACTCCTACAGCATTTACTCAGAACCATCTGAATGCATTTAAAGTATCTTTTAGAGGATGCTAAGAGGAGTTTGAAAGTTATCACCAAAGCCTACCCAGATGGCAAAGCTCACATAACTGTTTATTTCCCATCATGTTGAAAAGAATGTGCTTCCACTGCAGGTTTAGAGGTGGTGCGGGGTCTCAATCCGACATAATCCATTGTAACTATAAAACATAAATACCCATTAAAATCTAATCCCACCCATTCTCTCTCTTTTTTTTAAATGTAAAAAAAAAATCACTGTGAAAGCTAATCCACTGTAAATTCAGCAGTTGAAATGGCTTTGAGCTATAATTTCTGGCCCTTTCTCTTCAGTCTGTCTTCTCTGGTTCTTAGATGAGGTGAAGAAGCTCCGTATCCTTTCTACAGATATTCACAAAAGAAATTCACCTGGGCAATTACAGTGTTTCAAGGAGTAAAGGCTTAAGGAAGGTCTAGTCAACCCATGAGTACATTTAAGTAAGTGATCACCAGTATCAGTGTTGATATTAGATGAATAGATTTAAGAGGTTTTATACCTGTCTTGGAGATCAGGAAGCCTATTAAACCGGTGGACTAGGAGACTAAAAACTAATTCAAGTAATGGATCCATGACAAACAAACACATAGTAGCATTCTTTATTTCAGAAATGTGAAACAGGAGGAGTTTTTGCAAGTGAGATTTATTGAAAAGACTTGGGACATGTCACACTTCTGAGTGGCTTCTTGGATGTAAGATTGCAGCCTAATTAGTGAGATAAATGTGTGGATGTGTTTGTGTCCTGGCAACCACCTAGGTGAGCTTATCAACAACAAAAGCTCCTTTATCACTTAGGGTCATCTGAAGCATTTTTTTGTTCACCTAAAAATGTCTGGTCTCTTTTATCTAAACAATCAATAAATGAAGTGCTTCTCCTCCCCACCCCCAATAGCTTTCCTATTGAGCAAGTATCTTTACAAGTGGCAGTCTGTCAGCAATATCAATTATTTGTAAGAGGGGAAAATGTTGTCTATAGAAACAAAAGGGGCCCTTCATCTTCAGACACGCTGTGCCAGGCAGCTGGTGGCCAGCTATGGAGACAGAGCAGCTTCTCATTGTCTTGGTGGTTAATAGGTAATGATCATTAGAATATTTTAGGATTTGGATCCAGTAACATTTTAATCCTCAACCAAGGATATGTCTTTATTGATCTGAGAGAAAGATGAAGGGAGAGAGGGAGGGAGAGAGAGAGAGAGAGAGGGAATTAAGAGAGAAACATCAATCAGTTGCCTCCAATTACTTACCAATGATCAAACCCGCAACCTGGGTATGTGCCCTGGCTGGGACTCGAACCCTCTCATTTGGGTGCACAGGACAATGCTCCGATCAATTGACCCCAGTCAGGGCTGGATCCAGTAACATTTAAAAAGGAGATTAAGCAGGGAAAGAGAATGGGTTGAGTGAAAGTGAGTTTAGATTTATTTATTTTTTTAGTTTAGCTAACCTGATCAATTTGAAGGCAACTTAGGAGGCCTAGGATAAATATTTGATGCAGATCTCTATTCTGTTAGAGAATTTTAAATGTTAACTGTAGTTCAGATTCCTCATTTTATAGAAAGTGAGAACTTTGACATTTTCTTCATCTATAAGCTCTGCCTATTCAGTAAATATAGTTGCAGTGAGTGAGGACATGGATGGAGAAACTGGATGGATGATGGAACAAAAGATACAGAAAATTTGTCAGGCTTGGCTAGAGGACGTACTGAAGTTAATGATTCTGAGAGTGCTACAGGGTTCCAAGAATACACGAAACTGAGCAATGTAAGTGCTTTGAAGCCTCCTGGTTTGATTAAGAGGCAGAAGATGTGTATAGTCCTTTGGACCTTTGTGAACACCAGGCATCACTATATTGGTGGAGCTCTGAAGCATCATCTGTAGACACATCTGCTAGATAGACTGTGAGGGTAAGAGTTAATATCAACAAACTAGATCCCTGCCCTCTAGGAGCTTACCAACTAAGTTGGTAACCTCAATAGACCCATTTATTCAGGACATATAAGCACTGGCCCTCAGATCACGTGCCAATGATGTGGACTCATTGTTTAAGCAGGAAAGGTATGTTCAAATAAGGCATCTTCAATATCTAACCTAGTGCCATGGGTAGTATGGTACTGAATGGAGAGTGAGCAGGGCCTGTGACTTTGGAATAGAATGTCTCTATTTGCAGAACTAAGTAGCCCACATATAGGGAACAAAGTTATATTCCTGATTTCTAAACCATTATGCTCTAACTTTGTGACTCTAAACTTTTTTGAATCATGTACCATTATTATGCTTTTTAGCACGTACCCCTGATGTAAAAGTATATATATTTATTTATGTTATCTGTGTATTGTTTTACTAATACAATGCGACAGGGGTTAGGGGAGGCTGGGGAAAGGTCAATGGGGGGAAAAAGAAGATATATGTACTACTATATGTGATACTTTAAACAATAAAATAAAATTTTAAAAAATGTGCAAGGATAACATAAATATAAATAGTCATCTAATGGTTTCTTCCTGCACACATGGGGTTGGTAAAACCCATACTGTAAATAATTTCTAGTCCTCTCTGGAGTACATTAATTATACTTCACTTTCAATTCCAATCCCAGCCACATATCACTTCCTGAATATTAAAACCATAGATTTAACCTTCAGTAAAACATGTTAAATAACTGGTAAGGGAAGAGAGAAGAATGAAACAGTTAATATTTGCATACACAGCCCACGCATGGAAGAAACTGTGGGAAACTGCTGCCATTCTATATTACTCAGCATAGGGCTGCAGCTGTAGTTACACTTGCCTTCTTCCACTGCATATTCCATGTTTCTTTTTCCAATAGCCTGGACCTCAACTGGTCGGGTTCTTCCTAAAAATCCGGATCTTCAGTGGCTCATTTTTTTTTATTGGTTGATGTGGTTTTCAGTTCACTTTTACTATTGGAAATGATGGTAAGCAACAAGAGTCCTTACTGAGAATCCCCTAGGTTCCAGGAATAGGCCTCCTTGTTCACATTTTCTGGCATCAATTCAATTTCCTCTTGGTAATTAGGATCAACCACCCAGGAGAGCAATCCTTTCCTTTGCTTGTTGATTTAGTGGTATGAAGAATTCAAAATGATCCAATTGTGGTCCCAAACTCCAGTTCCATGTAACCATTGTCCTAAGGATTTTTCTCTTAGAAACCAAGACCTCCAAATAGCAGAACTTAAAGTTGTAGATATGGTTGTAAAAACTCTACAGGTGGGTTATTTGGTATAATAATAATAAGAGGAATCATTCCCACTTAGACCCACTGGCTCCTAGACAAACCATGTATTGTAGCTATAGGTCAGGCATCATCATCTATTGTTACCTGAGCAAAAGTATCTACCAAATCCTGGATGACAGAATCATATCTTCTCAGGATTTTGTAGGTTTTGATGCTATTGTATATGGAAGTTTTAAATTTTAATTTACATGTTGTTTGCTGTTTTATATAAAATACAACTGATTTTAGTATAGCAACCTGGGTCCTGTGACTTGGACAAATTCATTTATTTGTTCTTACACTTGTTTTATAGGTCCTTAGGAATGTCTATAGAAATAATCCTATAATCTACAAAGAAACAGAGAGTTTTACTTCTCTCTTTCTGATAACCTTTCTTTTGTATTCCTTTTATTTCTTTTGTCTTCTTTTTGCCTTAATGCAATGGTGAGACCTCCAGTATGATGTTGAAGAGCAATGGTGAGAGTATGCATCCTTTGAGGAGGGTATACTCTACACTGTTGAGTTGTGATCTCTCTGAGGGGGTATCATGAGTCTGGATCTGAAATTGTTATAGGTATTACAAGAAGAAACTTCCCTGCAAAGGTGATATAGGAACAGAAAAATAGGCAGGAAGCCCACAGGCAGCAAAAGAAAGGAGCAACTCTTTCTTCCTCCTTAACTTTCCAGTCCCCCTCCAGTGCCCCCTATTGGCAAACAGAGCCTAACATAGAATCAGTTGGTAAAACAGAGGTGGGGTTCAGAGTCCCAGATCCAAGATCACAAAGCTGACTATAGTCTCTATAGACCGGTGGGTTTGGAGCCAAGAGACAATAGCTTACTAACAGCACCCAGGAAGTACCTGAGGGTTGAGAAGACTCAAGCATGTCTTCTCTTCAATCCCAGAGTGAGTCCCAAGAGTCATTAGAACTTTATCTCTGTTTTATTTTGTTTTCCTAATTCTGAGATTTGATTAAAAAGACTATCATGCTTCTGTATAAGGGGGTTTCACTCTGCACTGGGGTCTTTCTCCCACTGGGATGCTGGGAGCTCAAGGCTGTGGATTTGGAGCTACCTACCTGAAACCTCTTTTCAGGTTCTAGTCTAAACTGAGCCCATCCCAGCTTTCCTCCTTTATTCCTCTTCCCACTTTCTCATTGTAACTCTCTTCCACCAAAGTATTTTATTCTCATGTCTGATAACCTCTTGTGTTTTAGCATCCCCTGTGTTAAATAGTATGTTTCCATTCACTATAGTGTTAGTGCAGCAATTTCACCTCTTTCTTCTTCTTATACATCCATGCATACAGAGTCATACACATACTCCTAAGTATACACACATCTCAAACTGCAACACAGAAAGCCTGACAACTTTCTGCTCAGAGAGGTTAAGAGAAATTCTCACAGTGACACAAGTATAGAGAAGCAGAATTGATATTCAGCCTCCAGATTGGCTGATTCTAAAGCTCGACCCTTCCCATTTCTCTTCTTTTTAATACTAAAAATAATAACTCCACTTACATCCTTTGGTTTTTCA
The DNA here is from genome assembly GCA_026230045.1 of Corynorhinus townsendii. NCBI lineage: Eukaryota > Metazoa > Chordata > Mammalia > Chiroptera > Vespertilionidae > Corynorhinus > Corynorhinus townsendii. Next base: position 181,525,757 of record JAPDVU010000003.1, read on the forward strand.
ATGTGAGTTTACATAATTGCTGTCTGTGGTGACCACAATTCCTCTGGAAAGTAGGACAGGTCATATTATTTTCTCTGCATTACAAGAGAAAAAGCTCAGCTTACAACATTTCCCAACAGAAAACATTTTTAAAAGGAAACATCCAAGCAGCTGTTGGTTCTCTCTCCATGTCATTAAAGCTCAATTATAATTTTAAAAAAATTAATTCTCCATTGATAACAACTGGAGTCTCTTTGACTTCCATTGCTGTGTACTACTGATCACTGTTTCTACTTTAATGGATGGTTTTATTTACTGGTGGTGGTGGTAGGGTCATGTGTAAGATGCAAATGTCTTTGCTAAGTTCTTCTAAGTCTGACACATATCAGATCCAAGCAAAGTCAATATCAGTAGTTGCTGGTGACTTCTCACACAGGGCACCACCTTGCTGGGGCTGACCAGCAGCCCCTGAACAATGGATGAACAGATTATTCCCATACAGTTTCACTGTGAAAGAGAGGGCTAAGGGGTTGCCTGGCTCAAGAGTCCAAGCAGCCTGGATTGCCTGCCTCATTAGCTTTTTATTGTAACAGCAGTTTGAAATAAAGTTTATCTTTAGGATACAATTAGTAGGGAACATAATCTTGGGAGGACACATGTGTTTGTAGTGTCTTTTAAGCAAGGACACCTGAAAGATTAAGCATAAGGATTCTAGTAAACATCCAGGGGTCTGCATGTGCATAGACTTGTTTGGAAAGGTCAAGGAATAATTAGGGGCGCCACCTTTGACACTCAGCCCTCAGTCTCCCCTAAGTCGGAATTCTGATAAACAGGGCAGGCGGCCTTCCACACACTTCCCTTTTCTCATAATGTCCTCCTTACAACTTTCCAATCAAGTCTCTTGTGCTTCCCAACAAGTAGTCAAATCAGAACGAAATTTGTGTTGAATTTACTAGTATAAAACTTTAATGGCTTAAAAGTGTGTTTCCCACAGTATTAATCAGTGCATTTACATTTTTATTCTAGCACTATCTATTCTCTATTTATACTATGTTGGGGGCATGTCCTTTAGAACATCTGGTTCCTCACTTTGTGTATGGTTTAAAAGATAAAAATACAAAATGAAAAGTACACATTTATTTTTCACTACAGTGTTGGCCTTGCATTACCCCAGAGCTAGGAGAGTGCAGCTATTTATCATTGATGAATCATTGTAAAGATTCTCTTGTGTTTTACATTAGTGGTATGACACTTCGTAGTTCCACATCCTTTCAGGGTCTTCTTCTTTTTGTATGAAATACAGTAGCTAATATGAAGGTCACAAACAACTCTAGTCCTAAACAGTGAACTGGCAATCACTCTCCCTCTCAGCCATATATCAGCTGATCCCTAGAAACTTTCAGCAAAGACCTTCTCTTAAACCAACAACTTCAGCCTTATCTTAGGTCACTGAGATATATAAATTTTATTGAATGCTTACTAATGCTTGTTTCTCCCTCTTCACAAACCTTACCCTACTGTGAAGTTTCATTTTAATATGTCAGCCTGGCTAAGCCACAGTGCCTAGATATTTGTTCAGTCTTCTAGATGAAACTAACATTTACATCTGTAGACTTTGAGTAAAGCAAATTACTCTCCATAATGTAGGTGAGCCTCAACCCATCCATTGGAAGCTTTAATAGAACAATGATTGACCACTCCCAGACTTCTCTTTGGATTCAAACTGCATCTCTTCCCTGAGTCTCTAGCCTGCAAGCCTGACCTATCAGATTTGGGATACCTCCACAATCATGTGAGCCACTCCCTTCAACTAAATCTCTCTCCTCTCTCTCTCTCTCTCTCTCTCTCTCTCTCTCTCTCTCTCTCTCTCTCTCTCTCTCTCTCTTATCTATACCTGTATCTGTATAATCTATATCTATATACTAGTACAGTAATTTCTGTTTCTTTGGAGAATCCTAATATACACACTCACTCAAGTCATCATAATTGGTATGTGTAATTATCACATTTTCATATGGTGAAAGTAGGGCTCAAAGAGATCATACAGCTAATATGTAGCAGGACCAGAATTTGAACTTATGCTGTTTCCAAAGTCAATGCTCTAATATTATGCTGTGTATTTGTTTTAAAATGCTATGTTATACTATATTACTGTCCATTATCAAAGAATCCTCATTAATACTTGGAAGTGCATCCAAAGATGCAATGACATTGCACCTTCCAGAATAATTTTTGAGTTACATGATATAACCTACATGTGATTTGGCATAAAGTGATTAAAGAGTAATATCCAATACCCTGTTTCCTGGAAAATGTTCAGTGTTGTTACTCAGGAAATGCGACGTCACATGGCTAATGGGAGCTCTGTTTTCAGCTTGGACTCCAAGCACAAAGAAACTATTTCCCCAAAGGTTTTAAGCATTGCTTCTCTTTACAGCTTTGAAACAAACACTTATTTATCTGACTATTTAAGAGTCATTTTGCACATTATATTATACTAACCAAAATTATAATAAAGACAAAATTATCTTTAATTTTGCCACTCCAACATTTCATTTTATAGCTTTTCAGTGTGTATCTCCATAAGCATTTTTGCAACTTATGATAGTAGAGATAAAATTTTATAATCTTTCAGCAAAGGAGTATTTTAATAGAAAGAAAAAAATGCTCTTTTTTAATTTCAGAAGGAAATTTCAAGAAAAAAAAGTTGGTGTTGAAATTTGAATTATGTGAGTAACCAAGCACCTAGGAATAAAAATAAAAGCAAATTAATCTCCTCTACTAGATTCTTTAAAAAATTTAGTTCACATATTTGAACCCAATTTACAGAAATACCCAGGAAGCAATACCTGCTTTCAAGCTCTTGAGCACATCATCTTCTATAAACTTAAATTTTAGCCACCTATGTAAGCTACAAGGCCTCCAGAAACATGCTGATTTGCATAAAAACCCTAAGAGTAACCAAGTAACCACAAAGATGGACTGAAATCAGAAGCTTCTGTCAAACAGAAAAGGCAAATCAATAGAAAAATGTGATGTGGGAAGGATCAAGGAAGTAGATAGCAACAATATAATCCTTCTATTTTTCCACAGACTTAAATGAATAGATAAATGAGCCTACACTGTGTGCTTAGTGGGTGCTGATGTTTCATGAGTGTAGCATGTGGCCATCTGTTGGATTCTATGAAAATTAAGAGTTCCTCGGGAAAGCATTAATTTTTATAACATCCTAAGTGTTTCTTGCAAAATAGATTACAATTGGTTTGGGATAATGAAGGCGCATGTACGAGAGTGATGAATGCCTCCCGGGGAGCTCTCAGGGAAGCTAGCATTGAGTCATGGGAATTGTTATTAGGTCCAGTCAGAATTTGACATCTTCACTAATGATCTGGAAGAGGGAGTCAATGGCTCATTAATGAAATCCACAGATGAAGTGGAATGATTGATTGGATGCAAGAAAGCAGAGAAATTAGTGATGTTAGTAAAAGGAGATGCATCTTATGGAAATGCCCGCTCATTCTTTAAACAGAAAAGCACCATCTGACTCATTTAATGGGACCGATCAGTCTGAAAGGCAGGCTGACAGCAGCGGCCTGGAGGTGAAGGTTAGACAGGAGCTGGGAGGCCGAGTGAGTACAATCTGAGCTTCTCTCTGGAAAGACCTCATGATCGGTGGCCAGTGTTCACTCACATGCCTCTCACAGGTCCTGACCCCAAGCCAGAGCCTCTAACGTCCACTCTGCTTCTGACTGGTGCCCATCCTGTCCTCTGACCTCTAGCTCTGGCTGAAAAAGAGGTGACAGCAGGGCTTCCCATTATCACTCTGCACAATGAGAAGGTGACAACTTTCAACACTTTGTTCCTTTGAGGGCAACGACTGAACCAAGGCCAGAGGTGTGGGTCCAGGATCAGCATGGAAATTGGATAGTGTTGCAGTTTGAATCACGAATATTGTCTTCATCTCTGGCCCATACCTGCATTATAAGGTGGGTGTGTGTTCCATCACAGTCCTGCTGCCTGTGGCACCTGCTGCTTCTGTCACCTTGTGACTTGGCTACAGAACCTGCTGGGGCTTCCAAGGTTACAGCACTGTGAATTCGCATTCCTGGCACCCATGTGGACCAGTCACTGCCCTGTGACCGCCCAAGGCACCATATGGGCTTGAAGAATGTGAGTGTCCACCGGTGAAAACCTATGGTTTGAAAAGGCCTGGTTTCAGTCATCTGATCCTTTGTCTCAGAAGAGCCCAACTCTTTCCTCAAGGTCTGGCTGCACTTCTCCCTCCCCCTTTTCCAGCTTAATAGGTTTCTACCTTTGTCCTAAGGTCAAGGGAGCTCAGTCTTCCTGGACTAATAACCTTTTCTCTCTTTATGATGGCCCCATCCCCTGCCGGGCAGTAAGGTACAGCCAGCTTCTCTATCATAACACAACATCATGTAACTTAACCTCACATTAGGATTTTAAACCCTGAAAATATAGGCTGTTTTCAAGTGAGAGCCAAAAAGTCCATTAAAAGAGAATTTTCCAACATTATTTTGTAGGCCATCCAGAGACCTTATTTTAAATTTATAGTTCTTTGACATTTGGAATAGTTTTGGGTTGCTGGGTGAACCAGGAAGTAAACTATTGCATGATTGTTAAATACCATAAGAAACAGCCATGGTCATAATTCAATCCATTTTAGATCAGAAACTATTCAGTGGACTGTGGATTGGGATGGGGGACCCAGAATATGGGCTTCTTCAGGATGAAGGTTAATTGATTACTGTTATAAAACTGATTTGTGAGACAAAGACCCCATGGATAGCACCACCCATTACTTTTGTCTAGACCTCCTTATGCTGAATGTCTCTTTAGGGCACTGAGTCCAGGACACACATCCCTTCTTTTCTTGTAATATTAAAAGACCCTGTTTGAAGGCACAGCCCTCTGAGAATTCAGTGTGTGTTTGTGTGTGTGTGTGTGTGTTCTGTGTGTGTGTATGATACCCAAGATGAATTTTACACAGTCTCGTGAACTTCACTGGGAAGGGGCCAGAACCATTGCTTGCCAAATCATGACTAGATGCCTCCAACCAAGTTTTCATGAGAAGAGACCTGACACTTCCGAACCCCTGCAGCCTTGGCTTCTGCTTTCCTGTCAGGAAGCCTCCACCGAGGCCGGACTAGAGCCCAGCTCTTCTGATTCCTGCTCCAGTGGTCTTTCTCTTGGAGCCAATACAGCCAGCCGTTGCTGCTGAGAGTACACTGACTGTCACCCTCAATTAACCTGACAGGATACAGTCCTCCCAAACCCTCCTGGGACCAAGAGAAAAGAAGAGGCTTAGGGTGGGAAAGTAAAAAAGGCTTTTATGTCTCTGGCTTTTCCTACAGGCAAATCTCTTAGAAAATTGCTGTTTTATTGTTTCCAGGCACTGAGCTCATATTATACCAACTGAAACCTGGAAGGCTCTGACAGCCCATCCATCAGCTTTTATGGGGTGAACACCTCTGAGAATCATGGAAACCACTCAACTGGTTGGAAATGATAATGACATAGTCCACGTAAACACCAAATCTTCATGCCTGGATGTTACCTTCCTACTTCTCATTACATATAAAAGTAACATAGAACTCAGTTGCAACAGAAAAAAAAATAGAAAGTGTGTGTGTTGCGGGGGCGGGGGGGGGGGGCACATAGGATAGTGTCAGAGCCAAATGCATGGGGAATTTTCCAAAGGAAATTAAAATATAGTTCCTGTCAATCTTTCTCAGAGAAGCCATTATTTTATTTCTGGAAATATTTTTCTGACTATATGCAGTTCAGAATCATTACAGTCTTTACTGAAGTGATGAGGAATTCTATATTTCTCCACATGCAAATATGTATTTTATTACTTAATTACTTGCTTTTTATCCATACAACAACTCGATAACATTATCTACAACTTAACTGAAACATAAGAAAGAAACCGTGTTAGTTTATTCAATGCCCTTTTAACTTAGGTATTTATCACATTTATTTTACAAAGCCTCTAATGGGTTATGAAATATAATTTCACTGACTTGTATTAATCATTGCAAGAGCAAAAAACAGGATAGACAGATTAAACAAATAAAAATACAGTTTGGATTTTCAGAAAATAACAAATAATTTGTAGTATAATCAGCAATGTTGCATGGGACATACAGTAAATTATTTATCTGAAATACAAATGTAAATGGCCATATTGTATTTTACCTAAAATACAAATTTAAATGGCTATGCTGTATTTTATCTGGAAAATCTACCAAGAGATAAATTTTACTCAAAATGCTTCTAGAGTATGTTTCACATCAGTATGTATCGAACACCCTGGCTTGCCCTTTAGAAACTAAGCATTCCTTGATCTAACCGCTTGGATGTCAGCAAGGAAAATATTAAGGAGGAACCAAAGAACAGTGAAGGCTGACTATGTTGTCATTACTTTTCCAGGTTGTCACAGTCAATTTGCTGCTCTTTATTTTTTATTCTATTTTTAAAATAATGAACATTGACAGGTGTTTGTTTGTTTTTTCTCCCAGAAAGACTTCTGAGCCACAGTAAATTTCTTAATTACTCTGGAGGATAAACATGAGCATGTATATAGGTCAATCAGTGTAAGAGAAAAAAAACAATTCATGCTGATATTTGAAATTGTTATAATTGTATCTGAAATTTTTAGAAAAAGATTTCTGGGAGGAGAAACTAAGATGGCAGCATAGGTAAACACCTAAATTGCTGCCTCGCACAACAATTTTAAAACTACAACTAAAAGACAAAACATACATCATCCAGAACCACAGGAAGCCTGGCTGAGTGGAAATTCTACAACTAGAAGGAAAGAGAAAAGCACAATGAGACTCAGAAGAGCTACAGGAAGCAGAGGTACTGAGACGCGTGCAAGGAGAGGACTAGCAACTGAATGCACGGCTGGTGCACACAGATTGAGGGTGAAGGGATGGAAAAAGGTTTTTCAGGCAAATGGAAATGAAAAAAAAGCTGGGGTAGCAATACTTATATCTTACAAATTAGATCTCAAAGTGAAGTTCGTAACAAAAGATAAGGAAAGCCACTTCATAATACTAAAGGAAGCAATCCAACTAGAAGAAATAACTCTGGTAAACATATACGCATCCAATACAGGAGCACTCAACTACATAAAAAAACTCCTGGAGGATATCAAGGGAGAAATTGACAGCAATACAATCATAGTAGGAGACTTTAATACCCCACTATCACCATTGAACAAATTCTCTAAACAAAAAATCAGCAAAGAAACATCAATCTTAAATGACTCGCTAGACCAGATGGAATTAATTGACACCTTCAGAACATTTCCCCCCAAAGCCACAGAATATACGTTCTTCTCAAGTGCACATGGGTCATTATCAAAGACAGACCATATGTTGGGTCATAGGCAAAGTCTCTTCAAATTCAAGAAGATAGAAATCATATTAAGCATCTTCTCAGATCACAGTGGCATAAAACTGGAAATCAATTACAATAAAAACAATCCAAAAAAACCAAACACATGGAGACTAAACAGCATGCTATTAAACAATGACTGGGTTACCAGAGAGATCAAAAAAGAAATAAAAAACATCATGGCAACAAATTACAATAAAAACACAACAATCCAAAACCTATGGGACACAGCGAAAGCAGTCTTGAGAGGGAAGTTCATAGCTCTACAAGCCTACTGCAAAAAACAAGAAACAATGGTAATAAATTACCTAACCCTACAACCCAAAGAGTTTGAAAGAGAGCAACAAGAAAAGCCCAGTGTAAGCAGAAGGAAGGAAATAATAAAGATCAGAGTGAAGATAAACGACATTGAGACCAAAAAAACAATATAAAAGATCAACAAAACCAAGAGCTGGTTCTTTGGAAGGATAAACAAGATTGATAAACCTCTAACCAGGCTCACCAAGAAGCAACGAGAGAGGACCCAAATAAACAAAATCAGAAATGAAAGAGGAGAAATAACACAGAACCCACAGAAATACAAAGGATTGTTGAAAAAACAAAACTATCAACAACTCTATTCCAACAAACTGGACAACCTGGAGGAAATGGACATATTCCTAGAAAAATATAACCTTCCAGAACTCAATCAGGAAGAATCTAAACATCTCAACAGGCCAATAACTATGGAAGAAATTGAAGCAGTCATCAAAAAGCTTCCAACAAACAAAAGCCCGGGGCCAGACAGCTTCACATGGTAGTTTCATCAAACATTCAAGGAAGAACTAAAACCTATCCTCCTAAACTATTCCAAAAACTTCAAGAGAAAGAAACACTTCCAAGCTCATTCTATGAAGCCAGCATCACCCTAATACCAAAACCAGATAAAGACAACACAATGAAAGAGAATTACAGGCCAATATCCCTCATGAACGTAGATGCCAAAATCCTCAACAAAATTCTAGCAAATTGGATCCAGCAGTACATCAGAAATATCATACACCATGACCAAGTAGGATTTATCCCAGGAATGCAAGGATGGTATAATATCTGCAAATCAATAAACGTGATAGATCACATAAACAAATTGAGAGATAAAAATCACATAGTCATATCAATTGACACAGAAAAAGCATTTGACAAAATCCAACACCCTTTCTTGATAAAAACTCTCAGCAAGGTGGGAATAGAAGGATCATACCTCAACATAATAAAATCCATATATGATAAAACCACAGCTAACATCATACTCAATGGGCAAAAACTGAAACCATTTCCCCTAAGAACAGGAACAAGACAGGGATGCCCACTTTCACCACTCCTGTTCGACATAGTACTGGAAGTATTAGCCATTGCAATTACACAAGAAGAAGAAATAAAAGGCATCCAAATTGGAAAAGAAGAAGTAAAGCTGTCTCTATTTGCAGATGACATGATATTGTACATAAAAAACCCAAAAGACTCCATCAAAAAACTATTAGACTTAATAAATGAATTCTGCAATGTAGCAGGATACAAAATTAATGCCAAGAAATCTATAGCATTTCTTTACACCAATAGTGAACTTACAGAAAGAGAGACTAAAAAAGCAGTACCATTTACCATTGCACCAAAAAAATTAAGATACCTAGGAATAAACTTAACTAAGGAGGTAAAAGATCTATACGCAGAAAACTACTGGACACTGAGAAAAGAGATAGAGCAAGATGTAAACAGATGGAAGAACATACCATGTTCATGGATTGGGAGAATCAACATCATTAAAATGTCCATACTACACAAAACAATCTATAGATTCAATGTACTCCCCATTAAAATACCAATGGCATATTTCACAGACCTAGAAAGAACTCTTCAAAAATTCATCTGGAATAAAAAAAGACCCTGAATAGCCACAGCAATACTGAGAAAGAAGAACAAAGTAGGTGGGATCTCAATACCAGATTTCATGCTTTACTACAAAGCCACTGTTCTCGAAATAGCCTGATACTGGCACAAGAACAGACATATAGACCAGTGGAATAGAATAGAGAATCCCGATATCGACCCAAACCACTAGGCTCAATTATTATTTGACAAAGGAGGTATGAACATACAATGGAGTCAAGACAGTCTCTTGAATAAATGGTGTTGGGAAAATTGGACAGATACATGCAAAAAAAATGAAACTAGACCACCAACTTACACTATACACAAAAATCAACTCAAAATGGATACAGGACTTAAACATAAGATGGGAAACCATAAAAATACTAGAGGAATCCACAGGCAGCAAAATCTCAGACATATGCTGAAGCAATTTCTTCACTGATACTGCTCCTAGGGCAATGGAAGCTAAAGAGAACAAATGGGACTACATCAAAATAAAAAGCTTTTGAACAGCAAAAGAAACCATCAACAAAACAAGAAAGCCCACTACATGGGAGAACATATTTGCAAATGTTATTACTGATAAAGGTTTAATCTCCAACATCTACAGGGAACTTATACATCTTAATAAAAGGAAGATAAATGATCCAATAAAAAAAATGGGCAATGGACCTAAATAGAATATTTTCAAAAGAAGACAAAAGGAAGGCCAAGAGACATATGAAAAAATGATCAAAGTCACTAATTATCTGAGAGATGCAAATCAAAACGATAATGCGGTACCATCTCACATCTGTCAGAATGGCAACCATCAACAAATCAATAAACTACAAGTGCTGGGGAGGATGTGGAGAAAAAGGAACCCTTGTGCACTACTGGTAGGAATGCAGACTGGTGAAGCCACTGTGGAGAACAGTGTGGAGTTTCCTCAAAAAACTAAAAATGGAGCTCCCATTTGACCCAGTAATCCCACTTCTAGGAATATATCCCAAGAAACTAGGAACATCAATCAGAAAGGATATATGCACCCCTATGTTCATAGCAGCACAATTCACCATTGCTAAGATTTAGAAACAGCCTAAATGCCCATCAGCAGATGAATGGATTAGAAAACTATGGTACATCTACACAATGGAATACTACGCTGCTATAAAAAAGAAGGAATTCTTACCATTTGCAGCAGCATGGATGGACCTGGAGAGCATTATGTTAAGTGAAATAAGCCAGGCAATGAAAGAAAAATACCACATGGTCTCACTCATTTATGGAAAAGAAAGAACATTATAACCTGATGAATAAAAGATAGATATAGAGGCAGTAAAGCACCGAACAGACTGTCACATTACAGCGGGAAGGCTGGGGAGTATTGGGGAAGGAGGGAAATAGATCAACCAAAGGACTTGCATGCATGCTTATAAGCACACCAATGGACACAAGACATTGGCGGGGGAGGGATAAGGGTATGCGACAGGGGTTATGGGAGGCTGGGAGAAGGTCAATGGGGGGAAAAAGGAGACATATGTACTACTATATTGAATATTTTTTAAACAATAAAAAATATTTTAAAAAATAAAAATAAAGAACCTACTATGATCAAGCTGATTTTGTTCAGGGAAGCTGGGATTCCTAGTTCCTACTAGTATTTTAAATTCTTGGTAAATTTTCGTGTGTTTTTTTCCTCTGGGGACTTAGGGATATCCTTTTGCTTAAAATTTATCTGCTCCTCATCGTCTTTTAGTGGACTTATTTTTAGAAGAACTTATATTTACTGTTGGGAGCAGAGCAAAAGGATGTGTCAGGATAGGGGACTTTGGGGAAAAGTTGAAAGGATCCTAAAGAGAGTGAGAAATAGATGGCAGCTGGAGGCAAAGGAAGAGGGGTGGGGTATAGGAAATGACAAGATGTTAGAGGAACCAATATGTCTTAAGTTTTTTTCACATTCTTCATTAGCTTTGCACACACACACACACACACACACACACACACACACACACACAGACACACCCCACAACAACCTTTCGTGAACCTTTTTAGAAGTCAGAATTTTTGTTAAATGTTTCTTCCCACTAATAAAAGGCAAAGCATTGAATATTAGAAATCATTTTTGCCCTTTTGCTCTAAACTATCTCTAAGGTGAATAATTTTAATCATATTAAAACTTCATCAAACCTGCCATTTACATTCGAAATGATCTTTAGTGAAATCATATAATTTTGTAAGATATGCAGAAGAATTTATCTTGTACTGCTGAAGGTAGTTGGCTGGGAGGTGTTAATATGGTATGAGTTGGTCCCATTAGAGTTGACAAATAAGTCACAGGTGTTGCTTTTAAACCTCTTTCTCAGGCCCCCACTCCGAATTCAACCATCTCTGACTTCAGGTCTGTCTGCCTCCAGCAGATGGAGATTTTGGAAATTTCACCTCCCAGATCAACGTTCAGGAACATGAAGATTGGATAGAGGAAAAAATAGAATGTGTGAATTTTCCAGGTGGTGACCCAAAATACAGGGTTTTTTTTTTTTTTTAGGGACCTTGACCTGACAAGGCTTTATAATTGTCAGTGGTCAGGATCAGTATTGAAATATAGTGACTGGTGTTTACATAAGTGATTTTTAGATTGGGCTTAACTAAAGGGGTTTGTAAGAGTCTTCCCCCACAACCCCCTTTTTTAATTTTTATTATTTTTTTAATTTAATAAATCTTTTTTGTTCAGATTATTGCAATTGTTCCTCTTTTTTCCCCCCATAGCTCCCCTCCACCTGATTCCCCCACCATGCCATGCCCTTACCCCCCACCGCTGTCCTCATCCATAGGTGTACACTTCTTGTCCAGTCTCTTCCTGCACCCCCTACACCCCTTTCCCCCCAAGAATTGTCAGTCCACTCCCTTTCTATGCCCCTGATTCTATTATATTCACCATTTTATTCTGTTCAGCAGATTTTTTATTGCTTGATTTTTAGATTCACTTGTTGATAGATATATATTTGTTGTTCATAATTTTTATCTTTACCTTTTTCTTCTTCTTCCTCTTCTTAAAGAATGCCTTTCAGCATTTCATATAATACTGGTTTGGTGGTGATGAACTCCTTTAGCTTTTTCTTATCTGTGAAGCTCTTTATCTGACCTTCAATTCTGAATGATAGCTTTGCTGGATAGAGTCATCTTGGTTGTAGGTTCTTGCTATTCATCACTTTGAATATTTCTTGCCACTCCCATCTGGCCTGCATAGTTTCTGTTGAGAAATCAGCTGACAATCATATGGGTGCTCCCTTGTAAGTAATTAACTGTTTTTCTCTTGCTGCTTTTAATATTCTCTCTTTGTCTTTTGCTCTTGGCATTTTAATTATGATGTGTCTTGGTGTGGTCCTCTTTGGATTCCTATTGTTTGGGGTTCTGTGTGCCCCCTGGACTAGTAAGTCTATTTCTTTCACCAGGTGGGGGAAGCTTTCTGTCATTATTTCTTCAAATAGGCTTTCAGTATCTTGCTCTCTCTCTTCTTCTGGCACCCCCATAATTTGGATGTTGGTACGCTTGAGGTTGTCCCAGAGGCTCCTTACACTATCTTCATATTTTTGGACTCTTTTTTCTTTTTGCTTTTCTGATTGAGTGTTTTTTGCTTATTTGTATTTCAACTCTTTGACTTGATTCTTGCGGTCCTCTAGTCTGCTGTTAGATCTCTGTATAATATTTTTTATTTCAGTCAGTGTATGCTTAATTTCTAGTTGGTCCTTTTTCATATCCTGAAGGGTCTCACTAAATTTGTCGGCCTTTTCTAGAAAATTCTTGAAAAACCTTATAACCGTGGTTTTGAACTCTATATCCAGTTGTTTGTTTTCCTCCATTTCTTTCATTTGTGATCTGTTTCTTTGTCTCCGCATTTTTGCTGCTTTCCTGAGTTGGTAGAGTAGCTTTGTGTAGTAGGTGTCCTCTAGAGCACAGTGGCTCAGCCTCCCCAGTTACCTGAGGTGGACACTCTTGGTGCACCCCTTTGTGGACTGTGTGTACAGCCTTGTTGTAGTTAAGTCTTGAAATTGCAAAAGCCTCTGTGCTCAGCTTGGATGGGGCGGAGTTCCAGGGCAGAGCAGACAGCATTGGTTTCCCATCAGCCTTGCCCTATGAGGCCCCTGTGTCTCAGTGTCTCTCAGTAATCGCTGCAAGCACCTCTGAGAGAAAGCTGCCCTCGAGTTTCACCTGCTGCCAGACAGTCCAGTTTCTCCCTAAATGAGTCGGGGTTCCCAGAAACTTGCCCAGAACTGGAGTTCAGCGCAGTGGGGAGATTCTGTCTCCCTCCTGCTTGAGAAAGCCAGCTGCACACTCAGACTCTCGTACATTCAGTCCTCTCTGCGTGCGTGCTTCCAGATCTCTGCCTTCCGCAGCTCCCGAGTCTCAGTGTGCTTTCTCTTTTCCTGACAGTCCAGATTCCCCCCGAATGAGTCAGGTTTCCCAGCGTCTCACCCAGGACTGGAGTTCAGTGCAGTTGGGAGCTTCCTTCTCCCTCCTGCTTTAGAAAGTCATCCCTGCACTCAGCCGCCTGTGCACACAGCTGCCCATCCTCTCCACGTGCAAGTCTCTGTACCTCAGCCTTTTGCAGCTCCTCTGAATCTCAATGTGCTTTCCTATTTTCTTCTAGTTGCAGAATTTCCACTCAGCCAGCTTTCCTGTGGTTCTGGATGGTGTCCGTTTTGTCTTTTAGTTGTAGTTTTGATATTGTTGTGCGGGGCAGCAGTTTAGGTATTTACCTATGCCGCCATTTTGGTTTCTCTCCCCACCCCCCTTTTTTTTCAATTCACTGATGTACTGATGCTGGTGATAAGAAATATTGCCAGCACACCTGTGTAAGGTGGGGTTTTAGGTGGGGTGGGACTAGGGCAGAGTTGGCAAACTTATGGCCCTTAGCATTGCCACTACCCTTTCCCTAGCCTGTGGAATGTGTTGACAATTAATCATTATCATTTTTGAGCTATATTTTTTATGCTTTATTCCAGATAAACACTATCAATAGATAATATTGGTTTTTGAGCATTTACTGTGTGCCAGACACTTTTTTCAATACTTTATAGAAATTAAGTCCTTTGCCCAAGGACTCACAGCAGTCTGGCTACACAGCCCCAGGCTTCATCACTGTGCTTTCAGGCCTCTGGTCATAGTTAGCACAGAGCTGTAACCAGCACAGGTTGTTGAAATGCTGAAATACTTTGTAAGTACTGGTTAGGATGGGTCCCTTTGTGCCTTAGCCTGGTCCCTCCCTGGGGCCCACCTTTCCTACTTCCTAACAATAAAGAGTTTATGCCCAACACAGAGGAAAGTTTCCAGAAGCAAAGCAGACTCTGTTCTAGTCAGTGTTGGCCAGTGGTCAGGCCTTAGGAGTCATTAAATGTGGAACTTTAAATATCATCTCTGGATGTGACCCTTTTCGATCTTGGCTCTATGAATATTCACTATCAACATTATTCACATACCATGTTATCCTATCTAATAAAGAGGGAATATGCTAAGTGACCCTCACACTGTCACAAAGATGGCAGCACCCACAGCCAATAAGGAGGGAATATGCTACTTGACTGCCCCACCCTCAAAGATGGCGGCGCCCACAGCTGCAAGATGGTGGCGCCCACTCCCCTCAGCCCTGCCAGGGCGGCAGGCATGCGGCAAGCTGGGCCCACCCCCAAGCAGGCCCGGCCTTGCCGTGCGCCTCCCTCCAGAGTCCCCCAGTCCCCTCAGCCCCCCGGCCACCCAGAGCCAGCCTGAGATGCAGGCAAGCCTTGGATGGTGGCTGCCCAGCTGCCCAGGGCCAGCCTGAGGTACAGGCAAGCCTCAGATGGCAGCTGCCGGGCCACCCAGGGCCGCCCAAGCCTCAGGTAACCAGGGCTGAGGTTTGTGCTGCCGGCAGTGGCAGCAGCAGAGGTGTGATGGGGCGTCGCCTTCCCTTGATCCCTGGGTCGCCTCCTGCCCCTGAGGGCTCCCAGAGTGTGAGAGGGGCAGGCCAGGCTGAGGGAACCCCCTCCAGTGCATAAATTTTCATGCACCGGGCCTCAAGTCTATAATAAGAAAAGGGTAATATGCTAATTAGACTGGACATCATTCCAGATGTCTTTCCTGATGAAGCCAGGGTGGAGGGAAGCCAGGGTGCC
Source organism: Corynorhinus townsendii (assembly GCA_026230045.1). Lineage (NCBI taxonomy): Eukaryota > Metazoa > Chordata > Mammalia > Chiroptera > Vespertilionidae > Corynorhinus > Corynorhinus townsendii. The sequence continues at coordinate 181,541,200 of JAPDVU010000003.1, forward strand.
TAGGGGTGGCCTGTGGGAAGCCAGCCTGGGTCCCAGGTGCCTGTAGGTGGCTGGAGGAGGGAAGCCCAGGTCCTGGTGCTGGAGGGAATCTGGTGCCAGCAGCCGGGGGAAGGAAGGACTACTCTTGCACGAATTTTTGTGCATCAGCCCTCTAGTTTTAAATAACTTTAATTCACACTTTGTACTATAATAAAACCGTATCAAAATATAGAAAAGTATTTTTAAAAAGAACACCTGACAACATTACTCTTTTCTAATGAACTCATGTTTTTCTAAACCCCTTTCTTATCACTCGCCAAAGCTAATTTTCCATTGATAATATCATGCTAATGTTGCTTTCTTAATCGCTTTCCAAGAATACTAAAATTGGGTATTTTTCTATCTTCTTTTTTTAAAATATCAACTATCTGATTCCAAATTTCTCAGTGGAATGAAATTTCACTTTTATACCTCTAGTTTCTGGTTCACACTTTCCTGTTTGGATCAATTTCCCAGTCCATCCCTGAGCTGTGTCTTATTATCAGAAGCTGCTGGGTATCTTTGAGATACCCCAGAACCAGAGACCTTATACAGAGCAGGCAGTCAATGAAGGCTGGTCCCACCACAGCCCAGAGAAGGTGAGGCTTGTCCAGGGAGTGGGTGCTGGAGCCCCTCTGCTCTTGTCTATCTACACAAACACCCAACTCCCCTATACTCCAAAACTCTGTTTCATTCCAGGACTTGGATTTTCTGGCTCTTGTATTTGAACAACCACTGGCAATTTCTCTTAGGACTCTGGCTGCTGATCCATTCTCTGTCTCAATTCCTCCATCCCTCTTTTTGCTGCAGACTCATCATCCTGACGGCTCCCTCCTATCACTGACCCAACCAGGCCTGAGCTCCATTTTTTTGCCAAGCTCCATGGGGCAGACCTGGCATTTTCTGAGCTAGTTTCTTCTGAGATGTAAATTAAACACTGTAAAGTTTCCACTGAGTTCAAACCCCTTAACTGAAGCTGAGCCAACAGTGTGGTGAATTGAATATGAAAAAGACCAAGTGCATGATGACATTCAGGCATTTATAGAAAGAGAATCAGTTAACAGTAGTAGGGAAAACAATAAAACATGCGTATTAAAATGTATTGTCTATTCACACTGTAAGAGTGAAGAGAAATGATCTCAAATTGTAGCTATTGAATAATGTAAGAGGGAAGAGAAACTCAGGAAGGAGAAACTATAGAGTAAGAAACTGTGAACTTTCCTCCTCTGGAGGTTATGGAGGATCTGCAATAGTTTTAGACAAAGCTGAGTGGAAGAAGAGCTCTGACCTTCTGCCTTCCAGAAGGAAAGCAGCTGGAAAATGGTTCTGCATCAGAAATCAGGATTAGCATTACTCAGTAGAAGTAACAATGTAGAAAGCAAATCCTGTATCTAAGATAACTGTTGCCTGCCTCCAGAGTGTGAATGTATTCAATTTCAGAGGTTTATAAAATGGTGTAAATGTGTTACTTTCTATTTTGAAGCTTTGGACATACTTATAATACACATTGTCATAGGCAAAGGAAAAAAAAATAAAATTGCCTCCAGGACATCCTAACATACAGCTTTTAGAAATCCTTTCCTCTTTCCATTTATGAATGCATTTGAATGTTTATTCATTTCATCGATTAATCAGTATCTGATTTGTTGCTGTGAGCAGGCAATCTGCTAAGCTCTGGGGACAGACAGATCAGCGCTGGGCCTGCTCTTGGTAATTTAAAGCCCAGGGAACATGGCTTACAGAAATATATTATAAAGCTGTAGCCTTCCTATTGTAAGTCACAGGTATTACTTAAAACTTTCTATTTTCATTGTCTGAGGTGATTTGTATCTTTTGTGTCCACTAAGTTTATCCATAGTCTTTACTTCACTGTTGCCTTACACATAACCATGGTTGGGAGAAAATAAGAGAGCTAAGTTTTATCTTTCTATTCTGACTACTTGGAAACCACACCACTGTCTTTTTTTTTTAATATATGTATTTTATTGATTTTTTTACAGAGAGGAAAGGAGAGGGATAGAGAGTTAGAAACAGTGATAAGAGAGAAATATCGATCAGCTGCCTCCTGCACACCCCCTACTGGGGATGTGCCTGCAACCAAGGTACATGCCCTTGACTGGAATCGAACCTGGGACCCTTCAGTCCACAGGCTGATGCTCTATCCACTGAGCCAAACCGGTTAGGGGACCACTATCTTGTTAGGGGGTTCCTTAAGAAGGAACTGGCTGGTCAGGCTGGCGTGGCTCAGTGGTTGAGGGTCGACCTATGAACCAGGAGAGCATGGTTTGATTCCCAGTCAAGGCACATACTAGGGTTGTGGGCTTGATCCCCAATAGAGAGTGTGCAGGAGGCAGCCAATCAACAATTCTCTCTCATCATTGATGTTTCTCTCTCTCTCTCTCTCTCTCTCTCTCTCTCTCTCTCTCTCTCTCTCTCTCTCTCTCCCCCCCTTCCTCTCTGAAATCAATAAAGATATGTTTAAAAAAATGTGTTACTAAAAAAAAAAAAAAAGGTACTGGCTGGAAAAATGGAGTGTTTGTTAGTATTAACCCCTTTGTCTTAGTTGCCTTTCTTTAAAAAAAAAAATGTGTGTGTGAAAGTGTGTGTGTGAGTGACATAACATGGCACACCTATAGAATGTGCATTGTAAAGCCTAATGACTAATTCCTAATTTGTACTCTTCCCAGACAATTTTATGATCCAGAACACTTTCAATCCATGGAACCTTTCTTCATTTACATGCTATTGAGGTCATAAAATTTTCTCTTCTCTCTTTTATTTTATTTTATTTTTTTAAAAGCTTCATTGAGAGGTCATTTACATACCATAAAAATTGCCCTTTTAAAGTGTACCATTCAATGGATTTTAGTATACTCTCAGAGTTATGCAACCACAGCCACAATCTAATTGTAGAATGTTTATTTCAGTGACTCTAAAAAGAAATCCTCTATTCATTAGCAGTCACTCGCCATTACCCTGTTCCCCAGGCCTTGGCAAGCAGTCTCTACTTTCTGTCTCTATATATTAGAAAGCAGGTAGTTTTCAACTAGATGTAATCACGTATGACGATATTTGCCATTTAAATTGCATTCTCTTTTCTTCCTCTATCTCTGTGCTTTCATCTGAAGTCCTCTCATCTGTTGGAAGACCCTCCATTAGCATTTTCTTGTAATGGTCTTCTGGTGATAAGCTCTTTTTGTTTCTGTTTGTAAGTCTTCAGCTTTACTGAGATGAAGCTCCCTGGAAACTGGGTTGGAGTCAGAAGCACTGGCTGACTTCCAGTTCCTCTGTATTTCTAGGATGCCTTCTGCGGGGTCCCCTCACCATGCACAGGGTGGGTTACCAGGGTACCCTGGATTGCAAGTGTTTTAACCTTCTTCTTCCCTGGACCAAGTCAACGCTTAGCTCAGCCTCTCACTCATTCCGAGGGCACAAAGGGCTCCAAATGCTGTCTAACCCTTTATCTTTTCCTGCCCTGGTACTTCTCTACTGTGAATCATCCGATGCTATGAGGCAAATGTTGTTTAATCTGGTTTTCTATGCATGGAGAGAGAGAGAGAGAGAGAGAGAGAGAGAGAGAGAGAGAGAGAGAGAGAGAGAGAGAGAGAGAGATGATTGGAATCATCTAGTACCCCATTATAGGGTGAGAAAGTCCCTCTCACTTTTTCATGCCATGACATTCCTATTTTCCCCAGGGTTAGTTAGCACTACAAGGATATTAGTTTGCTATCTTCTACCTTAGAGTTACAACAAGTAGAGCCTAGGAGCCTAAGCACCAGACCTGCACCTTTAAAGGAAAGAAACAAACCCCAGGTTTCCTTGAAAATCCTGGGAAAAGAAATCTTTAGAAAAATGTCTTTTAATCACCTTTCTATATTTTTCTTAATTTCCACCATAGAATCTGCTTCACAAGAAAACATAAAAGTTTTTAAAGCAGAGTGAGGAAAAAGGATTAACATTAGCGATAAAATAGCCGAATAACTTTGCTAATAATTTCTTTCACAACCATGGGGAAATATGAGCATTTTCCTATGAAGTGATTGTTAAAAACTTATGTCATGTAATGTTAAAGCTTAAAGTTTTGGAAAGAAAAATTATTAAACTTCCTTTGAGAAGCAATTTGGTCCTGCAGTCAAATTAGACACAACAGAGCAGCTGGTGACTCGTGGGCGATGGAGGCATTCTCTGGAGCCAGGAATGGGGAAAGTTTATAATTTTGGTGCCATAATTGCAAGGAGGCAACAGTAAGCTATATAGACTATGGTTGTCCAGAGTAAATCCAGGGTAGGCTGATAGCCACAATTCTCATTATAAATGACTAATCAATCAAGAACTGGGAAGTAGATATCTAATAGTTGTCTGATAACATCTTTTCTATTTTTCAATAATGGAGAGAAATAGGAATAGCAAAAAATTATTGAGAGCAAAGAAAGAAAGATCATCAGCAGCAGCATCTTTATCATCGCTACTTTTACTGAGCACACTTACATGTGTCAGGCACTCTTCAGAGCTCTTGACTTCACTTATTTAATATCCTCAGTTGCTTTCTGAGATACTTGCACAGTTCAGGGAACTGGAGCCCAGTCTAGTGGTGACTTGGCAGAGAAAAGCCCGTCCTCTATGAACATCTGGACTATAAACCATTTGAAGGAAAATAGAGCCATCAGTTCAGGAACTAATGAGTAGCTGGAGTGTCAAAATTCTGCTACTTCTAAGGAAAAGATGAAACAGAATCTTCCTTTATTCACCAACAAGTAATTTTCAATTTTGAAGAAGATTAAAAACTCAGGATTAGATTTAGTGATGATGAATTATAGCTAAAACTGTATTAGTCATCAGGGCACTTATTTGTGCCTACATTATTGACTGTCTTTATAAATGGCTCCTTTGGCATCTTAAATGGATTGTTTTTTATATTTTCTAGGCATCTAAATATTCATGTAAATACTCTGATATGGCAATAATCCTTAGATGGTGATTTTCATTTATCTTATCATATATTTGCAGAATAGAATGCTTACGGAAAACTATGATAACACCTCTTTATAACTGTTCTCTGAATTTTGGGCCAAGTATGAAGGAAAAAAAATTGGACATGTCTATAAATACAAATAGGTCAGCAATGATGTATTGCAGGACACTCTTTCTTAGAAGCTAGGTATAATGCTCATTCTCTTTAAAAAAGATTATCAGGTAGATAAAATGCTGTTCTAATCCCTCACACTGTATAAGAGGGAAAGAATGCAATCACTGAACACATGGGAAATGAAAGAGACAGAGTAGGTGAAACAGACTGTGAAGCAAGAGTCTGCTTCTACTTTGTTTTCTGTACAACTGGAAAGGCCACAGTATTCAGCACTTATCCAAGATGTGCAAAGAAGACTTAAAATTATTTATAAACAACACCACCACAACAACAGAAAACCCTGGCAGTCTCACTCACAGAAACAGGGCCAAAAATAAAATACAAAAGACAGCTTTCATTTTGTTGCTAAGTCACAGTAGTGCCTGAACAGTTTCACATGTATCCCTCACATAATGGAAAAACAGGCCAAGAAATAAGACTTAGAAGCACAGTGAGAAAAGATGAGCAATAGTCATTTCTTAAGGGTAATTATTTATTTCCAGATATAATCTTTACTTGGCAAAGAAAAACTGGCATGGTAGATTCTCCAACTTCTTTATAACATAGGATGCCAGTGATGTCATTGGCTTATGGCAGGTATTTCATTAGGTCTCTTGTGCCCTGAGCCCACCAATTTTGGCTGTCTTCAGACCATTGTGTGCAACAAGTACTCAAACTAGCTTGGAAGAATTGTATGTACACTCAGAAGCAGGTCTTATTTCATGGATGTGCAACCTGCACAGTCATTCAAGGCCCTGCTCTTAGAGGGACTCCACTCTTGGTTTAATTTTCTACAGTCACTGTATTGATGTTCTTCACAATTTTTGAACCAGGGGCCTCTTCATTTTACAGTTTTCATTTTACATTGGGCCCTCCAAACTGTGTAGCTGGGCCTTCTAAAGAGAGGGGGGGAAATGGACTTCAGGACCACCTGCGAGGCTGATGAATTCCTTAGCAAAATAATTTTTATAATCTCACTAAACAAAAATAAATGTGACACATTAAATTAAATACATTAAAACAAAATGTTCCTGTATGGCATAGAACATCAATACTTAATACTGGTGAGTGTAATAAATATTTTATATAGACCAATCAAGCTTTTCAGCTTTTCTCATTATTTGTTCTCTCTTCTCTAAAACAGTCATTAGTTTTGAGCTTCATCATCTACAGACTGACAACCACACTTTCCAGTGCTAAAGGTCACTTTCCAGCAGTTCACATGTTCACATGCAGTGGCTCCAGGTTTTCATGGTTTCCTGTCTCTCCTCTCCTCTCCTCTCCTCTCCTCTCCTCTCCTCTCCTCTCCTCTCCTCTCCTCTCCTCTCCTCTCCTCTCCTCTCCTCTCCTCTCCTCTCCTCTCCTCTCCTCTCCTCTCCTCTTCTCTCCTCCTTGCTTCCTTCCTTTTCTTTCTTGTTTTGTTTTACTTTTGTAGTCTTCCCCAAAGATTTTCAATGGGCAAAATGAAGAGAATTTAACATTATAACTTTGGGAGCATCTATTATTTCTTCCATTCTTCTTGGAGGGGATAGCTACCCAGGTTTGTTTTGTTTTTTGTTTGTTCGTTTGTTTTTTGTTTTGTTTTGTTTTTTATTTTAAAAGTAGGAAAATCATTTGAGCACAATTTCCACAAGACAGTCCTAACTTTTGACACCAAATGCAAATTTGGGGGGGGGGGGTTCCCGAAACCACCCTCATTTTAGATAATCTGCTAGAAGGAGTCACAGACCCATTGAAAGCTGTTATTATAGGAATGTTACAGGGGAAGGATACACATGAAGGAAACAGCCAAGGAAAGAAGCACACAGAGCAGAGTCCAGAAGATGTACCAAACACAGAGCTCCCGCTGTCTTCTCTGCACAAAGTCAGTATGTGTCACCTTCCTGGCATTTATGTGTGATAATATGCACAGAATATTGCCAACCACTGAAGGGCACATGAGCCTTTGGTGTACAGAGGTTTTACTGGGGCTCATCACATATGTCTGACCTTTAGTCATTAGCTCCTCCCACAGGTCAGGCTAATAAGTTCAGTCTCCAGTTCTCCCAGAGGCCAGAACTGAGATGCCATCATAAACCACACTGTTAGACTGTCCAGTGGCCAGAGCCCCCAGTGAGCAAAGACATTTCTGTCAGGCAGGACATTCCAGGGGCTTAGATATTATATCTCAATAGCCAAGGGCAATGACCAGACCTCTCTTAAGATAAGGTTGATTGTTCACTACACAAGTATAATGATTCCCCCTCCCTAACCCCTCCCATCCCTTACTTATCACTCAAATTCAAAATTATTCTATATAATAAAAGCCCAGCAACCAAAACTGTGGAACAAGAAGAACAACCAGAAACCAGAATGATCACGGCCCCTCGCCCCAGCGGGCCCACTCCTGAGGGAGTGGTTGGGGGCAATCAGGCAGGCAGGCGAGTGGTTAGGGGTGATCAGGCAGGCAGGCAGAGGCAGTTAGGGGTGATCAGGCAGGCAGTCAAAGACAGTTAGGCATGATTATGGAGGCAAGCAGAGGTGGTTAGGGGTGATGAGGCAGGCAGGCAAGTGATTGGGGCAATGAGGCAGGCAGGCGAGTGGTTAGAGGTCATCAGGCAGGCAAGTGAGCAGTTAGGAGCCAGTGGTCCTGGATTGCTAGAGGGATGACTGGCAGGTGGACATCCCGCAAAAGGTCCCAGATTGCAAGAGGGTGCAGGCCAGGCTGAAGGAATCCCCTCTCCCTCCTGTGCATAAATTTCATGCACCGGGCCTCTAGTAATACCAATAATGGCCAATCTGATTTCATCTGATAGTGTGCTAGAGCCCACTCATAACCAGTTCACAAAAACTGATCCTATATAATAAAAAGGTAATATACAAATTGACCATCACTCCAACACATAAGATGGCCTCCCCCATGTGGACACAAGATGGCCGGCAGGGGAGGGCAGTTGTGGGCAAGCAGGGGAGGGCAGTTAGGAGGGACCAGGCCTGCAAGGTAGGGCAGTTGGGGGCGATCATGCCTGCAGGGGAGGACAGTTAGGGGGGGTCCCAGGCCTGCAGGGGAGGGCAGTTGGGAGAAACCAGGCCTGCAGGGGAGGGCAGTTGTGGGGGTACCCAGGCCTGCAGGGGAGGGCAGTTGGGGGTGACCAGGCCTGCAGGGGAGGGCAGTTGGGGGCAATCAGGCTGGCAGGGGAGTGGTTAGGGGGTGATCAGGCTGGCAGGCAGAAGTAGTTAGGGGCAATCAGGCAGACAGGCAGGTGAGTGGTTAGGAGCCAGCAGTCCTGGATTGTGAGAGGGATGTCCCAGATTGGAGAGAGTGCAGGATGGGCTGTGGGACACACAGCCCCCCTCCCCATGCATGAATTTTGTGCACTGGGACTCTAGTTGTTAAATATTTAAGAATTTTGTAAGCTTGTGTTCAACACAGCCATTAATAAAAAATAAGATATATAAACTTATGATTATTTAAATTAGATTTAACAAAGATAATGCTCAAAACTCATCATTTTCTAATTATGTATTATATTTTCCCATTAATACGTTCTCAATCTAATTTACAGCTACTATGTCTGTATGATGAAATATTGTAGAATGATGCTGCAGTGCATCTCTTCCCCTCTGTGTTAAGTGACAGTAGAGTGGTAGTGTTGTAGGTGGCAGGATTGTACCAGGTGTTAGATTGGTGGGGTCAGACTGGACCAGGGCTCAGCAACCTAGGTACTTGATTTCTGGCAAGGAAAGAATTCAGAGCCAAGACCCAAACTATAAGAGAACATTTATTTGGTAAATCACAGAGGTAAAAAAAATAAAAAGTAATTCCTAGAAGAAATGGGCTTAGGAAGTAAGTTACAGAAGTAAAGCAAGGGCCCTTGGAGCTTGGGAGTGAGAAAGCTAATGGTAATGCACCTGGAGGGTGGGGGTGGGGAAAGGCACTCGCATGCTCCCAGGAGGGAGAGCTTTTAGGGGAGGTTCCAGGGGAAGATCTTAATAGAATATTCAGCAACTTTCCAGGTGTGTCCTTTTACTCTTGTCTGTCTAACTGCCTACCACAATAGCATGAAATTGACCATGGTAAGAATATTTAAACAACGAAATTCAGGAAATGCTATTAATCAGGGCTTATATTGCTCTTCTTTAATTGTGAGAAGCATCTTTCTGCTGATCTGATACTGAAGCTGTTAGGAGTAGACTGTGACAACCTTGGGGTAAATTTCTGTTAAGTTATTTAAAAATATAAATCATAGTACTTCTAGATCTGATAATTCTGATGGAAAATTTTTTCTTAAAAACATTAACTGTATACAAATAAGTTTAGTGTAAGTCTGCATTTAATTTTAATTTATACAATGGAATTTTAGTGTTTCCTCTGACATTTTCTATATGTTGTGGAGGCTGTACTAACACCAAAAGTGGCATTTTGATTTGTATATCACTAAAATGCAAACAAAGATGTATATAATTAAAATTTAATTTCTATGAAAATGCTGTTTTTTTCTGTTGTATACAATAATCTTACATTTTAATTTCTGTTTCTAAGACTATAGACATTTGCTTTGCAAGGCAGCTGCAGTTTTCCAAACCAGAGACTTTAAATTCTTTGAAGAAATCTAGTTAAGTATTTGATTTGCTTTATTGCAATATACATATGTATGTTTTTTTCTTATAGTAATTTGCTGACCAAGTCTATTGCCTGTGAGCCAGATATTATAAGATCACAATCAGTTTTTACTAGCGTTTTATTTAATTCTGTGCAGATGGCACAGAGATGGGCTCTGGGGATGGAAAGGGAAGCCAGTTTACCTCTATGAGGGGCCCCTCTTCTTTCCTGTGGCTGCTGCAACCAGACCACATGGCACCCCTCACTTGCTGCAATAGGTGCTGGACCAGCTTCTTCTTCTTTTTTTCAAAATATATTTTTATTTATTATTATTTTTTAAATATATTTTATTGATGCCAGAGAGAGAGAAAGAGAAACATCAATGATGAGATAGAATCATTGATTGGCTGCATCCTGCACACCCCCCACTGGTTCATAGGTTGATGGTCATAGGTTGATGCTCAGCCACTGAGCCATGCCAGCCAGGCTGGGCCAGCTTCTTAGAGTACAGGCTGACTGCCCTACAATAGATTCCATGGGTGGTAGGGATAAGGTATTTTAATTTTCTTGTTTTTCTAGCTTTCTGTATTTTATTTAACAATTGGTAATAGTTAAATAACTAAGCTACAAAAAATATTGTTAATATAAATTATGTTATCAGCTCTTTTCCTGAATTTCTGCCTTCGTAACATTGCATTTGTTCCTTTATATAGGGTGTATCTGAACAGGTATATAAGACTGAAAAGGCATAGTGTAGTAATTTGAAATTGGTTTTATTAAAATAGCTATTTGCCCTTGATTTATTTTTAGTTGTGTCCTCATTTCTTTCAGAAATCTGGTCTATTTTAATTTGTACAAGTGACTTAATCTGTATGAGCCTCAGAGAGGCACTTTGGTGATAATTTGTGTTAAATTGCTCTGAGTGGACAAAAGGTGTCTTAGAAGGTAGTATTGCTCTAATTATAAGGCCTTAAAAATAATCAGAGACTAAATAACAAGAATTCAATCTAATTTCCTTTTGGGCCCCTTGGTTAGTCAAGATGAGTGCTTTACACGCTATGAGAGAAGCAGAAGGGATGATGGGCCGACAATGTAAACACTTTCACAGTATTTTCCTGTAGCACAGAGCAGTATTGGATCAGAAATGATGGAGCTACAAAGGACATGTTGAATTTCAAAAAATATTTACTTATTGGTTTGTCTTTAAAGGGACTTTGAAGTACCTCACTGTTTTCAAGTAAATCAATCCAAACTTCATTGTCTGTACTAACTACAATTGAGATGCCACTGAAGTTAGAGGGAAGCTTAATGAACGCTCTGTGCTCAGAAATCTGGAATCCCTCTTAGAGGTTCCCCTTATGTCTTCCCCTTTCTATTTCTTTTTGTAGTCCCAGCTGTGATCCTTATTCTCTTCTCCCCATTGTCATAGAGAACTTTGATACCATTTCATCTTAAACAAACAAGCAAGCAAACAAACAACACAGCTCAGATAAGAAGTGGGTAGGCAGAACTGTGCCTCTTACAAGGGTGAGTTTAGGGTGATTTGAGGGAGAAAAGTTCTGCTGTCTATAAAAATATATTATTAGAGTTACTCTTTGAGAGTAAGACGTCTCTAGAAAGGCCTTATTAATTATAGGTAAGGATTGATACATTGGCCTATTGTGACTGCTATCATTTCAGCAAGGACAGTTTCCCTATCCAAGGCAGTTGTTAACTTGCTGATTGAACGCGAGTCTCGGCTCTTGCCTTCCTCTCTGAACAACATGAGCTTCAGTATCTGCTCCAACTTCTCCTCAAACTACTGGATGCTGGACGCCTGTAGTCACTCAGCTACAGGGCCAGGCCAACCAGCAGTGTGGCCAGCATCTATGCAGATACCTGGGGCTTGGGCTCCCAGATCTCTGTGTCCCACTCTACCAATGTGCGGAGTGGTTGGGGGTCCAGGGGCCTGGCTGTAGGGATGGCTGGGGGTCTGTCGGATATAGGGGAGCATCCAGAGCTAGAAGGAGACTATACAATGCCTGAATGACCACCTGGCCTCCTTTCTAGGGAGGGTAAGAAGACTGGAGGCTGATAATCGGAAACTGGAGATCAAAATTTGGGAACACCTGGACAAGAAGGGACCCCAGGTTAGAGACTGGGCTCATTATTTCAAGACTATCAAAGGCTCATATCTTTGCAAGTTCTGTCGACAATGCCTGCATCATTCTACAGACTGACAAGGCCTACCTTGCTGCTGATGACTTCTGGGTCAAGTATGAGACAGAATTAGCCATGCACCAATCTATGGAGAGTGACATCAATGGGCCCCGAAAGGTCATTGATGACATCAATATCACTTGGCTGCCGCTGGAGAAAGAGATCAAGGCTCTCAAGGAGAAGCTGATCTTCATGAAGACCCACGAGGAGGAGGTAAGTGGTCTACAAAACCAGATTGCCAACTCTGGGTTGACTGTGGAGTTGGCTGCCCCCAAATCTCAGGACCTCAGCAAGAACATGGTGGACATTTGAGCCCAGTATGATGAGCTGGCGTGGAAGAACCGAGAGAAGCTAGACAAGTACTGGTCCCAAGAGACTGAGGAGCACACACGGTGGTCACCCTGCAGACTGCTGAGATAGGAGCTGCTGAGATAATACGGACCTGAGACATACGGTCCAGTCCTTGGAGATTGACCTGGACTCAATGAGAAATCTGAAGGCCAGCTTGGAAAACAGCCTGTGGGAGGTGGAGACCCGCTATACCATGCAGATGGAGCAGCTCTGACTCCAGGTCCTAATGCACCTGGAGTCAGAGCTGGTCCAGGAGTAGGAGGCTCTGATGAACATCAAGGTCATGTTGGAGGCTGAGAGTGCTACCTACCACTGCTGCTAGAAGGCGGGGTGGACTTTAATCTTAATGATGCCCTGAACAGCAGCACTCCATGCAATCCATTCAAAAGACCACCACCCGCAAGACTGTGGACAACAAAGTCCTAAGGTGGTAAAGGCAGCAGAAGTGGGGCACCCCTTGGGCAGGAGGCCAAGAAAAAAGTTCAGAGATCACTGAATATTAAAAAAAAAAAAGTTAGACTTTTATGGTATTAACCTTACACACACACACACACACACACACACACACACACACACACACACAATTTGAGCAGCTTTGATCATCCAGCCCAGTACTTAGCACATTGTAGCATAAGGTCTCTCCCCCTCCCTCCCCTCCCCCCTCCTCTCCCCTTCCTTCCCCTCCTCTCCCTTTCCTTCCCCTCCACTCCCTTTCCTTCCCCTCCACTCCCCTCCCCCCCCTCTTCCCTTCCCTTCCCCTCACATCTCCTCTCTCTTTCTCTCAGCATGTTGAGAGAGAGAGAGAGAGAGAGAGAGAGAGAGAGAGGAACATTGATGTGAGAAAGAACCATTGATCAGTTGCCTTCCCTAAGTTCCCCCACTGGGATCAAACCCACAACCCAGGTATGTGCCTTGATGGGCAATGAACTGGCAACCTTTTGGTGCTCAGGACTACACTCAGCCAACTGAGCCATTCCTGTGGGGCTTCCTACCCTTCATATATTTTTATGAAATTAATGGCAGGCAAAGAGGAAAGGCTATAGTGTGTTCAGGTGTGTGTGTAGTCTGGATATTAAAGCTACCAAGGGCCAAAAGTTTTGATGCTAGGATGAAAACATTACTCAGTCACTAATTTTCAAGTCACCAAAAAAACAAAGTGTAACGGATGAAATGCATCCTGCCTTGGAATATTTGTCTTAATTCATTGAGTTTTCAACTATTCAGATAGACCTTTAAGTTAAAAAAAAATCAGTGCAGTAAAGAGTCACACAAATGCTGAGTCAGAATAAGAATGATATCTTTTATTTTATTTTATTTTTTTAGGTCCACGAAACCTTTAAAAATTTTGGAGAGATGGGAATAAAATGGTGCATTTTGTATTTTAAGTTTTTCTGTCCGGATATATAAAATTCCAGGTAATCTCATTAACCACAGCAATAAAAATTTACAAGGAGCCTCAAAGAGTTAACAGATTTTTCAAACCTGGTGAACTTCTAGTACTCATCACCTAACTTATTTACATATTAAAATTAGTAATTTTTAAGAAGAAAACCTTTCATTAAACAGGAAGATTGGGAGCCAAAGCCAGAGGCCTAAACACATGGGTTTGTTTTAAATCTATTGATTTAGCAGGAACAGAACACACACGCCCACAGCCCAGGATATAATAATCAGACCCAAGTGATAAGCGTAATGGGAGGAAACAGTAAGTTGCTCAGTACCTCCCGTATCATCTCGAGAGTTTCAGAAAAACTAAACAAAACCAACAACAAAAAACTACGAGAAGAAAAATGTTTTAAAAGCCACTTCAGCGTCCAGACCCACACCAAAAATCGAACCTGGGACTTTTTATAAGTGCGAGCAGACCGATGGAGGGTAAAGGAAAACAGCCAGTGGCGCCTCTGGACAACCCGGGCAGGGTGGGCAGGAAGCCCACGCCAGGGAGACCCTTTCTCCTGGTTTTCGGAAAGGGGCTTGGGAAACTCATTTCCCCGGGGTCCCCTCCACCCACGGCTGCAACCACCGACGCAGCGCCGGTTGGGGAACAGAAGGGCCCGGGAAGGGGATGCGGACAGGGCGGCGGGACGCGAGCGCGGTGCCGGCGGGAGTCACTGTCCCTGTGTCCCCAGCGCAGGCGCTGCTGTTGTCCGGGGTGCTGAAACCCGGGAGCTTCCCGGGTGGCAGCGGCCACTTTTCTGTCTGAGGGAGGGGCGCGGGGATTTCCGGCCCCAGCTAAGCCCGCCCGGGCCCCAGGTGCCACCAGATGAGGTCCTCCCCAGCCCCGTTAGGGGAAGGAGAGAAAGGGGATGGGATGAGCATACCGGGCAGGGCAGGCGGGAACCCGCCTCTCCGGGCGGCTCAGCGCCGGGAGCCCCGCTCCACCTGCGCGCGAACTCTCGCCGCCCGGGGACGCCGCGCCCGGGGACAGACCGCGGCGGCGAGCCTGGCGCGGGCGGCGGGCGCTGGGGTGTGTGTGGGTGAGCGGCTCCAGTCCCGGGATGGGGGGGTGGTGGAGGCTAGAGCGAGCGGGGCATGCGCAGTGGTGCGGAGGAGGTGGCGATGGCCCGGGGAGGCGGGGGGACTGCTGTTTATTTGCAGCTGGGCCAACTCGGAGGCGCGGGCGGCGGCGGAGCGCGGGGCGCCGGCGGCAGGTCCAGTGCCCGCCGCATCATGCCCGAGCCCACCTCCAGGCAGCCGCCGCGCGCCGCCGGGGCCCCGGCCGGGGAGGATGCCAGACGCCCGGGAGAGGCCAGGGCAGCGGTGGCGGCGCAATGGTGGTGACAAGCTCTGTCCGAGGCGGCGGCGGGGACCGCGCGCCCTCCCGGCGGCGGGACTGCGGACTCGTGCCGGCCGGTGCGGCGGCGCTGCTGGCCGGGGCGAGTTGCCTGTGCTACGGCCGCTCCCTGAAGGGCGAGTTCGTGCACGACGACGTGTGGGCGATCGTGAACAACCCCGACCTGCGGCCCGGCACCCCGCTCCGCTGGGGCATCTTCACGAACGACTTCTGGGGCAAGGGCATGGCTGAGAACACCAGCCACAAGTCCTACCGGCCGCTCTGCGTCCTCACCTTCAAGTGAGTCCTCATCTCGCGCTCGCAGCGGTTTAAATCTCTTCACTTCCCCAGCGCGGGCTGGGAGAAGTTGCGGGACTGGTTTGGTGGGCGTTTCTTTTCCAGACTCTCCACGCCGCTCTGCTCTGTGGACCTCGGTCCCGCTTCTCTGGGCTCCTGGGCGGTTCGGGAGGCGCGGGCTGGGGAGTTGGGATCGAGTTTCTTAAGAGTCTGCGCTCCGGGCGGGTTAGTCTATCGGAACAAGACTGGGAGAGGGGCTGGGGGAGCTGTCTCCGCACCCCCCCCCCCCGCCCCTGCTGGAACGTGGTCAAGTGAGACCAGTGCGGGCCCAAGGAGTTCCGAATAGGTGGCTGTGGTGGTTCCAAGTTGGGAATTCCTCAGAGGCATATAGGCAGCTTTGCAGATGGGGACTGTATCAGTCCCTTAGAGGTCGCGTTCCGAGGAGATGAGGCAGGATCCCTGAATTGCCAGGGCTGCCTGAGTTTTGGGGAGGAGCAGGGGAGCGAGCAGAGGAGCTTTCCCGACGCGCAGCCTTGGCTGCGCCGGGACCTCTCCAGCCTGCGGAAAGAACCCTGATGTAGACTTTAAAAGGTGCAAAGCAAAGGAATGCAGAAGCGTGGGAGCCTCTGGGGATCCTGGCGTCCCAGTGGAAATAGTTTTTCTTTTACAACCTCGGAGTCATGATTCAGCATTTCTGGTGTGAATAACGTGTAAAGGGACCCGAGGGAACGCCAGTTTTTTTTTGTAGGGTGGAGATTTTCTTGAATTTAAAAGAGAGCTAGCTTCAGATAGAAGGGGCGAAGGGCTGCTGTGAGGGAAGTGCTATTTCATACATCACGAGCTTGACTCAACCGCTTCTAATTTGACTCAGCATTGAAGCTCGTAATGTGTCGGATAAAACTGTTGAAATAAGGTTGGTTCTGTATCATCAGCCTTCTGAGGCTTTTCCAACGGGTGTAATCTGAACCCGTCTTTATGGTAACGATTATTTGAGACGGGAATCGGCAGTTTGAAAAGCCTGCCCTGGCGGCTGGGGTCTCTTGACAGGTGTCTCTGAAGGCTTAGAAAAGGAAACCGTAGCAATTGGCAACAACCCATGGGCTTTTGACTTAATTATTTTCATTGAAAGTTTCATGTTTTAAGGGGGGCGAGGAAATTGCACATTTGACTCTGAAGAGAATATTTTATAAACATTTGTCCTCTTGGAAAGTGGTTTTGGTTTCCAGCTGAAAGTCAAAAGCCCATGAATTGTTGCCAATTGCTATGGTTTCCTTTTCTAAGTCATCAGACACCTGTCAAGGGACCTCACCCTGGCCTCCAGCTAGAGTTGCTCAGTACTTTCAGTTTTCCCAGTGTTTGTTTAAAATCTGCAAAAATGGCACAAATATAAATGTTTAACTTTCAGACTGACCTGATTTTTAATCTGTGACACTGAGAGCTGATGGTTAATTTAAGCTGTGGAAGCTCACAGCATGAGGTGTGCCGGACTTAAAACTGCCATGGAGACCATCTAGGTCCCTGGTCTGAGCATTTTCCATTTAAAAAAGGTCAGTGCCCAGTTGGTGGAGAGTGAGGAAGAGTGTTTTCACTTCTTGACTTTGTAAAAAGGTTTTATTTATTTACTTACTTATTTACTTATTTTTAATCCATGCAGGAGATGGCAGGGGCAGAAGAGAGGAGTGTGGGAATGGAGAAGAGCATGAGGCAAGGCCTTTGATGAAGGGGAAAGTTGGTAGGGATATGGCAGAACAGGGGCAAAGGAGAAGGAGTGTTGGGGGTGGGGTGGGAAGAGAGCATCTCTCGGAATCACAGGTTATAAAAAGCAGCATGGTGTCTAAGGTGCATTGCTCTTTGTGTAGTGAAGCTCACCGGCTATGTAATGAAGACTTTTAAAAACAATTCTTTTGAGAAGATTGAGTTGCAAATCTGGAGTGCAACTGAGCACTAATTGGAAAGGGATGGGTGCCTCTTCAGACACAGAAAGTGAACTAAACTTTCTGTTCTCATAGGTGTTGACTTAAATAAGACCTGGAGCCCGGCCAGTGTAGCTAAGGGGTTGGCGGTGGATCCAAGAACCCAGAGGTCACTGGTTTAATTCCCAGTCAGGGCACATGCCCAGGTTGTGGGCCTGAACCCCAGTAAGGGGTGTGCAGCAGGCAGCAGATCAATGATTCCCTCTCATCGATGTTTCTATATACTTCTCCCTTCCTCTCTTTCTAAAATCAATAACACACTTAAATAAATAAATAAGACCTGGACATTTCCTTTACACAATCATCTGAGGTGAAACTGATGCAATAGCCTAAAGCCAGGCATGTATAAAGGATGACACAAACTATGCTAGACCGACACAGCTCTAAAGATTGTTGCAAGGAAGGGCACAAAATCACACTTATTAAGCTATTCAGTGTGAACCACGCATTGGCCTTTATGATTTTTATTTTAGGTAGTTGGTAAAAACCCCAAGTGGCCTTTTACATATGTTCAAACTACTTTAACTATATCTAAGTTAGGCCTGTGTGGACAAAGATCTTTGAGAATTTAAAACCATTGTACGAATTTTATTTATTTATTTATTTATTTATTTCTATTGTGGTAAGGACACTTAATATGAAATCTACCACCTTAAGTTTTTAAGTGTACAACACAGCATTGTTAACTGTAGACGCAATGTTGTACAGTAGATCGCTAACACTTATTTCTCTCAAGTAATTGAAACTGTGCACCTGTTGAACAGCAACTGCTGTCTCTCCCAACCCCACTTTTGGCAACTACCATTTTCCAAGCTGTTTCAATAAGTTAGACTATTTTAGATACCTCTTAAGTGGACGTCGGCTAATGGGAGATTTTACTTAACATAATGTCCTCCAGGTTCATTTATGTTGTGACAGATGGCAGGATTTCCTTCTGCTTTTTAAAGGCTGAGTAATCCATTGTATGCACATGCCACTGTTCTTTATCCGTTCATTTGACATTGGACACTTCAGTTGTTTCCATATCTTGATTATTGTGTATAATGCTGCAATGAACATGGCAGTGCCTGTATCTCTTTAAGACCCTGACTTCAACACCTTTGGATATATACTCAGAAGTAGGATTGCTGGGTCATATCATAATTGTATTTTTACTTTTTAAGGAACTTCTGTTTTCTATAGTGGCTGTACCATTTTACATACCTACCAATAGTGTACAGCAAGCATGTCAAACTCACGGGCTGCATGCCTCATTTATTTGGCCTGTGTTAGCCTTTGACTTTAACTTGCTTGGTGTACAGGGTTCCAATTTCTCCATATCTTTGCTAACACTTTTTCCCTCCATCCTAACAAGTGTGAGGTGATATCTCATTGTGGTTCTGATTTGCATGATTAAGTTTTGATAATTAGTGATGTTTAGCATTTTTTCATATATCTGTTGGCCATTTGTATGTGTTCTTTGGAGAAATATCTATGTCCACCCATTTTTAAATCAGATTATCTGTTTTTTATTCTTGCTTTGAATTTAAGAGTTTCTTATATATTAATAACATAACAGATATACGGCTTACAAATATTTTTTCTCCTGTCCTATAGGTTGCCTTTTCATTCTGTGGGTTGTTTCTTGTGCTATGCAGAGGCTTTTTTGTTTGGTGTAGTCTCATTTGTCTAATTTTGCTTTTATTGCTGGTGTTTTTGATGGCATATCTAAAAAAACATTGCCAAGCCTAATATCCTGAAGTTTTCCCCTATGTTTTTCTTCCAGGAGTTTCATAATTCCGGGCTTACATTTACATTTTTAATGCATTTTGAGTTGTTTTTTTTGTGTGTGGTGTAAGATATGGGTCCAATTTTATTCTTTTCCATATAGACATTCAGTTTTCCCATTTCCGTTTTTTAAAAGACTATTCTTTCTCCATTGTGTATTCTTGGCACCCTTGTTGAAGATCATTTGACCCTATAGGCATGGGTTGATTTCTGGGCTCTCTGTTCTTTTCCTTTGGTCTTTATGTCTGTTTTTATGCAAGTATCATACTGTTTTAATTATTGTAACTTTGAAGTATATTTTGAAATCAGGAAGTGTGATGCCTCCAGCATTGTTCTTCTTTGTATATTCAGTATCTTTGTGGTTCAGTATGAAATTCATGACTTTTTTTTTCTATTTTTGTAAATAAAGCTATTGGGATTTTGATAAGGATTGCATTGAATCTATAGATGGCTTTGGGTAGTATGGGCATTTTAACAATATTAAGTCTTCCCATCCATGAACATGTGATGACTTTCCATTTATTTATGTATTTTTTAACTTTTTTCATCAATGATTTGTGGTTTTAAGTGTACAAGTTTTTCACTTCTTTGGCTAAGTTTATTTTTATGTATATGTTATTCTTTTTGATACTATAGTAAATGGAATTGTTTTCTTTTTTAAAATACGTTTTTATTGTTTTTAGAGATAGAGGAAGGGAGAGGGGGAGACAGAGAGAAAAACATCTATGTGAAAGCTGAACATTGATTGGTTGCCTCTTGCATGCCCCCTACTAGATATAGGATAGAGAATCTGCAACCTGGGCATGTACCCTGACCAGGAATCAAACCAGCAACCTTTGGGTGCCCAGGACAATGCCCAACCAAATGAACCACACCAGCCAGGGTGAAGCTGATTTTTTGAATTTGAATTTGTATCCCGCACCTGAATTCATGTATTATTTCTAATTAGTTTTTGGTGGAGGCTTTAGAATTTTCTTCATATAAGATTATAATCTGTAAACAGACATAATTTTACTTCTTCCTTTCTGATTTAGGTGCTTTTCTTTCTTTTTTTCTGACCCATTGCTCTGGTTAGGACTAGTAGTACTATGATGAACAGAAGTGACACAAGTGGGCATTCTTGCCTTGTTCTTGATCATAGAGGAAAAGCCTTCAGTTTTCCACTAATGAGTATGACAAGCTGTGAGCTTTTCATAAACGTTCTTTATTATGTTGAGGTAAATTCTCTCAAAACCTAGTTGTTGAAAGTTTTTTGTCATTAAAGGATGTTGATTTTGTCTTTTATGCTGCATCTACATATGATGAGCATGTGATTTTTATCGCTTGTTAATGTGGTGTATAACCTTAATTAATTTGTGTATGATGAACCATCTTTGTGAACTAATGACATGATTCACATGTTCTTAATATAGTGTAAGTACAAGTCCTTTGGCAGTTATGATATTTTTCTCCCACTCTATAGATTGTCTTTTCATCCTCTTCACAGGGTCTTTCCTAGTGCAAAACTCAAACCTTTTTCTTTTTAAATTAAAAGTGCTATATTTTCTTTGATTCAATAGGTCCATGTTACACATATGGAAAGCTGGAAATTCCCATAAGAATACACAATAAATAAAGAGGCATAATGCTTGTCATTACAAAGGTGCTTGCTTGTATACAAAGATACTATTTGCAGTTTTTCTCAAATAAGAAATGGGCTGAATTTGAAATGAAGAAATGGGTTTATCAGAGTGTCTATTTTTTACCATTTGCAGGGCAGGGCACAATGCAAAAGGAAGGCAGCTTATCAAGATGTGGTGGCTTTGTTTTAGCTAAATGGGAACTAAATTCCTTTCCTGTATTGTACTGGGTTAGAGATTTAGAAAGTGAAAGTGAAATGGCCATGTTTCCATTCAGAAGGTTGGTGTAGGTTTCAGTGCTACTGCAGCCTTAGACACTGGATACTCTGCGGCTGGTGTGAGCAGTTATGGCTAGGTCCACAGCTCCTCCAGAATGCTCCAGATCTCCTTTACTGGGAATCCTGGTGCAGGTGAGTGTACAGCTCTGGGGGGAAGGGTATTAATCTGTTTGCAAGCCATTTGCATCATTAAAGTTAGAGCCTCAGAGGTTGTGAGAAGTAGAAGTATATTCCAGCTCATGTTCACGGGTTCCAGCTTACCCTCCCTTTCCTTTACTTCAAGTGCTTCCATCCTCCCTTCCCAAATGCCTGCTGGCTTTCCATTTCTCTTATAGACACAAACGCAGCAGCCTTCTGGAGGCCATCTTCCACATTGTAAAAGGTCAAATCTCTATAGTAAATCCCTTCTGCTCTATCATTTCTGGTGGTTCCACTTCTCTGGTCAAACCTTAACTGATACAAATGGTCATCTTTTTGTGCTCCGTCAAGTGAACTTAGAATTCTAATGAATTTCTGTTTCTGGTCAAATTTTCCATTCAGTCTTTTGATAAGATCATTTCCAAGGGCACACAGGAATATTTTTGGACCATTGTAGAGCAAAGTCAAAACATCTGTGAAAACTAATCTGCAGCAGTACCTTTTTTATTTTGCTTCTTTATCCTTCACTGGCCATGACCTGGTTTTAACTCTGGAATCAGGAGAAATGCATTATGTCACTCTGTATAGCAGGCATTGGGAACCTTTTTTCTGCCAAGGGCCATTTGGATATTTATAACATCATCCACAGGCCATACACAATTATCAACGTGAAAAGTAGCTTGCTATATTTGGCCCCACATTTAATTAACTCACCCCTAATGTCTTGGCAGGGCCAGACACTGAATTGACACAGAACCCCTCCTCCCTCCACTCCCCACCTTTGAAAAATGGCCTTGATTGATTTAAAAGGCGCTAGCCCCTTGCTCTGGAGAAGAAGCTCCTGATGGCTGGTTGGCAGTGCCATTCGATATCAGGAAGCAACCAAAGGTTCCTCAACAAGAAGGAACCAATGGTTTTTCCATTTTAAAGATGGGGAACTGAAGGCAAATTAAAGGACCGTAAACTCATTCTCTCTCCGTGTTTAGGTTATTAGATCATAGTGTTCTACTAGTTTGCTATGAAGTTTTATCTTATTGAAGGCTTCAGATGGAAATATAAGCCATAAGAGTGAAAGTGGGTGGTTTAAAATGTCAGAGTTAAAAAATAGAATATCTTAATATGTGCAGCTGTAAGGATTTGCAGCATTTTAATGTTTGCATCTGGAGAGTTGTTTTTGCATCATTTTGCATCTTTTAGTCACAAATGATATGGCAATCATGAAAATCAGCTTTATCTCTATGCTCAAAACCAAAAAGAAATGGTGGCATGTTCCTTTTGGCCCTGTTCCTTTTGATTTGACCTGCATGGGGTTTCATTTTGAGGTAGGTTACTGCTACAAGACTAGTAAGTTTGCTTTCTAAGTCTGTGATAGGAGATAAGTAAAAATTATTCAGGATGTTTGATTAGATTATCTAGGATGTTCAGTGGTGGATATAGCCAGAGAAATATGATTGGAGGCAAAAAAATGTTTTGTACAGAAAATTTTTAAAAATGGCTTCTGAAAATTTCATGCTGAACTAAGTTTATTGTAGAAATCTCAGGAGTGGGAGGAGTTTGATCATTGCCTGTGAGCACATGCTTTAGATGTAAGATAAGCTTTACACTATAGTCTAGTAGTATAGAAGGGATGGAAAATGAGAGGAATATATATATATATATATATATATATATATATATATATATATTTTTTTTTTTTTCTTAATCCTCACCCACCCGAGGATATTTTTCTATTGACTTTTTTTTTTTTTTTTTTTTTTTAGAGAGAGGGTGGAAGTGAGAGGGAGAGACAGAGAAAAAGAAACATGGATATGAGAGAGACAGAAACATCTATGTGAGAGAGAGACATCGATTAGTTGCCTCCTGCACGTGGCCCTACCAGAGCTGGGGATTGAGCCTGCAACTGAGGTATGTGCCCTTAAGACTGGAATCGAACCTGGGGGCCCTTCAGTCAAGGGCTGGAGATCTATCCACTGAGCAAAACTGGCTAGGGTGCGAGGAATATATTTTTGATTCCTGAGGGTTTTTTTTTTTAAGGCTAGTTTTTGTTTTTTCATGTCTTGGTTGTCTGACAACCCTTTCTTTTTCTTTTTCTAAATATATTTTTATTGATTTCAGAGAGGAAGGGAGAAGGAGGAAAGAGAGAGATAGAAACATCAATGATGAGAGAGAATCATTGATCAGCTGACTCCTGCACACCGCCTACTGGGGATCAAGCCCGCAACCCGGCATGTGTCCTTGACCGGAATCGAACTTGAGACCCCTCAGTCCACAGCCCGACGTTCTATTCACTGAGCAAAATCAGCTAGGGCGATTCCTGAGTGTTTTTATACTTGAATTTCTGAATGAAGGCTTGGAGAACATCTTCTGAAGCAGTGTTGTTTTTTTTTCCTCCTATTCAACAAATGTCTTTTCTATCTTCCTTTGGAGCTACATTCATTCATATTTTTCCTAACTTTGAATATGTGGTCATCCCACTTACAAAAGAGGTGAGGAATGTTTGATCAATCCAAAATAATGGCAGTGTTCCTTTTCCAAATGATAACAATGGTTTCTGTTCTATAAGGCCCTCTTGGATCTGACTCCTGGCCACCTCTCTGACCTCTAGTCTAGCAACCTCATTCTGTCTACATCAACATTCTATGAACAGCATTACGGTTCTTTATATGGGCCCAACCTGCTGCTACTAGACCTTTGCACTAGAGTCTTCTTCCTGGACTGCCTTCCCCAGATCTCTGCAGTTTTGCTTTCACACCACCTTTAGCATCTTCTCAAATGTCACTTCATCACAGAGCCCTTCTCTGGCTACTGATCTAAAATAGCAGACATTCATTCCTCCAAGTTTTAGCCTTACTCTCTTACCCTCTTTGTCTTACTTAATAGCCCTCACTGCTACCTGGCATCACATATTTATTGTTAGTTTTAATCTCCTCTCACCACAATGTGAGCTCCAACAACTGTATCTTTAGCACCCAGAATGGAGTCTGGCATGCGAAGTAGGGGCTCAATAAATTACTGTTAAAAGAATGAATTCATCATTTTCGTGAATACTTGACTTCTTCAGGTAAATATTTAGGTAGGGCTACACC
The DNA here is from genome assembly GCA_026230045.1 of Corynorhinus townsendii. NCBI lineage: Eukaryota > Metazoa > Chordata > Mammalia > Chiroptera > Vespertilionidae > Corynorhinus > Corynorhinus townsendii. The sequence goes on from JAPDVU010000003.1 coordinate 181,565,406, forward strand.
TTTTTAATGTAGAGGAAAAAGTCTGCTTGACTTATTTCGTGGCTTATTTACTTTATTTATCTTCCTCTGTCAAAGGGAAAGGTGGAGGCAGGCAAGGAACCACAGGTGGTTCCAGTGGGGTCTGCTTACCGGGTGGTGAAGAGGCAGCTTTGATCCTGAACAGGGCAGATTCTGAACAGAAATAGAGTGTGGCTCTCTATTGTAATCTGTTGGGAGTGTGATATTCGAGAATGAGGGTCTTCAGCACTTTTGGATCGAACTCCTCTTGCCTGGCATACTGAAATGTGATTGTAGTTGGATGCTTGCCCTGAAGTTTAAGGCTGGACCCAGAAATTATACCTTCTGAGGCAAACCCCAGAATTACTCTGAGTTCTTTCCATGCTCTGCTTTCCATGCCCTGCTCTCAGGAGACTAACGGTCATCCATGCCAGTGTCTTATTGTCTAGAAAGAATGGTCATTTTCCCCCCAGTCCATGAGGTTGACATGAATTATCATTTCCGGTTGTATCAAAAGTACCAAAAGTACTTTCTCAAAGGAACTATGACGACTATGACTTCCTCTCACTGGTGTACAATAAAGAATTTCTCTGGTCTTTGACCCAGGTTCCTCGGAAGGGGATTGGAGTTTCCAGAGTGATAGGCAAGCATTTATTGTTCATGGTGGTGCTCTGGGGCTACACCTGAGTTTATAGTAAAGAGGAGGTAAATCTTGGTGGGCCTCCAGAGAGTTTCAGAGTGGGGCTGGCCATGCTGGAAAGACCAATCATGTGATTAGAGAGTTGGAACTTAGTCACATGATACCAGCCCTACCTTCTAACCTCCTGGAGGGGAAAGGGGTGCTAGAGACTGAGATTACTCATGTGGCCAATGGGTCAATCAGCCTATGTAATGAAATCTGTTTAAAACTCAACATTGAAACTTGGTTGAGCTTCGCTGGTTGGTAATCTTATATCAGTACGCAGAGAGGGCCATGTGTCTGAAGACATGGAAGGTTTTTCTTTAGGACTCTCCCAGACCTCACCCTATGAGTCTTCTTTAGACTGATTTTTATTTGTGTTTTTTTATAGTAACACTATATAATCCTAAGTATAGTGTTTTCCGTAATTCTGTAAGTTGTTCTTGCAAATTATTGAATCTGAGGGAGTTGTGGGAATCCCCAAGTTTGTGGCCAGTTTGTCAGACATGCCGGTGGCCTGGGGACCACTGAAGTTGCATCTGGTGTCTGAAGTGAGAGGACTCTTGTGCAGGAATTTGTCACCAACTGTGAAATCTGCATACATTCTGGGCAGTGAGTGTTAGAATTGTTCCTCTAAACACGTACCTTTAAAAAATTTGCTCAAAATCGACAACTCAGAGTTATAACTAACTATATCATTCTTATACCAGTGTTGATCGGTTAATTTTCATTATTTGCTGCCTCTCTTTTTGAAGATTTTCTTCTGGAACTTGTCTAGATATGGTTACTGCTCTTCCTATCCTCAGTTTTTCCACTCTTTCTTTGATGCACTGAGTACTTATGCGGTAACTAGGGGCCCAGTGCACAAATTTGTGCACCTTGAAAGGAACTGTGGGCTGCGAGGCTGCGAGGGGCACAGGTGCAGGTCTCAGCCCATCTTCCACTGCGGTGCCCCGGTCCCTGTCTGCCCCTGTCTGCTGGCAGCCCTGCTCCTGCCACCACTGCTCCCATGCGCTGACAGTGCCAACCCCACTGGCACCCACTGACAGCGGCTGCTTCCCAATCACCTCGCAGGAGCAGGGGGAGGTGTAGAAGCCCTCAGGGTGATCAAGGCCACCACCAGCTGCCACTCGCACCCGCTGATGGCGCCGAGCGATCAGGGCCGGCACCGAGCTCCAGCAGCGGGTGCAAGTGGTGGCTTCAACGCTGGCAGCGGGTGTGAGCGGGGCAGGCACCAGCAGCAATTGTGAGCGCCCTGCAGAACCGCCGTGTGTGGGAGCAAAGAATTTTCAGTAACCACCAGAGGCTTGCCCTGATGACAGCGACAGGTGCCCTGCCTTGGTCTGGCGCCCCCACTCACCTGCTCCACCATCCCGCCACGGCTGATGCCTGCCATGTTCTGTACTCTGCTGCCTGCTGCTGATACCCGCCATGTGCTGCACACCCCCTGGTGGTCAGCGCATGTCATAGCGACCAGTTGTTTGGTTGTTCCACCGTTTGGTCTATTTGCATATTAGGGTTTTATATATATATATAGATAGTGACAATAACTACCCATTGGGGTATGGTCTTCTCCTGACCAACTCTCCTTCCTTTGTTCTCTCCCTATAACTTCCTCACAGTGAGGTGAAGATGTGATGTCTTAAGCTCAAACAAATATCGTGAATTTTGCTTTTGCCTCAGAGCACTAATCTCTCCTCTGCCCTGCTGTTTGTATTGGTACCTTCCAGTAACATCCTTTGGTTCTTTAGATATCTTAAGTGATGATGATTTACTGATTTATTTCTGGTACTGAGGGAAATGCAGAAGAAGAGCAACCAAAATGATTAAGGGCCAAAGGGATTGCCTTAGAGGAAAAATGAGAAGAACCAGATGTTGTTATTTATTGGTTGAATGATCTAAGAGGACTATAGAAACCACTTGCAAGCATTTGAGAGCAGTGATGAAAGCAAGAGATGGGAAGAAGAAAAACGGTGATAGAGGAAGACAGGAGAATATACTGTGTGTGTAATATTGAGCTGTGGAAACTCACCAGGGAAGTCTAGGAGAACCCATCATTTGAGACAGGAGAAACAGATGATAAGGGGTACATTTAATTTTTTTCTTTTCCCTGATTTGTAGTTCTTATTGGAAAAGAATGTATGTTGTGTTATTCCTAAGAAAACTGTATTTTTCTGGTAAGCATGACAACCATCTGTAGTCTTCCCTTACACTTTGAGACCTCTGTCTCTGTTCTGAGGATCACCTGTCTTGAATCACTGAGTTGCTTGGGGCAGATCTCTGGGCCCCATTTTAGATCTCCTGACTAAGAATATCTTGGGATGGGATCAGGGAATCAGCAATTATAGCTACCATACCAAGTGATTCAGAAACCTGGGAACCACTGAGACTCAATGGGAACCTATATTCAAACTAGAGGCCCAGTGCATGAGTTCATGCAGGGGTGGGGTCTGGCCAGCCTGCCCCATTTGAGGCCAATCAGGCTGGCCAGGGGGAGGGGAAGCCAGAGGTTGGCCAGCTGGCCCCACCCTCTGATCAAACTCTCAGTTGAAGGGACAATATGCATATTAGCCTTTTATTATATAGGATAGGCTGAGATGCCAAAGTCTCCCTAGCATAATGTAGAGAAAGAAATCCAAAAGCTCTTTAACACAGGAATATTAGGATGCCTTCAAACACTTCCCACCCATTTCTCTACTTTATTCTCTGAGAGGGCCAGGCGATTTCCCTTCACCAGGACACTGAGAAATGCATTGGTGAGGGAGCATCTGCAGCTTTGAGACGCTCCATGTTGGCTCTTTTCTGAAGGCGAAGGAACAGTAATGTGGGAGATGCTGCCTTTGAGGTAGGCTTTCTGGTTTCGGTGGGAGTAATGGAACCCCGGAGTTCCAGAAGGCAAGTGCTTAGCTGCATTTACTGTGAAGGCAGCAGGGGCAAGTGGAAATCAGAATGTTTTGACCCACAGGCATCATTGGTTGTGCCTTATTAATTATGTTGTCCCAGGGAATGAAGTAGATGATCCTCTTAAATGTTGCTTGATCTGTAAACCAGAAAAACTTCAGGTTCAGGGCCAAAAAGCAGACTTAAGTCACCGCAATGGAGAGTCATGGCCTCTTGTGCCCTTTCCAGACCTCTGACAGTTTCTGAGGGTAGACCCATCTGACTGAGGAAGGACCCTAGCGCAGTCCCTAGTACCTTAGAAGTCTCTTCCCAAGATATAGCTTGTTTTTGTTTTTCTAAACCAGATCTATTTTTTTCAAAAAAGAAAATTGAAAGAGAGGCATGGACTTTATCTAAAAGAGAGCTCTGAGCTGTGGTAGTGTGAGGAAGAAGGGGTGGAGCAGCCAAAGGTTTTTTTTTCTCCTCTCCCCACCCCTCCTCCTGAGTCTTCTTGGTGCCAAACTGTGTGAGCCTTGACCTTTCCTGAAGGCTGGTACCCTCTGATTGCTGTATACTCATTATGGCCCAACCTTTCTGGGCAGTTGTACAAGGAGGCAGAGGAGTTCAGATGGAGGAGGGATGTTTTGCATTTATATTTGCCAAAATCTAGAAGGCTTTCAACCACTGAAACATGATTATTAAGATTATTACAGAAAAATATTTTATTTCCCATTGCTTGGCCAAGCTTTAAATGAGAAATGAAGGCTAAATCAAATAAAAAATTAGAGATTGTAGCATTGGAAGGGAAAGGTGATCTTTTCCAACTTCCCAGTTATTGTAAATTTTATTGTTCACTTAGTAAACTTTCATTTAGACTCTACTGTGTGCTAAGTTCGATGGATACAATGATGAAAAGAAATCAATTTCTCTCAATGTCTGAAAAATGCTTATAATATTTGAAGAATATAACAAAAGAGTTTAAGAAAATCGAGTACATGCTGTAATGGAATACATTCAGGGTGGCGTGGAATATGAGAGACCGTTCTTTTTAGATGGTGTTTAAGGTGGACTGTTATGCTTCTGTGTGGACCTATTCTAGTTTTAAATATTCTTTCTTTGAGCTGAAGTCTGCCTCCCAGTAGTAGGCAGGCACTGTGGCAAATTGTGTGTACTTGTTTTATCCAAATGAGCACCCAAATATTTCCATGCCATTTCAATGGGCACTCAAATATTCACCTGCAGCCAAGTAGGCCCAGAGTTGCCAGGTCTTCTAATATTTGAAGAGAAGCTGGAAAATTTTTAAAACTTTTTTTTCCTTTATTGATTAAGGTATTACATATGTGTCCTTATCCTCCCATTGTCCCCCCACCCCAAACCGGTTCATGCCCTCACCCCCCTGGTGTCTGTGTCCATTGGTTAGGCTTATATGCATGCATACAAGTCCTTTGGTTGATCTCTCCCCCTTACCCCCACCCTCCCCTACCTTCCCTCTGAGGTTTGAGCATCTGATCGATGCTTCTCTGTCTCTAGATCTGTTTTTGTTCAGCAGTTTATGTTGTTCATTATAATCTGCAAATGAGTGAGATCATGTGATATTTATCTTTCTCTGACTGACTTATTTCACTTAGCATAAAGAGAAGCTAGAAATTTTTATATGAAAAGCACCTGTTTGAAAAAAAATTTTAAAAAGTGTATACAGGTGAAACAAAACAATTTGCAGGCTAAACCTAGCTCTTGGGTAGCATGTTTGGAACATTGTAATTGGATTGTAGTTTCCCCTTTGAGAGCTACTTAGGATAAGTGCATTGCTTCAGTATTTCACGCATTCATTCATTCACTCATGCTTCCATCCATTCCCTTATTTATTGTGTGACAACCATGCACCACACCTTGTGCTAGACACTGGGCATATAATCATAAATATGGCAAAGACCCTTTCCTCTGGAGAACTTGGTATCATTTCTGTCATCTTCCTCTAGTCTGAGCATCCCAATTTCCTCAAATCTACCTTGCTGAAATACCACCTTGAGATCCTCCCATCCCCCTAGCATCATGGAACTCTTTTGTAAAAGTGCTTCCACATTTAAATAGCACTCTAAGGGGCTGCTGTCTCACATTGGATACCGCCCACTTTCCCACACCTGCCTGCAGGTAGAATACCTCCCTCTTCCCTATATCTGCACCTGCTAGGTTCTCCCATTGCTAGAATTTTTTAAACTAGCCATTAATTATCTGTTTAAGTGCCTTTCTTTCTTTTATTATGCTGTTAACTTGTTGGTAGCAAATGCCACGTCTTCCCTTTGTATCTCTGAGCCCTACATCATATCTGACGTGTAGTAGGTGCTCAATAAACATCTGTTGGAGTGAATTGAAATGAAATGAAAAACAGTTTGACTTACGTAGTTCCCTGTCTTTCTGTTGGTGGATTGCTCTTTCTGGATATCCAAGACACAATAACTCTTTGAGTTTAGGGCAAACCAACAGCCCTCGGACAATACCATGTGTATAGTTTTAATGTGACCACACATATTTTGTTCTCTTTTATGTCTAAATGTGGTTTTATTCTTACCCATATTCTGAGTTAGTATTAATTAACAATTTCAGGCATTTAGACTCCTTGTGAATCTCTGTCAGTCGGTTTCCCAGGACAGCAATTCTCCTGCCCAGTTACAGACCTCCTGCAAGCTTAGTCAGCATACACCATAGATTCATTTAAATCTTTGATAAAAATATTGGACAGACCAGAGATTATATCAGAATCCTGTGACATACACTAGAGGTCTCCATCCAAGGAGACATTGATTTATTATTCACCACTATTCATGTGAGCTACAAATTTATCTTATTCCATCTTGTACACAAGGAGATGCTAAGAGATTTTGTAAACACCTTTGTTAAAATAAAGACATGCTGTGTCTGCCACATCCCCTGTCCTATTAAAATATGAGTTTGATCAGTTAAAGCTCCTTTTTGTAATTCCACATGGGCTCCCCAAATCAGAGATTCCCACCCTCCAGTGCTCACAAATAGGATAAGTTCTAAAATTTTGTTTCTCTATTTGTTTCATGGTCACTTGTCTATAGTTTTGAGAGTTCACTCCCCGTCTTTTTAGACATATGAGGAACTCTACAAACTCTAGATTCTAGGTGATTTCTCAAAGCTGAGATTCACCAATGTTAGGTGCCATGTGAGAAGCTCATACTTTTACCTTATTGATGCAGTGATTGCCCATTCAGCAATTTATTTTTATATTTTGGAATCTAATTGAATTCACTTAAAATACCAGGCACTCTGTCCTAACCCATTTCCAGGAATAATAATCTATACAGATGTCACCTGCACATTTTCAGATATGATACATATGGACCACAAAGGTGACTCACGTCTACCATTTTACGTCATTTTTAGAAGGACAAAGGAATGCATGTGCCTCATAAAAGTGTGGTGATCTATAATAATAAAAGCGTAATATGCTAATTAGACCAGATGTCCTTCCGGACGACTTCCGGACAAAGCCAGGCTTGCAAGGGAAGCCTGGGTCCTGGGTGCCAGAGGGAAGCCGGTACCGGCAGCGGGGGGAAGGAAGGCCTGCTCTTGCATGAATTTCGTGCATTGGGCCTCTAGTGTAGTAATAATAACACTATCTTTAATGCTTTTGTACTTTTCAAACAGTTGAATAATGGACACATTAGAAAAATACTGTCTGATATTGTCCACTTTTTAAAACCAATGCTGTTATTTGTGATCCCAAATTATGCTCTACAGCATCTTATCTGCGGGAATAGTCAAATGACATCAGCAATTGGACTTACTAGATGTCTTGCTTTCTCTTTATTGCCATTTTTATAACTAACAGAGTAAGATGCATCCTTGTACATTGAAAAGAACACCCCTATGTATTCTCCTCTAGACACACTCACAATACCTCTGACACCAGATATGTGGGTTTACTTCAAACAACTGACCATTTTTCTGACACCAACTGGGTTGTCTGGCATTTCAATTTAATTTTGGCACTGTCTGCCTAGAGTTAGCATCCGATCCCCCAGGTTAACAGCTCAGTCCCATAAGACTGCTCGCACTTCAGATGTCAATCATAAATAGCGGGTCCCTATGTTACCTACATTTTGCCCAACTTGACTACAAATTGGGAGTTCCCAAGGCCATGCCTCAGGTTCAATAAATAATTTACGATAACAGCTTGCAGAACTCAGAGAAACACATATGTTTACTGTTAATTATACATATAATAAAGGTGAAAAGCGACTGGAAGTTTCTGAGCACAAGTGCTTCTGTCTGCTTCAAGGTGAGGTGCTTAACCCTCTTGTCACTTGGATGTGTTCACCAACCTGGAAGCTCTCTGAACCCCATAGTATAGGGATTTTTATGGCGGCTTTATCATGTAGACATGATTGATTATTAACTCAATCTCCAACCCCTCTTTCAACCCTGGAGGTTGGTGGTGTGGCTGAAATTTCCATTCTTCTAATCAGGGCTTGGTCTTTCTGGGGACCAGCCGCCACCTTGAAGACAGCTCACCAAAAGTCACTTTATTAGGACAAAAGACACTTCTATCACCCAAGGAATTCCAAGGGATTTAGAATCAGGGCGAAGACCAAATATTACAACAAAAGATGCTCCTAGTGCTCTTATCACTTAGGAAGTTACAAGGGATTTTGGAGTTCTGTGCTAGGAACCAGGGACAGAGACCAAATATTGGAACAATAGATGCTCCTAGCACCTTCATTGTTTAGGAAATGATGAAGGTTTTATAGAATCTCTGACCAGGATTCAGGATGAAGACTAAAATATGTATTTCTTATCATATCACATATATGTATGTATATTTAAATACTTTTGTGGTTATTTCCTTATGGAAAATTTTTAGAAGTGGAATTTTTTGGTCCACAGGTATGTATTTTTTAAAGCTTTTTATACATAGTGACAGCCTCAAGACCTTCCAATTTGAACATCCCCTAACTGGATTTGAGATTGCCTATTTCTCTTAAAATCACAGGTCTGATTGAATTTTAAATTAATGGCTTAGTTGATTTGCAAAACTCGGCCTGATGATGTGGAAAACAGTGTAAAATCAACCTCAGGAGATGGGCCCTCAGGGAATTGCACCCGAGTAGTTGGAGGGTGGGGACTTGGTCTTGCCCTTCTCACAGCTCCACCATCCCCAGCTTTCTGACTTGCAGCAGCTCTCACCATATGTGGGATCTCTCACACTGGAATAGGACACCATTCTCCCTTTAGTTGGACCTGCCAGTTCCTTGTGGTTCCTCCTTCCCTTTGGGTGAGTTATTTCACACCAGGCTCTTGTCTTGAGGATGCTTAGGTGTGCACAGACTCATGGGCCTGCTGGCGTCAGGGCCCACACAGTAATTCATTTTTCTAAGCTTAATTAAGACCATGATGACTTCAATGGGAATGAAAGTGGAGGCAATTAGTAACTATGACATTTAGCTTCATGTGTCCAAGTAAAGCTTGAGATGTTTAAAATTCTGTAGGTTAAAGCTGTGCATGAATCAAATCAGATATTGAAAATATGCATATGTCATCACTAAAGTTGACTTTTACATTCTCGATTGTTTTGGCACAGAGGACGTGTTTCTATAAGAAACAGATAAAGGACGTGAGAATAAAGATGTGGGATTGCTGTTTTGGTTAAGTTGGCTGGAGTATAGACACCTATGGGTAATGCCACTTAGGATGTATAGTTTCCCCCAAAACAACCATACCCCATATGACTGAACTTTTTCTATAACCCCATAAACTCAGTTGGGGACATTATGTCCCATTATTAAATTTAGGGCAACCTTTGGAAGTTTCTGTGTTCTGCATTTCTATCTCAGGAAAGTATTTTTTAAGATGTTGAACAATACATTTCCCTTTTCTTTGTGGTTCTCTTTTTAGTTTTTTTTTTTTTTTCATAATGATCTTAACATTCAGAGGTCTGTGGGAATTTATGTAAGGAAGCATTTAATACAAATTCTGAAATGCTATGCTTTTGCTCATCCTTTTAAATTCAACTGCAGCTGGTACCAGGATGTAGGTGCCCTGAAGCTTGCTTGTGGGCTGGTAATTAATGATTTCCAGGTGCATAATCTGGAAATTTGGTTCCTGGTGGCACCATGGGTGAGAGAATACCTTTATGCCTGTTTTGTCCCAACTGTGACCACAGTCACAGTCCTGTGGTTTCTTTCTCATCTCCATCGGCTGTGGCTCTGACCCATAGCCCTGTTGTCTTGCCTTTGAACATTTAGCTGCCTAGGAAGAACCAGCAGTGAAGCAAGAGTGCTGCTGGGGTGTTTGCATTAGCCATGAAGAGAGGGAAGCATTTCAGCACCTATCTGTCTACCTTCTCAGTGAGACCACATAGTTTTCTGAAATAATATTGTATTGCATTTGCAGTGATTTCTGCAGAGAGGAAAAATCTGAGATAGAAAAAAAGTGATACTCATTTGTGGAGTAGCCTGGTGTTGGGAGTCATCCTCTATAATAAAAGGCTAATATGCAAACTGTCCTCTCAACCAGGAGTTTGGGAATTCAACCAGGAGTTTAATCGGGAGTTCAACCAGGGGACAGGGACGGCCAACTGCCTGCTTGCTGCCCCTCCCTCTGGCCGGCCTGGCCGATGGGCCCTGATGGGGTGGGCCGGCCGGACCCCTTCTGTGCACTGGGCCTCTAGTTTAAAAATAATCACTTGAATAACTTACTTTTTAAAATGATGGATTCCCTCTGATTTCCTTGTGCTTATGTTCTGTTGGTAGCTAATCATTTTTGTTTTTGTTTTCTTTGTTCCAGGCTAAACATATTTTTGACTGGCATGAACCCATTTTACTTTCATGCAGTGAATGTAATTTTGCACTGCCTGGTGACTCTTGTGCTGATGTACACCTGTGACAAAACAGTCTTCAAGAATCGTGGACTCGCTTTTGTTACAGCATTGCTCTTTGCTGTGCATCCTATTCATACAGAGGCGGTGAGTGTAATTGGAACTCAATGAAATAAGAACCAAAAACCCACTAAAGTGATCTTTTTTTCTGTTTTAAAACCCTGTTAATTTAAAGCTCTACTAAAGTGTTTATCATACTGCTTGGCAACTTCTCTTTTTGAATGTTCAAATGGTCTTTATTGTACCTCCAGGATTTAATTGCTTTTCTAAATAACCACTGTTATTATTACAGCTAGTAATAAATGGCCACCATTCTTTATTTGCAGGAAATGTAAGTCCTAATGCATTTTTAACAACAAGGGGAATTCTGAGATACTTATCATGCTGTCTCATTGTTCCCACTCTGCATTTATATTTTACCTTTTCGCACTCTGCTTTATATTTAAAATATTTACGATGCAGAACTGTAAGTGCTGGGAAGAGGGCTATAAAAAGTTAAACTGATATTCAAGTTAGAAAGACAGTTAGGAGACTAACACATCATTTTTCAAATTATCTAATATGAAGTGTTGTTATTTTATAGAAGATGAGTATTTACTTATAAAGTTAGATAGTTTAGATCTCTGGTCCCCTTTAAAATGTGACTTAACCCTGGCCAAGCAGCTCAGTTGGTTGGAACATTGTCTGTATACTAGAAGGTTGAGGGTTCGAGTTCCATTTAGGGCATATACCTAAGTTGAGGGTAGGAAACCTGTTATCCTCTCATATATTCCCTGTCACTCAATAAAGTGCCTGCATCAAGCCAAGTACTCATGAATTATTTGTTGATTACATAATTAATAAAACAAATCCTTAACCATAGCACCATGTTTAAACTAAACCTCCTCCCCACAAAATTTAAATTTTCAGTCTTTCCTGAGAAGATTTATGGTCTTGTTTTTGCTTTTGTTTAACAAAGGAGAGCTATATCTCCTACTAACCCCCTCTCCCACCTACTATGTTCTATTTTTCTTTTTAAAAATAATTTATCATTTCTAAAAAGCAGTTTATGTCTTCTAAAAAGCACATCTCTTTTGTCTAGTTCTCTGTCCTCCTCCTTAGGAACCTGAACTATTATCTATAATTAAATAATAGTCTCTTGATTTTACTTCCTAGTATAGATTGTTATGTAGGTCAAATTTCTCTGCATCCTTTATCTCTTTGTGAATGCAAATAGTTTTTCTAACACTTTTTCCTGAATAAATGTCCAACCCTTAGACTATTTTGCCCTTATAATTGTGTTACCATGGATTTTTTTTTTCCGATTATGACAAAAGCCTGTTGAAACCCTTTCTTAAAGTTCATTTTGCTAACACTATTTTCCTTTTTTGAATTTAGAATTCAACCTCACTTTATCAGCTCATGATCACACTGCCAAAGGCTACCTAGGTTTTATGTTCTCCTACTCGGCAAGAATAGAATTAGGACTGTTATCATCCTACGCATTGTTCTTTCCTGAAGAAAATTTCTCCCTAACATACTAAACATTGATTTTCAACTGTACTTTAAAAATTATGTCAGAAATGTAATATGGTTTATGATTTAAAAATTGGCTTTGAGGCCTGGCTGGCATGCTCAATGGTTAGAACATCAGCCCATACACCAGAGGGTCATGGGTTTGATTCCCAGTCAAGGGCAGTAACAGGGCTTGCAGGTTTGATCCCTGCCCATGATCAGGGTGCATGTGGGAGGCAAACAATCAATTTGTTTCTCTCACATCGATGTTTCTGTCTCTCTCTGTCTCCCATTCCCCTTCCTTCCACTTTCTCTAAAAATCAATGGAAAAATTATCCTCACTAGGAAAGCCAAAGCACATACCCATAAATACAGGGAAGACCCAGCAATATGTTATAATAAAACAAGAATCCCAGCAGAGGGAAAAATTATTTCCAATTTGAGTAGACAGGAACAAGTTCACTTATTTACTCAATTTTTAACAAATATATTGAGAGACTATAATGTAGTCCTCATGCAGGAAAATAATAATGAATAAGATAAATGCAGACCTTTCTTCACTTAAGGCCTTGTGATTCTTGGAAGGGTTTCCTGACAGTATATTTCTTGGGAAATTATGAGAAAAATCAGTAATTGGGAAAATGGGGAAAATCATTATAATTCTCTTGTGAGAATTAAAATTTACTCATGATGGAGACAAGACATTGCTGGTTTGAAGGAATGAACTTTAGTCAAAAGTATGAGCAGGAAATGTTGACACATGGAGTTGAAAGTTAAAGTCAATGTTTCTAGAACTTGGACAAGATAACCGAGGAGAGAATTGTCATGATCGAATCAGTCAGTCCAGCCTTTAGCTGTTGCCAGGTATTAAGTGTGTGTTCCTGGCTCTGTCTGATGCTAATGGAACTCATCCTTGCAGGTAAAATGATGAATAACTTGATACAAATCCTATGAGTGGTATTCCAAGAAGTAATAAGTTTTGGGAGCAAATTAGGTCCATAATTGGCAATTTCCACATTCTCTTAAGCTTGCTCAGAGATCTGAATGTTACATTATTTAAGTTCTACCCAACTCACTGATGTTTTTCCACTGTTTGAATATTTAAAGGATACAGGTCTCAGGTTATAACTACCCCCTTGGAGATGGAAACTGCAACATCAGGCAGAAATACATGCTCTCCATCTGCATTTTGAGCAAGTCTATTTTCGCTTCCCAGAACCCTCCAGTTCACCTGACTTTTCACATCAAGCCCAGAAATACATGCTGTCCATCTGCATTTTGAGCAAGTCTTTTTTCCCTTCCCAGTACCCTCCAGTTCACCTGGCTTTTAACATTCCATCTCTGCTTCCCATTGCCCATGTCTGCCTCCTTTTCATTTACTCCATGCTCCCATTCCCTTATGCCTTGCCTTCCAGAAACACCCCGTATGTATTCAGGCCTCTCTTTCCTCGACCTGGAATGCTTCTGTGTCCCCTGTCTGGCCCAGGATTCACAGTCTCCCATCCTCAGCTTCCTGAAGTCTTCCTCACCTGTTCTGTGTCTTAGTGTATACTAAGGCCAGCCTTCCCATGAAGCCTTCCCAGATCCTACAGTCAAAATTAATCCCTTTAGTCTTCCCATGGCAATGATTTCTCCTCTTTATGAGACATGCAGTTTCCCTGTGGCATATTAATACACTCTTTTTGACTCTTCACCAGATGTTAAACTCCTTGTTACAGGCTATCTCCCTCCAGCTGGCATAATACCTGGCAAACCGGAGGCACTTGGAAAATGTTTGTTGACTGGAATAAAACAGGCAGTTACTGAACATGATGTTATTGGCTAATTGAATCACAGTGAGTGGCTGGTCTAGGCATATAGTTGTTGCTGACAAGCACCTTGATTTTAGACATGTAACCCCTAGCCCCAGAGACCCTAACTGAACACGAATATAGAATAGGTGTTCAGTGAAGGCTTGGTGGTTTCAAATTGGCAACAGAGTCTACCAGTGTTAACACTAACATTTTAACACTCATGCTGACCTTCTGCTCCAAGGGACACTGCATTTTTTATATCTGGGCACACACAGCTGGCATATTCTGCCGCTGCTGTTTCCCAGCAGCACTAACTGGCTGCAATTCGAGAAGCAGGGCTTCAGGCGCCTTTAATGCATTAGTTATGCTTGCCTAGCTTATTATTGCCTCATGCCAGCTTGCTACACCCACTATCAGCTTGCAAGTCTTGCTGTTGTCCAAGTTGGCCACATCAGTTGTGCTATGATGGATGTCCCTCTGGACCCAGATGCCTGGCCTTATCCCAAGACTTTGTTGCTGGCCAGCTGGACTCTCTGTTTAACCCTCAGGAGGCCCTATAGCTGATGCTGAGCTCAGTGCTCATGGAGGCAGAGGTGTATACTGAGCAGATTTGGGTTTCGCAGGTGAACCCTGTGCAATTAGTTGTTGCTTTACAGATGGTGAGTTTGAGCTTGGCCTTGACACCAAGGTGACACCACATTGTCCCTGCCTGCCTCCCTTGAGTCATACAGTCTTCCTGATTTGGAACTCAAGTTCTTCTTAGATTAATGGATCAATGAACAGTGTGTGGTCCAGGCAGCCACATTAGGTAACTCTGCACTGACAATGAAATTATTTGATCATGTCCAGGTTTCTCTTGGTATCAGTTGAACTAGAATTTTTCTAAATATGTGACTTGCCATCAATCTACCAGTATATGTAGGCATATAATTGAAATACTTTTATTCCTATTTTAACTAATAGATAGATTATTCAATAAAGTTAAAATATCATGGAGACATTCCTTAAAGTGAAAAAGGAGGCATTCCTGTCTCAGGGCTAAGAGTTCGACCCCTTTTCTCTGCAGGAAGAAAGAAGAGCGCCAATGTTGAGTGGGCACTTTATATGTATCATCTCATTACTTACAGCAGTAAAATGAGGTAGAGGGTATTGTACTCATTTTAAAGATAAGAAAACCAAATTTCAGAAATTAAAGATAACAAAATTGAGTCTCACTCTTACTCAGATGGCAAAGGAGTGTATGTTCAAGCCTGGGATGGTCTAGCTCCCTGGTGTGGCATTGCCTCTCCTTTATCACTACACATTGTGCTCATTTCATGAGGAGATTTATAGGTATATTTTCTGCCATTAATGATTGACTGAGTCTCAAATACGTGGTGGACGTCAAGTCTTGTATGATTTGGGTGATGCTATTTTCTGTGCCTGAAATGTTAACCCAGTTCATTTCCTTTGTGAACTCATCTTTAAGGTCCAGCTCATTCCTGACCTTGTCTTTGCAACATCCTTTGAACCATATGACATCTTTTTTCTTTACAGTTTTCTTCCTTGGATTTAAAAAAATTAAGAGAAATTCACACACATTTTAAGCTATAATAATATAATACAAACATTTATAAATAGCCCTCTGTCTCCCACCTTTATTCCATTTCGGCTCCTTTCTGAATAACATCAAAAAAAAAAATATAAAACTTAAACAAATATAATGAACATATATTATTTGTCCAGACTCACCAATTTTTCAAATATTGCCACATTTGTTTTACCATTCTTTTTCTCTTTCTCCCTCAAAATATAAAATTATTGTTTTCTGAAGCTTTTGAGAGCAGGTTGCATTTCATGCCCCTTTACATCTTAATTTAGTTGTATATTGTAAACTAAGGCTATTAGTCATCGTTTCACTTTAGTTTCCTTAAGTTTGAAACAGTTACTAGTCGTCATATCTTTCTGTAATATAATATATAGCTTTAAATATAATTTAAAACTTATGTTAGAATGTGTATAACAAAATGTTATTAATATGATCTTTATGACTTTGAAATCCATAATGTTATATAACATATGCTGTATTACACACTTAAAATAAAAATATATAATTCATACTACATATTATATGTTTTTAGTATTTAATGCAATATTTAAATGTAGTATATTAAAATTTTATAATATATAAGTAATAATATACATATATTCTATGTAAATACATAGCATGGGAATATATAAAAATAAAATATACAAAATATAAATACATAATATATATTATGTAAGTATTATGTAAGTATAAATTATATGTAACTTATACCTATAATATATAATATATTGTGTGCAATATCATATTATATATTAGATTATAATGAGTTGTGATATAATTAGTAAACCAAGATATAATATAAATTAGAAAATATTAAGATACAATATTTAATATTATAAAATGATAATATAGAATTATTATATTTTATACTTTATTAATATAAGTATATGTTAATTTATGTATTTTATTAGAATATTCTTATCTTGGGTTTGTCCTATGACTTTTCATGATTATATTCAGGTTATGTGTTCCTGGCTGTCATACTACACAAGGGATGTGTCCTTCAGGGTACCACATATTTAGGCGTGCCATGTCCATTTGCCCTTTATTAATGAGGTTAAATTCTATGCCCCAGTCAAGGTGTAGTGCAATGTAGCACATTTTCCCCATAGTAGAATTATTCTTTTTATTTATTCAGCTAATAAGTAATCGGTGAGGAAATGGTTTGAAGCCCTGCAAATATCTTGTGCCTCATTAAACTTTCATACCTTAGATTTAGCATGCATTGATAGTTTGTGATGTTTCTTGAGTGAGTCAATCTTTACTCATATGGAGAAGCAAAATGGCTATTTTCCAACTGCACTACTCCCTCTATATTCATTAACTGGATTTTTAATGTAAGGAAGAGCTCACCATTCTCTTTCTTTCGCTTGCTTACTGTATATATGCAGGTACTTATGCATCCATCCATCCATATCTTTCTTATCATTATGCATTCATGAATATCTTTTCAATGATTTATAATTTTTAATGTCTTTCTTTATTTTGTTGTTCAAATTGTCTCATATTTGGTCTGTGGCTTGTCATTGGCATCTGTGTCTTTTTGACACATGAACCTGCCATTTTTTGAGCACTTTCTTACTTACATTCTAACATGAGAAGATGATCCATCCAAGCTTCTCTTGTAGCTCCCCAGCCTCAGCCCTGCAGCCCATGCTCTCTTTAGTGGAGCAATGGCTTGTGGTTAGTGCCGGGATGGCCCTTTGCCCCTGAGGTATTTGCTTTTAGGCTCTTTCGGTGACAGAGCTAAGAAATATACGCATGTACATATACTCACATATAGCAATGATGAGTTCAGACTCATTCCCATTCTTGTTAGAATTATTGATTCCTCAACTTATTTTTACTAATGCTGTGTAAATGTCCTCTGCTCCACTAGCATTCCAGGCCCAAAGACTAGCACACTGTCTGGCACTCAGTCATTGCTCAAAAACGTTTTTTTGAAAATCTCTGGCTAATGTGGCTCAGTCGGTTGAGTGTCTTCCCATGTACTAAAAGGTCGCTGGTTCAATTCTCAGTCAGGGCACATGCCCTGGTTGCGGGCTTGATCACTAGTAGCGGGCATGCGGGAGGCAGCAGATCTATGTTTCTCTCTCAACTGATGTTTCTCTCTCTCTCTCTTCCTCTCTCTAAAAAAAAATCAATAAAAACATATTTTAAAAGATATTTTGAATAAACCAACACATGAAGAAACTTCAATGCTGTGAATTAACCTTCTATGGAAGTAAGGTTAAAAATGAAGAGAAGCATGAAAATCTTGCCCCTTCCTTCTTTTTTTCTCCTTCTATAAATATATTATTAAATATATATATGTTTTTATATATATATTACAAACACATTTTTGTAATACGTTACTGAAAGTAATTTTCTGACATTTTAATTTTTTTCAAACATCCTAGGTAGCTGGAATTGTTGGCAGAGCTGACGTGTTAGCGTGCCTGCTGTTTCTGTTGGCCTTTCTCTCCTACAACAGGTATGTATATCTAAGGGTGTCCTTCTCTGTGATTCTAGTCATGCTGTCTTTTGGGAATTTCTGCTGTGTGTATGTGTGTATTTGTGTATGTGTGTGTGTGTTCTCAGCATCTGCCTGAGAGAGGAGGGAGGCTTCTTGGCGTGGAAATGCTCAGAGAGCTTCCCCGAGACTCCTTACCAAGTGCCCAGAGTTCTCTCTTCCAGCCACATTCTGAACCATGTCGTAGCCTTTCATAGGAACTGCCCTTCCAGGACTAGGAAGGCAAGCTCTTGCTTCTTGTTTCTTTTTACTTACAGTTTCTAACTGAGAATGGAATTTGGAATCATAGCTCTGAGCAAAAATAGATTGGGTGTAGTCCTTTCTCTTATTTGCCTATGATTTGTTCAATTTTTCCTTTTCATTTTTGGTTCTAATTCCCCCTCCCTCCCTTCTTATCCTCATTAAAGTAGCTCAGAGCTTAAAACCATGCTGAACTGAAAGTCATGTTTCTCAACTGTGGTTTTCCAACTTACATATCCTTTCATCAATATACAGAAGCTGCTTGCTTTTGGGAGATTAAACAGCAATAAAACAATTTTCCATTATATTGCCCCTTCCCCCACAATGTGATCAGGTTCTCACCTGTGTTGTGAAACAGCCCCATAGGGAAAGGAGCAGGTTGAAAAGAGAATGTAAATAGGGGCAGATGACTCAGAGGATGGCCCAGAAAAAAAGGCGTCAGTGAACCATGTTGCCCTCCTTCGTGGAGGATGATGGCCTGACCTGGCTAAGGATTTGTGAACCTTGATCTTTGGATCATTTCATTGATCTATACCCTTACAAAGCCCAGGGACTCCAGCCAACACTGCTCTAAAGCAGTGGTTCTCAGTATGCGGCAAATTTGCCCTACTTCCCCAGGGGACATTTGACAATGTCTGGAGACACTTTTGCTAGTCACAACTCGCTAGACTAAGGATCCTCCAATGTACAGGGGCAGCCCTTACAGTAAAGAATCATCTTCCCCAAAACGCCAATAGCGCTGAAATTGAGAAACCCTGTTGTAAACCAGTTTAGACTGTGGACCCAGAATGCAATGAACTAAGTCTTAGGAAGTTCTGGTAAAGAGCAGAGCCTTTAGTATAGTGCCAGTCTTCTGGTCCTGGCTTTGTGACCTCCCATTGCATTGCTAGTCATGCATCAAGATGTGAAAATCTTAAAACTATAAATCCAGATGCAACAATTATTTCCTGTTTACTCTGGTGTCAGAACAAGATTAAGAACTGCTTGTAGTTTAAACGTGTTCTTTTGAGCTTTCTCTGTGTGTTTGGGAACATGATTAGGCCTGCAGCGTATCCATATTTATGTGATAATGAGCTATAGTAGCACAGGTTTCTATTGTGCGTGCCATTCTCACTTTTAGCAATTTAAGCTATAGCTCATCATCGAAGAAGAATGCATATCTACTGGCATATACTTTAATGCAACTGCTTTTAGACATAAGAGTAAGGGTAAAACATTACAACTACAGAAATATTGGCCTGTCCTTCAAAGGAGTAGGAGCCGATGGGTGTGGCACCTGCTGAAGGAACTGCGGTGTTTCTTCGTGTGGGGCTGATTCCATTTTGTGAGATGAAAAAAAGACTTTACAGTGCTGGAGGGCTCTTGAAAATCCCTGCTGGGAATTATACTGAGGAAAAAAAGCCTCTCATCTAATACTTCCTTATGGGAAAGAGATTTAAATATACAGATTAGGCAGAAGAAAAGAAAAAAGCTAAATCATCTATATTTTTATCACAGAGAGAAATGATGATTATGTTTTGTGTATGTGTGTATTTGTGTGTGTGTATATATGTCCACTGATTTTTGTGTGTGTACAGAAGCATATAAAACATAAAATAATAATGGTGATGAACACTTAATATATATTTAGTCACTTAATGAATTCTCCCTCCAACACTGTGGTTCCATTTCACAGGGAAGGGAACTGAGGCAGAGAGGCGAAATAACCTGCCCCCTATGACCCTGTTACTTAATTATAGAGCTATGATTGGAACCCAGGAAACCTGGCTCTAGAGTTCATGCATGTGGCTTAGTAACCTGTGTTATTCACTTAAAATATATTCACCTAACCATCTTTCCATGTCACTAACTATGTCTCTATGGTAGCATTTTAAATGGCTTTTTAGTGTTCATTTATTATATGCCAGGTTTTATCATAATTTTTGCATACCTTAATTTAAGTGTCAAAAATCAATACTAGGCATTTACTTTTTTTCATCTTTGCAATTTTACATAATACTATTATTGAAGAAATATTTGCTCACCTACTTATTTAGAATAAAATGAAATTGATGCTAGATCTTAGTGTTAATAGGTGGTATTTCTTAGCAATCCACATTCTTATATTAGAAGACTCTCAACCTTGTTTTTCAGGAGTGTGGACCAGTGCTGTGTTGGGGAGTGTTTCCCTTCCACGGCCTCTCCTTTCTTCTTGCTGCTCGGTTTGTTTCTGGGGACCTGCGCAATGCTGGTGAAAGAGACGGGCATCACAGTGTTTGGAGTGTGCTTGGTTTATGATCTCTTTTCCCTATCCCACAAGCAAGAGAAATCGTAAGTCCATTTGAATGTTAAGCAGTGCATGGATACATGGAACAGATTGGTCGATGCCCAAGGGGAGAAGGGTAGGGGGTGACTGGATAAAGAAGGTGAAGGGATTAGCTAAAGAATATATATGTATACACCATGGACATGGACAATAGGTGATGAAGGCCAAGCTGGGGGGGTGGGGGGCAGGGGAGGCTGGCAAAGGGAGGGATCAAGGGTGACACCTGCAATAATGTTAACATTAAAAATTTTTAATAAAAAAGGGATCAAGTAAAATAAAGGAAATAAAGATTCCGGAGCCAAGTCACAAAAAAGTACTTAAATCAGCAATTTTAAAATTTCATTAAAAAAATAAAAATATTTTTATTAAACGTAACTTCACCTTAGACCATAATATAACAAGTGAGCCTTGTTTTATTAAGATAAATGTTCAAACTCTTCACACTTTTATGAAAATCAGTGGGGACTATAAAATTTTTGTGAGCCCCAAATTAGGAATTGAGAAGTATCTATACTACTTACAAGTTTATATTAGCAATATTTTCTGGTTATAAACTACTGAGAAATCTTGATTCACACAGAGAAGTGGTTGCAAGTGGAAACAGTTTGTTACCAGCTTGCCTTGAACCTGGGCATTCAAATTAGTGTTATCCATCAAAGGGCACTGCTGTGCTGGAGTCTGCTCTAGAGTTGAATTGTTACCTAAGAGTTTTGGGGGTTTTGTTTTGAAATTTCACAAATTGCTAATCTAAACCACACAGGAATACTCACGCATCGTATGCAAATCAAAGAACATGTTTATTTAGCAGCCTGTTTTTATTTTATAAATTTAAGGCATATTCATTTTATCCTGTGTACTGTAGCCAATATAAATGACTAAGGCATATTAATAGTTCTGACACATACCATAATTTCCTTCCTCTATTAATTCCATAATTACTAACAATTAGACATGCAGACCCCATTTTTCAGTAATTATAAGGTTCTTACTTTTCAACTTTAAAAAATGTGGTTGATTTATTTTCCTGCCTTGTCCAGTGAAGAATTTTATCTTTGAAAAAATCCTGCCTTTTTATTCTATTTCCTACCTCTTTATACTTCTTGACATAAAGATAAGAGCAGGGTTATTGAGTGGCAACAAGCTGAGATTAACCATTACATTCTGACCACCTTCCTGCCTATCTGTACTTAGACATCATTTAAGTGGAGTTTAGTGCTCTGTTGACTCCCTGTAAATCTCCGAGGAAGGAACCCCGTTATCATTTTGACCCGAGCTCGTGCCAAGAAAGCCACGAGCCAGAGGCCCTCCCCTTGGCTTATGTGAGAGTGTCTTTCCTCTATATCCTCTGAACTGATGGAAGCAATTGCATTGCTTGCCTTTGGTTTTGTTTTGTTTTGGTTGTTTTTATTTTTTAGAAAGCAACCTGTTGACCTCTCTTGTTTCCCACTTTCTTCATTTACTTTCTTGCATTCTTTTTGTTTCTTCCTCCTAGCTTCTTTCTGCTTTGCCTCATTGACAGCAGCAAGGTGTGACAACTGACTGCAGACCCTCCCCTTTGGTCTGGTCTAGAGCTATTTTAACCTCATCACTGAAGTCCTGTCTCTGACTCCTCTGGCCTTGGGACTCTGCAGCCCAGCGTTGCCTATATTTTCTTCTTTATCCAGTTACTGTTGAGCCAGGCTTTTTTCAAAGGGGATAATTGTCTCTTTTATTCTTTTAATAATCTTTCCTGACCTCCACTGTAAACTGCTAGAAGGTCAAAGGAAGGAATAATGTGCCGATATGTAACTTAGATACTGCACAGCTCATCATCTGTGATTTTTTAAAAAAGTAACTTTTAACTCTCAAAACCAGTAGCTCTGCATAAGTGGAGACACTCACTTTTTCCCTTTACCCATTCAACATATAATCATTCTGTACCTGGCCAAGAATAAGAGATAATATTCCTTCCCTCAGAGAACATGTCCAATATTGGGGAAGACAGACATTACATGAGTAATTACATGAGTAACTACAGCTGTGAACGTGGTGAGAAGGAACACGTGACAGGGAGACCTGGCCCGTGATGGTTAATGTCTCCCAAGTTCTGACCATGTGCCAGACATTGTGTGTGCCAGGCCGTTGACAGGCATGAAGTCACACAGTGCTCACAATCGTTGCTCTCATTGTTCAGAGGAGAAAACAGAGGCCCAAAAAGTAACCTCTGTAGAGTCACTTATCCCTGAGTGGAGCCAGAATTAGGTGCCTTGTCTTTATGACTCCAGAGTCACAGGGTTACACCTCCCACAGCATCTGCTGCTCAGGAATTGGGTGCATACTTGTACCATGAGACCAGCTCTGAGATTCTGAGTATGTTTATTGGGGGTCATGACCCTTTTGAGAATTTCACAAAATTGTGTTCCCTTTCCCCAGAATAATGTACACAGTTTTGCACAAAACTCTTAGGGATCTACACCCATTCATTTGCTAATTTAAAAGAAATATCTTGGCATACTAGGTTGTTTTGAGATCTTTCCTTGTAGGATGCAGGCAGCAGGAAAGAAACAGTAACAGAAACAAAGGTTGGAAGCACTTTCCTACACGAAGAGCAATTTATTCCTAAATTTTAAGGGAACCACACCAATGGAGTGGGATTTCTTTTGTTTGACATCACCTTTAGGAAAACACATTTTTAGTGAAAGATGAGCCCCTGAGAGTTAAATTTCTGTTTTTATTTTTTAAAATTTAGGATAAAATTTCTAACATACAGACAATAACATTTCCTGGCCCCAGTCCCTCACCACTCTCTCGAAAAGTAACCACAATCCTGAGTTTGGCACTTTTCATTCCTATGCTTATTTTTATGCCATTATTTCCTATGTATATACCAGTGAATACCAAACAGAATTACTTAACATATTTTCAAACTTTATATAAATCACTTGCTTTTCTTTTCATTTACTCGTAGGCTTTAAGATACATCATTGCTGATATAACTAGCTATACTTCATTCACCTTAACTGTTGTATGGTATTTAATTATCCCAATTTATTTATCCAGTTTTCTGGATTTGGAATTTAGGTTATTTTCACAATGTCTGATATTATAAACTATGCTGCAGTGGATTTTCCTGTGCAAATACACGCGCGTTTTTCTGGGGCATACTATGGGAATGGGGGTGCTGGGACCACAGACTGGTGCCTGTTCGCTGTGTCACGTGCTCACATGCTGAGATAAGCCCTTGAAATGATTGTAGCAGTATCTTGGGATCCCTATGCTCCATATTCTCACCATCACTTGGTAGAATCAGACTCTTTCAGATTTGTCCATCCAATTGTCATGAGTTATGTCTCTGAGGATTTATGAAAGAAAAAATTAACCACAGTACTTTGGATGGATCAGCTATGAAGGCTCTTTTCCAAGTTCATAATTATGCAAATCCTGAATACCACTTCCATCAAATATTATGAGAAAATTATATTTGGAGAATGAGGGGTGAAGAGGAGTGTGTGTGTGACCATATATGAAGGACTGAGTCCTAGTTTTCTATATTAGGAAGTCAATGTAATAATTTCTAAAATCAAAAAAAGAAATAATATTATAATTATGTTAATTTTAAAATACTGTGGTCCATACCAGAAACAAAAGAGCTAAGACTCTTGAGAATGGTTGCTTCTAGGAGGACTTGGGACAGGGACTGCTATTTCTCGTTGCAAGCCTTGTCTTTCTGTTTGACTTTATTTAGGAGCAATGGGGTAATCCCTCAGCGCAGCCCACAGCAGCTGGGGAGCCCCCAGCCCTCACTGACAGCGCACCCCCTCCGGCAGAATGGGAAGCAGCAGCGGTTCCCTCACAAAGGAGCCTGGAGTGGCTGCCACTCCCCATTGCCACCAGAGCCCAAGAGCAGTGGATTCCCGGTGTCTCCTCGAGCTGTATGGTCCATGATGAGGTACTGTGCTGGGCTCCTGGACTGTGTGCGTTTTCACTATCCAGCATCACCTATGTGGGCTGACAGGAGAACGGAAGCCCTGAGTCGGGTTTTGTGACCTCCCCCTCTCTCCTTGTTTCTCTGCCTTTCTCGTTCCTTCCCTTCCTTCCCCGTATTAGATCAGATAAGAAAGGAGTAGCTGGAAAAAGCCCTGCTCTCTGCTGTTATTTAGATGCAGGGGGTGAGGTGTGGGTCTGTGAACACTCAGTTAAGAAGAACAAACATTTTCTTGTTTTCCTGATGGAAGAACCTTGTGTGGAGACCCCGGCCCTTGGTTTTCTGGGGAGGAGAGCGCTCTACCTTCCGCTTGCTGCCTCACCTTGCTCTTGTGTATGGTAGGAATTTATTACAGCACAGTATGGGAGAAATTATTTTTAAAAATGATTTCACCTCGCCACAACACTTAACATCCATTTATCAGAACAGGCGCTCACTAAATTAGGTTACCTCTAAACTTGCTCAAGCCATGAGCAAGCCAGAACTTAATAAAGATGGAAACTCAATTCATACTGTTAGTACTTTGCTACTTCAGATTGCTGTTCTTATTTTTCTGTTCATTTCCGGAAAAATCCCTCAGTTTCAGGGTCTATATTTCCCATTACTTCCACCTTTTCCTGTTCCTTATTTTTTGCCTCTTGCTTTATTCATTCATTTATTAAATATCTGTTTTAAATAAAATACCCATTGAGTGTCCACCACAAGCCAGACACTGTTCTAGGAACCAGGAACATCCTGGTAAGAAAGACAGGTCTTTGCTGTTATGTCACTTCCTTTCTAGTAGAAGACAGGCACTGGATAAACGACAGTGAATGAAGTGATGGAGAGGGACACATTTGCATTGGCTGGTCAGAGCAGGCCTCCTGCATCCTCCTGGATGAGAGGAGGAGCTAGCCCTGCAAAGGTCTGGGCACAGGGTCCCAGATTTGGGGTAATGAACACGTGGGGATTGGAGAGGCAAGGTTAGGAGGTGGGCAGGTCCCAGATGAAGAAGGGCCATGTTAGCCAAGGAAGCTAGTTTCAGTTTTATTCTGAGTGGAATGGAGAGACTTTGGAGGTGATGTTGTTTTTGCTGTTGTTATATTTTGTTTTATCTTAAGATGGTAAGAAATGGTTACATTAAATATTCTGGCTTTGTCTTGGTACATGATGTTGGGGATAAGAGTAAAGCAGGGAAGAGTTAAGTTTTGCACAGACTGAGTGAGATGGAGACTGGGGTCAACAGGTGTGGTGGGTTTGGGATACCTTTTGGACATAGGTCCAACAGGACTTGCTAATGTTTGGGGTGGGGGGGAAGGAAAGGAAGGAAACACGGATTTGGGGGTGTTGGCTTAAACAGTTGGGTGGACTGTGGTGTCAGTTAATGAGACGGAAAGTCAAGGGGAGAAATAAGTTTCCCGAAATTTGGGGGGAGGATACATCACAGTAATTCTTGAAATTCCTGAGAAAGAAAGAGAGACAAGCAATCGAAACACTGAGGAAATCTTGACCTTTCTGTGGAGGGTCATGGAGGAAAAGCAGGTAAAACATTGGGGGAAGTTGTTTTTAAGGAGGCAAAGGAGGAGAAAACAGAGGAGTAAACAGGGATTTGTAGATTTCCAAGGCAGGACAGAAGTCAGATTGAATTCCCTGAGTGCAGGGGCTACGCTGGGTCTTGCTCCTATCTGTAGCTCCAATTCCTTTCATAGTGTCTGGCTAATGGTAGTGGCACAAGTATTTGTTAAATGAATAAATTAATGGGAGTCTGGTAAAAACTGTTGGAATTAAGCATACTTATTCAAAAAATTTGGCAATGAAGAAGTGGGGAAAAAGGATGGTAACTGGAGGGGGGTTAGATTTTGTTTTCATTTTAAATTTGATGGACATGTGTCTGTATATAGACAATGTGTAGAGAGTAGAGATGAAAGATGCTGGAGCAAAAAGGGATATGAAAAAGTATGAATACTAGGGGCGTGCTGGTAAATGTTTAATAACTGGCTCCCAAAGCAAGGAAATCCTGACTTGTGGTGTTTGCCAATTTCCATGTAAATAACTCCTACCACGGCTTATTTCAAGCTATAAATGTGACGGCACTGAAGGTGCGTTGGGGGAGAAGTGCTGTAGCTCACCATGATGCAATATTTCCACTGCCTAATAAACATAAATTACCCGTACAGCAGAGATAACAGTGAAGCCAAGTAAACTAATCAGGAAGTGAGAGATTTCAGTATGTATCGCCTTTGTTTTTAATAAGATTAATTGTAAGTTAATATAATTTAATTTTGAATGATGGCTATATTTAATAACTGGCTTGCAAAATACCTAAAAATTAAACAGTCATTTCTTGCACACCACTGTGAGTCAGCTGCCACCCACCAGTGAAGAAGGTCCTTCAGGCGGGGAGGAAGACAGTTTCATATCTGTTATTCATCTACTATGTTCCAAGACGTGGGCTAGTAGGTCCCATATGTTATCCCATGCAGCCATCACACTCATGCATTTTAGGTAGATATCAGCATTCCCCTTACTGGAGGGAATGGAAGATCTTAGAGGTTAAAACACCTGGTCCACATTTATATAGTAAGGGGGAAGGTCAGGATTGGAACTCAAGCTGTGTGGCCCCTAAACGTATGCTTTGCCCATTTGCTGGGCTCTAAAGTCCATATCCTAGGCAAGGGCTTAGCCTTGGGGATGAGGCAGGACACTGGTTTCATTCTCTGTGGAGCTGGCCTCCCTGCTGAACCCTCAGGGGTAGACAGATTCTTGCAGCCATCCTTGGGTTCACACATGAGGCACCTCTTGACTTGCTTTGATCTATGGTATTGGTGCTAATACATTTAATTAGACAGCATGCTTTAGTAGGTTCTGTTCTGTTCTGTTCTTTTTTCGCCCCAAGCACCAGGCTGTTTTAGAGAGAATGATGCTTGAAGAACAATACACAACTCAGCTGGAACTGGGTCAGAGTCTGACTGTGTTAACCTGTTTGTGGGCGGGAAGGACCATTATCCCTCATTGGGAAGGAAAATTGTCATATAGTTTCCCTTTTTGGACAGTAGATGTGTCATATATTGGAGTATATATTTAATTAGTATTAAAATTATTTTTGAAAACTATGCTTGTCCTTTTGGCAGAAGGTGATCAGGTTAAGCAAATGAAAGTTCAAAGAGACAATCTTATCTTAATTCTTAAGATCTCTGCAGCCCTGGCCTGTGTGGCTCAGTTGGTTGGAGTGTTGTCCCTTGCACGGAAGGGTTATGGGTTTGATTACAGGTCCGGGCACATACCCAGGTTGCGAGTTTGATCTCTGGTTGGGGCACATTCAGGAGGCAACAGATTGATGTCTCTGTCTCTGTCTCTCTCTTTCTCTGTCTCTCTCTCTCTCCAAAATCAATAAGAATGTATCCTTGGTGAGGATTTAAAAAAAAACCCACACAAAAGAGCTTTGCAGACAATGGTTAAATCATGGCTCCTTCCCTTACTTAATCTGGACAAGTTGTTTTATCTCTGTGGGTCTCTGTTTTCTCACCTCCAGAAGGGGGAGGTAATCGGAGAACCTTACCTCCTGCCTGGCTGTCAGGACTGCAAGCGGTAGCACATGCATAAGCTTGTACTTGAGTGCCTGGCACAGGGTGGCCAGTCAGTGCGTGGCAGCCAGCAGTGTCATTATTAGTAGTTTAGTGTTATGACTGTGTGGGTTTCTGGACACCAGGACGCATGGTGAAAATGGTAAATCTGCAGTATGCAGGCAGGGAGTGGGATTGTGTGGGATTTGTTGTTGTTGTCTTTGAACTTCAAGACTGTTGGCTAGTATTTATTTGTATAGCCTGTATTGCATTAGATTGACAAAAAGTTGGCTACGTACAATCAGGTAAAATGTTTTTCAGAAGTTTCTATACACAGGGGGAAATCCCAACCGAGGG
This sequence comes from Corynorhinus townsendii, assembly GCA_026230045.1. NCBI lineage: Eukaryota > Metazoa > Chordata > Mammalia > Chiroptera > Vespertilionidae > Corynorhinus > Corynorhinus townsendii. Next base: position 181,593,658 of record JAPDVU010000003.1, read on the forward strand.
AAAAATCCCACTGCAAGTCATTTAGTTGCCTTTTTTTTTCTTCTTCTTCTGTCTGACTTAGTAATTGGCATGTAGGTAGAAAGTGCAATGAAAAACCTAGGACATAACATTTGTTCACATGTGGACATACTTTCCCTTTTACAGTAGGAAGCTCAGTGAGTTCTACATGAAATCTTATCTTCAGGGCTCATATATACAGTGTCCCAAAAAATGTACACACATTTTAACAGCTGACAACTCACTTAATTTCCACTCCTTTTCAGGTTTAACTGATTTGAAATAATGGGTGAAGACAGATTAACCTTTGAACAAAGAAAGTTTATCCTAACGTGCCACTAAACTTTTTTTTATGGGGACACATAAAAGATAAAGTTTACAGTACAAAACCAGCAACGGTCGATGAATTGAGGGTGCACAAATACCAAAAGAAATGATTCTTAATGTTTGTGATTCCATTGCTTCACATTATCAGCAGTGCCTGGACCAAAACGTTCATCAGTTTGAAAACAGGCATTGACAAAGAAAATTATTCATTTCTGTAGATTCTTTTAAATTTTGAAAATAAACTGTATGTTAATAAACACTGACTTTTAGAATCATTCAAAATGCATATACATTTTTGGGGACACCCTGTATATGGATATGCCTATATATCTACAGAATCGTTTACTCATGTATACTTACTTGATTTAATATTTAAATAACAGTGATCACTGTAGGCATTGAAGACCATTCTTGCTTCAAATTCTGGTTCATTTCCTCTTTTTTCTGCTACCCTGAAGGGTCTGTTGGGAATCATTGATTCAGCAAAATTTACTGAGCACCTACTATGTTCCAGACACCATTTTTGCCAGTGAAGTAAACCAAGCCCTGCCCTCATGGAACTTAGCTGGATGATGATCATGGTATTTTAATTGAAAAATAGGCTCATTTTTTGTGGGTGAGATAGTGGTTAGACTTTTCACTTTAGTGGGTCTTAATCATTTATCTTGTAAATGCCTTGTAAGTAGGAATGCAAATCAAGAAACCAAGACAGGTTTAGGACTAGAGAACAATTTGGCACGAAAGTGAACTTGTGAGGTAATTAAAGTCCAGGGACTTGGAGAGGCGTTTAAATATTTTGACCTTCACTGGTGGAATGGGCAACTGATCTCTTAAGTGTCGTTTTAATGGTTTATTTCTATAGACCTTGCATTACACTCCTTTTCCCCAAAGTAAGCGATGCTGTGTGGATTAAACTCATGAGGTGGGATTTTGAATTTTCATTCCACACATATGATGCTGTGAGTAGGGCAAATGTGTTTCAGATCATTATTAATAATCTCATATCAGCATTGAGAGAAGCTTAGGAAACTAGTGAAGTGAGATTTATAGATGACAGAAAAAAAATCTGTGTTGAAAGCCTGTATTGGTGATGAATAATTAGGTTTTCTTGCCCTCCCCACCACCATTTCACACACCTTTTCCATTGACTGATCTCAGATGTACCATTTTCAGTCTCACTTAGCTGCTACTTTCAGAGGTGTAGAGGTAACGTAAGTCTATAAGGAAAATGTGTCCAACCGTTAAAGGTGAAGTTTGTGCGTTCACATTAATAAATCTCCTCCCCTACTTAAAGTTAATGCAAGTATAAACCTCAATGATTTCACTTCGCGAACACAAACTACCTCAGATTAAATTAAAAAGTTATTTTCAAAAAGAAACTGTGTCAGTTAGTTACCAGGCTTCTCAATTAGAAACTGTGTTTATTGGGATAGTGTCATTAATGTGCTGTTAAAGCTCTTTGGTGAGTTGATTTGCCCAAATTGGGTTTCCAACTGCCTTTATAGTAGCTTCTCTCAAATACAGAGCTTAACAGAAAAGTATTTCCTTTTGCAGATGGAGAATTTGAAGGTTTTTTTCCCCCCCTTTTACTATTTGCTAACCATTAACTGAAAGTAATGTTATTCCTCCTGAACCAGTTTTGGCCCCGAAGTGAAATTGTGGTGTGATGAAAGTCAGGGGACTTAGGCATGTAAATATTTTGACCTTCACTGACCAGAGGATGTGGCCAAGCAGGAGTCACCTTGATGATGTCACCTGAAAGCTTATTGAAATCTGCTTTGGTTCTTGAACTGAACTCAGCACTAAAGTGGATCATTTCAATAAAGGGTTGCCTGGCTTCTTGCAAAGTTTAGCACTACACGCTTCCAAATAAATCACATGCTAAGTAGGCAACATTTCTTTTAATTTATGGATAGCAGTTGGTATAGCTCCTAACTGCTGACAGCCTTGGTTCATTCTGCTTAATCTTGATTGGGTACTCCTCTGTCCCCTGTGAATTTCAGTCAGTGGATGGTAAGTTCTTTCCTTTCTCAGTGTAGAGCAATCAGGCTTAGGCATCTGCTTTGCAACCAGATGCACATATGTTGAAAGAGAAAACTATCAGAATGTAGGCATTTCTGGTTGGCATGCAATTTTGGCACTGCTACCGTAGCTCCTTAGAAGAAGGTCCCAGGCCTATATTTCTTTGTCAGCTCAACAGTCACCTTCTGGAATACTTCACCTCTGTCCTGTGTGTTTAAGAGGCTGGGGACCTCTAGGCCACCAAGCATTTCTCTCTTCTTTTGCAGAATGCAGCTAGGCTCTTAGGGTGTTGTAGGCAGTTTGCTGCTGATATCTTTGCTCTTTTACTTAATGCTACAGTCATCCAGATTAATATTTTTTCTCTCTTTCTTCTTTTTTTAATATAGTTTGCTGAGAGGTTGTGGAGGGATTGTTTAATAACAACAGTATTAGTTCATCTTAACATTGTAATCACTCGGGTATATGTAAATAATTCTTTCACAAGAACATTATTTTATGCTAGACATTAGATCATGGTGGTTTCAGATATATTGGTGGCATTTCCAGTTTGTTGCTCTGAAAATTGTCTGATAAAAGTTTTGATCTGTTAATCTATCACCAATGAATTTCATGTAACCCCCCCCCCCCCCCGCAAAAAAAGTTTTGATCTGGTATTTATGATCCATTCTACATTGAGTTCTGAAGATTGGCTCTTAAAATCTATATGCTTGAAAAAATATTTTTTAAAAATTCAAGAAGAGTTTGGAGGGAACTTTCGTCCAGCAGAAGGAAAAAGGAATTGTAGAAATAGAGATGATTTGACAATTATCTTATAATTCAGAAACAAGCACCATGGCGTTGACACTCACCAATTATCAACATGGTGGGTACTTCTGTAGCTCTAGTGGAGTGGGCACTTACCAATGGCCAGTAATTATGCTGCGGGTTTTATGTAGCGCTTACAATTTTAATTCTTACAAAAACCTATGAGGTAGACGTTTACAGAGCAGTAACGTACACACATACAGGTTATGTGGCTTCTAATTCTGCTCTACTGCTTGCTAGGTATATATGCTCCTTGGCATATATTACTTCAATTTTCTGTGTCTCCGTTTCCTCATGTGTAGATGGCAGTAATATTAGTACCTATTCCATGAGGTATTCTGAGGAACAAATAAGTTAATACATGAGAAGAGCTTAATATGGCTTTTAATCGTGGCCTTTATAAATGGTAGTGCTATGATTTAGGTTCCCCATTACCATACTTATTTTATAGCAAAGTCACTGTGGAAGAATTATTGTTTAGAAATACTTTTATAGCATTTGCCTTTTCTTTGCTGTATTTATGAAAGAAAGTGATATGGCCTTGATTTGACTTGTAACCATTTAGTTATTTTCTCTCTTTTCACAAGCTTACAATATTTTGGAGGGAAACGATTGTGAGAGAAAAACAGCAGTGATGGAAAGTTCAGTGGGGTTTAGAGGGTAATAGAATGACTGTGTTAGCACTTATTCTTAAGTGATGAATGCCATCCTCATTATAAGTTGCTGCAGAAGACATGCTTAGTTTCTGAGAATAACAGTTGACGTTTTAATTAAAATTTTTTGATATATTTAGAATCACTATTGAATAAAACATCACTTTAATAAACAAATTATTAGGTTGGAAATCAAATAAAAATTTAACTTACTAGTTTTGTAAATAAATGACCTTGTACCAATATAGGAAGATATGTTTCATGATGTAGATTTATGAATTTTTAATGCTATTCATATTATTCAAACCATGATCTTTATTACTTTATATATAATCTAGAAAATGCATGTTGATTTTGAAATCACCCTAGGCAGCAGTCTCTATGAGAAGGCTGCCATTAAAGATTTGCTCTTAATGATTTAACTTCTAAAAGTATTAGTAAAATCTTTGAAGGGAATATAAGTGTGGATTTTTAGGGGATGAAGGCAATTAATATATCATAATTTGGAAAAAAATATAGAACAACTAAAGTAAACAACCATCCAGAGTTGGTTGGAAGGAATAATGTTTGTGTCTTATGCTGAGAGCTAGACATGCCCTCAGTACCTAATAAATAACCAATACATTTGAGTTTCAAGTGGTAGAGCTTTTAGTTCCTGACAGTTAAGTTTTTATCTTGGACATTTTTGTGCTTTGTATTTGGCTCCCTTAAGTAGTTTTCCTTGGTTACCGTGAAAGAAGTGTGACTTGGTGAAAGGATTTATGATCCATTCTGCATTGAGGATGAAAAAAAGTTTTGATTATAAAAGGTTGTCTACTTAATTATAAAACTGCACTTTTGATTCTCATGTGGTCAATGAGAGACCGTGTATATCCTACATAAAGTTTGTTTTCTTCCTCTTTGCAGCACATAATTTATAGCTACAATGGTCAGGTGAATCTTTTATATTAGGTCGAGATTGGCTGTCCATCTCTAGATATTTTTAAGCAGAAAATACACATGTGATAATAGTTAATGACCAATGAACATGATGTCTTGAAAATTACAACTCTCATCATTGTCCTTTGTTGGTGTTTATGAAAAATCTGAGCCATGTAGTGTTGCCCATCATTCTGAAAGGGAAGAGCTGTTTTCCCGGTTGTGCTGGATATAAAGAAATGGAGGTAGTGATGTGGAGGAGCCATGGCCTGGCTGGTGGGAAAACTGGATTCTGCTTTCATTCTGATTTGCTCTGGTCCTTGGGCCAGTTATTTTACTTTCCTGGATTTCTGTTTTGCTTAAGGGAGACCGCATGGGGTGGTCTCCTGTCATTGGATACGCTTTCTAAGGTCTATTGGGTCAGATTCTTGTGAAGTTGTGCTGTCACTTTCCCTGTGGTTTTTTGATCACTCTATTCTGTTGGCATGTACGTTGTTGGAAGTTGTGGGGGAGTTGCAAGTTGACCCTAAAATGAGATAGCAAATGAGAGGCTCTCCTAGTGACTAAATAGACTGCACAGGAAACTTTGCTAATGCACATTTGTTATTGTCTCCTTTTCCTTTTCCAACCTGGATCCTTGATATGTAAGTCAAATGTATTGATGGAAAATGTCAATATTTTAAAAAGATTAAATTTTGCCTTATACATGTTTTGCCTTCAACCGTCATAGATGTAAATAACACTATACATTTGCAAATTGACTTTTGTTGGCTCTTCAGTCAGTTTGTTATTTCATTTGATTAATATTTATTTATTAAACACTTGCTACATACAAATATCTTAGGGAGCATTTCTTGCAAAGAACAAAACATTTTTAAAAGTTGTTTAAATAATTTGGGGTGCTTACTAAAAAGATATACTAGACTAACAGCAACCTATTGTGAGTATTGAGCCTGATTTCTGGACACAGAAACTGGCAACATCAAAACATTTTTTTTTTTCTTTTGCCCCTTTGGTGCTTCATGGTCTCTTTTTCTTTTTTAAAATCCGTGTATTTTCCATTTAGTCTCTTTTTAAAGAGTGACTTTTCTTAATTTGGTGGGTACATGGCTACCTGAACTCACATTTCAAATCTCCGTAAGAAAGGGACTATGTTCTGACTCCAGAATCTCACAAAAAGAGACTCTGATTGACCCAACGTGGATTCGCTCACCTCCCAGTAGGGAAGTCAAACAGTGATGAATGGATGTACACTGAACTATGAGATGCACAGGGTAGGGTATTTTGGCCAGCCTGGAAAGTTTGGTTCAAGCTGAGTCTTAGTAGATGAGACGATGAGTGGAAGAACGGTAGGGCTGTCTTCCCAGGCAGAAAGCACAGCATGAGGGAGGACACAGAGGAATGTGCCTGCAAAGCGCGCGGGTGCGTGCGTGCGTGCTTGTGTGTGTGTGTAACTACAGGTGACTCAGGAAATGAGGCCTGGGAGACAAGACCGGGAAGGTAGATAGCAGCCCTGTCACGAAGGAACTTGGGAGCATTACCAAGAGACTTTGATTCCTATAGATGAATCTTGGTTTTAGGAGAATCCGAGCATAAACCCAGATGGAACATATTGTTTAAGTGTGAAGACTAAGAAATTCAAACAATTCGATATTAGTTATTATATTTTTGAGAATGAAAAAGCAGTAGTTCTGAGATTGTTACCATAATTAATCCTGCATATGTATGAGTGACCAGTATTTTCTCTTTGTTTGTAAGATCACGTCTTATATAACATTTCTTTACACTTTTTTGGGTTTTTAGGAGAATTTTCAAATTTTAAAAATGTTAACAGGAGCCTTTAGAATACATTTCCCCATGATAGGAAAAAAAAAACAATGCTGTTTATCTACACCTATTAATGGATTTAAGCCTTTTCAATTTCTGATTTTCTTCCAAATAACAGAAATTAATGGAAACTTTATGGAAGTGATAATCCCTTCCTATTATGCATTCAGTATGCTAAGACATAATATGTGTATTCTTATGTGTATTGTGTCCAAGCAGCTGTTATATATTGTATTGGTGCAGATAATTGCTTTTCTACTTGGCAAAGAAAATGAGCAGATGTAAAATAAATATCCTTTTCTGGCATGATCAATTCGGAGCTCTGAAACCTGAGATTTTATAAGTGATGTAGTAAGTGCTGTCCAATGTCAGGCTGGCACTATTAATGGCCAAAAATTCACTTGGGCCAAGATAAATGCTGACCAACCCTGTATATCAGACTCATAATCTTTTTGGCCAAAAATTCACTTGGGCCAAGATAAATTCTGACCCAGCCTGTATATCAGACTCATAATCTTTTAGAGCTTGAATATAAGAAACAGCATTTAGTTTTCACAGAAGGGAAATAGTACTATGTTGACCTCTACTGAGGCAATTTCCCCAAAAAATGATTTTAGAAAATTTTCCTTGTTTAACTTCTATATGAGGGAGCAATGGCATACCCAGGGGTTGGTGCATGGATCCTGGCATCACACAAAATGAGAAGTCCCATATTTCTCATTTACTAGCAGTGTGAACTTGGATTAAGTGATTACCACATTTATATAATAGGAATAATTAGTAATCATCATTATAAACGGCATGACATATGGAGAGTTTAGCATCAGGCCCCGTATAACACAAGCACCCAATTGTGCTTATTATGCACTAACTAGAGGCCTGTTGCACAAAGATTCGTGCAATAGGCCTTCCTTCCCCTGGCTGCTGGCACCAGTTTTCCTCTAGCAACCTGGGACCCAGGCCTTCCATCTTCACTCTGGCTGGAGCACCGCTCCTGTAGCTCCCTCCACCCCCCACCCTCCCCCTCATAGCAAGTGTCCCACCCCACCTGGCTGCTCTGTGCCTGCATGCATGCTGCCCAGAGGCCTGGAGTGGCTGGGGGGCAGGGCCACTTCCATCTTTGTCAGGTTAATTTGCATACTCAGTCCTGGTTGGCTGGTGGGCATTGTGAAGTGACAGTCAATTTGCATATTTATCTTTTATTGGTGTAGATATGAAGATGTCCAGTCTTTCTACAGTTGGCCATGGGGGGAAATAAGCTGTTTACCTAATACATCTGTGCCGGTACTTTTCAATGTCTTGAGAGTTTGGGCTTAATTATTTATTACCTCTTACCCATTGGGAGATAAAAGGGAGCCAATATGAAATAACTATTACAAGCCAGGAGATAAACATGGATCAGCTCACTTAACTATCACCATGTCCTTGGGAAGTAAGTCTTACCACATTTACATATGTAAAGGCAAGGCTCAGGGAGGTTGCACAATTTGCACAGCATTACACAGCTAGAACGTGGAAGATCTAGGATTTGAACCCACATCCTTCTGACTTTCCTATATAGGCTTCTCCAGGTTAAGTAAGCCCTTTATAGTGTTCCATGGAAATGATTACAAGAAACTTCCAGAAAGGACTACTGTGGCAAAAGCAGAAGCATCCTGAGAGCATTAATCTGTTCATCTCTTCTCTGTACCTCATGGAGCTTGGGTGGCTCTACTCCATTTACAATGCTGATGCTCTGCTTGGCTCTTGACCATGGCATCATCATGCCAACGGGGATTTCTCTTTTTAGAGAATTTGGATCAGAACTTTTTAGGACATCCTTTACCTTAAAGTGAAATGCTGGGTGGGATGTGTCACACCTCATCTGTAAACAGTCATTAAATACCATATTTTGAAAGTTTTCTAAAGCAACACTGTTCAGTGATAGATGCGTTCCTAGATTATTTTGTCTGCTGAATTTTATGTTGGATGACTGGGTTGCTCTGCAGTGAAATTATTTATGTAATATTTCTGAAAGATGGAGTGTGTGTGTGTGTGTGTGTGTGTGTGTGTGTGTGTGTGTGTTAAGATACTGCTTTGTGGACTTTTGATTGTAACTTTTTAAAGTTAATACATATCTGGGAAAGAATTCAGTGGGTGTGCCAAACCAGTGTTTCATTGTGGCATGGTAGTACAGTAGTAAGTCATTAGTTGCTGTGTTTTTAAATGTATTTTTTAGAGAAATTTTAGGTTCATGGCAAAGTTGAGAGGAAGGTACAGAGATTTCCCATATACCCATTACCCCAGCACATGCATAGCTTCCCTCATTATGAACATCAGTCACCAGAATGGTACATTTGACACTTAAGGATGAGCCTACATTGACACATCATATCTTCTACAGTTCATAGTTTACATCAGGTTCATTCTTGGTGTTATACATTCTAAGGGTTTGGAACAATGTATAATGTCATATGCTCATCATTGTAGTATCATACAGGGTATTTTCACTGCCCTAAAAATCCTCTGTGCTCAGCCTCTTTGTCATTACCCCTCCTCCAACCCTTGTCAATTAATCATCTTTTTATTTTCTTCATAGTTTTGGCTTTTCATATAGTCTTTTTGTATTCATATAGAATCTCATGTAGTTGGAATCATACAGTATGTAGCCTTTTAGGATTATTGTTGATTACTTTAGATTTTTGATGTAGGCAATCATGTCATTTATTTTCATGTCATTAATTTTTTTTAATCCTCACCTGAGGACATGCTTAGAGAAAGATAGGGAGAGAAGCATCAATGTGAGAGAGAAACATCGATTGGTTGCCTCCAGTACTCCCCCAACTGGGGATCAAACCTGCAACCTAGGTATGTACCCTGACCCGATATTGAACCTGCAAACTTTCAGTATCCGGTTCGATGCTCCAACCAACTGAGCCACACTAGCCAGGGTTTGTGTCATTAATTTTTAATTTTTTGGAGATACAATTTTAGTAAGAAAAAGTCTGCTTTTCTTTAATTTTTTTTTAAGACTGAGAAATTTTAAGTATTCAGTGTAAAAAGAATAAAACAACTACTCATATTACATTAGGTCGTATTTATTTTCAGTCTTTTTCTTTTCACTTTCCCTAAGGAGTGAAGCAGTATTGGTATAGCTGAAGTCTATTTTAACATTGCCATTTGTGTCATTTTCTTTACTGTCTCTCAGGATGACTATCCTAGAATGTATATGTATACGTATACGTATACTTATATGTACTAGTATGTGTATATGTATGCTATATCTGTATACCTTATTATGCTCCAACTTCTGGTTAAACTAGTCATTCCTTGTCTAAAATGGTTTGGAAGATCTGTGTGGAAGAAAATGTTCCCATAGGAAGCTTCAGGTTTCACCTTATTTGGTCTTCTTAACCTTGAGTCCACAATAGAGCTGGGGAGTATCTTTGGGTCTGGAATGCCGGAGAGATGTAATCTGGGAAAGCCGTGAGTCACGTGAAGCTGACTCGGTATTTGTCTCCTTTACTCCTCCTTCCTTGTTACCTGGAACATCTGTTGTACAGTTGATACTCAGTCCGCAGCAGTGGACATGGCTCTTCTGCTCCCCTGACCCCAAGACCCTCCTGATCCCCTGGCCTGTCTGAACCCACAGTGACTCTGAGCAAATATTTGGCTCACATTTTCAGGCTTTGCATCTGACTTCAAAGTGCACTCACCTTTCTCCCGTGCCCATCGACTTGTATGCTAGAGTGTTTATGAAATGTCATCACTTCAATGAGTGTAATTTCACAAATATTTATTTGACTCCTGTCAAATGATGAGGTAATCATTCTCTTATTGGATGTAATAGTGATTCCAATAGCTGATCCTCCAGAATATATTGAGTATGATTACTAACAATAGCTAATATTTATTGAGTATTTGAAACACAGTTTTAAGATCATTTCATGTATTATTAACTCACTCAATCCTCATAAGACCTCTACAGTTAGATGCCATTATCATCTACCTTTTACCGATGTGATAATGGAGACCCAGGGAGAACAAGTAACTTGCCCCACGTAAGGCAGCTAGTAAGTAGAGAACCTGGCAGTCACACCTGCAGCCTGGCTCCTGAGTCTTTGTTCTTAAAACCAGCTTGCTATACATTTCTCTTTCTTTTCTTTTCTTTTTTTTGGTTAATCCTCACCTGAGGATATTTTCTCCATTGATTTTTAGAGTGGAAGGGAGGGGGAGAGACAGAAGAGAGAGAAGCATCAATGTGGAAGAGACACATCGATTGGTTGCCCCCTGCACACACTCGGGGATCGAGACTGAGCCTGCAACTGAGGGACATGCCCTTGGACCCGAATCAAACCTGGGACTCTTCAGTCTGCAGACCAGCACTCTATCCACTGAGCTAAGCTGGCTAGGGCACTATATATTTCTTCTACAGAGAGAAAGCTGATTTTTGTGAGAAATCCTCTAAGTTCAAAATGTAATCATGTTGCCAGAGTAAGGATGGCTCCTCCTTGCAGAGCTGTGACAGTTATATGCCTTCATGAGGGTCCAGCCTCCTGAATGGGTGTTGGAGTTTCTCCTGACGTGGTCTTTCCCTCTGTATACCTACCACAGTCTCAGCTGAGTTCTGGAGTTCAGCGAGAACACAGTGGGGGTATGATTAGTTGTTTCACTAATAGGTATTTTTAACTTGTCTGTGGTAGGCTAATTCTAAAGACAGAGGTGAAATATTGTCATGAAGCAGAGCAGAGAAAAACAGATCTACCAAATTATGTTCTCACTGTGCTCACACAGAGTGGGATTAGCCCTGGGGGGTCCCAGGTCATCTCTGGAATCATAATACAGTTTAAAGTGGCACTAGATGTCTTGAGGCAGAAGGATTCGTCCCTCCTACAAGTAATCCTATATAATAAAGAGGTAATATGCAAATTGACTGTCACTCTACCACACAAGATGGCCGCCTCATGTGCTCAAAGATGGCCATCCCCATGTGGACACAAGATGGCCGCCACAAGATGGCCAGCAGAGGAGGGCAGTTGTGGGCGATCAGGCCAGCAGGGGAGGGCAGTTGGGAGGGATCAGGACTGCAAGGGAGGGCATTTGGGGGTGACAAGGACTGCAGGGGAGGGCAGTTGCAGGGGACCAGGCCTGCAGGGGAGAACAGTTAGGAGCAATCGGGCAGGCAGGGAAGCAGTTAGGAGCAATCGGGCTGGCAGAGGAGCAGTTAGGTGTCAATCAGGCTGGCAGAGGAATGGTTAGGGGGTGATCAGGCTGGCAGGCAGAAGTGGTTAGGAGTAATCAGGCAGGCAGGCAAGTGGTTGGGAGCCAGCAGTCCTGGATTGTGAGATCCAGTGGGATCGGGCCTAAATGGGCAGTTGAACATCCCTCAATGGGTCCCAGATTGGAGAGGGTGCAGGCTGGGCTGAGGGACACACCACCCCCACTGAAAAGCAACAGAAGAAAATAAAAACTCCAAATAATTAATTCCTGAAAATTAAAGTAAGATTATGTTATAGTATTGAAAAATGAGCTTTGTGGGAAAATTGCTAGTGGCAGTTTGATATAAAAAGCACGGGAAATATTGTATATGCTTAAAATTTTCTGTTCAGATATTTCTATAACGTGATTATATATTTCCCGTTTCATTTGTAGAACTGTCAAGATAACTTATGATCTTTTGGCTTATTGGCTCAGGCACCTGTCTCTTACTGAGGCAGCCAAAAGGAAGGACGTGCCAAATGGGAGAAAATGCACCGTGAGGTACTGTTATTCTGGGAAAGGGTCAGAGCTCCATCCAGATGAAACAGCCTCGTGTCTCTTAGAACCTGCTTGACAAAATCAGAGCATGTCAGTTTACTTTAGGTGAGAGAAGGCATGTGGACTTATAATATTCAGGCAAACTCAGCAAAGGACTCAGAAGAAATAAATCACCTTGGTGGATGTCACACTTGAAGTTTCCTAAAGTTTAAGAGACATGTAAAAGTGTAAGAATACAAAAGGCAGTATGGGATTAAGAAAGAATGAATCATCATTTGAATAGGTATCTTGCTTTTCAACTACTAATTTTTTTTTTTTTTACTCAGTTGAATTTTGTTGCTTTTATTTATTTATTTATTTATTTTTAATTATTTTTTTAAATTTTATTTTATTTTTATTGTTTTAAGTATTACAAATAGTAGTACATATGTCTCCTTTTTTTTCCCCCCTTGATATCCCCCCAACCTCCCCTACCCCCCAGGACATGCCTTCACCTGCCCACCCTCCCCCCCACCCCAGTGTCTTATATCCATTGGTTGTGCTTATATGCATGCGTACAAGTCCTTCGGTTGGTCTCTTACAGCCCTCCTCGCCCAACCTCCCCTGTCTTCCCAATGTAGTTTGACAGTCTGTTCTATGCTTCTTTGCCTCTGTATCTTTTTCCCACCATTTCTTTCCTTTAAAAAGTTTTGCCTTTGCAGACTGGAAATAAACATATAATAACAAAACAAAAAAATGTTTGAGTCCCAATTTCAATGTCCAACAGTTCCTTATGTGTACATGTCAGCAGTGATATCTGGATGGTGGGCACATGGTGGCAATGCAGGTCCGACCCTCTTTGGTTTGGTCCTAGGTAACCTGCAGCGGTGCACAGCTGCTGACTGCTCGCATGGCAAGGCATTGTCAGCGTCTTCCATCTCTGGACTGTTTTTCCCTCTTGTCTTCGTGGTTGGAGCACTCCTGTCAATTCCTCTCTGTTGCAGGAATCCATCTGGTCTTGGGGTTGTTTTCTGAAAATATACAAATATATTCTCGACCACAAGTTAATAAAGGAATCTTTTCTATATAATTGATTTGGGATCCTTTTTATTTTTGTTCAAACGATTTTCCTTTGTCTTATTTAGACACCATGTGTGTTTTTAATGGCCGTCTTGCTGTTAGCATTGCAAATGAAACTTAATTTGGTAAAGTAAAAATTTTCTAGATGTAATTTACTTATAGGATATTTTTCCTTACATGATATTACCCTACTATCCCCCCCCCTTTTTTTTTTATTAATGGAGGTTTTTGTAAATTTTATAATGCAGTCTTGATAACTTTAAATTTAAAATTCTTTTCCCCCACACATATGACTGCTTTAGGTTCATTGCATATTCAGGAATTTTACCATGAGATGAACTACCAATAGAAATTTTAGTTATTACTTTAAGAACAGCTTTTTGTCCAGTACTTGAATATTCACTTATTTCAATTAGCCTATTTAAATTAATCTGAAAACTCGATTACTATTTTACTGTCAAATTTAATACTCTACCAACAATCTTAGTTTACCCTGTAAATATTAGTGGGAAGGATTATTTGCTCAACTACTAATTTTTCATCCAAAATGTAAAAGCAGTTAAGATTCTGAAAATGTCTGTTTTGTAAAAATGATTTGCAAGTTTTTATAAAACAATCTGAATAGGTATCTTTAAAATATATATACTTTTATTGATTTCAGAGAGAAGGGAGAGGGAGAGAGAGATAGAAACCTCAATGATGAGAGAGAATCATCAATTGGCTGCCTCCTGCACACCCCCTACTGGGGATCAAGCCCACAACTGGGGCATGTGCCTTGGCTGGGAATTGAACTGGTAACCTCTTGGTTTCTGGGTCCATGCTCAAGCACAGAGCCACACCCGGCTGGGCAGAATAGGTTTCTTTTGTCTGTTCAGTGAGAAAGCAGATGCACCAACATGCACATTGAGTTCCTGGGTTGAGTGAAAGAGAATAGGGGATCATTGCATTATGAAAAGGCAAAAAGACTCCAGCAATAATATCAGAAGCAACTCTCCCCTCCCCCCAAAAAGTGTTGGATATACATCTTCAAAGAAAATTAAGTAAGTAGCTTCACGTGCATTAATATTCTGTGGAAACTGCAATAAAAAAAATGGCCTGGGGTTGTCAAAACAGAGAAATGGGAAGTCTCCCAAGAAAAACAATAGTGTGAGCAGAGCAATATTGAAACAGGTGAAGAAAAGAATACGATGTGTTGAGTAATGAAAAACTGGTGAAGGCACAGAAGCTGAGGGAAAAGACTGACAGGGAGTGAGGAGAGGAATAGCTCATAAGCAATTCAAGCTCACACGAAGGCAGAAAGCCAACCTGATTGCAAATTTTGTCAGGTTGCAGCTAGGAGAGAGAGCAGGAAGAATGTGTTCAGAAGATGAGAATTTTCTTTTACCAAAATGTGTTAATTCTGGAAATAAAAGAGACATAAGAATGGTAACAGCTGGGACCTTAACCTCACGCTTGAAACTTCTACTTCTGTATACAATCAAAATGCCTGTTGTTTTTTGGCATTAGGAATAGAAAAAATATGATAATAAGTAAGCCAATTCTTAAAGGATATTAAGGACTTCCCTGTGATGATGGCTTTTATGTCAACCAAAGACATTCTCGCAAGTGACTCAGTGAGGGCAGGTCGGCCCTGGGCTGGGGGAAGCTGAAAAGTCCACGCAGTTATATTCTCACAGTTCTGAGGAGGTGGAAGGAGAGAGCGAAGTAGTGCTGGGAGCTCAAAGTAGTGCTGGGAGCTCGAGGTAGTGCTCAAGTCAGACTGCCTGTCTCTGATGTGGCTCTGCCACCCATGTTTTCTGTGGCTTGGAAGCCTCATTTTCATCTGTAACACATCCTATATAATAACACCCTAATATGCAAATCAATTGAATGGCAGAACAACCAGTTGCTATGATGTGCACTGACCACCAGGGGGTAGGAGCTCGATGCAGGAGCTGCCCCCTATGGTCAGTGCGCTCCCACAGGGAGAGCGCAGCTCAGCCAGAAGCAGGGTTCACTGCTGGTGAACGCAGCGGCAGGAGCCTCTCCTGCCTCCTTGGCAGTCTGACATCTCCCAAGGGTTCACAGACTGTGAGAGGGAGCAGGCCAGGCTGAGCCACACACCTCCCCTCCCCCCGCCAAGTGCATGAATGTCCTGCACCAGGCCTCTAGTGGATAATAACAAGCATGCACCTCACACAGTTGTTTTCAGGGTTAACTGGGTAATAATTGGTGCTTAACATTCTGTTTTTAATGACATGTTCATTGCATTTTCTTTACGTATCTCATTGAAGCATCATAAGAACATACCCAGATTAGTTTTATTATTTCCATGTTTTACATGTGAGAAAATTGAGCCCAGAGAACATAGCTTGTTGAGAGCAATGGGATCAGCAGTTGAATTTAGGTCTTTCTTGACCACATCTATGTCTGCTGTACTATGAAGCTTAGCATCCCTAAGAGCAGATACCAGAGCTTTACTGGGAAACGGCAGTGGAGTACAGAGGCAGAAGCATGGTGCTGGAGGCCCTTGGGTATGATGGAATGAAGTGGCTGGGTAAGAAGCCAGTTCAAATTCGTGTTGGATTGGCTTTCAATTGCAATGGGAAAGCTGAGTAAAGGGCCTGTGGGAAGAGTGGCCACCCCCTCTGTTCAGGAAGATGGGCCTCATGTGCCAGATGAATGATTCATCACATCACTCTACACCAAGACCCCTTTAACGGTGACACAACAAAACCCAGACTCCTCGGGAACAAACTTAAAATTTTTTTTAAATCCCTTGATATATGCTAGAGTTTTATTATTTATTGCTTATGGAATCTCTTTGAGATAAGGACTGTTATTAGCAACATTTTACCGTCGTGGAAACCCAGGTGGTAGGTAACATAACTGAGTTTAGAGAACAGGATTTGTCTGGCCTCATAGGCAATCTCTGACCCTCCCATAGGGCCTTGCTCTTGGCGTTCACAGCTTCCTTGGCTTCAAGCCCACCTGTTTATCTTCATCTCCCAATGCTTTCCTACTGAACGGATTTACGCCAGTCAAATGGCTCTCCCATGTCCATTGAAATTTACCTTATGTTTCTGGTTTCCTTTTTTTTCTTCTTGTCATTCACCTTTATAACCTTTTTTCCTCACTCACTTAATAATTTCTTCCTGCCTTGATACACTTTCCTGAACACGCAGCCAGTCTGGTTGTCTCTTATCCCATTCCCACTGCCCTTAGTATTGCTTTACTAATTTTGCAATTATTACTCACTGCCATGTATTTGTAACCTTTCCTGTGTGCCCTTTTCAACAAGAGTTTAAAGCCTCTGTGGTGTGAGTTTTTTAAAAAATCCCAACAGTGTTTAATACCACATCTCACACATAGTCTTCAATTGGCCAGTTCCAGGAAAACAATATTCTGGAAAAAGGAATGAGCAAAAGGAAATAGTAGCCAAGAAAAACTGTATAGTAGTGGGAGGAGTATACTGGAACCACATGGGAATTGATATTTGGTTTAGAAGACTTAGGTCAACTGCGCGCCAAAAACCTTTAAAAGTGTCAGAGAAAAACAGTAACCAGAGTGAGAAATATGTATATTTGTATAGCCATATAGCAGCATTCCACTTTTCATATTTTAATGGATTCAAAGCATAAACATTTTTATATTGATATTAGTTGGTTATCTTTCAAGTAAATGAGAGGAGAAAATAAAATTCATATTAGATTCAGAAATTTTTCTCTATTTTCTTACAGTACATGCTTTACAAAGAGCAGACAGTTTCCAGGTAGTTTTTTTTTTTTCTTTTCTTTTCCTTATTATTTTTGTTCCAAGAACAAAACCTTGACTCTCCACCGTGTTGCTATTATGCTGTTAAAAAAAAAAAATCTACCTTGTTAGACTTTTAGATTATTATTCATCCCATTTCTTTGATGAATAAATTGTTTTAGTAAGAACTCCAGTTCCTTGTCAGAAAACGGCATAAAATGGATTTTCCTTAACTTGACTCTTAAATTGCTCACTAGTTTCAATTGTCTCTAAATTCTCATCTATGACCTTCCTCAAGAATCTGTAGAATCCATTACTGTGTCATTGAGTGTTAAATAGAGATGGTCTTTGCAGGAGGACCTGTTCTTATTGCATAAATCTCCTGCAGGTTTGATCCCTGCCTAGGTAGGGATGCGTGTGGGAGGCAGCCAGTCAATGTGTCAATGTGTCTCACATCACTTTCTCTCTTCCTTCCTCCCTCCCTCCTCCCCTCCTTTCCTTCTTCCCTCCCCCCATTCCATTCTCTAAAAATAAATGGAAAAAATATTCTCAGATGGGTACCAACAAAGCGAGATCCTGCCGATTATTTTGAACAAGTACTCAGTGGAATTTCTCATTGCAATCCTCTTCCTTTCTACATGCCAAATGAATCAACTACTAAGTTGACCTTTAAGAATCTGGAACCTAAGAACCATGATCACTGATGTCCCAGTCTGTTCAAACTGGGGACAGTTGAAGGAAGAGCAGGGGGACCTTTGTTAGCATCAGGAGGTGATTGTGTCATCGTAGTGCTGATGCCCACCACCCTACAGGGCAGATGGCAATGCTGTCATCCCCTAGTGCTCCTTCCCAGCGATGGTTCCAAAGGGAGTGTCTCTGTGGGCTTGCAGCAAGTCTGACATTTGGGGGAAGGAAGGTGGGGAGAAAAGAATCGAGGGCATCTCCAGGCCTTTAAGGCATGGGTATTAATTTGATGAAACTTTCAAGCAGATGTGGAAAGATGAGTTTTTGAAGCCTCGAGCTCAGAATTTTAAATGACACATATTACTAATTAGACATTTAGCTTAATCCATCTGCCTCCTAAGAAATGCGGCCATTTTCCACAAAAATCCATGTGTTTTTTAAGAAAGCACCAGCCAGGATATGTGTGTGGGACCGTTCTTTCGTAGACAATGGAGTTATAGATGTTGCATGCTGCGGTTTCATCTGGTGGAAAAACCACACAACTCACCTTCTGTGCTCATTTTAAAAACCTCACTTTCTCAGGTGAAATCTTTACAAAAGTCTTTGATTTTATTAAGTGGAAACAATTAGAGTTGGATTCACATCTGCCCTTGGGGGACTGCGATTCTGGACCTGGCACTGTGTCTGGCACAGAGTGGACACGCTTGGTTTCAGCTGTGCCCTCTGTCCACGAGGCGCCAGTTCACTCTTGTGGCTTGTTCCCCACCCTCTCAGAGTCCTGTTGGCACCTCTGCTCTGCATAACCAGCTGGCTCTTGGTGTGCACTTTGTTTATTAATCTTCACCTGACGATATTTTTTCCATTGATTTTTAGAAAGAGTGGAAGGGAGGAGGGGAGAGGGGAGAGAGAGAAAGAAACATCGATGTGTGAGAAGCAGAGCAGTTGGTTGCCTCACACACACACCCCAATCGGGCTGGCAACCTTTTGGTGCGGGGGGGAATGGGGGAAGGGCACATGGGAAGCGGGGCCAGTGACTGGCGTTCTAACCACTGAGCACAATGGCCAAGGCTTGGTGTGCACTTCTGAAACAGGATTGAGGAAAAGTTTTAATGAAAAGAGGAAATTATACTTATCCATTTAGAAGGGTGTCTGCTCTGTGTCAGACAGTGTCAGGTCCAGAATAGCAGTTCCACAAGGGCAGGCATTTTGTCCTTTTTCTTTTTTAAAAAAATATATTTTTATTGATTTCACAGAGGAATGGAGAGGGATAGAGAGATAGAAACATCAGTGATGAGAGAGAACCATCGATTGGCTGCTTCCTGCAAGCCCCCTACTAGGGTGATCGAGCCCTCAACCTCAGCACGCGCCCCCGACCAGAATCAAACCTGGGACCCTTTAGTTCACAGGCTGATGCTCTATCCACTGAGCCAAACCAGCCAGGATGCACTTGGTCCTTTTTCTTGTGCTTCTGTACCTTCAACACCTGGCATCATTGACAGGCAGGGATATTTATTGGATGAATGGAGGTATGCCTGATGTATTGGTCAGTATCACAAAGCAATGTATGACAATAGGATGAAGTTTATCTTCAAAGGCACTGTTTACATAAGTTGATGACAGTAACCTCAGGGGAGCTGTTCTCACCCAGAAACTTGGAAGGAAGAATATTGCAGGAAAATCACCTTCATGGGCGCCTTTGGTGGAGGCACCAGTCTGCCTGAGAGGAAGTCTGGGCAATAAATTCCCTGATCTTCTTTGCCTCTTAGTATAGGGCACCCCATTGTGAACTAGAGGCTAAGGCAGCTCATTGGTCCAGCCTTCTTAGCAGAACAAATAGGACAAATAGGAAAGATCTGGAATACACAGATGAAACTCCCTGCCACTGGAGTGACATTTTAGCATAGTTAGAAGAATAATGAAAAATGATTGAGTACTCTTGGAAGAACCCTGTGAGATAGGTATTGTGATGATTTTTACAGATGAAAACAGAGAGAGTTAAAGGAATTTACCTCAGGGCACACAGCTAGTAAGTGAAAGAGTCGAGATTGGAACCCAGAAAGTTTGCATGTAACTCTGCTTTGCTGGGTTGGGAGAGTTAAACAGTGCTTTAGGAATCTTTTGGGGATCTTATTAAAAAACTAGGGGCCCAGTGCACGAATTCGTGCACCTTGGAAGAAACTGTGGGCTGCCAGGCTGTGATGGGTACAGGAGCAGTTCTTGGCCCATCCTCTGCACCCCCACCTGGTCCCTCCCACCTCTCTGCCTGGCGCCCCCACTCACCTCCACCATCCCGCTGCGGCTGACGCCCGCCATGTTCCGCACTCTGCCACCCACTGCCAATGCCTGCCATGTTCCATGTGCGCCCCCTGGTGGTCAGTGCATGTCATAGTGACCAGTTGTTTGGTTGTTCTGCTGTTCGGTCTATTTGCATATTAGGGTTTTATATATATAGATAGTTCCTGGGCCCTGGCCAAGTAGCTCAGTTTGTGAGAGCATCGTCCTGATACACCAAAGGTTGTGGGTTTGATCCCAGGGCAGGGCATATACAGGAGTCAACCAACAAGTGCATAAATGGGTGGAACAACAAATCTATGTTTCTTTCTCCCTCTCTCTCCCTTCCTCTCTTAAAAAAAAATCAATAAATAAAATAAAATGAAGAGTTCCTGGTTTAGATGGCCTGAGATGGGGCCTGGGAATCTGCATTTCTATGCAATGCCGTGGCTCTGTGTTGTGTAGCATGGGATTGAGGGAGGACCTGGAGTAGGAAAGTGGAGGCCAAGTCCCAGGACAGGGCTCTGGGAGCTCAGCTCTTTAGTCTCTGCTGCTCCTTTTCCCAACATGTGAAGTGGGCAGGCTGGGTGGTTCCTAAGGCCCAGCTGAGATCGGAAAATCATGCATCCCCCTGACTTCAGATTTCAGGGGCTCCTTTCAGCTCATTGGTGCAGTTCTCCTGGTCAGCATTGTCTGGGCAGGGCAGTGGAGGGGGCTCTGGAGAGGGTGCTGGTGTGGGCAGCTTCCTCCTCCCAGGGGCTGAGTTCAGAGGACAAGGCCTGAGCTTCTGGGTGGACAGGGGCTGCTCTGTTGTCAGCTCTGTCCTTCCAAATCCGAGAGGTCTCCCAGCATCTGGGGCTGCTTCCTGTTGCCTCATGGAGGCTCATCACCTGTCATAGCTGATGAGGGGGCTGGATTTAAAAACAGAGCCCTATACTCAAGGGACCACATGGTATCATTTTGGTTGCACCCTGTAATTTCAGTCCCAAACTGTAATATTCCTGTGAAGAAGCCTCTAGCATATTCAGGGTCCTCCTCTGAAAAAGTTTCCTACTCTGAGACACACAGAAGGTATTTAACACCGTGTGCCATAAATTTTAAGCAGGATTAGAGCTCTGCTTAGAACTCTTAATGTTCAAATTCACTTTCCTTTTTCAATAGCTGGAGAATGACATTGTTTCCAGGAGCACCTGAAAATGAAAAGTGATAAACCCTCTTACTACTAAACAGTCCCCTAAGTTCCCAAGCTTTCTGCCTTGATTTGAGTCTTTTTGTGGGGGCGAGGAGGGGTGGCCTTCTGTTTCACTATAATCCACAGCTGAATACACCGTATGCAAAATCTCAGACTTCATGTTTCAGAAAATCAGTCTGGGACCACAAACCTGAGCCTTTTTTCCCCCTAGTAGTTCCTTTTTCTTTGATCATGCAGTGCTATAGCACATGCTTCATAAATCACGCATCAAACTTTTCCAGATGCGGCACCCCTGCAACATTATGTGTATGGCGTCCTTGCCACATTTTGACATCCGGGGAGATTTGATTGCATTTGATGATGCTCTCAGCCTAATCTGGCCGGAGCAGCAGTGTTATCCCCACACCGTGCTCAGCATTGCCTTCTGAAAAGTGATGGAGAAGGATGTTTGCTGTCCCGTTACCACGTTCACAAGGATTCATGATCTCTTAAGTGGGTCAAGTGCTACTTGTTCGTCATGTAGGTATTTGGAAGGGATCATCTTTTATGTGTCCGTTTTGTTTCTCAATATAAACAAACCTATGTAACTGCAGAATACTCTCTGTGTTGACAGGGTCACCTTACCTGGCTTTCTGATTTTTTTCTGGTGTGTTCTCAGGAATGTTTTCAATATGTGCTGCAGATACCCAGTGATTAGTCCTTTGTGGTGCTTTGATGGGATCATGCTGGTATGACCAGCACTTAACCTGGGATGGGACTTTTTGGCTTGGTAAAGGAGAAGAGGCGCAGTGGTGTCAGACATTGTAATAAAGCCTGCGGTGAGTGTGGAAAAGGTAGGCTTCCAAGAACCATTGAAGAGGGGCTAGGGCTGGCTGCCCTCCTTGGGGAACATGGTTGGTCTGTACCTCTGTTTATATGCTTGTTGGGTACCTGCCTTATTTCCGCTTGAACTCTCAGAATCAGATATAGGTGAAAGAGGGCTTTATTAAAAAGCCAGGGAGAGTTTTTCTGGGGTTATATTAAAATTGGGAGATGGCATGGATTCTCCGTTACTAAGAGGGTAATTACTGTCTTTGCATGTCCCTCCTACCTATACAGAACAGTTTTCATGGTAACTGCTTGTATCTTACAGGGAAGAGATGAACTATTGCTAGTGAGCTGGTTTGAGATGTTGAGCAGGCAGAAATGAGGAAGCAAATCTGGGATGTTTTCCTGAGACAGGCTGCTTCCTGTCCCTGCTCCTTAACTCTGCATCTTGGCTCAGTCACCCACAGTGTAAGCTAGAGTTCTCCCAGGCTTGTGGGGTGGGGTGGTGTTCTCTGGGACAGCAGTGTTGTTTCCCAGAGCAGTGTTAGGCAAACTAGAACATGGTGTATGTTTTTTAATTCTGCTCAGGCCAAACACTTGGCAACCAACTCAGTCGGCTGTGGAATCTTGGGCCTAGGTGGGTCTGTTTATAAATACTTAGGTCTTAAAAAAGCTCAGAGGCCAGAATGGAATTCTTCCAGCATGCAGCCTGTTGTTTGGATTCAAATGCACTTCTTTAAAATACCATTAGCAGGAGGAAAAAAAAATAAAGATTTTAATTTGAAGATTGGATTTTAAACAATTGGGAACGCTAAATGTCACCCCCACCCCCCAGAGCTGGAAGTCAGCTCCAGTGATGACTTTGAAATGCTTATTTATGAAAGATTGAACACTGTAACAAATGATAGACTATCGTGAAATAGCAGATCAAATAAATGTGTCTCCAGAAATGACAAAGACTTTATTACTGGAACATCTTTTCTCTTTAGGGCATATAATTAATTATGAACCAGGCATAAATAATATATTTGATAGTACTTTTTCCATTTATCTGGGTTCTGTGCTTTATAAACACAATTATTCACTGGTAGTCTTTCAATTCTGCCTTTATTACATGATGATCTAATAATTCAAAATGAGAAATTACTACTCTAAGAACTTGGCAGAGATACAGCCAAGTTTTATGATGAATTTTAGGTTTCATTTGGGATAAAAAGTGTGAACTATATGACATGTTAGCTTCTGTTGGTTGGTTAACTTTTATATAATCTTTTTGTTTGTTTTACTTCAAAAATTAAATGCAAACTAGATAAAGAATTTATTATATTTACATAAAGTTTAGAGAATTAGTAATATAGTAATTTCTGTGAATTGGGTATCTTTCCCTTAACCGATTCCCTCCCAGACTCCTCAGAGGTATCATTATCTGAATTTTGTGTCTATGGTTCCCTTTATTTTCTTTATGGTTTTACCACAAAATATGTTAGTATCCATAAATAATAAATTTTTGTGAATTGAATCATAAAATGGATATTATTTGGCAACTTGCTTTATACTTAACATTATATTCCTGAGGTTTATATTTCTTGTTGCTAGCAGCTCTATTACATTCACTTCTACAGCTGTGTAATATTTTGTAAATACCATATAATCTGTGTAATGGCTCTATCACTATCTAGAATACAATAGGAAGAAATTTGGTTTTCCATTTTTTTTCTTTTGGATAGTGCTTGTGTGAACATTCTTTATATGCCTGATGCATTTCCTGATCTTTAAGAGATTGTGCTATTGATCATCCACTTAATTGTATTGTGATCATAGAATATGGTCTTTAACATACAAATCCTTTAAAATTTATTTAGACTTATTTTATGGCCCAGTATGTAATCAACATTTATTAAAAAAAACTTTATGTATTTTTTTCATTAGTGGGTACAAACTACTGTATATTATATTTTGCCAATTGTTAAGGTATTGTCTAGGGACTCTGAGGAGTTCCCTATCATCTTGTCCAGAGATTCATGGTCTCAAAACTATTTTCATTATTATTATAAGACCCTAGAGGCCGGTGCACAAATTTGTGCATGGGTGGGGTCCCTGGGCCTGGCCAGCGATGGGGCCTATCAGGGCCTCGGGAGGCCAGCTAGAGAGAGGGGGCCGTGGGAGGTTGGATGTGGGAGTGCACTGACCACCAGGGGGCAGCTCCTGTGTTGAGCGTCTGCTCCCTGGTGGTCAGTGTACATCATAGTGACCAGTTGACCAGTAGTTAAGTCCTTGGGTTGCTTAGGCTTTTATATATTATAAGACATTATTTGCCTTCTTACTTCTCATTCTCTCATGAGTGTACAGTGGCATTTTCCAGAGGTTATATGACGTGATATTGTCAAGTGAATGTTGAAGCAGATAGGAGAATACAGCAGTCAACTAGTAAATGAGATGTTTAAGAGATTTGCAAAAATGAAAAACAAAGTCCCTTTATCATTTATTTCTTTTTTTAAATTTATTTTTATCCTCACTGGAGGATATTTTTTTCCCTTGACTTTTTTTTTTAGAGTAGGAGGGGGGAGAGAGAGATAAAGAGAAACATTGACCTAAGAGAGATGCATAGATTAGTTGCCTCCCTTACATACCCCTACCAAGGGCGGGGGAGCCTGCAACCAAGTTATGTGCCCTTGACTGGGAATTGAACCTGCGACCCTTCACTCCGAGGGCTTAGGCTTTGACCACTGAGCCAAACTGGCCAGGGCTCATTCATTTCTTTTTGATTTTAGGAAATAGTGTATTTTTCATAAAAGCTATGTTATTTATAACATGTAATGGGTTTATTGTAATTTTAAAATTATGTCAATAAATATTTTTTAAAATCCTCAGTCTTACTAAACAATAAATATCAACAAAAATAACCCATGTAAATAAAAGCTTTCTAGGATTCTCAATAATTCTTCAGAATTATTGAGATAAAATTTTTTGAGAAGCACTGGATTATGGGATCAAACTTCTTACTATATTACTCAAACATTTTATGTTATGATTGCTTTTCCTTTTGGTCTTTTTGATTTATCAGTTACTAAAAGAAGTGTGTTAGAATTTCTCCCATTAATGTGGATTTGTTTGTTTCTCCTCAGCATTTTGTCAGTTTTGCTTTATATATTTTCAAGCTGTGCTCTTGGGAATAAACAAGTTTAGAAATGTAATATCTAAGGGATATGAATCTTTTATTATGTAACATTGGTTTTAAAATATATTATGTCTGAAATTGTTATAGCTACCCTAGGTGTTTTTGGAGAGTTGGTGTTTGCTTGATATCATTTTTTCTCTTTCTAAAATTTTGTTCTTATATCTCAGAAATAAGTATTAATAACAAATTTAAAAGTTATTGAATATGTCAAAAAATACAGTCACCTTCTCATGACATATATGTTATTATCATGTATTACATCTCTCTGTCTGTGTGTGTGTGCACGCACACACACACACACACACACACACACTCATCCCTTCAGTATTTAATATCAGTTCTTCATTTCTTACTGACCTCAGTCCTCCTATGTGTAATCACTTCTTCACCTGAACAAAATTCCTTAGAATGTTCTGAAGTAAGTTTATGATGGTGTGCCCCTTTCGATTTATATGTTTATATATCTTTATTTCACTTCACTGATTGAATTATATATTTTAATCTATATTTATCTATACAGCTATATTTCTGATCGACAGTTATTTTTCTCAGCATATTGAAAATAACGTTCTCACTTCTAGTTTCTCTTACAAGTTTCCAGAGGTCACTGGTCAGTCTATCACTCCTCTGTAATATAATCTGTGTTTTCTTTTTGACTGCTTTTAAGACTTTTTCTTTGGCCATCTGCATTTTCATCTTGGTAGTTGAGATGTGGATTCCTTTTTATTTATCCTGCTTCACATATGTTAGGAGGCTTGAGTCTGTGGCTTGGACTGCTCACCAATCTAGAATATTTGGAGCCATTATATGTTTAAAAATGGCCTCTGCTTCATGTTTTCTTGTTTTCCCTTTTGTATCTCTTATTGAGGTATGTTAAGCTTCTCATGTCATTTGTATTAACCCTGCTTTCATATTCTTTTTGTCTCTTTATATTGTATTCCTGATAATTTAATTAGGTTTAATTCTACTTCAGCAATTCTTTTGTCATTTTGATTTGTTGTGTTCAGAAACCTGTAATAGAGTTTTACATTTTGCTTATACCTAAAAAAACATATTATTAAGTTATGAGTGACATGTAAAAAGTGGTACATGTTTAATGTGTACAATTTGATAAATTTGAGGGTAAGTATATACCCATGAAATCATCACCACCATGAAGGCCACACATATCATCTATTGCTTTCCAAAGTTTTTTCTGACTCCTTTATTATAAATTGTGTGTGTGTGTGTGTATGTGTGTGTTTGTGTGTGCATTAAGAACACTTAATGTAAGATCTACCCTCTTTGCAAATTTTAAGTGTATAATACAGTATTCTGTTATAATTTTTATTTCTAAAAGTTCTCTCTGGTGTTTACTCAAAACTACGAGTTTTTAATATTCTTAGTTTTTAATATTCTTTTCCTTCTATACATATTTACAGATTCTTTAGACATCACAGAGCAATAAAATGTAAAATATCTAAGAGCACACACATTGGGCCATCTGCTACCGTATTCACTGGGGGAAGCTCACAGAAACAAGGGTCCCTGTGGTGCGCCCCCCCCCCCCACCTTCTTGCCCATTGCATTATGAGACATGCTCAGGGATCAGCATAGAGGGTTGTGAGACAGCGGCAGGAAGAATATGGAGCTAGGGCTGTGGGATGTTTAAGCTGCAAGATTGAGCTAATACCCTTCCTCCTCTAACATGATAAATGAATGGTGTTCAAACTTTGGGTTATAGCATTATGACATAATAAAACCGTGGCCCCCTTCTCTGTTCTCCCACCTCAGTATTCATGTTCAGGAGAGCATGATCAGGATTCTGATGCCCGAGCCTTGTGGTTGCAGCTCAATAGCAGACCATTGACTTGATTTGTTGCCTCATTCCTCTACCAGGACTGATTATGAAAAGCACTCAGCAGTAGACGGATTCCATGGAGCGTCCCAGGAAGCCAGTCTTCAGGCAATCAGTCCTGGACAAGATGATTCTTATTACTCAGGCATTTTAACATACTAACTGAGTACCATTCTTGCTAAGATAAACATTTCCCCGCCACATTGACATCTCTGAAATTGGGATGCGGCTTACAATTCTAATTGTCAGTGTTGTTGTTTTTTCTTCTTTCTGTGTTAAATAAAAGAAGGGTGCATTTATGGGAGCAGTCAGCAGCTGTGCACCGCTGCAGGTTGCCTAGGACCAAACCAGAGAGGGTCGGACCTGCATTGCCACCATGTGCCCACCATCCAGCTATCAGTGCTGACATGTACACATAAGGAACTGTTGGACATTGAAATTCGGACTCAAACATTTTTTTGTTTTGTCTTGTTTTGTTATTATATGTTTATTTCCAGTCTGCAAAGGCAAAACTTTTTAAAGGAAAGAAATGGTGGGAAAAAGATACAGAGGCAAAGAAGCATTGAACAGACTGTCAAACTACATTGGGAAGACAGGGGAGGTTGGGCGAGGAGAGCTGTAAGAGACCAACCGAAGGACTTGTACGCTTGCATATAAGCACAACCAACGGATATAAGACACTGGGGCGGGGGGGGGCAGGGTGGGCAGGTGAAGGCATGTCCTGGCGGGTAGGGGAGGTCGGGGGGAGATCAAGGGGGAAAAAAAAGGAGACATATGTACTACTATTTGTAATACTTAAAACAATAAAAATTAAATTAAATTAAAAAAAAAGAAAAAAAATTGATCGTTTTTTATATTTGAAAAAATACAGGAGTTTATATTCTGTTTCAGGTAATTCCTATTTATGAAGTCTTTGTAGGTCTGATTTGGCATCTTAACTTTTTTATCTACAGGCTCTCTCATGGTGCTTTGTTTACTTGTCTATTTTTTGATGATTACCTCTGAGCTCATACTTCCTGGACCTTTTTCTGTGTGAATACTTGGATGCCTGGGTGGCATAATCTGCATTTGCTTTGTTTGCTTGGGGGACAGTGTTGTAAA
Organism: Corynorhinus townsendii; assembly: GCA_026230045.1. Lineage (NCBI taxonomy): Eukaryota > Metazoa > Chordata > Mammalia > Chiroptera > Vespertilionidae > Corynorhinus > Corynorhinus townsendii. The sequence goes on from JAPDVU010000003.1 coordinate 181,621,803, forward strand.
ACCCAAGAGTGTTTTAATTTCAACTGGAAGTGTTTTGGAGGATTCCGTGGTATGAATTCAAGCTATAAAACCTTATGTTGGCCAGTTTGTGATTACAAATTATCAAGGGAGATTTTTTTCCAACCTTATCCAATGCCAAAGTTTAGGTCGGTTAAATTTCCTTGCAATGCTGTCCCAGTGAAGCATAACTCTTTAGAATCCAAGTTTTACGCAGGGCGAGAGTCTCTTACTGACTCCCTATCTTGGGTGGTCACTGGACTTTTTTTTTTTTATTATTCTCTAGTGTCTGCAAGGCCAAGGACTAGAAAGCTCTACTGTAAGCTTGCTTAGCAAATGCTTTTGTACTCCTCTTACCTCTATGGTGTCCCACATTCACCTGAGCTTTGGTCTCTGAGAAGTTTTCAATTAGTTCATCAATATATTTGCAAACTAGTTTTAAAGAATGTTCTCTCTAGTGGTTTTATTTTTCCATGGGAGGCTCTTAGCTGCCACGCTACAGAACAAGAAATTCACCTCCATCTACTCCTAAGTATAGGTATGGTGTGGACTGAGCCCTGTTCCTCTTCGCTTGACAGCTTAATGGCTTTTGATCCACAGTTGCATGTCTTAAGGAACAATCTCATCTTGGAAATCCCATCTGCAATCTAGAAATGAATCTGAACCACATGCTTTGTTTGGTCACAGGAATTTCAGGGTCATGTCTTCCTGTTGTCATTTAACACATTCCTAATTTCTGTACACACCTCCCTGCAAGATGTTCAGTGACCATGGTGACGTGAAGATGTCTAGGCCACACAGAGGAAACATTTCTTTGTCAGTGAAACTTTTTATTTTTGGAACAAGGTAACTTGTCCAAGTCATCATCCCCATCACATACCACCTCCAAGAAATAGTATTAAAAATAATTTTAGGCTACATACATACTTTTGTTTAAGATAAATGAGAGCTTGACCAATAAAGTAGACAATAACAAGATATAATTCTGTGGGAAAAGTAGAATAAACATGAGTATAAAAGAATGAGTTGCAAAATTTCCAACTGTTAAAGAGTTTGGGTACTTTTTAAACAGCTTTATTAGGATACTAGAAGCCCGATGCATGAAATTCGTGCAAGGGTAGGCCTTCACAGCCCCAGCTGCCAGAGCCCTCGCAGCCCTGGCTGCCTTGCAGCCCCACCCACCGCCCACATCTGCCATGGCCTGGTTCTGCCTGCGTCCACTGATACACACCCCTGGCACCCCAGTTCCGCGGAGCCCCCTGATCAATCACCCTGCAGAGGGTGGCCTGGGCTTCCCTCTTTGGGGTGATCATGGGACAATTGCAAGCCCCCCAACCAATTGCATCACACCCGCCTTGGCTGGCCTAGCGCCAGCATGTGTCATAGTGTGGTCATCCGGACGGTTGTTCTGCTGTTCGGTCAGTTTGCATATTGCGCTTTTATTATTATAGATACTGCCATTCATATATTATACAATTCCACTTTTAATTTAAAATGTTCCTTTCTTTAAACTCTTCGTGTTTTTTTGTTAGAGAAAGGTCCTGGCGGGGTGTGTACGTGGCACTGGGTGGCAGGGTAGCTTCCTTTTCTCAGAATAGCAGATCAGAGCCATTCTAAAGCTCAAAACTTTTGTAACCTTAATTCAATAGCTTATACTTATCATGTTTAATGAAATGCAAATGAATTATAAAAGTCATTGAAAATATTCTACACAAAGACAGATTGGTTTTTAAGCAACAGAGTTTGTATTAACACTGGTAATGCTTAATTGAAATACTATGTAACATATAAATAATATATAAAATATATGTTTATATTATAACCATATATAAATATTATTTAATGTACAAGATACTGTTCTAAGCAATTTAATACTGTGTAGTTGTTGATCCTTACAACTACATTAATATGTAGGTACTATTTTATTATTTCCATTTTTTGGATGAGGAAACTGAGGCACTTATTCAATACTAGAGGCCCGATGCATGAAATTCATGCATGGGTAGGGTCCCTAGGCCTGGCCAGCAATCAGGGCCCCTGCTGGCACCTGCCTTGGCTGGCCTGGTACCGCCTGCTCACTGGCCCCGCCACCACTGCTGGTTGCCTCCATCTGCGGGAGGCGACCGGCAGGGCGATTGAGGGGGCCCCCTGGCACCCACCTTGGCTGGCCTGGGGCTTGCAGGCCAGGGGAAGCTCCTGCATTGAGTGACTGCCCCCTAGTGGTCAGTGCACGTCATAGCGACCCATGATTCCACTGTTCGTTCTGCTGTTTGGCTGATTTGCAATTAGGCTTTTATTATATAGGATTGCATAAGTAATAAGTGATGTAAGCATGGTTTAAAGCAATTTAGACCAGGTTAAGACTGCTGTCAACCATTATGCTAAGCTGCTTCTCTTATAAAGTAGTAGGGAATTAAATTGTGGCTTTTAAATATGAAAGGGTCATTTTTTTCTAAGTCTGTCTGTCATCCACCTTATAAATGGAAGTTATTATAAAGATTAAATAAAAATCCAGCTTTTCTCCCAAATTCCAGACCACTTTATACTATCGTGAACCTTAGCCTTGGTTTTTTATTCATATTACTTTTCCTTTAATTTTGCTGACTCTACTTATCTATAGGGTAGTTTTTCTCATGACTTCTAGACTTATTAAGGCATATATTAAGCCCTTTCATTAGGAAGGAAAAAGTCAATTCATCAAGAGCATAGTTTTTATAACAGATGGAAACAGTTCTCTCCCTATGTTGGAGCTCAGTCTTGTTTTTTCTCGAATTATTTTTCTGATTTTAGTTATTTCTCTCCTGTGTGCTCATTTTCATTTCTTCTAGGTTTATTAATGTGTATTTTAATAACTTTAGACCATATCATTAGGAATGAAGTAGTAGATTAATAAGGAACATAGAGTTATAACAGATAGAAGATATAATTCTTTTTTACCATTAGACTTTTAAAGTATTTAGGGTTTTTAAATAGCTAAATGGTATTCTAAAGGTACAACAGGGCATTCAGTGAAAAATAGTCTCCCTGTTTTTCCTATTCTACCCATTTTCTTTGATAGGAGTGACCACTGTTACTATGTTATTGGGTTGTGGGAGAAAGATTTATATCTTCATGAAATCATTTTGTCATAATCAGTTTCTTAGACTTACTTGCTTTTAAATGTTTGCTCCCTACTTGTTTTGTTTCAACATTTTAATGGTAATAGCCCTGTACCATATGTTGTCCTTTGTATTCAATATCAGGTCATCAGATATTGTATTATTGTTCCCCTGTATTTAATGTGTTATTTTCTTCCAAGTGTGATTTTTCTTTGCTTTTATACTGCATTGGGTTTGCTAAATTTCTTTCATCCTGAACGTATGCCTTTTAAAAAATTTATAATATTTTGGTTATTTATTTATTTTTTTTGCTACAAAAAGCTTTATTGTTTCATTTGGTCCTATGCATGGGAGAGGGCTTCAGGGTGGTTAAAAGAATGGCTAGTAGTTTTGGGAAGAGGGGCCTATCAAAGGCCTCTGGGCTCCAAAGGCTCCTAGTCGTGCTTGAGGGTGAGCCTTTGGAAGAGATACTCGCCCAGCCCAGCCTGGGGCCGGCCAGCCTGCGGAAGTGCGTCAGGTGTCGCCCATCTTCTTCATGAGTCTCACCCTTCACCCCCGAAGTGGTTTTCCAGGAAGTGTCAGGATGAAGGTCTGCGTGGGTAAACCCCAGGGCCTGCAGCTCCCAAAGGGCCTGGTTCAGGCCACTCTCCAAGGCAGGCGGCTTCCATGCCCCTGAGTTTTGCCCACTCATCCTGGGAGGCCTCAGCACGTCCTGGAAGAGAAGGCGCCCCGCCCTGGTTTTGCAATTTTAAGAGCTGCTCAGCGCCCTCACACTTCTTCTCCGCCCACTCGCGGAAGAAGTGGCCCCCCGCCTTCAAGAGCCACATCATCAGGTGGAATAGGAGCCCAGAGGGAGGGAGGTGTGGGGCGGGGGGAGACGGGGGGGGGGGGGGGAGGGGGGAGCCGCAGGTGCTGGGTGACTGCAGCCTCCACCTTGATGGAATAATTCTCACGAATTTGGGAGCTCATGGTTGTTCGGCAATAAGGAGTTAAGGTAGAAAAAAAAACTGGTGTGTTGGCTGGTCTTGGAGGTGGTTCTGAGGTGGTGACTGGATAAGATTCAGGAGAGTGGTGGAGGCTGGAAGAAGGGGCATCTCTGAGTCTATTCCGTCCAAATACTGTTGAAGCAAGAGACAGATCCAGGACTGCTGAGGGCACTGCCTGGTTATTATTTCTTGATCTATATATTTTTTTCAGTTCTACTCTCTCTCTTCTTCCTCTAGGATTTCAATTATATATATGCTAGAATGTTTGATGTTTTCCATAGTGTCATTGAGATATTACTCATCTTTTAAATATTATTTTTCTTTATTCAGATTAGATCATTTATTTTGACCTGTCTTCAAGTTTACCAACTCTCTCCAATAGGCTGTTAAGCCCATCCAGTGAATTTTTATTTTAGCTATATTTTTACTTGTAGACATTTTATTTAGTGGTTTTTCATGCGATTTCTGTTTTATGCTGAGATTTATTTATTTATTATGAGCATATTTTCTAGCATAGTTATAATAATTCCTTTAAAATTTTTATCTCCTAATAACACCCAGGTGTCCATATATTGCCTTTTGTCTGAGATCACATTTTTCTGTTCATATGTCTAGTGATTTTAGATGGTATCTTGGACATTGTTAACAATATGTTGTAGACAGTCTTGATTCTTTTATATTTTTCTGAAGTGTATTGGTTTTTTTATTTAGGTAGCTTGGCTGAATTTAAACTTCCAAAGTGTCTATTCTGTAATAGGATGGCAGCTGAAATCTCTGTTCAGGTCTTACAGCCTCAGCAGCAAAGTTCTGCTTTGCACATGGATACTGAAGTCAACCAGAGATTTGGGGAGAGTTTAAATGCAGAATTTAGGACAGTCCCCTGTGGGTCTCATTTTACAGCTACCTCTCGTGCTCTGGATTCTATCATTCAGGTCCTCAGACTCGTGGGACTAGGAGTTTCTATCAAGTTTCAGCTATCCTCCAGGGTGGAGCTGACTTTGCCCTCCACTCAGCTGAAGTGACAAAATTAGAGGGGAAAACATAAACATAAAAAGCAGTGCTCTAACCTTCTTCAGAGTATCGATTCCCCCTCTGGTTTCTGCCTGCTTTTGATTTCTCTCTAGTTTCTTCAGGTAGTTATTTTTTATATTTTTATACTAAGTGTGTTTTTGTTTTTGATTTTTTGTGGGAGAGTTGGTCCAATACAAGATACTCCACCATTACTAGAACAACCTTCCTGCACTTGTTTTGACATTTTAACTTATAGCATGCATAATAATTTATATTAACTTATAGCATGTTTATTTTAAGTGGTTTAATTTATTGCATGTGATCTGCATTGTATTATAAGGTATTTATTTTTGGTAAGTGCCTGTAATTACTTAATCATAAATCACTAGCAAGTTGAATATACAAGTTGCCTGACTGAAGGGTATTATTGGACCATTAGTTTATAATAAAGTGCACACCTTAGTATTTGTGGAAGGAATTATAAATCTCAACATAACAAAACTTTAAGAATCCCATAATAATTACTGACTGATTATGGTGCTGTGAAGTTGGGAGTATTGCAGGATATTACTATTTCATATCTAATATAAAACATTTAAAATAAAGAATATAATTACTAGTTCTCTTCAACCCCTAGAAATTGAAAATTTACTTAATTTTTATTCAAAATCATAGGAGTGTTAAATTTAGACATAAATAAAGCTGTTCCTCTGAGTGAGTATGGAGAAAAGATACATTATCAAGGGAATGACCATTGGTAAACAAAGAGTAATAAGGGTGGCATTCCAGGTGAGTTCCACAGGCCCCATTTGTTTCAGACCTGGTGATTTCAAGCCATTCTCTGAAAATTCTTTAGGCCAAGGACAGTACTCTTTAAACATTTTAATCAACAGATCCTCTAAATTAATTTTAGAACACCATGGACTCCTCTACATTTAGGTTAGCAGTTAACATTTTCTTTGTAAGTTTTCAGTAGTAACAAAGACCATAATTGCCAATATAATATTGACAGCTTAAAGCAAAATTATGATATCCTTGTTTTGCATATTTCCAATCCTATCTAATAAAATAGTAATATGCAAATTAACCACCACTCCACTACACCCACAAGCCATGCCCACCAGCCAATCAGGAGCGAGTATGCAAATTAACCCAACCAAGATGGCTGCAGCCACGGAGCAAGCAGGAGGCTTGGGTTTCCCCGGCAATGGAGGAAGCCAAGCTTTCTGCACACCCTGGCTGGCCCAGGCCTCCACTTAAGGCTATGCAGTTTCAATTATAGAAGATAAATAAATCCAAGATACCAGGGCCTCCGCTTGGTTTGCTGGGGGGTGTGGCCAGCCTGCAAACCACCACAGGCCCCTCGCCTAGGCTGCCTCATGCCCCAAGGGAACTCCCACCCTGATCTGGGACACCCTTCAGGGCAAACCAGCTGGCCCCCACCCGTGCACCAGGCCTCTATCATATCTAATAAAAGAGTAATATGCAAATTGTCCTTCACTCCAACATACAAGATGGCTGTCCCCATGTGGTCAAAGATGGCTGTCCCCATGTGGACACAAGATGGCCACCACAAGATGGCCGGCAGAAGAGGGAAGTTGGGGGTGATCGGGCCTGCAGGGAAGGGCAGTTGGGGGGGACCTGGCCTGCAGTGGAGGGCAGTTAGGGGTGACCAGGCCTACAGGGGAGGGCAGTTAGGGGTGACCAGGCCTACAGGGGAGGGCAGTTAGGGGCAAACAGGTTGGCAGGAGAGCAGTTAGGCATTAATCAGGCTGCCAGGGGAGTGGTTAGGTGGTGATCAGGCTAGCAGGCAGAAATGGTTAGGGGCAATCAGGAAGGCAGGCAGGTGAGCAGTTGGGAGCCAGCAGTCCTAGATTGTGAGAGGGATGTTCAGACCTAAACGGGCAGTCGGACATCCCTCGAGGGGTCCCAGATTGGAGAGGATGCAGGCTGGGCTGAAGGACACCCCCCCTCCCCTGAACGAATTTCGTGTACTGGGCCTCTAGTGGAATATAAATACTAAAAGTGATTTGTTGCCTACCATCATACATTTTTAAAATACATCTTTAAACTTCTCTCCTATCACTTGGAGTTGTACATGATTCTTTTCTATTTTGAATGCCTATTTCCCTTCCATTTGACTTGTAGAATCTCAGTCTGTCTTATTATAGTTTTATGTTTTTATTAATCGCTATCATTTCCTTGCAATAAAACTGCAAATAAATCAATATATATTTTTTAAATTTCCCATTTCCTTAGGCTCTAAGTATTAAAATTTCTCTGGATTAGTTGTGAATATAATTATTACTGTGCAATTTATCAAAATGGTGGCAATATTTTAAATAATATATTGAAGCAGTATAGACTCTGGAGCCTGTACACCTGGGTTCAAATCCTAGCTTGAATTCTTTTTGCTCTGTAGCTTTGGTTGCTTTATATGTAAATTTGAGGTTAAGAATAATATTAATCTAATATGGATGTTATGAGGGTTAAGTGAGTTAGAATAGTCAAGTGTCTAGTACAGTTTCTAGTCCATAAAAAATACCATATAATAAATGCTTGATTATTCTGTTAATAATTATTAAAAATTAAAAGTAAAGTGTTATTGTCCATACATCTCTTAATGAGATGGAGATATCTTTTTAATTTTTTAACAACTAGTTCATACGTATATTAAATGATTAATATGATTTATTGCTGGAGTGAATCTGGGTTCACCATCATGGCTATCCCAATTTTTCACTTATATGCTAAGAATGAGAAAACTTTTTACATAGATGAACAGGTAGAAATATAAGTAGTCATGTTATAACAAAGTTTCTCAATTCTTGAAACTCCTTCTGCTGTATGTGCCAAAAAATCACTAATCTTTCATCAAATATCATTTGAAATGACCTTTCAGTGAATTAGACCCTGCTTCAATTTTATTGAAAGCATTCAATTGGAAACTCCCTCACTTGCAAAATGCTTTTTCTCCAGTTTAGTTATTATTTTTGCACCACTGATACCAACATTTCCAATTATATTTTTTTTTTGAGTGCCCTGGGAGGATATAACATTCAAACAGTGCACTATTGTAAATGGGATGGGTAGAAATGCTATTTCTTTTATAAAGGGAGAGGACTAATGTGAAAGGGAAGGTACGAACAGAATCAGAACTGGTATCTGGACGCACTTGTGAAACAATCAATTTTGGAAAGTCTTTGTGTAACCTGGTACATGTGCCCCAGTTTAAAGGTCATGCCTCTTGGAGCCATCCTTGCAATTCTTGCACTTCTAGTTTTTTGTTTGTTGGACAGTATGAACCAGGGACACTTCATGCCCAGCATCTGCCAGCTTGAATTTTCTCTTTGGCCCTTGTTGGTATGTGAGCTTGGGAGAGAGCCGGTCAGCTCTATGGTTTGTAAACTGTGCTCCACAGATCCCTGGGAGGCCCAGGACATTTTAAGGGGTCTTTGAGGTCAAAACTATTCTCATAATAATCCAAAAACACTATTTGCCTTTTTCACTGTGTTTATATTTGCACTGACAATACAGAGGAAGTAGTGCATAAATCAGATGGCCCATTATCACAAATCAAGGCAGTGTCACCTCACTGTACTAGTCAGTCACTGTATATACTGCCACATACAATTTAAAAAATTCCATTTTCACTTAAAAATCCCTTCATGAATTAGTAAAAATTACTTTTGTATTGAACCTCAACAGCTGACTATATTCCATGTGATGGAGTTGGCAGTGTGCACAAAGCGCTTTCTCTGCACACCAAAGAACAATGTATGGAGGAGAAGTGTTCATATGATTGCTTGAGTGGCAAGTCCTAGTAGCCATCTCTTTTTTTAATGAAACATCGTTTTTAGTAGAAAGGTTTACTGACAATGATTTTTCAGATTGGGGCTTTTAATTGGTATTTTCTTCAGAATGAGCCATGAGCATGGGATTCCAAGGAATCTAACTGACACTATTTATTACTCGTGTTAAAATTCAAATTTCCCAGCAGAAATTAGAATTTTGGGAAACTTCTAATTGCCATTGTGAGCTTGACATCTTCCCAATATCAGAAGACCTTTGATGAGATCCATGGTGATGTTAGCAAATATAATTTTCAAAACGTTGTGTAATGAAATGTGTGGCTGTTTTGCAAATTTGTATAATTCAGTGACGTAAGGCCTTCACCTGATTGGATGAGGCCTACCCACCATATGGAGGATAATCTGTTTTGCTTGACATCTACTGACTTAAACATTAATCACACCTAAAAAAATACTGTTACAGCAACGGTTAGACCGGAGTTTGACTAAATAACTGGAAATTGTGGCCTAGCCAAGTTGATATATAAAAATAACCATCAAAATGAGTGAAAGATGTATTCAAAGTTTAAGATAGATCTATGGATTCTACATCACAACTCAGCTTTAAGAAACTACTGCTTTTTGAGTGATGTATTATCCAAGAAGGATATCCACAATTCTCCAAAAAAACTATTACTAGTAAAATACTTCTCTTTTTCCCAACTACAACTGAACAAGGGCAGATTTCCCTCCTGTACTTCCACCAAATCAACACGTAGCAACAGATTAAATGTAGAAGGAAATATGGGAATATCCTTTCTATTCTCTTCTACTGAGGCAGATATTTAAAGACATTTGCAAAAAAATATATTTTTTAATTCACTTCCAGTTTTTTGTTTGTTTTAGAAAATATAGATTTAAAAATAAATTATGTTCTAGGCAAATGGGTTGATTGTTATTTCTAGCAGATTAATAAATGAAACTCGGTTTTCTTTTTTTAGATTTAAGGCTCATGACACTTCTTGAGTTTCTTTAGAAATTTTGAATGAAATGGGTCCTTACACAAGAAAATTGTTTGATGATTGCTAATAAAAAAGGAGGTGATAATAGGTGAAAACAATGGTTATTAAGACAGCACACATAGTTATGTGTCTTTATCTAAAAGTGGTGCACACCCCCCACAGCAGTGTGGGCGGTGGTCCCACCTGATGTAAGAGGAAGGGTTGCAGTGAGCAGGCAGGTGAATTGGGGGGTTCTCTTCCATGTAGGCTTTGTCGGAGGGGAATCCCTGTTCTGCTAGAGAGAAGTGACCTCCCAGACACAAGTGGCTGAAAGAGGCTGCCCTGTTCGTGACTCGAGCATTGGGCTGTGTGCACACAGAACTCCAGCAGCAATTTAAGTTCTGCCTCAGCCCCAAATCCCTGACTATCCCACGGGTTCCCAACTCCTCCTCCTCCTCACTCATCTCAGCAATGTGAGAGATATGTGCCACTTGCCCTTGACAGCTGAGTTAAACCAAGGACACTAGGATCCTAGGCAGTGTCCCTAGCGTTCTGTGTTAGAGCCTCATCAAACACACCGCCGCACGGCTCATTTTAATAACGAGTTTGACATGCTTGGGTCACTACAGGACAGTGTACACAGTGCTGACATGCTTAAGGGGGAAGGCGGCCACAGTGCTCACACCCATGCTAGACTCGTGGAAACCATTTCATTTTCATGGCTCTGTGTCCTCCTTTCCAATCACCAGGTAAAACTAGTTCCTATGTAAACACTTTCCCTTCCTACCTTGTAAGAACTTTACCTCTCACGCTTTCCTCTCTAAAAATGGTCTGTGAAGGATTCAGGTAAGTTTTGCCAAGGGCATTTGAAGTCCAGGTTGATGGCAAACACTGGACACCAGCATCATTGGGTGTCTCACATGCTCCTGAGATGTCCCCAAAAGAAGCAAGAGTCCCCATGACTGCAGAGCAACAGCAGCCGGAGCCGAACAGCCACGTGACGCCCAGGGACCCGCTGTGCCCTAACAGGCCTAACGCTTTTCCGCAGACCCCGCGAGGCAGTGCGGCTGTTTGGAGTAGCTCAGTCTGGAAGGCAGTTAGCAGCCTGGCAGCTGCTTGATTCCAGAATGAACACTGTTCAGTAGAATGGAGGGAAACCAATGAGAAAGCAGAAGTGGACTCTCCCTGTCGTTTGTTTGAGCAGAGCCGGAGAGACAGGTTACACCAGTGAGTGTGACGACAATCTGTCTTTGGCTGGTCCTCTTCCTTTGTCAGCTCTTGTAGCAGTGGTTCAGGTGTGCTCTCCTGCTGTAGGTCGGCTGTTCTCTGCAAGGACAGGGAGACCCTTCAGGCACTTCAGGCTCTTTCCTGTTTCATTTCCACTCTCTCATTAGATGACTGCAGCAGCCTCTGCAAACCCATCTCACAGGTTAGTCGCTAGCAAAGAATAAGCCTTAAATTCCAAAAGCATTTTTAGAATATAAAGGCGTTGTAAAAACTTTAAATGCACTTTGGAAAGCAGATGTATTATCTGGCAAAATGTTGTCCAATGTGATTGGATCTCTCACCATCTGGCAATTAGTCCCTTCAAAGGGAAGGACAGAGGAAGAATAGGCAGGCTCAGGAAAGTGTGTGTGTGTGTGTGGGGGGGGGGGGGGTTTCTTTTATGTCTCTCCTGGTCTTAACACTTTCTTTTGAAAATCTGTGACATTTCATTCACAAGTTTTCCTTTTGAATGCACTTGTATTAGAAAGGGGAACACGGAAATGTTTGGTCTGTTTCTTCTTATCTGTATCTACTGTGGAAATATTTTCTCCTTTTTCACTCTCTTGCCTATGTTATTTTATTTTTTCACATGCCAGGGATTGTACTAACGCTCTTTTACGTGGGGTCTAGACTTTTGTCTGGGCTTGTGTTGTGTGTGTTTCTAACATGGAAAATATCTCCTTTTCAGAATGTATCGTATAAAGACAAGTTTTCCAAAGGACCCGACAGTGGGTGTACTGGAGCTCTGAGAACGTGCAAGGTGGTTCAGTCCTGAAGTGGGCATTATGGGAAAATTTTCTTTAAATTATTTCTTAACCTGGGCCCATGGGCTTTAGAAGATCCCATTGCCACCATATGCAGCATTGGTTTGTTTTCAGATTTTCAGAGGGGCTCAGTGGTTAGGAACCATTCGAAAGTGTCTTCTATTCAAACTGTTCCTGTGAGTTTTTAAAGCATCTATTATAACTGGATTTTCTCTGTGCTTTTCGTATTCATTTATTTAGTAAACAAATTGCATATCGTTTTTGGTATCTGTCTTCACTTTAATTTCTCATTCCTTAGCTGTATTTAATAACTTACCCATGTATTTAAGAAATCCTTAATGTGTACGCACCGTATAAAAGCAAAGGCCATGTCCACTCAGAATAAGTCATGTTGCCTCATTACACAGTCATGCAATCCTTTCCACTTTAAATGCTATCATGGTTTGCAATTATTTATTTGTGTAATGTCTTCCTCAAAGCTACAGGAGGTCGGGGCTTGTGTCTGTTTTTCTCTCTGAAGGAGAGTGGTGGGCGTACTGCCTGGCAGGTAAAAGGGCAATCATTGTGGAACGCAGACACCTTTGTGTCTCTTCAGAGTGCCCATATCTTAGCAGGGCTGCATTTCATATCTGTTGTCCAGTGTGATTGGTTCCCTCACCGTCAGGCAATTAGTTCTTTCAAAGGGAAAAAGGGCAGAGAAAGAATAGACAGGCTCAGGAAAGTGGGGTTTTTCATGTTCACCAGGAATTTGGGTACTTGACTCAGTTCTAGATGTCGTGGGCATAGAAACAGAAAATAGGGTGCAAGCCCCAACCTCCAAGAAGCGTGTAGTGCAGTAGAGGAAGAGAGAGGAGCATATCTGAACCCTTTCAGTGTTGAAGTGCTGTGGGAGGCGGAAGTAGGGAGAGGGGAGCAGGCAGCAGACAGGTCTGTCAGTGGAGATGAGACAGGGGAGTTGGAAGTGGGGGTGGGGGACAGGACTTGGGGGACAGGAGAATTGCAGAGAGAACACTTCAGGGCCAGCTGAAGAAAAGAGTCAGCAAGAAGGTGGAATGGCCACTTAGTGCAGAGACCAACCCAGGGATAAAGCGAGAGTCTGTAGTTTTCCTAGTTGCAATGTTGTCTTCCTTCTGTCACCTCTCTCTAAAACTCAGGGCTGAAGTGAAGAAGGGTTAGCATCTCTTGGTGACTTGCGTTGGGGAAGGGCTTTTCACAAAGGAGAAATGGAGATGCTGGGAGTAATGGGAGCTCTCTGAACCCTGGTCTTGTAGCACAGGGTACCCGGGCTGAAGAGCAGGGGGGAAAGAGATGCTGTTTGGGAGGGGAGGGTTCGGGGCAGGGAGAGGAAGTAAAGATCGCACAAGGCAAGATTCGGAAAGAAATTGCCCATAACTAAGAAAGCCCTTTTCTACAGGAAATGTGGAATATATTGTGCATTTAGAATCTATAGCCAAGCTATAACCATGACTCAGGCACCTCATGAGGACCCAAATGATGACTGCTGGGTCAGAAGCATGTCCAAGGAAGGGGCATTACCGAACACAGGGTTCTGGGTGGGCTGTGATGTAGAGGGTCCAGCAGCATGATGCTAAAACCAGGACAGTCACAACATATTCCCAAACCGCCTCTCAATATCCACAAAGTAAGGAGCAGCAATTCTGTGGGGAGTTGATCTCCTGACTAGTCATTGTTTGCACCAGGTCTGTTTGTGCCCATAGGACCCAAGGCCTCCAGGCTGAACAACCTCTCTTCTTTAGGGTTTCAATTCTCTTGCCTTCTGGTGTCACCCTAACTCCCTTGTTTTCCACATACAATGAAATATACTTTTTCACTCTTGTTTTCAGTCCTCTCTCCCTGCTGTTCCCTGCCTCATACCAGCTGCTTTTTTTTTTGGCGGGGGGGGAGACACAGACACACATGGTATCATCAACAAAATGGTGCTGTAGAAAGAAATCTCAGAGCAGAAACTAAAGTTTATCAAAAATACGTACATGAAACGGCACCAACAGAATTAATAGTAATCTCCAGGGAACAGATTCTAGCCATACATTGTGAAAATATTCTTTTTTGGACATCTGTTCCCAAGTGGTTTAAGATTCCTGCAGTCGGTGTTCCAGATGAAAGCATCTGCTCCAAACTCTGTTAAAGCACTTCCAGAATCACCTCTTCACATTCCCACATTTCAATGAGGAATTCAAAATGTAGATTAGAAGTAATTACATCAGACTAAATCCTAATGCTGATGGTGCTACCTCATTAACATTGTGGCTCATTCAGGAGTCAAGGTATATTTTTCATTACTTTAGAGCAGAGATAAATGAATATGCAATGGTTGGGCAGAAGGAAAATGCAATTACTATATGTCTCAATACACAGGGAATATGAAGAGAATTGTATTACTATTGCTCTTGTCTCTGCCTCTCATGATTCTGTCTGTCTGAACTCTTGCCCTTTGGGAAATGCACACCTCCTTCTATATCTAAACTGCCTCTTCCTGCAGGGCCCAGGTCATATTTCGCCATCTCTGTGAAGATCTTCTGCGTACCCCATTGCATCTTTCTCTGAGTGCTGGTGGCGTTGTTTGGGCACCATATGTGGAGTGTGATAAAATTCTCTACCTCCCTTTAAGCCAACATCCCTAGTATATTGATCTAATTTCTGGAAAGCAGAGGAAGAATTGTAGAAAACAAATCCTGGGCCTCAGTGGATTCAGTGAAGATGAGTTAACAGATAACTTAAGAGAGAAACCTGTAAGGAGAATTACAGCTTTCCTTTATGTGGCATATTATAACGTATATAATGTTTTGTCTTTTTTTTGTGGCCCAAAGCAGAGAAATCTTGGGGATTAGAAGCTTTGGTAATGTAAGAAGTTGAACACATGTTTCTTTGAGATCAGCCTGCACATCATGAGGTCTCTTTAGAGTAGGCTAGATCTAGCAACCAAAGACTGGAGAATCACTTCCCAATCTTGACCAGGGGACCATTTTCTTAGGATTTGAAGACACCTTGGTGGTAGTAGGCTCTTCCCCCCCCCTTCCCCTCCCCAACACTCTCTCCAGCATAGCACTGTCATCTGTGTTTGGCCTCTACTTTGAACTCTGAGCAACTGTGGGCTCACTACTTCCTAAGGCTGCCCACTCCTCTGGGTAAGGAAGACTTGTCTGCCCCCTTTCTACTGATAGTCCTGCAGATATTTGCAGGCAGCATTTTTTCCTAAGTCATTTCTTTTCTGGGATAAAGGCCTGCATATTCTTTAACTTTTCTTCATATATCCCAGTTTTAATTTATTCTGGTTGCTCTTCTTTAGATGGTCTATAATTAACCAATGTCTCTAAGAAAGTGAGATGTACCAGCATTGAATTCTACTCCAAGAGGAGTACACCTTGCACTTTTCCCCTTATGGACTGACTAGGCATCTGTTCATGCAGCTGTAGGGGAGGAAAAATAATTTTCCCTCTACCACTCTGAGTTCTTGGCTGAGACCCTGATTAATAAAAGACAGCTTAACAAGAGAAAAACAGATGGAAGTTTATTAACATGTGTACCTCATGTATTCGTGGGAGGGAAAAATGAGTAACTCAAAGTGGTTGCTTAGAACGCTGGTTTATATAGCATCTTTAACAAAGAACGGTGCATTTATAGAGAAATTATAGGACAAAGGAAAACAGTTTTAGGCTTTCAAGGGTGACAGACTATGAGAAGGTAAATATATGGGAGGAGACTAATAGTAGATAAAGGCTAGCTAGTAAAGCTTGTTTTTTTGTTGTTATTGTTTTTAATTCTCACCCAAGGATATTTTCCCATTGATTTTTAGAGAAAATGGAAACTAAGGGGAGAAACACACAGAGAGAAACATAGATGTGAGAGAGACGTATCGATTGGTTGCCTCCTGCATGTGTCCCAACCGGGTGGGTCCAGGGATCTCATCCACAACCTTTCAGACTGAGGGCCAAGCCTCTATCCACTGAACCAAAGTTTTTTATATAGATTCATCTGATGCCTTCTCTAGGGTGACAGGGCTTAAAGTTTTCTCCAGTGATTAACTTTTGTCCTTTCTAGAAGAGAAGGGAGGAAGGACGCCTATGAAAATTTATGTCCTACATTTAGGCAAGTAGGGGGAGATCAGGGAGCTTTTCTTCCATCTGCTTCTTCCCAGTGGTCTTCAGCTCAAAATAATCCCATGCCAAAGTGCATATTTTGGGGTGGCATATGCTGCTACTCCTCACAGCCAAGCATGAAGTCGTGTGCAGACAGATCACTCTTAAATCAAAGTAAATGCACTGTCAGCATCTCCCCCCACCCCAAGATCTCATATTCCTGTTACACTTCATCTTTCTCCACTTCTGCTTTCTATCTTTGAAGTTATATACTCTTAAATTCAAATACTAAAAAAAATAACTGCCCAATTAATTTCAGTATATTAAATTCAGCCTCTTTTTCTTATCTGTTTGAGATATATTTGGGTGTTGAGTCTATCACTCATCATAGTAGTTATTATTGCACTTCTCCCCCAATTCCCAAAGTTGTACCACTTCTAAGAGCTGGGGATGTTGAAGTTACTAGGTAGGCTATTTCCTTGTGAAATGACTTTATGTTCCCATGCCCCTGAGATTCATTCCTTTTCATTCTGTCTATCATCAATTAATTTATTTATTAGTCCTTCTAGGTGCATGGTTTGAAATCCAGCCACTTTAGTTTCTGATGCTACAAACTTGAACTTGGTATAACTTTCTGTTATACTTTAATAAAGCATATCAATATTTTCTCATTAAAATGTCATGGCATTATATTATGAAAACTAGGACTGAGTTTATAAATATAAAATTGGATTTAATTGAGATCAGTAAAATCTATAAAATTGTCATTTTTAGCTGATATCACGTACCAATTATATTAATAACACAACCTAAGTAAAGTCATAAGTCTTGGAAAAAGTAATTGCAACTTCAAATTTAATGTTTCCCAAGAGGTATTAGTGGCAGGAAATTTAAAAGGGTTTCAAAGAGTTTATGCAGATTTATGAAAGACTGAGCCATGCAAGTTTAAAGAGAAGCTCTGCTAAAGGTAACCGTAAAGATTGACAGCCAGGAGCGTAAAAGAACAAGGGGGCTGGACTAAGCGACTTAAGTCTTAGCAGAATAAGCTCCTATAATTTTATATCTCTCATTGCCTCATTATGGTTTTTGTTGGCAAGAAAAAAAATGCAGCTAAGGATTGACCAAAATATAATCAAGTTACTGACACCTTTTAAAAACCAATCAGGTTTTCCATAAAATTAACTTAAGTCCATAAAGACAAAAGTTTTCTATATTTTGCAGGTTATATTAGATGCTGTTAACTCTGAAATGCTATAAGAATCTTTAGGCCAATCTTGGAAATTAGCAATGAAATAAGTTACTTTAAAACAAACAATCATACAAACAAACTAGAAATACTTTCTGGCCAGGCTTGTTTGCAAAGGCTCTGGCCAATGTCAACATTGGGAGCCTCATCTGCAATCTGCAATGTAGGGGCTGGTGGGGCCCCAGCAGGAGGTCCTTTCCCTTCTCCACTGCTGCCCTGCTGCCGGGAAGAAAGCAGAGGCAAAGACAGAAGACTCTGAGGAGTCTGATGATGACATGGGCTTTGGTCTTTCTGACTGAACCTCTTTTGTAACACATTCAATAAAACACAACTCTGAAAAAATAAAAATAAAAACATTTTCTGCATAATGCCAAACCTCAAGCTTTTTCTGGGCTTGGTTAAGAGAAAATTCTTCCCTTTTGAAAGAGGGTTTTCACACTAGCCGGTTTGGCTCAGTGGATAGAATATCGGCCTGTGGACTGAAGGATCCTGGGTTCAATTCTGGTCAAGGGCACATAACTCAGTTGTAGGCTCTATCCCTGGCCCTGGTCTGGGTGTGTGCAGGAAGCAACCAGTCATGTGTCTCTCTCACATCGATGTTTTCCTCTCTCTCTGTCTCTCCCCTTTCCTTCCACTCTCTCTAAAAATCAATGGAAAAAATATCCTGGGGTGAGGATTAACAACAACAAAAATAAAATGAAAGAAAGAAAGAAAGAAAGAAAGAAAGAAAGAAAGAAAGAAAGAAAGAAAGAAAGAAAGAAAGAAAGAAAGAAAGAAAGGTGTTTTCTAGGTTGATATCTTAGAACACTTTTTCTGAGCACCTTACATGACTCTTTGATATTTCAAAGGGCAGTTTTTCTACCACCCCCCCCCCCCCCGCGCCCCACATATGCATTCCTGTGCATTGGGAAGGACTGGCTCTTCAGTTTGTTCATTTATTTGTTTGTTTGTTTCTTAATTTAAAAAGGGCCACAATCCTTAGCTGTTTTGTGTGGATTTTGTGGTGTTTATGTTGATTTCCATGAACCAGTCTTTAAGCACTGGAAGAAAATAACTCTTAAATGAGTTACAGTAAGTGTGTGGGAGGCACACTCGGAGATTGCCCTGATGCTCCTTGCTTCTGAGTATTCATGCGTTTGTGTAATCCCTCCTTCTTAAGTGTGGGCTGTATTTAGTGACTCACTTTTGTGGACAAAGGAGATGGAATGTCACCTCTGAGATTAGGTTACAAAAGCTGCAACTTCCATCTTGGGGATTCTCTCTCACAACTTTCTCACTTGCTCTGAAGGATGCCAACAGCCTTCCAGAGAAGGCCCGGTAGCAGGGGATGAGCGAGGCCTCCAGCGAACAGCCAAGGAGATGTGAAGCTCCAGTCTAACAGCCCATGCGGAACTGAATTTGGTCAGTGACCACCAGAATGAGCTTGAAAGCAATTCCTCCATTCCAGTGATCAGGTAGACCAGCAGCCCTGGCCAGTCTGTCTGATTGCACCCTCATGATAGAGCTTGAGCCACAGGCACCAGCTGTGCTGTACCCAGATTTCTCACCCACAGAAACTGATGATAATAAATTGGTTGTATACTGGTAGGTTTTGAAGAAGTTTCTTGCACACAAAGAGATAATAAATATAAATGTTCAGTGGACAATGCATTCCTTTATTCTGGATATTGCAGTCATTAGATGACCAAGTCTTAGAAGCCAAGAAAATAGCACAGGCAGTTCTCATATTAGAAAAATTATACTTCATCTTAGAAAAAGAGAAAGCTGCTGTCTCAGTGGAGATTGGAAAAGTTTATTAATTAATCTATAATTGTATCTTGGTTCTTGCCACACCTTTCTCCTTTGAAAAACTCAAATTAACTTGCTTTTTACCTTTTCTATTTTCTCAGAGCTGGACTACTCATTTTTATGGCAAAGATTACTTAAAAACCAGATTCAAAGAAAGTCATAAAATTATTACTAACCATGAAAAAAAAAAAAGAATTGTGTATGAGCAAATACTTCCAAGTGGTACACTGTGGATATTCCGAGACCTTGCTCTGCACAGCTGTTATCCACCCTTATGTATAATTCCATTAAAAGAAAGAGTTTCCTTAGTCACAAGCCTAGTTTCTTCATTTCCTCTCACTTCTGGTTTAAACACAATAGGGCATCCCTAATTTGAACATCTTGTGAGGTCCATAATTAAAGATTCAACTTGTGCACATGAACCCAGCTGATCCTCTCCCAGTCTTGATAGCAGATTTATAACCCCACCTATCAAAAAGTCAAAATTCTGTTCCCCATTCATCCTAATAAAGCTGCAGGGGTTTCCTAGGGAGACTGCTGACAAGTCTAATTGTTCACAGCTGGAGAGTATAGGGCTGGTTTCAGTGATGAGATTTTAACCCTCTCCTTCTCCATTTCCCTCTTGACTTGACAGATAGGAGTTAAACTCCAAGTATTGGTAACAGATATTCAGATTTTCAGGAGAGCGAAAGTTCTGTTCATACTCTGGCTCTTGAGATATTGATTTGGATTTGATGAAATGCAAAGGTTAAGAGCAGAGGTCTATGTTTCAGGCAAGAGTGTAGCTATGAAAGTATGGCTGGGGTTTTTTTGTGCTTAAACAAGTGAGATACTGGAGCAGCTGAAGAACAAAGGTCTCTTCCCAGTGTTCTATGAAGTTCTTCTCTAACTTAGAAACATGAGAATCAAGAGGACACCAGGAGGAGATGCATAGGACACATGTGCTACATGATTGGTAAAGGTGGTTATGTTAGATCACGGGTGGGGAACATCCGGCCAAAGGGCTGTGCAAGGCCCTCGGAATCATATGGTCTGGCCCTGCCAAGGCATTAGGAGTGAGTTAAGTAAATGTTTGAGCAAACATATCAGGCTAATTTTTAAGTTGATAATTTTGTAATCCCTCCTGAGAATGATGTTATAAATATCCAAATGGCCCTTGGCAGACAAACGGTACCCCACCTCTGCTTTAGATACTGTACGCCTTACATATCAGAGTGAGTCTCCCATCATTGTCATCATCTGAGTTGTGAGAGTGTGCCATGTTGGATACTGGGAATATAAAGACAGAATGGAACTATAAGAATAGATTCTATTCATGCAATAGAACCCAGGGAAACAGGACACATGTGCTCATAGAAAGGACAAGATATATCCAGGCAGATGCCATGCCAAGTGCTAAGCGATTGGGGGAAGAAGTGGAACTCAGCTAGTATGTAGCAGGCAGTGGAACCTGTACTCAGACTTAGGGCTGCATGACTGTGTTCTTGGTTCCTTTTGTATCTTCCTTCATTTATTTGACAAATACATGTTGTAAATCTACCACCTGCCAGGTGCTGCTCAAGGTGTGGGGAATAAATTGTTAAACGAAGCTAGCACAGTCTCCTGCTCTGGTGCAACTTATACTTCTAGTTTTTACAGTGAATGAGGATGATTTCTAAGAAAATTATACTTCTGTAGACATTCATCGTTGTCAAAAACCCTTTGATACCCTCTTATGTCATTTTTATTTCAATAAGAATAACATTGCTTCTGTCAGTTTATTAATAAGTTGTTCAAATTCTTCAAGTTTATTCTGATGCAAAGTAGAAAACGAAAAATGTATTTAAAATTAAATAATGTTAATTTGCACAAAATTCTCCATATATTAAAAATTATATGCTGTAATGCTGATCGTTGTTAATTCTTATATTTATTTAAATCTTCCATCTTAATGTTACAGTATTTGAATCATGCAAATACTTTGAAAAAATTTTTAAAGAAATTTTTGGTATGCAAGAATTTGAGGCAACCTCAACACCAATTCCATTCCTTTTCCCCCCAATTATTCCATAATATGTCATTACTTGCGGATGATCTTAAATCTTCCCACAGTGCACATTTCCCCCAAGGAAATTAAAAGGAAAGGAAGTAAATATTATATTTCTTTTAAAGCTTCTAATTTCTTTCCCAAAGGTGAGCTTTTGCTGCATCATTATGACAGGGAACACCATCATATAAGCAGTCTGTAGATGACTGAAATATAATTATGTGGTTCATGACTGTAATATAAAAAATGATGTATTCAATAATCTAAAGGCTTGAATTTGATGAGTTTTTAAGCTGGAATATATACATGAAGGCGATAATTCAGTCTGTTCTGCAAATACTAAGAAAACTAAAGTATAACATACAGGGTGGGACAAACATAGATTTACAGTTGTGAGTACATGAAATGTAAGTTTATTCTTATACTATTATTTATTAATATTGTATTATTTTCCATATGAACAACTGTAAACCTACTTTTGTCCCACTTTATATAACATGCTATGAATCTTCCTGGGCATTTTAACACTTTTTCCATCCAGGCTGTCAGATTTGTCTTTCATGAAAAAATACCTCTAGTTTTACAGTGGAATCCACTAATAGATTCTTGTCATACTGATATTTTTCACTACTATATAAAAAATGATATACTCATAGAGCTTTTAAAACTTTATTGAGGTATAATTTACATATTATAAATTGTCCCCATTTTAAGCAATGCTTTTAAATAGCGTTATAGAGTTGTGCAAACACGACTACAATCCACTTTTGGAATATATCTCTCACCCCAAAAGACCCCCATGCTTATTTACAATCAACCCTCACTCCCAATCCCAGCCCCAGACACCCACTCATCTGCTTTCTGTCTTTGTAGATTTACTCTTTCTAAACATTTCTTCTAAATGTAATAATAAAATCAGTATTCTTTTGTGTTGGACTTCTTGAACTTAGCATAATGTTTTTGAGGTTTATTCATATAATAACATATGTTATTATTTAATTTACTTTTATTGTCAAATAGTATTTAATTGTATTTTGTTTATCCATTTACCAGATAGTGGTCATTTAGATGGTTTTATTTTGGGTCATTGTGAATAATCCTGTTACATATATTTGCATATAAATGTTTGTATCACTTAAGATACAAAAGATATCAGTATATTAAGATCATTGGAACAATTTTAATATTCTCTATCAAGAGTAATAGTAATGTAGCCCTAGCCAGTTTGGCTCAGTGGATAGAGCATCGGCCCATGGACTGAAGAGTCCCGGGATCGATTCCTGGTCAAGGGCATGTACCTTGGTGGCAGGCTTAATCCCTGGCCCTGATCAGGGTATGTGCAGAAAGCAATCAATCGATGTGTGTCTCTCACATCAATGTTTCTCCTGCTCCTTTACACTCCCTCTAAAAATCAATGGAAAAATATTTTTGGGTGAGGGTTAAAATAAAAAAAAGAGTAATAACAATGTATACAGAGGTCATTTAGATCAAAATGTTCTCATGAGCTGAGAGTACGTTTGAGTTATTTTTTTAAATAAATTATACTTGTCTAGTCTCTACAAAAAGAACACATTCTCATCTATTCATAGCTTCTTTCTTTGATTTATTAAGATCTTGAGTTATGTCATTTTCTTCAGTGATCTGCCACCTTCTGAGCATAGCATCAGGTCTTCTGTAGTCACTGATATCCATTGAGCCTCGTTACACTGAGTCTGAATAATCCCATTTCATGTCTTTTCTTTCCACTAACACACATTCATCTCTGCAGCTCACTCAACACTTGCTTTTTCTGCCTCTGCTTTCTTTATCATAGGCCCAAGTACAGCATTTTGGGGGATTAAGCTTATTTTTTTACTTTTGGGATCATTGCTCACATAACGTAACACATAATCAAATATCTTATGAAACCTCCTAAAATATTTCCTCTGTGAATGCTAATATCTGAATGCTCGAGAATTGTTTCCTTAGTTTTGTCTTGAGATGATAGTCAACTGAACAGTCATGGTAAAGAATCCAAAGTAGAGTTTTCTTAAAGCAGTTATTTAATCCTGGTCTCAAGGGGGACCAGGAAATTTTTTCCCAAAATGTAATAAAATAAAATGTATGTTCACATTTGAAAGACTGTCTTGAAAAACTCAAAAGAATAGGAAAACACTCATACTCTTTAGTGATTTAATGTTTGTTACCAAATTAAAATGTGTGTATATATATGAGCTGTGAAGTTTAAGTACAACTATAGTTTTAATAAATAGACCAGAACTTAACATATATAAGTGAATGTTATATATTTTGAAATGAATGATCTTGGCTATAAACTTACCCCATCCATTTTGCAATTCCTCAGACATATTTTAAAATTTCCCCATCAGTGCTAGTTTATGAACCAAATAAAAAACTGATCTCATTACTTTATTGTCACATCTCATATATAAAATGCAAAAGCAATATGCCTTAGTAATTGAGATTATATAAAAATTGAGATTCCTATCTCATATATTGCCTAGTGCTTGGTTTAGCCTGTTTTGAGATGCGAACATGTTTTTTCCCCCATCTCATCTCATAAGAAAAGCAATATGTTTAAGACAAAGAAGGCGCTGACTGCAGCAGTTCATTACTGTCTTTGCTAGAATTTAGTACCAAGCCCTTTTACCACCTATTACAAAACAAAACAAAAATTCTCTAAGAGGCTGTGAGATGACCCAGTTTGCATTGTGATGAAAATCACTTTGGCAAATTGTCTGGGACAATTGGAGGGATTGGTTTCAAAAGATAACCATTCATCCCATTAATTATTGGATTAAACAGGGCCAGCAGTGACCTATGTAAATGTGGATACTGCAGTTGGTGCATGCAGTCTTGCTCAGGTAAAGGACTTGGTTAAATATGCAATGATCTGTTCCATCTAATCAGTGGTCGGCAAACCGCGGCTCGCAAGCCACATACGGCTCTTTGGCCCCTTGAGTGTGGCTCTTCCACAAAATACCACGTGTGGGCACGCACGTACAATGTGATTGAAACTTCGTGGCCCATGTGCAGAAGTCGGTTTTCGGCCTGGGCGAGTCTATTTTGAAGAAGTGGCATTAGAAGAAGTGGGGGTGTCGGTCGCATGTGGCTCGCGAGCCATGGTTTGCCGACCACTGTGTATAATCAACATCATTACCATGCAATGGAGGTGTGAAGGGTCATCTTTCTTACCCTGACCACTGAGCAAGTCAGCAGTGAATGAGTGGCTTCTGTAAGAAAGGGATCCTCCACAGTGGACAAGAGAGGACAAATTATAGGAATGCAGATGGGGGCATATTTATGCACTCATTCATCTAACAAGCCTGGAAGGTAATTCCTATTAATTTAAAAACATCCAGGCTTGCATTATAAATTTAATTTCTGGATGTTCGGGGAAGTATTAGAAATCTCTGTGCCTCAGTTTTCTCATCTATGTACCCTGTGTAAGTTATAAAAGTGAGAGAATAGAGATAAATTTCAGAGTCCAGAACCAGCCACATTGTATATATGTTACTAGAAAAATAGGTATATTTTGTAGAAGTTCAGCTACTATATTTAAAAAAGCAACACAGTAGATTAAACAAGATGGTAGCTTCTTTTTCTCCATTTAAATGAATTGCGGATGTAGATAGCCTAAAGTTGGTGTGATGGCTCCTCAAACTTGTCTAATTCTCTTTGTTTTGCCACATTTTTGTTCAAGTTCCCTGTTCTTCCACCCCTACATTATGATCCTTTATAATTTAAAATACTTGCTAGCACTCTGGCCATTGCATCGAAGTTTAAGGAGACAGGATTGTAGTAGGACACAAATGGGGTTCTTCTCTGCTTTTCAAGAAGATTTCCTAGTAGGCCCACCTGACATTTTTGCTTATTTCTCATTGGTCAGCAATGAGTCCTGATAAAAATTGTGTGTAAGAAAATGGGGAGAATGGATACTGCAGGGAAGGACAAACTCTGTCATAAGATATAACTATTATGTCCTGTATTTATACTTAGCAGTTTAGTCAGGTTATTGAGTCTTACTTTACTCATCTAGGAAATGGGGACAGTGCTAATTTCAAAGAGCTGTTCTGAGTAAATGATAAAGGAGATAATGCATGTAAGGCACCCATAGGTAGCTATATACCAAAACTGGAGCAATAGGCTTTGGGAAGGCCCAGATTTGGAACTTCCTGGCTCTAAGAGACCATACTGCCTGGACAGGGTCATGAATATTTGAGACCTGGTCTGATAGAGGACTGGCACTTCACACAGCTGCCCTCATAGTGGCAGAGATAGCATTAGGGACTGGCATATTGGGATTCTTACCTAGTGTGGAGCAGGTGTGTGGCAACCTCTTTTTTGTTTGTTTGTTTGTTTGGTTGGTTGGTTGGTTGGTTGGTTGCCTAAGATCCAACTTACTTGGTAGAATCAGAAAGGCAGAGGGAGTTTTGAGAGTGTTATATGGGACTTTGACCAGTATTCTAATGTAATTTGAGAAATCAGGTATAGGTCATTACTTAGTCTTTGAGATTATTATGCAGAGTTGCTTAGAAGAGCTATTAACAATACTTAAATAATCTAGTCCCTGCTGTTGTGCACTCTGGAGCACATGGTATGGAGCTGTCCAAGGGGCAAGCAGCACTGTTACAAATAAGCATTGCAGTCTGGGGTACCCTGTCTGGTAATGTTTGACTAGTCTCAGATACTAAAGACTCTAAATTGAACTTGTCATGCCCTTTCCCCCATAGACATTTCCCCCTTGCTTTCCTAAAAATAAGGTATTGTGACTGAATTGTGCGCCCTAGTCATATGTTGAAGCCCTAACACCAATGTTATAATATTTGGAAATAATGTCTTTAGTAAGATATTTAAAGCTAAATAAGGTCATAAGAATGGGACTTTAATCTGATGGGACTGGTATTATCCTTATAAGAAGAGGAAGAGTCACCAGAGTGCTCTCTCTCTCTCTCTCTCTCTCTGTGCGTGTGTGTGTCTCTCTCTCAGTGCACAGAGGACACAGTTAGAAGACAGGCACCTATAAGCCAGGGAGAGTGGCCTCACTTGGATTTCTAGCCTCCAGAACTCTAAGAAAATAAATTTCTATTGTTTAAGTCACCCAGTCTGTGGTATTTTTTTACAGTAGACATAGTTTACTAATACATAAAGCCATTCTTTTCCATAACCACATTATCAAAATCAGTAAATTAATGTTAAAGCAATAATATTCTTCATCTGTGGACCTAATATCAATTGTCCTAATAAAGTCTTTTATTGCAAAAGAAGTACCAGATCATGTGTTAGTTCACTTGCCATGTCTCTTAGCCTCCTTTAATCTAGAACATTTCATCATTTTTTCTCATGATATTGAGATTTATTATAAGTATAAGGCCAGTTATTCTGTAAAATGTTTTTTAGTTGAAGTTTGTCTAATATTTTGTTAAGATTAGATTTAGGCTATGTATTTTGGGAGGAATACAACAATTGCTGTAGTGTCCTTCTCAGTGTGTTATATCAAGAGACACCTGGTGTCAGTTTGTCACATTACTGATGGTGTTAACTTTGGTCATTTAATTAGGGGGGTATCTACCAGGTTTCCCTACTGTGAAGCTATTTTTCCCCTTTTGTAACTAATAAATAGATTTGGGGGAGCATATTAAGAGTGTAAATATGCTTCCCCCTAACAGTTTTAAAATCCACTAATGTTTTCTTGCTTGGTTCACTTACTGCTATTGTTATGGTTGCTAAATTTTCTAATTCTGTTATTCCCTGTACATTTATTTGTTTTCTTTCAACAGTTAGAATAAACTTTCCCTTCTTTCCCATTTATTCATTTATTTATTTGTAACAAAATATACTAATAAATATTAAAATATGCTATAATCCATATTTAAATTCTGGTCATACTACATAAACTCCAAACTTAGTGAACATATATCCATTTGATTAATGAGATATAGCAATGAGACAAAAAAAAAACAAAACAATGAACAACAACACACTTCAATTAATTTATATAGAGATGAGATTCCCATGGCTGGAATGGATATTCTGGCTGATGAACAAGAAAGAATCAAACATGGTTATCTGACTTCTAGGAAGGGTGTAATAGAAAATATACGAGGAGGGGATTTAGAGATGAAAGTGTTGAGTTGAAATTGCAGAACATCTGTTTTAGGGAGAGATGGTTTGATGTGTGGAACAAGCTCAGGGATGATGTTGGCAAGAGATACAGGTTAGAGTGCAGCTTTGTGCTGGGCCAGGCTCCTACTGGGCTAGAAAGCCAATTTTGTGCATCTCTTCCCAACTCCATCTTCAGTGCCATCATATGGGTGACTTGAAATCAGCCATGAAGGGAGAATTTATACCACAGATATCAGCAAATGAAACAAATCAAACTCTTCTCTCCTGAAAGTGAATGAGATCATTTAGTAATAATGTTTAATATGAAAATAAAATATGTCAGTGAAAAAATGGCACATTAGGGGTGGATGGAAGAAAAGCCACAGAAGAGCTTCAGAAAGGATGCAGGAATGTTTAAAGGGAACTAGAGATGAAGATTTTCAAGGAATCCAAGGGATTAGAGATTTCCAAGAAAGAAGGGTTGATAAACAATGTCACATGTAGCCAAGATGTCCAGTAAGATAAAGACTAAAAATGTGTTAGGGTGTTAGATTGTTTGGTGGCTTTAGTAGAAGTTTTAGTTTAGTGACTTGAGTAGATGCTGGATTGACTTGGCTAAAAAATTAATAACGGTTGAGTGGTGAATGGATCATAATGCAGCTTTTAGAACCAAGAAAAGTGAACATCCCAGGCTCACCTTTTTTGTAAAACAATCCTGCTATATAATTGTCTACAGTTTTAGACCATAGTAAAGGTGAGGCCAATGAGTAGTTTATTCACCTTCTGTGGGTGCCCTCACCTACTTTGCTTGTAAAGGAAGGAACCCATTAAAAAAGTTTAAATTTGCTCTATTTAATCTTGGTATTGCTCCCCATCTATTTTGTCAGATTATATAGCATAGCACTAAAAACAAGTTTCAAACTTTATTAAACTTCTCAGTAATATTACTTGCAGTATTGCATACCAGGCCTCTTTGTCTTTTCTGGTTGACAGTTATGTTTTCAATGGGAACTAATACTTTTTAAAACAGTAATTTGCTCTTTTAAAATCAGTGGTCAAAAATCTGTGAAATTTTTGTCAGAACCATAAGTACATAGAATGGGATTTTATTTCTTTACTTTTTGTCTTTTTTTTAATTAATGTTAATTTAGGTAGTGAAAAATTGAATCTTTAGGCCCCAAAATCTTCATGTATTGCATTTAATATTAGTTTATTCATAATTATATGACTTCATGGGAAGTTTTTTTTTTGAAATAAATTTGAAAATAAGGAATACTGTACCACTGCATTTGAATGGAGAAAGACATGAAAAAAATACATGAAAATAAGTAGGGCAGTTTTAAATTCTAGAATGTTGACTATTTTGTATTACGCCTGGAAACTTGTTTCTGAATCTTTGTGCCAACAATATAAAAGTACTAATTAATTTATGTTGATATCTAGTTAGGAAAATCATTTCTTGCTTGGTTGAACGAGTTTAATTTACAATGTCTGTGAATGCTTTTTAGTTGTAAAAATAAAAACATGTATTGGAAACATTGATCTCATCATGCTACACTCAGTTACTCTTTAAAAAGCAGTTTCTTAGATTGGCAATAGAAAGCACCATTTGTAACAGAAAGGAAAAATTCTTGGAGTTTTATTAAAAATAGCATGGCATATCTGAACAAGGGACTGTTTAACACATTTTCTATGTAACTATTGAGTTGGAAAAATTCTGTATGTTCACTATAACCAGTCGTTTGCGTAAGTGTTAGAAAATAATGATGGCAGTCAACTGTGTGTGTGTGTGTGTGTGTGTGTGTGTGTGTGTGTGTGTGTATTCCATGCTTGTGCTAAATACTCATACTGTATTTTCTTCCTTAATCCTTACTACTAGTTACGGCTTACAGCTAGGAAGTAGCAGTCAGTTTGAATCCGGGTCTATCTGTCTCTAGAATCAGAGACCAATGTCTGATCTGTATATCAGACTGAGAAAGAGGGTCAAAACAATAAGTAAACAAGAGAAACATTTCTCAATGACCCTAGTTTTGGTATTTCTTAACACTAGGAAATTAATCAGATGTAAATTTGTTCAAAGTAATTTAGAATTAAAAAGAAAGAGAAAGCCATCTTTTCATTGTTGTTATAATTGTCATCTTCGGATTTAATGGTAGAGGCACATGAGATAAACTTTATATATTTCCTCTGATATGAGAAAAACTGTCTGAAATTATTTATGATTAGCTTAAACTATTAGGAGTTCACAAACATTTGAGATTAAAATTTTCTTTCTAGCCTTATTTTTCTCTAATTAGTCAATATCAGTAAAACATCTCTGGAAATCCCATGTTTTACCCAAAAAAGAGTAAACATGAAAAGTTGATGCTTATTTTTTAACCTCTCTGTCCTGCCAATACTGCTAACACTGTGTTCTTTTTTTTCTCCCTATGAACTTTGTAACAAATACATTCTTTTCAATTTACTTGTAAGCTACCCTGTTATTGAAAACATCTCAACCCTTTAATAATTAGGAGAGGCTGTTTGCAAGCTTAGCTTCCTTTAGGTATGTTAACTTCTTTTTATTTCTCTTATTTTGTTGGGCTTTCCACTTTCTATGAACTTTTGAATTGTTTAAAACAGAAAATTTGTGCAGTTACATTTAGCAGCACTTTTCAGAAACAATCTGGCAAGACAGATCATAATTTAGTGTTTATTTATGTTACACACAATTGACTACAGATTTTAAATATATAGACATGTTTAGTTATTGTGGTTTATGTGGAGTTTTGATGAGTGTTATTTAGGTTCAGATGTTTGAGGGTTTTCTGTAAATCACTTCTCTGTGATTTAGTATGACGACATTTATCTCAATTTTACACATCTATCTTCTATTTTGGGGGAATTTTATATTGAGTTCCTGGATGCTGTCCTCTCCCCCCTCCCCTGGAAGAATGATGTAAATAAGTTTGACTTCACTTTTTAAAAGTCAGAGTTTCCACTGACTTCAGTTGTGAACCCTCTGCAGTATGAAACTGTCTGGGCAATTGAATCCCAAACTTGGTATATTAAAGGAAAGAAGCCAGAGGTTCTGATGATTCAGTTGCTGACAACGGTAACCAAATTCACCCTACACTAAGCTCCTTTTCAAAACAAGGTAACTGCAGGTGCTGAATATATGAGTTTTTAACACCGTTCATGCATTGAGCTTAATGTTTTTCAGTGATGAGGCAGCATGGTACAGGGAGAAAGACATGGACTTAAGAATTAGATTAGCTTGATTTTTAAAAAAACTTTTTATTTTAAAATATTTTGAGACTCATAGGAACATGGAAAGATAGTACAGAGAGGTCCCCTTAACCTTCACCCAGTTACCCTTAAAGGTTAATTGTGCATACAGCTATAGCACAACTAGAGGCCTAATGCACAAAATTCATGCAAGAGTAGGCCTTCGCAGCCGCAGCTGCCTGGATCCCTCCCTAGCAGCTGCGGCTGTAGCCCTGGCTTTGTCCTGGGAAGAACTTCTGGAAGGACGTTCAGTCTAATTAGCATATTATGCTTTTATTATTATAGATATCAAACCCAGGAAATTTACATTGGTACAATATATGTGTATATTTCTAAGTCATTTTATCATACCTGGAGAATCATGTAAGCACATCACAATCAAGATACCAGATTATTCTGTGAACATAAATATGTCCCTCATGCTCTCTCATTATAGATGTGTCTACCCTTTACTGTGTCTGCTACAAACCCTAAACCCTGACAACCACTAATTTCTTAATGTCTCTATAATGATACTTTGGGAACATTATATTAATGGAATCATACAGTATGTGGCCTTTTGAGATTAGCTTTTTAAGTATAATGTCTTTCAGATTCATCCAGGTTAGTGTGTGTATCACATTTGTTCCTTTTTATTGAAGTGTGATTTGAGGAGGGGCAGTGGGGATTATTATAAATAAGCTGTTATGAACATTCATGCACAGGTTTTGTGTGGACATGAATTTTCATTTTTCTATGATGAATGCCCAGGAGTGTGGTCACAAGGTAAGTATATGTTTAGATCTTTAAGAAACTGCCAAACAGTTTTCTAGACTGGCTGTACCATTTTATTTTTTCTCTGGCAATGGAGGAGATCCAGGTTTTATGGATCCTACCCAGCATTTGGTATTGTCACGATTTTTTTGTGTTTTTATATTTTTTTATTTTGGTGATCTGAAAGATATATAATGATATCAGTGTTATCTCATTGCAATCTTATTTTCATTCCTCTGTGGATAATGGCATGTGTTTATTGACCATTCATACATATTCTATAGTGTAATGTTATTTCATGACATTTTCTAATTGAATTTCTTATTTTACTTAATTTTTTTTCCTGTTGAGTTTGGAGAGGTTTTCAATATAGATACTAGTCCTTTGTCAAATAACTGTCCTAATTTAAAAAAACATGTATATATATTGTGGAAAATTCCAAACATGTACAAAGTTAGATAAAAAAGCATAATGAATCCTAATGTACCAGTCCCTATTTCACCCCCACATTCTTTGGAAGCAAATCCTAGACATCATAGCACTTCAGGTATACATATGTCAATAAAACATTAAAATAAAAGGATTCTTCTTTTAAATACAATGATAATAGCACTGTCATATCTAAAAGAACACATTCTTAATATTATCAAATAGCTAATTAATCAATCCATTTCCTATTTTTCATATTTTTTCACCTGTTTGTTCTAGAGAGAATATAAATAATGTCTATATATAGCAATTGGTTGACATGTTTTTAAAATCAAAATTATTTCATAAGTTCTCCCTTTTCATGCTATTTTTTTTTTCTCAAAGATAAACACAGCCATGCTTTAAAGCAGTGAAAACAGATTTTATTCAGCCACTACTGATGGTAGGGCACTCCATTCCAATTTGTGCAGAGGTGATTGGGCGTTTTAAAGGGAGAGAGAGGTGGAGAGGTGAGAGAATGGAGACTCAAGTGGAAAATGACAAGGGGTTGGTCAGCGTAAATGTGATTAGGCTGGTGTGTCTGCAAGCTGACAATTACTGAAGTGAGGCTTGTGACCTCCCATGGACTGGAAGACAGAGGCCCTGTCCTTCCTGACAATTACTTTAAAAGGAATGACTTTCAGACCTTGGAGAAAGACACCCCTGGCTTGTAGGAGACAAATATACATCTCAAAAGGACTGAGGAAGGATTTACAATTATGAACCCTTTTCAGTAAATGCTCCAAGAAAGGGAATGGGGCCTATCCTCAGGAACAAAACAGTAAATCCTTTGGACAGCCCTCTCTGAGCTCTTCTAGAGGAGAACTCAACACGGGGGGCTGGGTCATTTCAGGAACTAGGCTGGAGGCTGCTAGAAGCCATGCTGAAGTTGGTCATGCCTCTTAGTCGGAATGCAGTGTTCATACTGAGTTTATGCAGTTCTCACTTTTGCTGAGGGTTTTGCTTTTTTTTTTTTTGGTCCTTTGAAACTTCCCACAGTCTGTATTTTGGTGACTTCACTTCCATGATGTCAGTTGATATGTTCTTCTGTCTGCTGTATTTCTTGTAAATTGATAGCTACATCTAGAGATTTGATTGCATTTGGGCTTTTCAGACATATATTTGTATTGATTTCAGAGATAAGGGGAGAGAGAGAGAAACAACAATGATGAGAATCACCAACTGGCCACCTCCTACGTGCCCCCCACTGGGGATCAAGCCTACAAACTGGGCATGTGCCCTGATAGGGAATTGAACCATGACTTCCTGGTTCATAGGTTGACACTCAATCACTGAGCCACTCCAGCTGGGCTGGGTTTTCGATTTTTGCCAAGAATACTGCATCTATGGTGGTGTGTACTTCGAGGAGGAAGTAAATAATTCTGATTGTTTTCCTTTTTCTGAAGTGAGTTGTCATATGCCTAGATTCATTATTTCAGTTGTTACAGAAGACCAAAGAAATACCAAGCACGCTTCTTAGAGAAAGGGAGGGACCCCGTTTACTAACACTAGTGGACTATGGGAATAATTTCCAAATCAGAGTGAAGAAACACGCAGAGGGTTTCACTTTTTATAACCTTCTGGGGTCTTTGTCTTGCAGATATAGTTCCGCCCTCTTTTGTGGGCTTACAGGAAGGCCCCCAGGTGTTGGGGGTCCCCAGGCCATATCCAATGATCTGTCCTGGGGCCAGCGATAACACCCCCCTCCCCCAAGGGCAGTGCATTGTTCACAGTTTTTATGGCCTGACACACCTTTCGAGACCAGTTTCCTCCTCAAGTAGGGATTGAAAAATTGTGCTAGTCTAATTCTATCATTCTCTCTTCATTTATTGGATAGAATATATATCAAAACAAACATTTCTTCATGAAATATTTGGTTACCCTGGGGGTCCAGTTTATATATAGAGACAACACAGGACAAATGCTTGATTCTTTTATTTGCTAGTTTTATTCTTATTGATACTCAAATGTTTATCTTTGGTTAGTAGAAGCATTGCTGATGGAAATAGGAACAGAACTGTCATGGCCTCACATTGTGCTTTGTTAGTCCAGCATAGTCTCTGCTCCCAGCTGCGCTCTGGCCCGATTAGTGCCATGCTTCAGCCCAGGCTTGCATGGCTTATGGAGGAGAAAGAGCTCAAACAAACAAACAAGTCCTGTTAATCTTTGGTTATATCTCCTTGAGTTTAGGAAGGGGTAAGCTTTCTTTCAAACTAACCAATCTTCTTCCTAATTCTTCCATGGCGTGTGCTGTGCCCTCCCCCTATCCAAACCTTTTCCTGGATCTTCGGGGTTTTCATGCCCTTATCCTATCCGGTGTTTTTCCCAGATTTTTCCAGGCTAGGTTCCTCCCCTTTATGTTGCCATTTTGGCTTCTGCGTATGCCTCAAACGCTCTGCTTCGTCATCTGGCTTTTACCACACATGGATTTACCTGCCCATACAGCAGTCTTGGCTCTACCCTCTATGCTCAGCAAATGAAATTTCCCTCATTGTTTTATCCTTCCCTCGGTAACCCCAGCTAAGGAGCCAGTTGTCCCCCAGGGAGATTGGAAAGCTGGCCTCGGGGATTCGTGTCCTTTGTGACTGTCCCCTGGGGAGTCTGTGAATGCTACAACTTCCTAGTTAATCACACTTAACATCTGATTTCATTTGCTGCCCATTTGCTCCTTCCCTTTATTAATAACTAGTTAGCTACCTATGCTAACGGAAGCACATACAGGGCGTGCTGTATAGTATTAGTTATAAAACTCTTGTTTCTTCCTGTCCTCTTTTCCTTTTTGTTACTTTTATAAAATGATAATATACAGAATACCTTATACAGTAAATAAATAATAAAAAACATAAAGCATATATGTACATATGTCGAAATGACGGAACTTTTTTTTTTTTTTATAAATAAATGGGAGATGGTCGAGTCTGATGTAACCCGAGGACTGTCTGTATTGGTTTATTCAAATAGAAAAGATTTAGTAGACAGATACAATGTATGGGTGAGAAAATTCTAGTTCTCATGTTTTCAGAATTAGCAGGCTCAACCAATTAGTAGATATCTTCCACCAGAGAAACACTTGCTTTTGATGAAATTCTTAGGTATGAGAAATAGCAAGGCACAGATCTGGAGGGGTGTGTGTGTCCAGGACAAGAAAAAGAAACTGTCTTTCTCTTTGAATTTTGTAGACAATGGCATGCAGGGTGACCATCTTCTGTTTTCCCAGGACTTGCCCCGTTTTGACACTGAAAAACCCATATCCCAGCAAGCTCCTCAGTACTAGGCAGACTGGACTGGCTGGTTACCCTTGATGAAGACCCAGTCTCTTATATGAAAATCTCTAAGGTCCGGAAACTTTAGAGTGGAAAAACTTCAGAGGACTTTCTTTTGGCTTGAATTCAGTTTAGCACAGGAAAATGCATTTCTTAAAATACCAATCTGAAATTGGGCCTTGATGCCAGTGGGGTTTATAAAGGTAGTGTTGTTAAGACTTACATGATTAGGATTTTTTAAATTTAGTTTGATGAATTAAATGCTTACAGTGAAAAACATTGTGCTGAGTCTGCAAGGGAAACTCAGCTGAGTTCAGACAGAAACAAATGCTATTCTTCACTTGACCCTTAAGTTACTTTGCACATGGTTTGCTGACTGGAAATACAGCAACACGGTGTTAGTGTGCCAGTGAGAAAGCGAAATGGGCTGAAAAGAAAATGGGAATGTTAGATTAAACAAGTTGCTGTGAAAGTCATTAGTACAGTGAAGCTCTAGTGGGTATTAAATACTGTCACGCTACTTAGCAACAGGGATACATTCCAAAACATGCATCCTTAGGCAAATTCTTCATTGTACATCATAGAGTGCACTTACACAAGCCTAGATGGTCTAGCCTACAACACACCTAGGCTACAAACCTGTACAGCGTGTTTCCTAAAAACAAAACAAAACATGAGATTCGATCAAGCACAAGAGAAATGATGCAGTCAAAAACCTGGGTAAACACGCGATGTTTGAGGCTGCTGCCAGCTGTATAACATGGCATATTGTCTGACAGAAAACATTTTTTTGCTGTAAAGAAATAGTACATTCTAAAATAATGATAAAAAGTATAGTATAGTAAACACATAAACCGGTAACATAGTTGTCTATTATCATTATCAAGTATTATGTACTGTACATAATTGTATGTGCTATACTTTTATACCCCTGGCAGCGAATTAGGTTTGTTTATGCCAACATCCCCACAAACAGATGAGTGATGCATTGGGCTACAACATTACGATGATTACAATGCAAGAGGCTGTAGGAATTTGTTGGCTCTATTATAATCTTAGGGGACCACCGTTGTATATGTGGTTCATGGTTGCCAGAAATGTTATGTGGTGCATGACTGGTAATAATGGATCAGGGCTGTTGCTGTCCTGCTATAGGAAGTAGAAACAAGTGTGGGCGTGGGACATGGTGGGTGCGTGATGTTTGTGTCAGGGCATCTTTTGCTCTTTTGGATGAATTGGGGAAAGTGCCCCCTTCTTTGGGGCAGATGCAGCCAACTAGCTCCCAGGCTCGGGGGTTATTGAACAGGGCAGGGGCTGGATTCCATCCCTTAGAGGTCACATCTATTCCAGCTCCTCAGGCGGCCCTGTGCAGGCACAACCTGCGCTACACATTTGAGTATCTAACTTGAGTATCTGAGCTGAATTAAAGGAATCCAGTGAGCAAGAAAAATGTTGGAAGCCAAATTAAAGCTTTGCCTTCTAGGCAAATATTTTGTTCTCTTTCCCTTCCTCTTCCAGGAAGGAGGGAGCTGATAGAGGCTGAGAGAAAGCAAGTCCTTTTTCTATCCTTGTCCTAGTTGACTTCCTTTACTCATTTATTAGTGTGTATGTGTGCACCCTTGCACCGTAAAGGCTATAAGCCATAGGTTTTTAGTGTTTTCAACAGATGGTGGTCACTGTTCTAAGAATGGCTGACTTTTGATGCTTTAATAGGCTGGGCACTGTGTTAATTACTTACACACCTTATTTCATTTCAATCCTATCAACAACCTTGGAAGGTAAACGTTAGGATGACCAGTTTGCTCTGGAGGTATCTGAGACCCAGGGAGATTAAAGGGCTTGCTAGTACACAAGTTTGTGTCTGAATGAGGCAGGATTCTATGGGACTCCATAGTCTGTGGTGATTTCACCACACCTGGCTGCCCTGTAACATCAAGGTTGCCGGTCATCTTTGAAGATTTTAGCAGGTGGGATCCTTAGATATGCATCTGGCAACCAAGGCATCATATACAGAGATAATTAAACCTCAGAAAACTATAATGTTTTAACATTTTTTTATTGAAAACTATAAGTAAAATATAATACATCCAACTAAATATGTGAATATATATTAATCATGACTGGGACTGGAATTTCTACTTCCTTTGGCAACATCACTATTTAGGCATTTTATGTTTTGAAATAAGACTCAGGTCTAGAAGGAAATTAGGAGAAAATTTAAAAAATTTCTATAACCAATGAATCATTTGAAAAAAAAGTATATAGACTTAATTATTATGGATTTTTGACTTCCACAATACTGATTGACATTTTGCACAAACATTAAAACTCTGAAAATTATCTGAATAATGATTGTTCACCATATACCTGGTGCACCCTGTTAGGCATACTCTGTGCTAAGTCTCAGTGTCATTCTTATTTCTACTTGGAAATTTTAGTTATAGTTTCCTCCTCAGGAGCTTTCAGTGTGTATGAGCATTGGAACTTAAAATAAAACCAAATTGCCTAGATGTGAAGCCTTAAAGGTTTCACCTTTTTAAAACAACAGAGTATATTTGTCTTTAATGTAAAACATGGAGTTCCAAGTGAAATAAGACTTGAATCTCCCCAAAGTAAGATTCTTGTAGGAAAAGTGAATTTTAAAGGTGCTTTAAAATTGTGCAGGAATGAACCCTCCCCACTTTCTGATCTTTTGCAGCTTGGATGGCCAGCCCCTCCCCCACCTTAAAATCAAGGGCATTAGAGTTGGGTGCCCAGGAAATGGGCTGCTCTCTGGGCCAGGGAAAGGTTTCTCTTCTTCAGCATCAATGTTGCTTGTATCCCTGTTAACGGTGCTGTACTTTCTTAGGCTACCTACTCTGCTGCAGGCCTTTGACCTTAGTGGCCAACACTGCAGAGAGGTGATGTGTTTGGGAGGAGGCCAGGTCTACGGGAAGCCAGGGCCCCCAAATATCCTCCTC
Organism: Corynorhinus townsendii; assembly: GCA_026230045.1. NCBI lineage: Eukaryota > Metazoa > Chordata > Mammalia > Chiroptera > Vespertilionidae > Corynorhinus > Corynorhinus townsendii. The sequence continues at coordinate 181,659,690 of JAPDVU010000003.1, forward strand.
GGCCACTGTGTGAACTCAGTGCATGAAACCATACGTGTTTGAGAGCTTCTGGGTTGACTGTCTATTGTGAGTTGCTACAGAGCATGTACATGAGGACTATCCAGGGCCCTAGACTGGAGAAAACTGGTTTGGAGCATATGGCTTTGTAAAGATTTAGGTGAGTCTCCTCCTCTCTGTACCCTAACTCTAAGCTGCCTGGATCTGTAGCATAAGCCTCCAGCCTAAGTTACTCGCCCAGTAACAAGCCTAAAGGTGAATGGAGAGAGACTGAGCTGGGCCAGCTGGCCTGCATTCCACATGGATGCAGCACGTGGATGGGGAAAGGGTGCTGCCCTGGACCACGAAGTGACCTCTCCCACTAGCAGTGGTGGCCTAATCTGTGTCCTGGGTACTGACCATAAGGTTTGAAAACCCTAAAGAGCAGGTTGGAGGTTGGACTTTTGGGCTATTAGGGTCTAGGGCAAGCTCCCGTACTCACAATGGCATGTTGATTATTTTGAATTTAAGTTACTTGAAAAGCAAACAGTGCAAGGTGATGGAAGGAGACTTGACTTGGGGTGGTGAACACACCACACAATATGCAAATGATGTATTATAAAATTATATGCTGAAACCTATATAATTTTATTAACTTATGTCATCCCAATAAATTCAAGGGGAAAAAAAGGGTACACTGATCCTCCTTTATCTCCCAGAATGGCAGGAAATAAATCTGTCCTGTGAAAGGTAACCTCCTTCCTTTGGGGGAGATGGAGCTGGAGCTGAGACAGATATCCCTAGAGCCAGAGTTAAGAATTCAAGGCTGAAAAGCCTATACTATAAACAAACCTTATTACTTCTTTCCTAAATACTGCCCAAACCCTAACTTTGCTTAGATTACTTACTAAAGAGTACTGAAATCTAAATTTCTTTGTCCTGTCGAATCTTCATAAATTTGTTGTTTCTTTGTCTAAATAGTATAAAAAGCTGTCTGCTTTGATCATTTCTCTGAGCATCATTTTTTATTTCCCAGGTGCAAATATTAAATTGGATTTTTCCCCTGTTAATTTGGTCTTGTGTCAGTTTTATTATCAGTCCAGTCATAATAACTCAAGAGGCTGAGGGGGGAATTTCCCTCTCCTCCACAGTATCTAAAGGGCCCTAGTGACAAGGGTAACACCAGGTAAGGACTGGGGCAGGCTTAGGGGAAAAGGACGTGTCTGGGGAAAGATAACTTTGTCCATATGTGGCTTAGGAAACAGGAGACAAAATCGACACCAATCATATTTAGGGATATTCTACTGCTGTTCAAGTTTAGAGGATTTTGAAGCTCTAGTTTAATGTTAATTCCTTTATTTAGGTTTCAGACGCTTGACTAAAACACTGTGAGGAGTGGACCAGGTACAGGAATGGGGGCTGCATCTGGTGTTTGCTAGGAGCTCTCATTGTCCAAGGTGGGCTGTGCTTAGTCCAGCCCTGTGCAGCTGCCTGTGTTGTTAACATGCAAAAATGCCACTTAATAAATAATCTATGTTGAAACTGTGCTGAATAAACCAGTTCCATTTTACTTGTATGCTGTATAGAGTAGTGCTTGCTTTGGTTTTGGATTTGGGTCTTACCTCTGACAGTGGCAGATCTTGAGTAAGTACCTTAAGCCTCCTTCACAAGATGGGGACAAGGAAGTGAAACGGGAAAATTGGACTGGAATGCGTGGTGTTCCTCTGGGCAGGACGGTTCCCAGGCTCTTGTCCAGGTGGAGTCAAAGAATAAACCACGGATGAAAGATGGTATAGTAAACGGTGGAAACAAGCACAGCCTCCCTTGTGGGGAGGGGGAAAGAGTCCCACTAAGTCCCTTTTCTCTATGGTTTATAAATGAAAGATGAGGCAGAGGACCGGAGACCAGGACACAGGCTTTAGTAGAGGAGAAGACCCCAGCTGGGCTACCTTCCAAATGGGGAAAGAGCACATGTGACTTAGGAATTGGGGGCTTAGGGTATTTGGCAGGTGCTGATTGGTGGTTCAATGTATAGTCCATATAAGGTGCCTGGTTAGGTGTTCAGGAATGTTCAGGCTGCAGGTGGAGTTTACATCATTCTCCATCCATCAGTTGGGGGAAGGGAGGATCTATCATTCCAGACTTATGGTAATATTAAAAAAAATTGAGTGTCCGGGCAAGGTCAGAGGGTGAAGGTCCATCTTCCGTAGCTACTTCCAGCTGAGAGGGGGCGTCGTTAGGGGCATCTACCTGGGGTCTCAAGGATTCTGGTGTTAGGTTCTGAATTCAATGCCAGATAGATCTCTCCCACCTTCTGGTTGGTGAATGCCTGCATGCTGTTCTGCAAGAAACTAGTGAAACAGCGCATGAGACAGGGGCCAAAGAGCAAAATTAAAAGAATAAATACCAGTGGGCCTAATGGTGGGAGGAGCCATGGGGTAAGTGAGCGAAAAACAGGTAGTGTTTTCCGTGCTAGATGAAGGGTGCAGCAGTATGATTTCCCCAAGAGACTGGTAGGTGAAGTCTCGAAAGCGATTCTGTTGAGTCACTTGGGAGGTAAAAGCTGGTCCTGAGGCTGCTACAGCATCACTTGTCTGGTTTTGCTGCTTTACTGGGTCTGGAGCTGAAATACAACTGAGACCTAGATGTTATTTTTAGGGGGAAAAGAGTAGGGGTCTCAGTTGCCTCACTAGTAATATGAAAGGGGAGAATAGGTTACCCTGGGGGTAAGGTTCTTGTTTTCCCAGTCTTGCCCCTTGCTGGGCATCCACATGTTTCTTGTAGGTCCTGAGACAGGCTTTCAAAGTGTGGGTAGAGCAGTGGTTAAGCTCCCTATGGCAGTTCCAACCCCTGCTGTGATGCCAAGGGTTATGAGGAGAGGGATTATCTGGACTCCACTTTTGTGTCAGATATGATGGGTTATGGGGACAGGTAAAGACTGGGGGCTGCATCTACATTGGGTGAGAGATAGATGAGAGTACAGGTTCCTGTCCAGCTGATGGGGAGATAGATGTATGTGTTTTCCCCACAGAGAAAGAAAAATCCCTGATCATGGAGACAAGCTGATAGGTGTAAGGAGAAGAGGTGGACTAAAGGGTATGAGATTCCTTTTTCTAGTTCCACACTCCAAGCTGAGAGGGTAGTCACCATGGCGCTACCAATAAGGGGTGACAGATGAGTGTTTGAGATTGTATTGCTGTGAAAGTGGGAGGGAATGTTAGAATGGGCTGTTACCCAAGGGAAAAGAGAAAGGGAAGGAAAGGAGCAGTGGAAGATGAGGCTGGAGAAAAGGCAAAGGGAGGACAGAGTAGGCCCCTCCACCTGTTTCCAGGCCTCTAGCCGCCTGAATCCCAAACCCCAAACCGCTGTTTTTTTCCTAGAGATAATGATCATAGAGAAGATAAGGAGATAAGGCCTTTATAGTCCCAGGAATGGCTCGGCCTTGTGGGTCCAGAGAGTGAAACTGGGGTAGGTGACTGTGGTTTGGGACAACTGTGTTTTATGAGGGGATGCATGGTAGCCCTGGCCGGGCACCGAGGTGGAATGAGAAAAGAATGAATGGGGGAATTTAGTAAGATGCAGTGTAGATGTGAGGTGGCTAATGGCTGTGAGACTAATCCATCAACCCCCGTAACAGAGACTGAGGAGTGGACAAGGGTCCCAGCGAATTCGGAGGGCAGAATAAGTGGCCCTAGTGTCAATTAAAAGGAGATTGGCTTACCTGACACCACAGTCGTTACCTGAGGCTCTGTCCTGGTGATGTAAGTCTGTGATGCCCTGTCAGGGCCTGGGCAGCTTCTTCGGTGGCCAGTCCCAGGAGGCCTGGGAGTTCCAAACTGGATCCAGAGAGCGGCCATGCTGGACTGGCTAAGGCCAGACCCAGAGGAGCCAGACTACAGTCTGATTTCCAGTGGCCTTCCCTTCCGCACCTTGGGCAGGGCCCAGGCGGGGTCTCGGGTTTGAGCAGGACTTGGCTCAGTGTCCTTCCTTGCTGCATCTGAAGCATGGGCTCAGAGGAGGCTTAGCCCCTGACTTACCCACGGTTGGAGGACTGGCACTTCTTTTGGGGTTTGAAAGCAGTGGCTAGGAGCTGGAAGGCCTCCTACTGGGCCTCAGCCTTGGCCTGATCTCGCCTTTGATTTTGGATTTGGGTCTCCTTGTCTCTATTATTAAAGACCTTAAAGGTCAGGTTAACGAGGTCTTTTTGAGGGGTTTGTGGACCTATATCTAATTTTTTGAAGTTTGCGGCATATGTCGGGGAGTAAAGGTGGTCAGGTCAGTGGAAAAAGAAACCTGAGATGCCTCTCAATCTGTGAGGCTGGACATAGAGAATGGGACGTGGACTCAGACTGTGCTCTCAGTTCTTGCTGCCTTCCTCAGGGTAGAATGGACGTGGGAATAGAAGAGGCTATTGCAGAAGGCAGCCTTTGGGTGGCCTGAGAATGAGTGTTAGATGGGAAAGGTTGTTTTGTAGCTCACATTCTCAGGATTTGGGCTCTCAGGAAGATCAGAAAGTGAGAAGGGAATGGCCAGCCACCTGTGAATTTGGTTGCTGGCGGTCACGGGGCTGGAGATTCGGTGGAGAGTGCACAGGGGAAGGCGGGCGGTTAGAATTCTCAGGTGGTAGGTCATGGGGTGCAGTTTTCATGGCAGGGTTGTAAGGGGGTGGCGGGAGTGAGACACGTGGAGAGGAATGATCCACTGGGTCAAAAGAGCAGTCAGAAGACAGAGAAAGCGGCTGAGGACGGGTTTGAGAGGGCAAAGAGGACTTTGCGAGGAGGATCTGATGGGTGGAACATGAGGAGTAAAGTGAGGGGCGAGAGCGGAGGAAAAAGAAAGCCTGTACGTAGGGAATCTCGAAAGCTTTCCCTGTCCGGTGGCAAAAATTATCTAGGTCTTGGAGGATATTGGAATCGAAAGTGCCGTTTTCAGACCACAGAGAGACATTGTCAAGTTTATATTGTGGCCAGGTAGAGCTTCTTTGGTTTATGTAGCCAGAAAGACCAAGGGTCAAGAGATTGGCGAGGAGACACCTAAGGGTGTATAGAGGGGGTTTGGACTGAGGGGTCCCCATGACCGGAGGGAAGGGCCAATGAGAAGTTGGGGAGGAAAGAAGAAGCATGCTTCTTCTCCCTTAACCAACCTGAGAGAGAGAGACGAGAGACGGTTCCAAGGTCGTCACCCCAAGACCTTTCCCGTAGAGACGAGCAGAGTTTTCCCGGCCAGGCACCTGGGCTTTCGAGAAGACGTGAAGCCGAGGAGACGGGAAAACTCTGAGGCCCTTCCAGGTCAAGGGAGCAGGGGGGGTGGGGGGGGGGCGCGATGGTCGGGAAAGTCCCTGAAGCCTACTGGTCAGAAAGCGACGAGATCCCCACGTGTCCTGGTATGGCAGGGTTCGAGAAGTGTTCTGAGCAGGCCAATCAACTCAGAACCATGCCACTGAGCAGAGCCAGAGCAGGAGTCAGAAGCTCGGGGCTAGGTCCGAGGATCGTCCATGCTCACCCAGGTTTCAGCACCAGATGAAAGATGAGACAGAGGGCCGGAGACCAGGACACAGGCTTTATCAGAGGAGAAGACCCCTGCCGGGCTACCTTCCAAATGGAGAAGGAGCCTATGTGCAGGGGTGAAGGCGCCTTTTGAGGGGAGGAAAGGGAAGGAATGGGGCTTAGGGTACTCGTCACATGATGATTGGTGGTTTCATATAAGGCACATAATTAGGGACTTAGGAATCAGGGGCTTAGGGTATTTGGCAGGTGCTGATTGGTGGTTCAATGTACAATCCATATAAGGTGCCTGGTTAGGTGTTCAGGAATGTTCGGACTGCAGGTGGAGTTTACGTCATTCTCCATCCATCAGTTGGGGGAAGGGAGGATCTATCAATAAAGACTGCAGATCTCTGTGCCTTGATATCCCTTCTGATTGGTCATTATGGCAACTTCAGAGCTTAACCCTCACGTGAAATATGTGAGGTTCTCCTCTTCTCCCTTATTGTTTCCCTATTCCTTTGGGCTTTCTTCTTACCTCTCTGAATGAGAGGCTTCCTTCCTTTTATTCTATAAATGTGTACCTTCAGCAGCTCAGCTCCCTTATTCTATGGAAATGTACCTTCTGCTGCTCTGTAGTCCTGTGCTCTTTTCCATGGACCCCTTAATTCCTAAAATGTCCTAAACCTGCCTATTTCACCCTTAAATACTCCTTTCACAAGTATGGACTCAGTGCTGGTGTAAAGATTAAATGAAAGTAAAAAGCTAATGTGCTTAGCACAGTGACTAGCACAAACTAAACGTATTAAGTATTCCCTACTGTTAATGAATTAAAACTTACCTGGAGCTGTTACTGACAGAAAGGGTGATATCACCAAAACTAAATTTCTGCTATTACATGTAGGAGACATAAAAAATCCTTCTAAATTCATTGTAGAAGGAATATAAATTAGACCATCTGGCTAAATTAATGAAGCTTAAACTCATTAACCTTTGACCACCTAAGGACCATGACCTTTTTCAAGTCAGTTAACATTTCTGTACTTTCTTTTTTTCTCACCTGTAAAACTACCTGAGCTGTTTTGAGTCCTTCCAATTCTAACTTGAATTTTCAGAATAGCTAAGAGAACTGAAATTATATTCCCCTTGGTCTTCTCTGACTTTATTTCCAGCATTCTATGTGTGAAAATCTAAGCAAATATTTCTTTGTAAGTAACATACTGAGTTAAGAGTTTAAAATTTCTCAGCAGAAATACTGACAGCCACAGAATGGGGTGTTGAGTCATTTTGGGTTTCTGTGTAGATTGAACTGAGAAATGCATCCTTGTCTTAGAATAGTTAGTTCTTCCCTTCAGAATCTTCATTTAAATATCAAAGGAGACATCAAAGGCTGTTCTGCTCCTCTGTGGAATGCCTTTGGTTATTAAGATTTAGATGAAGCACTTGATAGGTTCAAGGAGAGTGCATTGAAGAGAGAAGCCAACCCCACTTAAATTTCCTTTGTTGTTTTTGTTAAGCTTATAATCTTTTCTAATGTAAGCTTTATCTTTGTTATTTGGTTCACTGAAATGTCTTTTTCTTGTGTTTCAAAGAGAAGCAGATTTCTGAATTTCTGTTCTAAAAAGCTTTGGATTCAACATTTTGTTCATAATTTGTGACTCTTTATTAATCTCCTTTATTACCTTGACAGAGCAGGAGAAATTAAATTAGTAGGACTGATGTCTAGAAGGAATTTGGGATACAGCATTTTATAATTTATCAGTACAATGTTAAAGAGCAATAACTCTTTGTGTCTGAGATGTTTGCCAGTGGAGCTGGTATTCAGGCAAAATTATCAGGTTTTGAGAGATTCTGAGAAGAGCTGGAAAGTATAATATATCTTCATTGAAACCACCAAGATTTAAGGTAAGGGAAACAGTACCATTCTTATTTTGGACCCTGGTATAGTACTGGAGGGTAAGGAAAACACAGAAAAAGAAAGGGGGTTGATTTGTTAATGGCAAACTGCACCAGAATGTTAGACTTTAGTCCTTGAGTTTGGCTAAGAAAATAATCCTGAGCCAAGAAATTCAAATACTAGCAAAAGTTTATTCAGAAAGTCACATGGTGGGTAGAAGAAGTGAGCCGTGGAAGAAATGAGCCAGCTGGGCTGTGTGGACTCAGGAAATAAGTTACAGAGGCAAAGGAAGAGCTTCAGAGCATAGGATAAAGAAAGGCAAAGGAAATGGGCCTGAGGGAAGAAGAGGGGGGAAGGTGCTGGAGAGCTCCAGAGAGAGTGTGCCTTGGAAAAGAAGGGGGTGGGGAAAGGCATAGGCCTGTTCTAGAGGGAGAGGATGAATGCCCTCAGTCCTTTGGCTTAAAGGCTTTTTTCTGGAGGTTTTAGGGGAGGCTCTCTCTCAATAGAATATTCTTCAGCTTTCCAGGTAAGGAATATGTCAGGGTCCTGCTCTCCATTGATTGGTTGGCACCAGAGCAGGGGATCATCAGTCATAGCACCTGGTTCTGAGGTCAGCCCATGGTGTCACCCCACCTTGCATTACTGCTTTTCTGGGCCTGGAGCTGAAACACAACTGAGGCCTAGATGTTATCTCTAGGGCTTGTATGGGAGTCATATGAGGCTATTCTCCGGCCCCTTGTTCCTTTTTTAAAGGGGTCTACCACACATCACTAGCAACATGCCAGGAGAGGAAAGGTCAGGGGAGGGTTCCAACTGCAAGACAGAGATAAGAAAGATCACGGGGTCTAACCTGCATGACCATCAAAGTGGTGAGTGTAAGGTTTGAGGCGCAGGAAACGGGAGTCAGAAACCAAGATACATTAAAAGGGAGGTTTATTCCTTACAGAGGAGGTAGAGAAACCAGGAAGGGGGTGGGGAGGAGAAGAAGGGGCCCAGCCGGACTGCTCCCTGCAGAAGGGACATACAGTACAGGTGCGTGGGTGGAGAGTCCTTTCAAGGGAAGGAACAGGAAGGGGTTGGGCCCAGGGCGGAACAGGAAGGGTTGGGCCCCAGGGCACTCGGCGCACGCTGATTGGTGTTTCAATGTCCTGGGATGTCTCGGTGGCAGATGCCAGTAATGTCATAACTCTGCCCACCAGTTGCGGGGAGGGAGGATCTCACATTCCAGGCTTTTTGTGATATTATATAAAAAAATTGAGAGTCCGGGCAAGGTCAGGGGCAGAGTCTGAAGGTCCATCCTCCGTAGCTACTTCCTGCTAGGAGGGGGCGTCGTTAGGGACATCTACCCGGAGTCTCAAGGATTCTGATGCTATATTCTGAGTTCAGGGCCAGATAGATCTCTCCCAACTTCTGGTTGGTGAACGCCTGCATTCTGTTCTGCAAAAGACTAGTGAAACCATGCATGGAAAAGGGGTAAAGAGCAAATTAAAGAAAGAGACACCAGTTGGCCTAATGATGGGAGGCTGGACAAGGAGTGCAGCAGCATAATTTCCCAAGGGACTGGTTGGTGAAGTCTCCAGATTGATCCTGTTGAGTCACTTGGGAGGTAAAGGCTGGTCCTGAGGCTGCCACAGTGTCACTTGTCTGGTTTTGCTGCTTTTTTGGGCCTAGAGCTGAAATACAACCAGGGGGGTAAGGTTCTTGAGGAGGAAATGAGTCCCCCAGCTGGAGGGCTGATCCTCCAGAGTCTTGGTTGACTAGTCCAGGCCTGGGCAGAAACCTGTCAGCGTGTTCCCGGAGCAGTTGCCTGAGTAAGGGCAGGTAAAAAGGTGGGGCTCCTTGGTGTAGCCTGGATTCCAGTCAGGGCCATGGGCAGGAGGTATGGCCAGGAGCTGCAAATTTCTAGAGAGAGTTTAGTTAAATGGTCTTTAAGGAGGCTGTTGATCCTCTTGATCTTACCCATTGATTGTGGGTGGTAGGGTATGTGCAGTTTCCAAGAGATGCCAAGAGAGGTGCTAATCTGCTGAAGGACCCTTGATATAAAAGCTGGGCCGTTGTCTGATTGTATGGAGGTGGGAAGGCCAAGCCTACAGATTATGTGTGTTATTAGGGTCTCAGCCACAACCTCAGCAGTTTCCTTGTGGGTGGGGAAGGCCTCTACCCACCCTGTCAGGGTGTCTACCATGGTAAGCAGATATTTGGTCTTCTTGTGGGGAGGCATATGGGTGAAGTCTACCTGCCAGTCCTGCCCTGGAAGGTGTCCCCTCATTTGATGGGTAGGAAAATTGGGGCACATTCCTCTCTGGGGTGAGACAGCTGCACACATGGAGCAAGAGGAGCAGGCACTCGTGACTGCATCTCGCAGTGTGGGTGAGGTGAAGAGGGGTTTGAGGAACCTCCAAAGTGCCAGTGGTCCAATGTGCAATGACCAGTGGACCTGTTGGGCAATGGCCCCTATCTGAGCCTTGGGAAGGGCGATCTTGTTATTTATGAAGGCTGCCTCCAGGGTCTGCTCAAGTGTTACTACCGCATAGGAGGCTTTCTGACGTCCCTGGGGGTCTAGGCACAAGCTTCCATCCACAAACAGAGTTAAGTCAGGATTAGAGAAAGGAAGATCTGAGAGTCCCGCCCGAGGTTGAATGAGGGCCTCGACTACCTCAGGGCAGGAGTGCATTGCCGCAGGTTGGGTGGAGGCAGAGGGAAGGAGAGTGGCTGGGTTCAGGGCTGGGGACTGAGTTAGGGAGATGTCAGGATTCTCGAGGGACAGGAGATGGAGTTTCTGAATGCGAGAGGAGGCAAGGAGAGATAAGGATCGGTGGGACAGAAGATCCTGTAATCTATGGGTAGAGAAGACCTGTAAGGGTTGCTGGAGGCAAATCCTCTGGGCCTCCTTGGTGAGAACAGTGGCTGCAGGGCTGCCATCCCCAAACCGTGGGATCAAGCTGTCTGGACAGGTAGGCTACAGGGGTGAAAGCTGGCCCTAGGGGCTGGGTGAGTACCCCCATAGCTATTCCCTGTTTCTCATCAATAAATAGTTGGAAAGGCTTAGAGATGTCTGGGAGGGGGAGAGAGAGAGATGCCAGAAGGGTATCCCGGAGCTTAGAAAAAAAACAAAACAAACAAACTGGCGAACGAGAGAGGGTGAGGAGAGGGGTTCTACTGATGTATCTTTAGCGGCCTGGTATAGTGGGTCTTTCTACAATTCTTGTCAACGGTTAACTTTAGAACTTCTTTCTTGCAACATACCTTCCATTAAATATTTCTAAACATGTCTAGCAATTAAAATATTTAGAAAAGGCAGAGGGAGGAGGTAACAGGCCTCTAGCTGCTTGAATTCAAAACTGAGTTTCTGATAAGCCTGTGCCAGCAAGAAAGTTGTTCTCTAGGGAGGGTGGAGTGGGGAAGAGGGTGGGGTGAGAAGGCGCTTAGGCCAGAATAGTTTTCAGAGCATTAAAAGGTGATTTGCCATCAGTACCCATGACCGAGATCGTGGAAGGGAAGAGTGGCTCAGAAAAAGGAGGGTAGGACAGAGAAGGTAGCCCCCATGTCGATCAGAAAGGAGACCTGCTTACCTGCTACCTTGAGCATTACCCTGGGCTTGGCGAGGGTGATACATTGAGTCCTGGCATCTCCAGTCTTCAGCCAGTTCCAGCATGGCCAGCAGCAGGTCATTACCTGGAAGGGCAGCCTCTCTACACTGAGACGCAGAGGGCCGTCACTTTTCCAGGGGCAGTTTCGACCGCACGCCGGGCAGGGCTTGGTTGGAGCCCGGGGCTGGGGGCACTGCTTTGCCCAGTGGTCCTCATTCTCGCATTTGAAGCATCTTCCAGGTGGTGTTCATCCTTTCGTTGCACCCCCACCATGCACATTCCCCTTTGGATCATGCATGGCTGCCGTCGGCCTCAAAGTAGCAAGGTTTGGGTTTGCAGACTCACCTCCTGTCGAAGACGAGCTTACTCTGCCTGCTCCTCATGAGCATTAAAACCTTAAATGCCATGTTCACTGGATCTCGGACCTGGGTCTGAGAAGGCATTAGGGGAGGGGGGGGTGGTGGAGAAGGAGGCGTGCCATGGGCAGAAGGAGGAAGAGCATGGTGGCAGGTGGCCACACCAGGCCAGGCCTCGGGGGCAGGACTTTGTGGTTCAAAATGGCAGCCCCCACGGCAGACCATGTGGTCAGAGAGGGGCGGGACTAGTCATTTCAAGATGGCGGCCCCCCAGGGGAACTGCAGACCATGCGGCCACGTGGCAGCTGGCTGCCCACAATACACAAGGGAAGAGCAACCCAAAACAGAAATCTCACTTAGCTGTTTGGAGTGGCTGGCGGGATGGTGGGTGGGTGGCTCTGCACTGCACGGCAGCCTCTGGTCGGCTTGAGGCCTGAGGTGGTGACGGTGGTTCCTGCAGTGGCAGTGGCGACAGCAGCGGGGAAGAAGGAGGAGGAAGACAGGGAGCAGAAAGCAGGCGGTGGGAACGAGAGGGATGGAAATAAGAGAGCAGCTGGGTCCAAAGAATCAGAGACAGTGGGGGTCAGAGACTGGCTGAGGACCAGTTTGAGGGTGTTTCTCGTGAGCTAGGAGAAACTGGGCTGTGGAACAGAAGAAGCAGAGGGAGGGACGGGAGAGCAGATAGAAAAAAAAGCCTGGCCATATGAACCTCACGCCACTTCCCGGCTTTCCGGCAGAAATTACTGAGGTTATGTTAGTCCCGCTTTCAGGGTCATCTGGACCCACTGAGGTCATGCCACATTACAGAAGTAGCCAGATTGGTGAGGAGACACCCTAGAGGTGTCTTTGGTGAATGCCCATTCCAATTCCTGGGATCGGGTAGCAAAAGGTCAAGGACCAGCGTCCCAATCCCTGAGCCAATGCTACGACGGGGAACCCAAGGGACAGTAGAGGATGTCTCCTCTACTTCCTGGGGTCTGGATGGAGACCAAAAGGCCGGGAACCGAGGGGGGCAGGAACGTCTTCGCTGCCTCCCCAGGTTCGGAACCTCTCCTGGAGAGGCCCGGAGGGCTATGCCTGGAAGGCAATCTCTGACGCGGGCTGCAATTTACAGACAGACACGCTGGAAAAACCGCCAGGAATTAGCACAGGCTGGGACTTACCACTGAAGTTGCCTAGCCAAGGGAAGAAGGCTGAGTATCCTGAGCCATGAAGAAGAAGAAGGGGAGAGTGGGGGGTCCCGGACCATTAAAGGTCAAACAGGGAGCATGCCCCCACCTGGGTTCAGCACCAGATGTGAGGTTTGAGGCGCAGGAAACGGGAGTCAGAAACCAAGATACATTAAAAGGGAGGTTTATTCCTTACAGAGGAGGTAGAGAAACCAGGAAGGGGGTGGGGAAGAGAAAAAGGTGCCCAGCCGGACTGCTCCCCGCAGAAGGGACATACAGTACATGTGCGTGGGTGGAGAGTCCTTTCAAGGGAAGGAACAGAAATTGGTTGGGCCCAGGGTGGAACGGGAAGGGGTGGGCCCCAGGGCACTCGGCACATGCTGATTGGTGGTTCAATGTCCTGGGATGTCTTGGTGGCAGATGCCAGTAATATCATAACTCCGCCCACCAGTTGAGGGGAGGGAGGATCTCACAGTAAAGACACTGTACAATGTACAGATAATATGTTTGAAGTTGTGCACCTGAAACCTGTATAATTTTGTTAACCAGTGTCATCTCAATAAATTCAATAAAAATGAAAATACATAAATAAAGCACATGACCAGCAATATGCTAGGGAAGGAAAGGTCACCCTGGGGGTGAGGTCCCTCCTTACATTTGTTTGTTGCTAGGCACCTGGGGCTTTTGGCCCTGGTGACCTTCTGTACCTGGCCTATTGTTCCTACTTTGCTCATGTCTGTCTAACTGACTTCTATATCAGATTGGAAGCAGATGAATATTTTTAAAATTCTATTTTGTTTCTTAGGCATTTACTGATCATCTTACTATATATATATATTGACACAATCCTTCTTTGTTAAAGTTAGGTGACTTAAAATAATATGCATTCATTTAACACTCAAGATCATGGGTTGGTGATCAAGGGAGGCTGATTGTCCTGGTCTCAGCTGAGACTTTTCAATTGGATTTGAGGCCTGAGTAGCTCTGGAGGTAAATTTAATGAAGAAGTCACATTTAGTTCTGATTATTTAAACATATGATCAACTGAAAAGATGGATGTCAGAAAATTTGGGTTCAGAAAAGTAGAAAATTTGGGGTATGGAGATGCACAGGTTTGGGAATTTACTTTTGAAAATCTTGATGCGTTGCTTTTATTTGCTTAAAATCACAAACTGTTAAAAATGGAGAATTTTATAGTGCCAGTACACTTGTTTAAAAACAACGTGCAATTGACATCCTAGCTGGCGTGCTAAGTGGTTAGAGCATCACCCCACACAACCAAAGGGTCATGGGTTTGATTCCAGGTTAAGGGCATGTACCTGGGTTTCAGATTCATCCCCTGGTAGGGGCACATGCAGGAGGCAGCCAATCAATGTGTCTCTTTCTCTCTCTCATTGATGTCTCTGTTTCTCTTTCTCTCCCTTCCACTCTCTCTAAAAAAATTAAAAAAAATCAATGCAAAAATATCCTCAGGTGAGGATTAACTAACTAGCTAACTAACAAATAACTAACTAAATAAAATAAAAACAATATTTAATTACATTTAAATACTGTATTGCCTTTATTCAGTGATTCATGAAATCAGGCAGCATCCCATCTAGTAATTCAATACAAAGGAGCTCCCAGGAGTTGTACAAAAATGAAATACTTTTATAGGCGGAAGTGGGTGGGACAAAGACATTGCTAACAAAGAGTGGATTGTATGTGTCACCTTCCTTTAGAGGACTGCAGGGGTCTATCGGGCAGATTATCTCACCAGTGCTGACCAGATGGACTGATTTAAGATTCCACTCGTGGCGGGGGGTGGGGGTGGGTGGGGGGTGGGTGTGAGGGACTTGAAATTGTAATCAGCTTAGGCAGCATTAAGTCTTGGTTTGGTGACGTGGGCTTAGAACAAGTGACTCCAATTTGGGTGTGTTGTCTCTATTTTAACAACCCAAATTAATGTTAAAACATTTTTAATTGCAATAACGTGGATGGGCCTTGCGGTTATTATGCTAAATGAAGTAAATCAGATGGAAAAAGACAGATACCAGCCCGGCCAGAGTGGCTCAGTGGTTGAGTATCGCCTTATGAACCAGGAGGTCACGGTCTGATTCCAGGTCAAGCCACATATCTGGGTTGTAGGCTTGATACCCAGTAGGGGGGTGTGCAGGAAGCAGCGGAGCAATGATTCTCGATTCTCTCTCATCATTGATGTTTCTACCTTTCTCCCTCTCGCTTCCAGTCTGAAAATCAATAAAAAAAAATACATTTAAAAAGGAAAAAAGCAAATGAACAAACAAAAGAAAAACAAGCTTATAGAGGCAGGCAACAGATTGGTGGAGAGCAGAAGGGAACAGGGATAGAGGAAGGGCAAAATAGGTAAAGGGGCTCAATTGATGGTGTTGAATGGAAGCTGGACTTATGGTGGTGAGCATAACCTGAAACTGATATAATGTTATGAGCCAATATTACCTCAATAAAAATTAAATTACAAAACAAATAATATATTTTTATATGCACTTGCAAATTATGAAGTGTCTACTCAAATGGGGACCAATTAATATTTGTTTTCTCCTAATCCTTTGGCATTTTTCTTTAAATTTTCAGTAGGTTTCTCTTCAGTTGTCATTTCTGATGTCATCATTTGGTGAAACATCTACACATCACAATAATGTATAACTGAAAGAGACAGTGAAACCATTTAGTCCAACTCTCATTGATAAAGAGGGAAAAACAACAAAAGACGGAACGCCTGTGGACTTGTTCCAAGTCACGTAACAAATGAGTTGGAAGCACAAGAATAGAACCCTGGACGCTTGGTTCCCATTCCAGTGGTTTCCTCAGTGGTTTCGTTTTGTTGTTGGGATCTTCTCTAGATTCCTGGGAAAATAAATCAGTGATGGCATTTGCATAGTGCCTTATAAGGCACCTCAGATATTTTAGCTTGTGTTTGAAATGAATAGCTGAAAGACTGATATAACAGTTAAGTATTGCTTCTAGGTTTTTTTTTGGTCTCCTGCTCCGTAAAAAGGAATTACAATGTTCTGCCTCATAGACTTGTTGTAAGTGGTAAATAAGTTGCTACAATGTAATCACTCAGGCCATATTAATTATTTTCCATTTTTATCATTAATAATAATATTGTTATTATTTGTTTTTGTTGGGAGTTCGGGGAAGAAGAGGAAAGGATGCATAGCGTTCAGCCCTGGGGTGCTCCCTGTCTGAGCTTAGGGATCTCAGCCTGACTTCGTGTTTATCAAAAAAAGGGGGCCATGCCATTTTGGCTTATTTTGTTACTTAATATTGGTAAGCAACTAAAAATAGAAGACTTGAAAAGAGGTCACTTTTTTTCAACCACTGCTCTCTGCATCATTCTCGGCTGTCATTGCTTCGGGATGCTACATTTTAAGAGTAAATTATTTGTTGCCTACAGGAGGTTAACATTCAAGGAAATGGAATTTCTCACGGAGGAAGAATTTCTAAACAAAAAGATACCTTATAAATACAACTCCCTGAAATAACCATCATAGTGAACTTGAAGTGAAACAAACTATGAACTTACCAAAGTTTACCAATGAAAAAAAATCCTAAACCCTATGGTTTGTTGCTTTATAGAAAGGAAACCACTTCTAAGTTTTACACTGTGTTAAAATAAACCAGCTTCATGGAGAAATGAAGCTCCCCAAAGCAGAACAACCCAAGAAGTACTTTCTCATTCAGATGTATTGCAACTGCAGCCTTCCCCAGCACCTTTTCCTCCCCACCCTGCCATTCCCCTCCCTGCAGCCATTTATCTCACAGAGGGAATGGCAGCAATATGCAGGGCTGGTCTTTGTTGAGTTATTCTGAAAATGATAGCCAGAGTAAAGGCAGCGCTGAGAGGACAAGCTTAGCAGTGATTGCATCTTTTTTGGAATCACAGACCAAGTTAACATTGAAGATCAAAGCCAAGGAATTTGCCTCAGAAAAACACACAGATGCAAACACACTGAAAATCCTGTGCGTTCAGGATGTGTGGGCTCCTAGAGCCTATTTTGGGACATTATTGATGCACCTGTGTGGTGGGAGTTGACAGGATTCCTGGCCTTGTTCCTTGCCAAGCTCTCTTTTGGAGAGCTAAGGGAGAAGAAAGGATGTGCATGTAGTGCTTGGGGATGGATCCAGTCCAGAGCTTGCTAAAAGCTGACTCTGGGTGGTTTTTTGGGCTCACCTTCTCTCCACTCATTAAATACGTGAAAGGTCAGATCTTCAGCTGTTTACCAACCAGGAGAGGAAAAGGGAAGAGACCTGCCCCTCAGTGACACTGTCACCTCCTTACAGTGCTATGTGGACACCTTTTTTTTCATATGTCCAATCAAAGCAGAAGACTCATACATATTTTGATAGTAATTACCAAGGTGGACATTTCTTTGTGGTACTAACCCACTCAGGTTTTATAAAAGGATCTCTGTCCTACAGAATAGTCCCATTGTATAAGGAGACCTCATTCAAATGCAAATTTTAAGAGATTCTGGGGATAAATACTTTGAGGAGAAACTGGGTTTAAAATAGTCATAGAAAAAATGAAAAAGGGTAGGGGAAATAAGGATGAGATGGAGCATGCTTGCTGGATGATGCTATTCAATTTGACTTTTCCCCCTCCATCCTGTACTTTAAAATACAGAAATGTGCATGTAGGTGAAAATGCCTTGCGTTATTTTTTTTGCTTGGGGTTGTTAACAGGCCCCTCTTGCTTCCTTTTCATTATCTTTATTAAAACCACCTGATCACATGTGCTATCGTGGATATATGGAGCTCTTATTTTGTTCAAGTGAGATCTCTGTGGCAGATGCAGGGTCCATGCAAGTTCCTGCTCTACTAGAAGTTGACATTCTTATAATCTAGTTTGGTTTCAAAGGCCATAAGCAGGTGAGATAATCTGTTGCTTACGGGTGAGCTCTGATCCCACCACCGGTAGTTACTAACTTCGTTACCTTGGATAAATGGCTTAACCCCACATAGCCTTGGCATTCTCTGTTTTCAGAAGTAAAACATTTGTGAAATATTTTGTGAGTAGAAGACATTGCACTTCTCAAACTACGCGAAGAAGGCAAATAAACTCCAACTTTGTTTTAGATTATCCCTGTGACCAGTGTAACAACAGTATGCCCCTGATATTGGGATTAGATGGGATAGTAATATTTATAGCTAACAGTATTACTAGGCCCTGTTCTACATATTATTCCTCACAACTCTTCTGTGAAGTAGATACTGTTATTATCCCCCCTTTTATAAGTGAGGAAAATAGATGTGCAAAGAGGTTAAGAAACTTGCCCAAAGTCTTCCAGCCAGGAAGCACCAGGGCTCGGGGACTGAAACCCAAGTGGTCTGGCCCCAGAAGCCACACTCCGAGCTTCAGTCTTTTCCAGCCCTTTTCAGAGAGGCAGCATAGTCAGACTGAAAGGAAAACGTTAATGTGTGGTGGACTCTGACACATATTTAAGATTTTTTTTTTCCTGTTTCAGGTATCTGACTGCAAGCAGTAACAGAAATTTCCTGCTTACCATGCGGCCATTCTTAAAAAGGGCCATTTTGGTCATAAGTTATGTAAGTATATATACGCTTTTGAATTATCTGCTAAGGGATGTTTCACTTTAACATGGATCAGAGGCATGATCCAGATTATTTAATAGAATCAGCAGTAGATTCTAATACCTTGATCTTAAGATCCAAGAGTTAACATGCCATAAATGCTACAAAGCATTAGAAGGCACGTGTGAAGGAATTCTGCGGACTTGTGAACGCCATGACACAGACAGTGTGAATGAACTACAGTATTTTACAAGCAATGCGTTTCTTACCAAATCTTCTTTTCCCTGAAGGTGATTGTTGTGTTGTACTTCCGCCTGTGGATAATGGGAGGATCGATGCCCCTCTTTTCAGAGCAAGATAATCCAGCTTCATTCTCCCCTTACATTCTTACAAGGTCAGTAGAAATACATTTTTTTAAACTTGACTGAGTATTAATTAAATTGATTTGTAATCTTAAATGGTAAGTTGGATTTTAAAGAAAGGAAGGTTGTGCTCTTATTCAGGTTGTAGGGAGAAAAGAAACTACTAGTCATACATTTGGAATTCTTTTCAACCAATGGCTCTACTTTGTTATATTGTTGCTATTGTTCTCATAATAGCATATATGTGTTTATTCAACAAGCAGTTTATTGACTACTAATCATCAATGATAAATATCTATTAAGTGGCCCATGTGGCAACTTACAGAACAATGCACAGCATGGCATTGAGCTTGATTGGACATCATAACTATTTTTAAGATTAAAATGAGTGGAGAAGTTGAAAGTAGCAAACAAGAAATGAACAAAAACTTTTGTTATGATACACCTAATTATATCTTATTATTTGTCTTTAAGAGATTTAGAGGTATTGGATCAAGAGGGGATGTTGATCAGTGGATCTGGCTCATTGAGAAGAATTTAATTCCTTATCTCTTCAGTCTGCTGTGATGTTCTTCTGAGGCTTTCAGATATAATTATATTTCACAATTTTGATATCTTTCTTCAGGATATAGTGTTGCTATAATGTTTAAACATTAACATGCCCTCTTCTTAACTATTCATAGTTTCATATACTTAACATTTAATATTATTTTCTTAAGAGTAACCTTCAATTTTGGCAGGTTTGCAATGACATATAAATCTTAAATGAAAGCTTGATTTGTAGAGACATTTCTATTTGGGTTTACTCATATCTCTTAGGGACAACAGATTGTTGGACTTTGTGTTCATTTTTTTTTTTTGGCCAGGCAGTGATCTTTGTTTTATTTCACTCATTTACCTTATATATTTTAATTGGTAAATTTCTCACTTTCTTGGCCTTACATATTTTTCTTTATTGTTCCTAAAGACTATTTTCCACTCAAAAAAGATACCTTCACATTTGATTAAACCATGTTAATAGGTATTGTGTCACCATCATTTTCATTTCTTACAACATATTTTAAAAACCTTGAATATACCTTCAGAAATCATGTGGTATCAATCTCTAGTGTCGGCTTATCCCTCGGAGGCACTTTAGTCTTATAAATTGTTGTTTACAGCTTATATTTTTCAAAATGTTGTTTAATTAAACCTTTAATTAAGATTGGCATCTCTAACTCAGATTTTTGTTAATGTTGCAATCTACTTGTCCTTTTTAGGCATCTCTCACTGGCTTTCAAAATCTCCAGGGCTCCTTGTCTGCACATTTTTAGCTCATTGATAAATTGTTTCAGTTTCTGTAGCTCCTTAAATAGCTACTTTCTGCTTTTAAGAGAAAAAACAGCTTGGCCAGATCCTTTTTCTTGCTTAATGGCTCCATTTGCTTTAGCTTTGGGTTGGGTTTCCTCCAAGCTTTCTGGTCTCCTGAATTTGAGCATGTATTCTTATCTCTGTAGTTAGATGCAGCCTGTTCCCTGAATTGTCAGTCTCCACAAGCCAAGATGCAGTCAACGAAACAGATGGGCGAGAACAAGAACAGACTACTGTCAACTCACCAACCAATTATTTCATTTGTATCTCCTGTTATCAGTAAACATGTGCCTGGCCCCAGGTCCATGATGTCAGGACGAGGTGCCCCTCTATCTGTACTGTCAGGGAGGGGATAGGGCCAATAAAATTCTGTCGGGGAGGGGATAGGGCGAATAAAATTCTGTCGGGGAGGGGATAGGGCGAATAAAATTCTTTGGTGGAACCTCTGGCAAAATTAGGACGTTGGACCAGTCATTTGTCAAGTTCTGCCTTTTACTTCCAAGGCATACATGTACATTTTTTAGAGGGTTCTGACACACATTTTATCTGGGATTTTCTGTCTGTAAATCCATCTAAGGCAATTCCAACAATATAAAGATACAGAGACCTTGTATGCATATATGCATAACCCATGGACATAGACAATAGGGTGCTGAAGGCCTCAGGTGGGGTGTAGGGGTGGGCAGTGGGGGAAAAAAGAGGACATGTAATACTTTCAACGATAAAGAATTATTTTTAAAAAAGATATAGAATAAAATATCCTATTACACCTTTATATTCTTCCTCTCCTTTCTTTAAACAAAACAAAGTTTTTATTCCTGTGTTTTGTACTTAAAATACACAGATACCCAGGGACATTTCAGTACAGTTGTTATATATGGAGTTTCACATTTCTCTAAGATGGCAGCACTATAGTTCACTCTTTCCAGCTCCCAGAAAATTGTCTTCAATTCCTTTCCTGAATAAGGTTTCTACTCTGCTTGCATAAATTATTGTTAAGCTGATGATTCTTAAATTGGATTACCTTGGTCTGTTTCCTAATTCTGTTGTTGTTTCTTTCTTCCTCATCAACTGTGATTTAGCTATGATTTGGCAGTTCTGTGAGTCCATCTTTACTAATCACAGGTTTGTCATTCAGCTCTGTCACTCTGTCTCATAAATACTTTATCTCTTTTATTGGGTGTATAAATCCAAACAACTTTTATAGCATCTTTCCTTCTGTCCTTCAAGTACTATATTTTCTTTTAAAGTATGTTTAGTAAATTACTCTATTAATACTATAGTTACTAGTTAATATAGTTTAAAAATTCTAATAACTTTTAAGAGTAGCTTGGTCAAGTTTTGCTTTGTTTCATATGATTTCTTATGACTTTAGTTCTGAAATTCTTTGCCAACACTAGTCTTTGATAATCTTTTTGTTTGTTTGTCTTAATTATAGCCATATGAGTGGTTGTAAAATGGTATCTCATTGTAGCTTTGATTTCCATTTCCTGAATAGCTTATGATCTTCAGCATCTCTTCATGGGCATATTGACCATGTCTATATTGTCTTTGGAGAAATGTCTATTCAGATCCCTTGTCAAGCTTTGAATTGGGTTGTTTGTTATTTTATTATTGAGTTATAACAGTTCTTTATATGTTCTAGATATAACATTTTCTACTTTTCTGTGCATTGTCGCACTTTCTTGATGGTGTCCTTTGAAGCACAACATTTTTTTCATTTTGGTGAACATCAATGATAAGAGAGAATCACGAATCGAACCCTGACCTCCTGGTTCACAGGTTAATGCTCAACCACTGAGACACGCCTGCCAGGCAAGAGAATCTTTATTTGACCAGCAGCCTAAGTGAGTCTGGAGGGTGGTGTGTGTCACTCTTTCTGAAATGCTCAGGTATAAACTGTGTCCTCTGTGGCCGAAGAGCTCTCTACAAGGGGGCTGTTGTCCCTACTATGTATTTTGTATTAGGTTCATAGAAAAGTAGCTTCTTAGGGATAAAAGAGATTATAAAGGTCATCAAGGTTAGTTTTGCCAACTGAAATGACACTATGCAGTAGTAATATATCTAATTTGTATTGGATCCTGGACATGAGGGGGAGAAATACAAGAAAGAAGAGAGGGGAGGGAGTCAGAAGAGGGAGCCTGTGGAGGTAGCAATTTTACCTCCAGACTAGGGATCAGTTGTGGGCAAGCATCTTGCAGAAAACACTATAATTCTTTAAATCTACATATTGTGTTTCCATTACAATCTTAAATCCCTGAGAAGCTGATAAAAATTAAAGAAGTTCTTTAGTTTTTTGCTAACATTAGAACATAAAGGCAAACATTGCTTTTCATAATGAATTATGCGAGGCCCAGGCTTTTATGTAAGGATTCTTTCTTGTGTGCTGCTCATCTGTTTACTGTGTTGTAAACGACATTACATTCTGGTTTCAAATTTATGTCAGCCTTGCTTTAGCTAAAGGTTCTTCTGGGCTGCACTGTTCAAGGAATAAATCAGGGTCTCCATCAGGTACTTCTCCATGAAATATCAATATTTGATCCATCATTTTGCCATTCAGTTCTCTACCTTAATAAAGGTGTGTTAATGGGAGACTACACATCACAGAAATCGAACAGGGGAACTGTATGTGGAGCCAGAAAACCCCATCCTGTGTGCCGGCTCTGCTATGGCCTTGCAGTGGGACATGGAACAAGTCTCAGCCTCCTGAAGGCTATTCCCCTTCCTGGGAAAGTGAGTCATAGCCACTGCATAAAGGTCATGTTGGAATTAGATAATTCTTAGATGCAAATGCTTTATGAGCTGGAAAATGCTGGCCATGTTTACGGGGTTTTAATGTGGGATGGAGTTCGTTAGTATAGCGATGGGATTCTTGTATGCGAATCTGGAAACCTGTGCCTGATGCACAGTAAGCAGTCAGCACATGTGTGCTCAATGGAGGCTACACCTTGGCTTGATGAGAGAGGGCAAGGGACTAGATCTTATTACCCTTCAGCGCTTAGAGAAGTGCACAGTAGTTACTCAACTTTTATTGAATTCTGGCGAGGCTCTCCTGTCTGTCGAGGGGTAGTGTAGGAAGGGGCATCTTTGGTTGGTCCTGGGGCAGGTGGTAGGCAGGGGAAGAAGATGCTAGTGGTGATATAAGCCAGGTAAGCCTGGAAAAGGTCTGTCATTATTGCTGGGCACAGTGAGACTGTGGAGGTCCTTGGAAGCATCGATAGAAATTCAGGAGTTGGAAATAGGGAACAGCCTAGGGAAGGGCCGGGAAGATCTCTCACACCAGTAGGTAGAGGCCGAGTCTGGGGTCATTCACTGTGACGGTAAAGGTGGTTTACACCGCGGCCGGTGTATTGACAGTTTAGCCACTGTCCTTCCCAAGAGGTCACCAGGTAGATATTGTCGGCCTATGTTCTGTAGTATTTATGAAACAATGAAGGATTTTGGGGTGAATGAAAATGAAGGATCCTTTGGGCAGTAACATTTTTCATATAAAACATGCAAGTGCTGTACATTTATGCAGTGCCTGATTTTTCATATGTAGCTATCATAGGCATCTTCCTAGGGTATGAAAATGCATTAGGTTTACATTATTTCTTAGCAAAAAAGAAAGAGAGAGAGAGAGAGGTTCTTTTCAAAGGCAAAGAACAGAATCTATGTATATTTTTGCACTTCAAGCACTCTAATTTTTTTCTTGACAAAAGTGAAGATTTAAAGAGCCTCACAGTTTCATTAGGTTCCCATTGATGCATGGCAGTTTGAGGCTGGGGGGCCTCATCTTCCTTTTTCTTTTCATGTATTTCCTGGCTTATCAGTGAAAATACATGACTGAATTGTTTAAGCTGAATTTCTAGCTTCCTGTGGACATTAGTTAAAGCAGTGAACATAGATTTTATTCAGTAACTACTGAGAGTATCAGGAAGAGCTGAGCACCATTCTCATTTGTGCAAGATGACTAGAAACTTCAAAGGGAGAATGAGAGAGGGGGCCAAGCTGGGGCTCGGCAGAGTCAGAGAGGTGAAAAACGACCAAGGGTTGGTCAGTGTGAATGGGATTTGGCTGGCCTCTCCTCTGGTGTTAGCTAGAACACAACACAGTAAACTTCTGGCGGTGTGAGCTTTCTCAGCCAAGCGTTTTCATGGGAGGCTGGGGTCGTACTAGGCATGTGGCCTTATGCTGCTAGGATCAATGCTAGGGTTTGGTCCTCTCCTAGTACAGAGGTTTGGATGGAGTTTGGTATTTGCTGAGAATTCTGCAGTTCTCAGGGGTCTAGAACACTACTTAATGAATTTGTGTTGACTGAATAAATTTAAATAAATTCCATTTTCTCTACCCTCAAAGGAATGGGATCAGTTAGAGTGCTTTCCACCATCTGGTAGTACCGAGACACAGCCAGGAAACGGGAGTAACACCTCCACTCAGTATTTCCCTCCCCTAGGTCCACCTGGCTGTTCCTGTGTTGCAAGGACAGTGGGACTTGCCTCCTCTGGATGGCTAGTCTCTCCACTTGTGAATAAGAGACATTATCTTTCTACCACAGATATTGATTTTTTGGAAATAATTCAATATGCATCAACTTGTTATACAATGATAATCAATCTGTAATTAAAATGATTAAATATTTTCATATGTACTACAGGTTTCTGAGAACTATTAAAGATGGACAGTTCACACGTTTCTTACCCGGGGAATCATACCCAATAGGGCAGCGTTTCTGTCATATGCTTTCGTCAAACTTTTCCTTCATAGCATTTATCTCAGGTTATAGTGTATTTATTTGCATGATAATTTTAAAGTATATGTCGTGGAAACTAGGTCTTTACTTGTTCACCACTGAAAGGCCAGCGTCTACCACAGTGACTAGAAACTATTAGGTATTTTCCAAAATGATCAATGTAATGACTAAATGAATTCCATCTTACCTTGCCTTTTCCTATAAGATAATGTTGACAGTGTAGAAATGCTATTTGATAGAAACAGGGTGAATGAATGTTTAGATAATATCATGGATCATGAGTTATGTTTCAGCAATTCTTCTTCTCTTTGTAGATTCCTTACGTATTCCTACCTCTTGGCCTTCAACGTGTGGCTTCTGCTTGCACCTGTTACCCTGTGCTATGACTGGCAGGTCGGCAGTATTCCTCTGGTAGAGACCATCTGGGACATTCGGAATTTAGCCACCATCCTTCTGGCGGTAGTGATGTCCTTACTGAGCCTGCATTGTTTAGCCGCCTTCAAGGTAATTTTCTTAAATGTCAATGAACTCTACATTTCAAGAGAGATATCCTATAGTCTATACTCAATAATGCTTTTTTCCCCCCTCAACAGGAGGTTTGGGTCTAAATCAAATTGACTCTTTTGTCTAAAAAACTTCATGTATTTAAAATTTCCCTGGTAGTTCTATATATTTTAAAGACCTGAATGGGATTAACAGATTGTGGTCAAATCATATTTCTTTATATTGTATTTCTTTTACTGTTACATTTTTCTTTTACTGTTTCTACCAACCTTATAGAAATTAGATCTGAAATTTAATTTTTTACAAACAAGAAGTTTGTTTCTTGCTACTGTGATTGGCTAATTTTTGAAGTAATCTGATTTCATATAATGTTCAATGAGATCATGATAATGTATTGTAAGTGCTTAATTTATGGTTAAGACTCTGCTTCATTGATGGCTGCTTGCCTCAGTTGGATGATATGTCATAAAAAATAGTATAAAACTATAAGAGTTATTGATTGCAACCATTTCAAAAATAATTAAAGACAGCAAAGAACTTGAAAATGCTTACTTATGAAAAACTGCTACTGAATTGGGTAAGATGCCAGAGGGTATTCTTATCTCCCCATCGTCCCCTTGCCCTCCTCCCCCCAACACACATACACCAGTGTTAAAAACAGGTTTACTGGTTAGAGATGGCTGATGTGGTTTGGGGGGAGTAACCGAGCAGCTAGAAATTTAAGGAGATTTGGAAGCAAAGAGCTATGCAAGGGCTGAGATAATGTGCTCTCTCTGCATTCATGGCTGACTGCTGAATAGCATGTGTACATGGAACTCCCACGGGAGCACATGCCAAATGGAAAGCCTGGGGAGACTGACTTATTTGCTGCAAGTTTGAATGAGTTCCTTCACCCATACATAGTTTGGGTAGCAGAGAGCAGACAACACTTCACTGGCTTAACTTGTCTCTATATACCCTCTGTTGAAATCACTGGCTGATCACAAACTATGCAAGCACAAGAGAAATCCCCTGGAGACCCAGGAAAAAGAAAACAAACAAAAACCTGAGCAAAAAAGTCAGCTCTCTGCATAAAAACAAGTTTTTCGCTTTGAATCTAGGCTAGTTCATCTACACTAATAAAAGAGTAAGATGCAAATTGACCATACCTTCATGACGCCCACCAGCCAATCAGTAGTGACCATGCAAATTAACCCAACAAAGATGGCAGGTTAATTTGTGTACACAGGTGCAGAGCAGCCCAGGGCTCTGGGCAGTTTGGGAAGGTGGAAAGGTGGCTCCGGGCCTGAGCAAAAAGATGGCTCCGGCCGGAGCAAAGGGGGTGCCGGCAGCCAGGGGAAAGAAGGCCCATTCTTGCACAAATCTTCATGCATCGGGCCACTAGCCAGATAATAAAGCAGGGAAACCAGCATATTTCAGAAAAACAAAATAGAATACGGAGTCACTACAATGTATGGCATACCATGCCTAGTCTATAATAATAAAAGCATAATATGCAAATTGACCTAACAGCAGAACAGCCATCCAGAGGACCTTCTGGACGACCATGCTATGACACCCACTGGCACAAGGCCAGCCAAAGAGGGTGCAATGTGACTGGTCCGGGGCCCGGCCATTGCCCCATGATTACCCTGCAAAGGGAGACCCAGGCCACCTACAGGCAGGCTGTGGTGGATGGGCAGGGCCTCCCTCTGCAGGGGGCATGATCCATCACATGACTGTCAGCCTTGGATCGGTCCTTCATTAAAACCCCCACATAACACAACAAGGAGGGGAGCCACTGTTGGAAAGGGATTATTGCTCATTGACATTCTTACCTCATTCCAAAAAGGACTTGGAGCAGTGTAAGGCAAAAAAAAAAAAAAAAAAAAAAAAAAAAATACAGTACAATTGGATAGACCAGGAGATGGGAAAACTTTTTTTTTTTTTTACAAAGAACCAGATTGTAAATATTTGAGGCTTTGCTGATCATACTGTCTGTCACAATTATTCAATTCTGCTGTTGTATACTAAATTAGCTAACCCCTGGTACAGAACAGTGTACTACCACAGACCCACACAATCCGATGGAACATGCTTTCAGATCTCTAAAATTTATTTTGTATTTTGTTCAGCCAAATAATAGGTTAAGTTATCATTATGGTACATATATTACTGTGGAATAACATTTAAATTCTAGAATAGCCATTATGAAACCTGGAAAAATCAGCATGTTGTTTTAATATACCAGGTGGTAAAATAAAATTGAACTTGAGGAATGAAGGTTGTCTTTAATGGTGAATGGCTCTGTGTCAATGTTGATTTTTTTTTTCTTTTAAATTTCTGGGCTACATTCTCTTTTAAGTTCCTGTTCTTTGCAAACTCTATGTTCTCCATGCTTTTTCTGTCCTCAATGCATGAAAATCCTCTTCGTACTATTAAAGGTCCAATTGTTCTGGCCCATTTGCAACCCATCCAGTTTGTCTTGCTTTGGGACCATTGCAATCACTGATGGAAGAGGTCTTGATCGTATCTTGACATTGTTCATCTGTTCATGACCACCAGAGCTATTGTCTGGGATGCCTCTCTGTTTCAGGTTTAGCCAGCCCAGCTGATCCAGCCTCTTATCACTGTGTGCAGCTGGCTTCTTTCCCTGCCACCTTTTTAACTATGGTGATAACACCCTGCTACTTGGTCATGTTTTCCAGGCCAGTAACTGAATCAACTTTAGCCCATAGGCCATGCTCCAAAGCAGAGAATTTTGTTTGCATCATTTTTCTGCTGAGAGTTTGAGAATGAGCTTCCTGCTTCAGCAGATGCAGTGTTGGAAAATAGAGAAGTTGAATTTACACCACACTGTAAAATGGAATATATTTAAAGGTGCATTGCAACTGCCTTTTCCCACATACTTTTATGTCATTGCTGTGTGTGATACAAATTTTGACTTATGTTAATTCACCCTAATTTTAGTGGTGGTATACTTTAAATTCATGGCCACAAACCTCAGGTAGGAGCCAGACCTGTCACTGTCAGAGGCAGCCCACATGTGCACATGGAGGGGCACTGCCCAAAGTTCCAGATCAAGAGTCCTGAGGCTGAGGAGGGGAGGCTGTGGGGTGGAGTGATTAGCACTGAGCTGAGACTGAGGCCAGGCTCTGCCACTGATCTGCTGTGAGTCACTTCCTTCAGCCTTGTTCCTGCACCAGAGTGTAGGGTCACAGAAGGCTGTGCCAGGGTGAGCCACGTAAGGCACTTGGCACAGTGACTGGCATATGTGAAGCATTAAGAACCTGTCAGGTGTCTTTATAGTCTTATTGTCATCACCATCATCACCTCACCATGAAATTGTCTCAGGTTAATGTCAGGAGCACAATAAGGGTTCCTGTTTCTATTTTGTAAGGAAAAAAACAGACATGAAAAATCATAATACAGTTGACTGCTATTTTGGTTTTATATATTTCAATATGCATTCATGCTTTACATGATCAAAAATATTTTTAATGCTACTGAAGATTATTCCTGCCCCTTCCCCCCAACTTCCTTTTATTCCCCATCCTCAGAAGCAGAGGTTAAATTCTTACCCAAAAGCTAATGGTAGTAAAACATTTTTGTTTTTAATGCTTTTGCTTATTTTGGAATTTGAAAGTAGGTATAGTCAAATGTAACAGAAGGGTAGAATCCTAACATAAAACTACTCTTGTTAGTTAAAAGTGAATATTTATCAAGAGAAAGGAATAGTGACAAATATCACTGACTTATTTACAAATGAACATCGGAGTTGTCACCTAAAGCACCAAAGAATAGAAATATATCATTGATGTCTTTAAAGGTATTTGGAAGTTTAGCAAAAATAGGCAGGATGTAAGAAATAATTAGTTTATTTTACTAGAGGCCCAGTGCATGAATTCGTGGCAGATCAGGTCAGGCCAGCTGAGAGGAGGAGCCTCAGGCAAACTCCTGGTCAAGGGGACAATTTGCATATTAGCCTTTTATTATATAGGATTTTTGTTGTTCTTAAAACTTACTGTCACTGCTGAATTTCTCCATTCGACTCAGTGTTGAATATTGGAACAAAAGAGACTCTAGAAATACAACTTTTAATTCAGTGGCTACCTGACAATCAGAGGCCCTTGAGCAGTCTTCCCAAGGCATTCCTTTCTGTGCATTATGCATATGACACCTGTGAGGTGGTTCTCCTGGTGCTGGATCTGAACCCTATGCATGCTTCCTCCTCAGGTTCTGAGTAATACACAGTTCAGCTGTACCTGAGGGGCTCTCCTTGGCTTTTGATCTAGGCCTGGATGGAGTTTTCCACATCATTAAATAGTTTGTTTTCTTCTTGGCCTTCACAGGGCAATTACATTTTCACAAGTCTCATTCTTCAATAAGAAAATGATTTACTTACCCTTCTGATGTTTATACCTTAGTTGGAAGACACACTGCATTTACTAATGGAAGAATTAGTTGCATCCTGGGAAGGAGCTTTCAGACATCAGTAACAGCTTTATTTCTTTTTCTTGATGGCATGCTTTATGATCCTCAGCAAGATTTTACAGTCTATAGCATTTTTTGCCTTTACGCAAAATAATTGCCACCTTTTACGTACTAATCATCATTTTTAACTTATTTTTTTAACTTAATGATTCATACTCTCATTAAAGCAATTTATTACCACTGAGCCTTATAATACTTCTGATTGTTGTTAAACTCTTAAAAAGGTCAAAAGACATTTTAGTTACTCCTGGAGCCATTCTTTCCTTACTGTTTCCATTCAGAAGATAGATTTCTGTTTAAAGGCCACACTTTTTTCCATCTTGTTCTGAGAAAACCATGAAATATGTAATTGGGACTCTCAAAGGTAAACAGCTTAAATAAGTCCCTCTAAATAGGAAGCCCATTGGAAATTATTTATTGTATTGGAAATACAAAGGATACTGAAGTGATTGCCAAATTCTTTAGGTGATTTGCTAATTGTACAAAGCCCAATGACCCTATAAAGGGCTGGTAATTGTGATAAATACAACTGGATAGAATTACCGCCCCATAAAAACCCCTAAAATTCCTTACTTTTATACATAAATACTCTAAAGAGGCAGCATAGAGTATTAGAAAGAAAGAAAGTTTGCAGTAGGAGCTTTACTCTTTCTATGTCTACACTGTTGCACATCAGTGTGTTGACCATAAGATCTTCAAACTTGTTTCCAACCTGAAATACAATAAGAATAAATGAAATCATATATATGGTGCTTGCGGTTGTTCTGAAAGGAAAGTTTGAATTTCTACATGGAACTCTCAAACTCAACATTCTGTGAAATTGAATTACTGAACCTAATGCAACAGTGGTTTTTTGTTTGTTTATTTGTTTTTAAATCTCAGTGTATTCTACTAGTTGCCCAGACCAAAATTCTTGGGTTTCCTTGTTTCCTCTCTGTCCTCTCTAATAGCATATCTAACCCACCAATAACTCAATTATACGTTCAAAATATATCTGTCTCTCCCCCTCTCTTCTAAAAAATCAATGGAGAAAATATCCTCAGGTGAGGATCAACAACAACAACAAATATATATGGTCAACTATACCTTCAAAATATATCTAGAATCTGACAACTTCTCTCCAACTTCATTGAAATCACATGGTCCAAACCTGGATTATTACCACAGCTACCTACCTAATCTCCGTTTCTACCTTTGTGCCAGTGGTCCAGTTTATGCTCAACACAGTGGCCAGAATGAGTCTTTAAAAATGAAAATCAGAGCCCATCCCTCTTGTACTTAAAAATCGTCCGGTGGCTCCTTATTTATCCCAAAGTAAAAGTCATTCATGGCCTTTATAATGGCCTATAATATGATCTTGTCCCAACCCATCCCCACTCCATTATTTCTCCTGTTCCTTCCTGAACTCATTGCCTACAATGAAATGAGTTCTGTGGTTGACTCCTTCATTTCCTTTGATTAATTACCACCTTCCCAATGTGGCCTACCCTGACCACCATATTTACAATTGCAATCCACTTCTTGCCCAATATATATATATTTGTTGTTGTTAATCCTCACCCAATGATATTTTCTCCATTGATTTTTTAGAAGGTAGGGGGAGAGACAGAGAGAGAGAAAAACATCAATGTGAGAGACACACATCGATTGGTTGCCTCCTGCACACACCTTGACCAGAGCCAGGGATGGAGCCTACAACCGAGGTATGTGCCCTTAACAAGAATCGAAACCACTACCCTTCAATCCACAGGCCGGCACTCTATCCACTGAGCCAAACAGTTATATTGCAAATGCCCCTTACTAGGTCTCTCTCTCTTCTTCTCTCTCCCTCACTCCTTCCTTCTCTGTCTGTCTGTCTGTCTTCTCAAAGGGTAGAGGTGTGTGTGTGTATGTTTTGCTTACTGATATATTCCAAAAAGAATGTAGAATTCTGTCTGGATAATAAAAAGGAGACAGAAGTAATGGATAGCTAAATTTTTTAAGTGATTGCCTATAAGCACAATGCCCAAAGAAACTATAAACAGATGGCAACAATAGGTACTTGAATGAATGAATAATCAGTGGCCATGTTTTACAAAGACAATCAATGCTTAGGATGAGAATGTTTTCAAGAATACTTTGATATAGCGAATGAATTGAGGGGAGTGTGCCATAGTATCCTCCTTGTGCCTGTTCTTTTTGTGCCTCTCACAGGCAAGAGGGCACTGAGTAGCATGACCAGTCAGGGTTAGCAGCCATCTCTATAGCTGTGTGATGGAAATGGAAACTGGTCTTAAAAGCTAGCAGACTATTAAGAGCTAAGAAAAAATAACTTTTTAAAGAATATGTAAGTGCAGGATGGTGTACTTGGAGAGGAAAACAGTAAGATAAAAATGTTAGATATTTAATTCATTGACCACTCACTGGTTCCAAGCAAAATACTGACTATGGAGAGTAAAAATAAATAAAATACAGTAGCTGCCTGGAAGAGCTTGGTTTTCTCTACTCTCATTCCATTCTCCCCTCCACCTCTAAGATAATTATCCTACTGAACACAGATAGGATCTAAACAAACCTCTGACCTGCCAGGAAACCTTCTTGCTCTCACAACTTATCCTGACTATGCTGATGGATGGCTGAATACAGTTCTCTAAGTGTACAGTGATTTTTTTTTTTTTAACCTGGAGAATGGCGACCAGCTCTTTCATGTCTACCAGGGATGAACAACAGAAAATGTGTTTCAACTGTAGCATAGAAGCTATAGCTGAGATGCGGGGAAATTTTTCTGTTCCAGGCAGTGAGATGATTTTTTTGGGATAGGTAATTGAAAATCCTTAGCAGCACTTTTCAAAACACATGCTAGCATCATACAGGCCGTTAACTAAGGTCACCTGAAACAAAGATCTGCATTTCAGAAGCACTAGTTAAGGTTTCGGGGAGTTTTTTTTGTTTGTTTGTTTGTTTTAAACTGGAGAACTTCACAAAGCCTTTACTATGTTCTAAGCAGCCTTGTGAGTTTCTAAATGGGGTATATAGTAAATGGCATTTCTGAAACCCTTTTAATGGGCTTCTTGCAGGATCAGTGTTTTTGTGACATGCTTTGGAAAGTATTGGCAGAGATATATAAGGGTGCGTGGATAAGAACTTTGAAGTCCATTCTTGGGCAGCATTTAAACACTTTCTTGCTGCCTTATTTGTACCTTCAAAATCAGTAGCCACCACCACAGCATCAACAACTCATATTATTTCCCCTTTAGTAATACTCCTATAAAATTATGTTTTAACCATTTATTTTAGAATTAGAGTTTCCAACCAGTCATTAGCAAGTGAAAGGTAAAATCTTGAAACAGATTCATGGAATTCTTATTTTCCATTACATTGAGGCTGTAATTAGAAATGCATATATGGGTATTTGATACGATGACCGACTGCTAAGACTCCTGTCACTCCATGGCCATCCATAAAATGTTACAGTATGCCCCACCAGCGTAGCTCCGTGGTTGAGAGTCAACTTATGAACCAGAAGGTCATGGTTCAATTCCTGGTCAGGGCATATGCCTGGGTTTCAGGCTGGATTCCGTGTGGGGCATGCAGTAGGCAGCTGATCAATGATTCTCTCTCATCATTGATGTTTCTATTTCTCTCTCTCCTTCTTCCTTCCTCTCTGAAATCAATACAAATATATAAATAAATAAAAAGATGTTACAGTGTGAGGAAGTGAGTGTCATCAAGAATAGCTGAACCATAGGTATATGAAGTGACAGTTTCCAAAGTAAGACCAAAGTGACATTGCATGGATCTGTCTCCGTGCAGTTTTCCTGGTAACTAGACAAAGTTAAAAACTGTTCCTTCACCTGCTTGGTGGACGATTTATAAAGAAGGACTTGAGAGAGTACTCTGTGCATGACCTGAGAGTAAGGTGAGCTGTTCTTGCCTCAGAATCTAGTTCCATCCTTGGAACGTTCCTGTAGGAGAGCAGAGGACAGCGAAAGGACTTCCTCGAGCCTCACGGTTAGTTGGTGTGTGACTGTTTGCTAGTAAGTGGTTATGCTTTTGGCAGGATTTCATCTAGAACTTGCTTTTATTTTTATATCCCATCTGGCTCTTAATTGCCAGAGGTCACCAGTATTTACAGAGGACCTGACAACTTTATTTTTATTTATTTTTTTAAAAATTCTTTATTGTTTAAAGTATTACATATAGTATTATGTATGTCTCCTTTTTCCCCCATTGACCTCTCCCCAGCCACCCCCACTGCCCACCGCATGCCCCCCCCACACACACACCCCCTCCTCCCCAGTGTATGGGTCCATTTGTTATGCTTATGTGCACCCATACAAGTCCTTGACCTGGCAACTTTAAATGGCCAAATTGGCTTAGTCTTTTTTTTGACCTAGAACTCTGGCATTTGGTATGAAAAAGTGATTAATTGGGAAGAACATTTTTTAATGTCAGCCTCCTTGGCATTGCCTTGAAAATTCTCTTCTTTCCAGGTGAGCACAGTTCCTTTTGATTTGGGTAACTGGCCCATGAATTCTAGTTTTCTGCTCACGATGACAGTGCCTTCTCTTGAGAGTAATTCAGTGCCAAGTCTTGTAGGAGAAATACTTTTATCCTTTGTTTTTCTGTCTAAAGCATTTTTTTTCTGTTACCTTATAAGAATTTTCCAAGGGAAAAGGACTCCCAATTACGGATTACATGGTAAATTTTTACTTGTATCTTTATCTCAAGCCTCATACAAATCATTTAAAACTGCTTCTCTCTTATATACATTTTACAGATATATGTTGCTATTTGATGCAAAACAGTCCTAATGAAACAATAGGTATTTGAATGTCTGAACTCAGAAATGACAAATATTTGATACTATTTTAAAATACAATAAAAAGATGTTACAGTGTGAGGAAGTGAGTGTCACCAAGAATAGCTGTTTGTTTCCATCCTTTGCTGCATTCATTAGTCCATTAAATTTGCCCTTTTAAGCTGTAGTAAGTAGGCTGTTGGAATGCACATTAAAAGGTGAGGGAAGAGAATTATTTAATCAAGTCAGTTATTTGGAAAAAGAGCTGTTTTAACAACTTCTGATGAGACATAATGATGCAACCAACTTTTAATACCATGTGTTTCAGAAGCAAAAAAGTGGCTCTTATTAAAAAGATGCAGCATGTCTTGATTATGGAAGATACTTTGATTTTCGATGGGCACATTAACAGATAACAGGAATCAAGTCCACTATTAATAGTAGTTTCTCTAGCAGCTCAAGTGTGCAAGTAAATCTTACTTTTTTCTTAGCTGTTAAGAGAGCTTACTAGATTTCTTATTACTTTCATATATCATAACCTTGAAGTTAGCCAAAAATTTCTCTGTAATTTATTTGATAAAGTATGATGAAGTATAGTCTTTTAAAAATGCTGCTATAAAATTTTGGGATCTTTACCATGAAGAACTGTGGGATTTTGTTCTTCCTTCTCATCATTCATTTTAGATTACAGAGGGAAGGACTATTGTCTGAGTGAGTGACAATCCCAAGCAGGTCGATGAAGAAAGAAAAGTCAAGAATCATATGATGTCACTTACACGTGGGTGAAAGCAACAAATGAACAAACAAGAAAAAACAAAAACTCGTAGACACAGACAACAGTAGGGTGGTTACTGAGGGGAGGGTAAAGAGGGTCAAATATATGGTGACAGAAGATTTGACTTTGGGTGGTGGACACACAATGCAATATAGAGATGATGTGTCATAAAATTGTATTATTTTTTAATACATATATTTTTATTGATTTTGGAGAGGAAAGGAGAGGAGAGATAGAAACATCAACAATGAGAGAGAACCAATGATTGGCTGCCTCCTGCATGCCCCCGAGTGGGGACCAAGCCGGCAACCCTGGCATGTGCCATTAACCAGAATTGACATTTTAATGAGTGGGACTCACTGTATGAAAAAGTAAAACATATTTTCTCTTAACCAAAAATAAGTCTGTAGTGTTCACTTTGGAAGCTTTTGACAGAGGGACACCTGCTTGTAGAAGGCTTCTTCTGCCAAGCCTGCATATGTGCACAGGAACAAAACTACTTATGAAATGCATCTGATTTTCCTCTGCCTCCCTTTCCTATTCATTACAGTTGAATTTACTCATAACTTCACTGGCATGGTTAAATCAATCCTGATTTCTAACTGAATTCTTACAGAGGGGAAAAATTGGTTAGTAATTTCTGCCTTCCTCTTGCACTAGGGTACTTTATCTATACTAATAATAGAGGAATATGCAAATCGTCAGGGACATCGTCACAGTAACAGTAACAACCAAACAGCAGGCTGCTTGGGGGACAAGGCTGGCAGGGGAGTTAGTGAGGGATGCCAAATGACTGAACAGCTGGCTGCATGGGGTGACCAGGCCAGCAGTGTGTGTGTGGGGGGGGGGGGGGGGGCGGGCATTTGGAGCGACCAGGCTGGCAGGGGGAAGGTAGTTGGGGGCGAACAAGCCAGTGAGGGGAAGGCAGTTGGGGCAAACAGGCCAGCAGGGGAGTACAGTACGGGCAATCGGGCCAGCAGGGGAGGGCAGTTAGGGGCAACCAGGCCTGCAGGGGAGGACAGTTGGGGGGGACCAGGCCAGCAGGGGAGGGCAGTTAGGGGCAACCAGGCCAGCAGGGGAGGGCAGTTGGGGGCGATTGGGCCGGCAGGGGAGGGCAGTTGGGGGCGATCGGGTCGGCAGGGGAGGGCAGTTGGGGGCGATCGGGCCGGCAAGGGAACAGTTAGGCGTCAATCAGGCTGGCAGGTGAGTGGTTAGGGGGTGATCAGGCTGGCAGGCAGAAGCAGTTAGGGGCAATCAGGCAGGCAAGCAGGCGAGCAGTTAGGAGCCAGCAGTCCTGGATTGTGAGAGGGATGTCTGGCTGCCGGTTTAGGCCCGATCCCTAAACTGGCAGTCAAACATCCCCCAAGGGGTCGCAGATTGGAGAGGGTGCAGGCCGGGCTGAGGGACACCCCCCCCCATGCACGAATTTCATGCACTGGGCCTCTAGTTATATTATAGTTCTTGATCTAGAATTCCATGGCATTACTGTGTCATCTTCATTTCTCCAGCTAGAGCATGTTGCAAGACTTGGGTCCCTAAGCAGTGGGCTCTCTCTCTCTCTTTCTCCACCCTTAGCTCTGGACAAGTACCAGGCACAAGATTGCCCTTCTGCTGACATTTTCTCTCCTTGGTTCTGACAGGTACCCTGTCTAATGCACCACTAACCTTCCTCTGGACAGGAACACCCCTGAATCCAGTGGTGTTTCATGGGAGTCCTCTCCCTTTTACCCCTCTTTCCTTTGAATCCACCCAGCTAGCTTTGATGTCAACCCATATGAACACATATCTCTCTCTCTCTCTTTTTTCACACTTCACTTCTTTTTTTTTTATTTAATAAATCTTAATTGTTCAGATTATTACAATTGTTCCTCTTTTTCCCCCCATAGCTGCCCTCCACCTGGTTCCCACCCCACCCTCTGCCCTTACCTCTCCCCCACTGTCCTCATTCATAGGTGTACGATTTTTGTCCAGTCTCTTCCTGCACCCCACATACCTTTTCCCCCTGAGGATTCTCAGTCCACTCCCTTTCTATGCCCCTGATTCTATTATATTCACCAGTTTATTCTGTTCATCAGATTTTTTATTCACTTGATTTTTAGATTCACTTGTTGATAGATATGTATTTGTTTTCATAATTTTTATCTTTACCTTTTTTTTCTTCTTCTTCCTCTTCTTAAAGAGTACCTTTCAGCATTTCATATAATACTTGTTTGGTGTTGATGAACTCCTTTAGCTTTTTCTTAGCTATAAAGCTCTTTATCTGCCCTTCAATTCTGAATGATAGCTTTGCTGGATAGAGTAATCTTGGTTGTAGGCTCTTGCTATTCATCACTTTGAATATTTCTTGCCACTCCCGTCTGGCCTGCATAGTTTCTGTTGAGAAATCAGCTGACAGTCGTATGGGTACTCCCTTGAAGGTAACTAACTCTTTTTCTCTTGCTGCTTTTAATACTCTCTTTGTCTTTTGCCCTTGGCATTTTAATTATGATGTGTCTTGGTGTGGTCCTCTTTGGATTCCTTTTGTTTGGGGTTCTGTGTGCTTCCTGGACTTGTAAGTCTATTTCTTTCACCAGGTGGGGGAAGTTTTCAGTCATTATTTCTTCAAATAGATTTTCAGTATCTTGCTCTCTCTCTTCTTCTGGCAGCCCCATAATTCTGATGTTGGTACGCTTGAAGTTGTCCCAGAGGCTCCTTACACTATCTTCAAATTTTTGGATTCTTTTTTCTTTTTTCTTTTCCAGTTGAGTGTTTTTTGCTTCTTTGTATTTCAAAACTTTGACTTGACTCTTGCATTCCTCTAGTCTGCTTTTAGGTCACTGTATAACATTTTTTATTTCAGTCAGTGTATGTTTAATTTCTAGTTGGTCCTTTTTCATATCCTCAAGGGTCTCGCTAAATTTATTGGCCTTTTCTAGAAAATTCTTGAAAAACCTTATAACCATGGTTTTGAACTCCATATCCAGTCTTTTGCTTTCCTCCATTTCTTTCGTTTGTGATCTGTTTCTTTGTCTCCGCATTTTCACTGCTTCCCTGAGTTGGTAGAGTAGCTTTGTGTGGTAGGTGTCCTATAGGGCCCAGTGGCTCAGTCTCCCCAGTTACCTGAGGTGGACACTCTTGGTGCACCCCTTTGTGGACTGTGTGTACATCCTTGTTATAGTTAAGTCTTGATTGTTGTTGGTATCACTGGGAGGAATTGACCTCCAGGCCAACTGGCTGTGAGGATCAGCTGTGTCTACGCTGGGAGAACTTCTGTGCTGGAGAGAGCCTTATGAGACAAGACTTGCAAAATTGCAAAAGCCTCTGTGCTCAGCTTGAATGGGCCAGAGTCTCAGGGCTTAGCAGACAGCCTTGGCTTCCTGTCAGCCCTGCCCTATGAGGCCTCTGGGTCTTAGTGTTCCTCAGTAATCGCTGCAAGCACCTCTGAGAGAAAGCCGCCCTTGAGTTTCGCCTGCTGCCAGACAGTCCAGTTTCTCCCCCAGTGAATCTGGATTCCCAGATTCTTGCCTGGAACTGTAGTTCAGCACAGTCGGGAGCTTCCGTCTTCCCCTGTGCACCCATCCCCCCCCCTCCCCCGCTAGAGAAAGCCAGTGGCACACTCAGTAGTCAGTCCTCTCTCTGCCCGGACTCGCGCACACGCCTCAAGACCTCTGCCTTTCACGGCTCCCCTGAGTTTCCGTGAGCTCCTCTCTGTTCCTGACAGTTCAGACTCCACCCATATGAGTCTGGGTCCCCAGGTTCTCACCCGAAACTGGGGTTCAGTGCAGTCGGAACTGGAGTTCAGCGCAAGCGGGAGCTTCTGCCTTCCTCCAGCTAGAGAAAGCCAGTGGCACAGTCAGTAGTCAGTCCTGTCTGCACGCACTTGCACGCGCGCCTCCAGACCTCTGCCTTTTATGGCTCCCCTAAGTTTCTGGGCGTTCCTCTCTTTTCCCAACAGTCCAACTCCCCCTGTATGAGTCTGGGACCCCAGGGTCTCGCCCAGAACTAGGGTTCGGTGCAGTCGCAACTGGGGTTCAGTGCAGTTGGGAGCTTCCGTCTCTCCCGCTAGAGAAAGCTAGCCAGGCACTCAGCCGCCCATCCTCTCTGTGCGCGTTTCTCCATACCTCAGCCTTTTGCAGCTCCTCTGAGTCTCTGTGTGCCCCTCTCTTTCCTTCTAGTTGTAGAATTTCCA
This sequence comes from Corynorhinus townsendii, assembly GCA_026230045.1. Lineage (NCBI taxonomy): Eukaryota > Metazoa > Chordata > Mammalia > Chiroptera > Vespertilionidae > Corynorhinus > Corynorhinus townsendii. Next base: position 181,698,861 of record JAPDVU010000003.1, read on the forward strand.
CTCACCCAACTTTCCTGTAGTTCTGGATGATGTCTGTTCTGTCTTTTAGCTGTAGTTTTGAAATTATTGTGTGAGGCAGCAGTGTAGGTGTTCACCTATGCCACCATCTTGGTTTCTCCTGAACACATATCTCTTAAAACAACACCATTATTTTGGTTTTCTAAATCCACCCTCTTGAGTCAATGCCTTGTATATGTGTGTGTGTAATATATATATACACACATATACATACACACATATATATAATATATATTAAATATATAAATATAACAAATACGTTACAAGATTAAATGGTGTATCATAGTGTCACATTTCTAAGATTTATGTATAAACAGTTCACATGAGTGACATACAGGGAGGAATTGAATTGTCTGGCATCAGGGCAAGCGTGGGGAGGGATGCAATTTCCTCCCACAGAGAAGAGCTGGCAGGCAAGGCCTGTACCTGAGTCTCCATCAGCCTGGCTCAAACAGATTGCCCAGCCCTGCTGACTCCCTGAGGCCCCTCACCACCCAACTTGTGGACCCATGCATGATGTTTCCAGTGACTTTTCCATACCAATGACCTGCCTTGGCTCATGCTTCAGACTTTCCTAAAATCTCTCAAACAGGCAGCATCTGGCCTCCACATGCCCTGTACCTCTCACTAAGTGGCCCCAGGCCAGGTACCTGAAACAGCCAGCCTTGGTTGGCAGCTTGGCTTCTCCTAGGCCCCACCAAGCCCAGCACACATAGCAACTATCTGCAGATTACTTTGTAGCTCATGCCAGGAGGCCCTAGGTAGAACACAGGTGGTGGCTGACCTTGGTGTGTACCTCCTGGGAGGCCCCAGAGCCACTGCACCCAGTGGACACCTTCAGACCACGTCAAAGCACTACCCAATAACCTCCACAACTGACACACTCAAAGGACAGACTCAGCAGGCACCAGAGCCTTGCTGAAGTAAGTCCTGCTCTATGGGGTGGTCTGCCTCTGCACAGATGATCTTGCACAGTGGTCACAGCCAATCCTTGCAGCCACTTAGCCTGGGGGTAAATTCCTCCCATTGAGTTGCCAACAGTAATCAAGGCTCAGCTGCAACAGGAGGGTATACCAACCCACCCGAGGGATGGGGGCTAGCTGGAGTGCTCAGCTCAGGTGAACAGGGAGTCTGTGCCAAAAGACTCTACAGGACATCTACTATATTGGGCCACTCTACCAAGCCTGGGAGACATAGTAGCTCTACCTAATACATAGAAACAAACACAGGGAGGCTGCAAAAATGAGGAGACAAAGAAACATGTCCCAAATAAAAGAACAGAACAAAACTCCAGAAAGAACTAAACAAAATGGAGACAGGCAATCCACCAGAGGAAGAGTTCAAAACACTGGTTATAAGGATGCTCAATGAACTTAGAACTTCAACAGCATAAAAAGAAAAAAAAGACATGAAACCTATAAAAAAGAACCATTTCGAAATGAAGGATACACTAATTGAAATGAAGAATACATAACAGGGAATCAACAGTGGAGCAGATGAATGGGGAGGGTCAAATCAGATATTTGGAAGATAAGGAAAGAAAAAAAATCCAGTTAGAACAGCAAAAAGAAAAATGAATCCAAGAAAATGATGTGAGTGTAAGAAGGCTCTGGGATAACTTTAAGTGTAGCAACATTCACATCATGTAAGTGCTTATAGGAGAAGAGATAGAACAGAAAATTGAAAACTTCCCTAACCTGGTGAAGGAAGTAGACATACAAGCCCAGGAATCACACAGAGTCCTAAACAAGATGAACCCAAAGAGGCCCACACCAATACACATCATAATTAAATGGCAAAGGTTAAAGGCAAAAAGAGAATCCTAAAAGCAGCAAGAGAAAAGCAGTTATGGGAGCTCCTACAATGGAAGATTGTAAGGTGATTTATCAACAGAAAGTTTGCAGGCTAGCAGGAATTGGCGGGAAACATTCAGAGTGATGAAAAGCAAGGACCTACAATCAGGATTATTCTACCCAGCAAAGCTATCATTTAGAATCAAAGCTATCATTTAGAATCCCAGACATGAAAAAGCTAAAGGAGTTCATCACCACCAAATCAGTATTACATGAAATGTTCAAGGATCTTCTATAAGAAGAAGGGTGTGAACAATCAATTGGCAATAAATACATATCTATCAACAATTGAATCTAAAAAACAAAATAAGCATAACAGAAACAGCCTGATAGATACAGAGAACATTTTTATGGTTGCCAGATGGGAGGTGGGTGAAAAAGTTGAAGGGATTAAGAAATACAAATTGATAGTTACAGAATAGGCATGGGCGTATAAAGTATATAGCATAGGGAATATAGTCAATAATATTCTAGTAACTATGTATGGTTTCAGATGAGTATGAGATGTACTGGAATGACCACTTAGTAAGTTATATAATGTCTAATTACTGGGGTATATACCCGATTTTAATATAATATTGTATGTCAACTGTAATTGAACAATGAAAAAATAATTTAAAAAAACAACAATAGTTCAGCCCTAGCCGGTTTTGCTCAGTGGTTGGAGTGTCAGCCTATGACTGAAGGATTCTGGGTTTGATTCTGGTCAAGGGCACTTACCTCAGTTGTGGGCTCAGTCACTGGCCCCATCAGGGCATGTGCAGAAGGCAACCAATCCATGTGTCTCTCTCTCCCTCCCTTTCAATCTGTCAATGGAAAAAATATTCCTGGGTGAGGATTAACAACAACAAACACAAAAAACAATTCATAGATAAACAGTTAATATTAGAAATGAAAGCTTAGACATGTGTATATGAAAATTTAGAACTACCCCTGCCCCATTTAGTTATCTTCCTCTGCTCCATTAGCTTATTCATTGTACCTTTGTGGTAACTAGAATGTGAATGTTCTCTTATTTTCCTTACTAAAAAGGGCAGTTTCATCACAGTATTTAATTATTTGCATCAAGAATGATCATCATCCTCCTCTCAAAACTTATCAAATATAATTTTGATCAACAATCCAATAACTAAGATTGGTCAAATAAATTACCAAGATATGTCCATTCTTTCGGAGGCTGGTTGTCAGAATGAGTGAGTGGACCATCTAAAACCACTCATGCAAATAGAACACTTGAAAAGGAATATATATTAGTATGTGCCACATACTTTGCTGATCCCTGTAGACTATAGAATATTTATGTCTACATTTATCTGGCAAAGTGAATCAATGGTGCCTCTGTCACAAGCCTAGGGGGTGATTTTCTAGACTATCGCAACAGTGCCTTGCTTGGCAACCTCCAAATTACTGGGTCTTATCTGCTGTCAGTATGTTTCTGTGACAAAACCAGAAGGCAGTGAAGGCCTAAAATACCACCCTCCAGTACACACACACACTTGACATTAGCTTTGAATTCCAAAGCCATGTGGACTGTGGGAAAAGGACTAGCTTTAGAATGACTCAGATCTCAGTTTGTAACCCCTGTTTCTCACTAATTGGATCAACTTAGATAAGTATCTTAAGCCCTCTGGTCCTCTATTTCCTCATCTATAAAATTGGGGATAATTATCTAGTTTGTAATGTTATTATGAAATTCCATTGGGACAATTTAAGTCAGATATGTGGCATATGGTATGAGCATAGGAGATATTTGTTTTTCCCTTATCCTCTATCATTGCCATTTAAGAGGTGGCTTTTATTGTCCCCTCTGCATGTCTCCCTCCCATGGTGCACATAAAATAATTTATAAGTTGAACACTGCTTTAGAAGAGATCTTTTCTCACTCCTTTCCTTTATCTCTCTCATCTTCACTCTTTTTGTTCAATACATAGCTTTTGGTACCTTTTCCATTTATGTTCAGCATCACAAATAGAGATAATGAAAACTGATTTCTCTGACTTATCTCATTTCTTTCCTGTAGTAGTTTCATTTCTAATTGGAAATATATTTCTTGAACAACATTTTTTAAATATATTTAATTTGCATAACTCCTTACTAGGACTCAATTACCTAAGCAAATAGCATTGTTGCTGTAGAGTGCTATTTTCTGGTTATATCACTTCCAGAGGGCCTTTAAAAAGATTTTTGCTTTGATTTTTCTTTAAACATTCAAAGCACACCTATGTAGAATGTAACATACCTTTCCAAATGAAGTTAGGAGTTAGTTTATTCTCATTTAGAGTAAAGCATTCTGAGAGCTTTACTCTGCCACCCGACTTAACTCTGAAACCTAACTGTGCTCTAGTGAGATGAGAAGTTTCAATCTCAGGAACTGGTGCTGGCAAGAAGATTCAGACTGCTGATTAAAAGCAAGTCAAACAAAAAACACTGCAAAAAAAAAAATGCAGTCAGAACCAAAGTCCAGAAATGGAGACTGCCCGTTTAGGAATGCTCTGATTTTAATCTGCCTTCAGTGCTGTGTTCGTCAGTGCATCTGATAGTGCTTCTTGGTGAAGAAAGTTTGGCGTGGGGGAGCGCCATGTTTAGATTGGCTCAGAGAAGACACGGAGTGTACACATCTGCTTGTGTCTCTGAGGAGGTATAATTTCTTCATTCATTTCCACTTTTAAAATTCTTCTCCCCATGCATTTATAAGTAAATTTTAGAGCACATGAAAGCAAGGAAATGATATCACCAGCTTGAGCCAAGTAGAGTGTGGGTTGGCAGCTATGCTGTTGAGATCTTGAACCTGGGCCATTTTCTGTCCCAGCTCAGCCTGTCCTGATGCTTTCAGACCAGGGAGAGAAGAGTTGTAGGCGGTACCTTTTTGTGCTTTCATGTGAGATGTGAATTGTGTGCATGTCCTGGAAGGACTGTCCTTCAGCCTCTTGCAGTGCAGCATTGTGTCCAGTGGGACTAACTCGGGACCCCAGTTGAATATATAATCACCAAGGGATTTGGCAACAGTGACTGAGGCTCAGAGAATCAACTTTCAATTTTTCCTATTCTCTGTACCCTTAATACTGCCCCCAAATTCCTCTTGCTTCCTCATTGCCATTATGGAGTTCAGATTATAAGAATTAGTCTGTTGCCTTTGATATACAACAGCAGTAAAAGTTCAAGACTTTGTCTTCTCCAATTATTGAAAGACTAGAGGCCTGGTGCATGAAAATTCATGCACTGGAGGGAGGGTGTGTCCCTCAGCCCAGCCTGCCCCCTCTCACCGTCCGGGAGCCCTCAGGGGTGGGAGGTGACCCGGAGATCAGGGGAAGGCGACATCCCCATCACACCTCTGCTGCTGCCACTGCAGCAGCGTAAGCCTTACATGGCCCTGGTTACCTGAGTCTTGGGCGGCCCTGGGCGGCTGGAGGGCTGAGGGGACTAGGGGACAACAACAGGGCTGAGAGGAATGGGCGCCACCATCTTGTGGCTGTGGGTGCCACCATCTTTGAGGGTGGGGCAGTCAATTAGCATATTCCCTCCTTATTGGCTGTGGGCATCGCCATCTTTGAGGGTGGGTCAGTCAGTTAGCATATTCTGTCCTTATTGGCTGTGGGTGCCACCATCTTTGATGGTGGGGCAGTCAATTAGCATATTCCCTCCTTATTGGCTGTGGGTGATGCCATCTTTGAGGGCAGGGCAGCAATTAGCATATTCCCTCCTAATGGCTGTGGGTGCCGCCATCTTTTGCAATGGTGTGGCGGTCAGTTAGCATATTCCCTCTTTATTAGATAGGATTGGTCTCAATCTCATTTGCCAGATAAAAAGCTCTCTCAGATTGGCATTTGTTTTTACTGTTTTTATATAACATTAAAAAATTTTTATAACCACAATGGCCTTAAAAAGGATGGTTCACCCAAGGGCTGAAACAGAATGGAAACACAATATAAGGATGGGAGCACGTCAGGAGTGGGCTGGAGCCAGCTCATATCAGCTCACAAGAGTCAGAGTTCTGTTCCTTCTTTGGAGTTCACATCTCTGCTTCCATGCCCATGCTCTTTCACTTTGAGGAAGCATGGAGCAGCCAACAGGGTGATTGAAGATTTTATGAGGGAACCATGAACAGTTATGTGGACAAGGTTAGTGGAGCCAATAGGCAAAGTGACACCTACCAGATGGCCTGACAAGGCAAAGGAAGGGACTGTCACCAGCACCAGGTAAGAGCTGTCACCATGGAAAAGAGCCCCAAAGAGGAGCTGTGCTTATAGATAGTCAAAGGAAAACACAGACAAGAGTGAAGACCAAGTAGACAAGAGGGTAGCCCAGAGAAAATGAGTTCAAGGTATGTTTGTACACAGCTCAGACAGAAGCCTATTGCCCCAAACAGCCAAGCTCTTTCTGTCCTTCCTCCTCTAGCCTGGGCTGTTCCCATTCTGGCCTTAAAAGCATCTTTTTTGGCTTTTGAGTTAGTGTTTTGAGACCAGTTCCCCATCCAGTTGATGCAGTCTGTCTTAGCATCTCAGGGCTTTTGCAGATTCAAAGTTCATGCTGTTTAAATAAACCTGAGCCTCTGATTTGCTCAAGTGGAGACTCAAGATGCGTTTCCTATAGACAGTAATAGGGGTGTTGGGCCACCCAAAAATTTTTAAAACAGCACAATGAGAATCCACGTCCCCAAGGCCTGTGCAGCCTTGAAGAATACTTCTCATGGAAATAATGTAACAACCCTCTGTCATTTTTGCTGATTGCAATTACAGCTATTTGTGAAGGACCCGAAGGCCTGACATATCAGATTTTACAACAGGGATAATATCTTCACAGAGTTGTAGTGAAGATTAAATTGGAATTCATTTAAATTTGCACAAACTGCAGGGTTGCAATTTGGGAGACCTTAGCCAGAGAATGAGGCTAACTCACTGCCCAGCTCAATAACTGGAATTCAGATCAAGCCCCTCCTAAGAAATGAGACAGTCCTATGCAGTTGAATAAATCAACAGGGGGTTCCAATTGATTAAATAAATAACCTGTCTTTCTCAATTAAAAATAAATTCCATAAAATAATAATAGTAATAAATTATGGAATATTTTAATAACTTGTAATACTCAAAATATTAAAATTTAATTTCAATAAGATGGAAGATGTCAGTTTTCCTGAGCACAAAAGTCCAATAATCATGAAAGACCTAGATATAGTAAGTAGCAATTAATGAAATTAGAGAAGGGCAGAAGTTATGCATATGTCCTGATTAAAAATACCTCTGTATTGGGGCCAACTGTGCCAAACCCTTACACTAGTAAGATACTCTTGGATGCACAAAGACCGAGGGCTCTCTGCTCCAAATTACTCTTGCAAATACTGTGTTCCCGAGGGGTACCAAAAGTAAACTTTCCTTAGTGGCAAGTCCTTGACTTGACTGTTGGGATGCTTGACAACTTCTCTGATTTATATGCAACTTTCATCACTGATCTTTATTTATTGAATGTTGATTATCTAGGTGCCAGAAAGAGGCATGGATACATGAACAGACTGACAACTGTCAGTAGGGAGGAGGGTTCAGGGACTGGATGAAAGAAGGTGAAGGGATTAAACACACACACACACGCACACACACACACACACACACACACACACACACACACCTACCTCACATATCTCACATAGACACAGACAACAGTGTGGTGATAGCCAGATGGAAAGGGGGGTGGGCAAAGGGGGATAAATGGGGATGAAAAGAGACTTTGCTTGGGGTGATGGGCACACAATGCGGTATGCAGATGATGTTTTGTTGAATTGTACACTTGAAACCTGTATGATTTTGTGAACCAAAGTTATCCCAATAAATGTAATCTAAGTAAATAAAGTTTAGGGGACTGAAATATTGCTATAGACTTTTTATATTTCCAATTTATAAACTTATTAAATAATTTTAGTTTATAACTAAAAAACAATCACATGAAATGGTGACTGTCACGGAGGAATCCAGTCTGTTGGAGGAAGCAGACCCATAAACAGATATGAAAAGGTGGGCCTAGTAAGTGTTCAGCCATGCAAGTTGTCCGCTAGACAAGTGCTTTCTCCCAGGGCTGGAGAGCTTTAGTCATCAGCTTCCCTGAAGACTGATAAATAGGATGTAGACAGCTAGGGCCCAGAGCTGCCAAATAGACCCTTAGGAGTGAACTATAGCTGTGCTCTATGTTGAAGTGAGAACATGTGCACACCCTACTAGTAAATGCACTGTACCATTGATCTGAAATGTGTTCAGAGGTGAGAGAAAATACGATAATAGTAATGATGATAATAATTACTGTAATAGGGCCTTTCTCTGGCTCTGTGGAAGGGAACGGCCTGCAATGGATGCTGCCTTTGTTGAATGGGACAGGGAGGAAGTCTTTTCATGAGCACACACCCACATGCTGCTGGGCACAGTGCACGTGAGTTTGTGTATATGTGTGTGTGTGTGTGTGTGTGTGTGTGTGTGTGTGTGTGTGTGTCCTCATCCGTGACCAGTGCTTTGAAATGTGAACAGAGTAAGAAGGGCAGGGGATAAACCACAAGCTACCAGCCGAGACTTGAATTCTACAGCTGGATTTTTTGGAGGTAATTGCTGGGTCTGAGAAAACTGTGAGCTGTTCAGAGATGTGGCTGTGCTGAAAGTGGCTGAGCGACTCTCTGAGCACCTTGAGAGGGGAGTTAAGAGATTTCCACCTCTTTACAGCTCAGGAGGCTGCTTCTTTGTATCTTTCTAAGCCAAGCAAGAAAATCATAGTGAATCTCTCACACATTTTCCCTATAAATACAATAGGTATCAATGTCCTTAACTGATCATCAAATTAAAGCTGAGAGAAGTAAATTAATTTGCCTGAAGTTGCACAGTTAATCAGAAAATAACATGTATTATTAATGGCCCTATAATTAGCTCTTTGGATTCCCATGTCTTTTCAGCCCCAGTATAATTTGGATAAGTATATTTCCATTTGCCTCTTTTCCCATAAATAAATGCACTTTTGTGTACTTTGGAAAATGACACAGATTTTCTCTTTTTCCTCCACTCATATTTGTTTGCATTCCATCTGACTCTATTAGGCTGAAATAAGCTATAAATTATTTAGGCAATTTTGTCACATCTGTGATCCGCAGGATGTAAACTTGGATTCCCTCCCAGTCTTTCTCATTCTAGGAAATTCAGCCATGTCCATGACATATTTTTTTCCTAACTTTATGCTTGGTTGATTGGCTCAAAGCTTAAAGAATTATGTTCCTGAATTTTCTATTTCTCATGACCTAAAGGGGAAGACAAAGAATATAGTGATTAATTTAATTTGAGAATAAATAATTTTTTCATGAATATTTTTTTTCAAAATAAAATACAATTTCATTGATTTTGGGCACAGTGCCACAGTCTTCAATTGAATACTTTGGAAACCAAGAAAAACACACTCTAAGACCAGTCCCTCTGGGAGCAGTATGAAGTGGTGGCCTCTAAATCCACAACTCACAAGTCCAATCATGTGGGCCCTTGTAATGATCTAGCCCCACTGAACCCTGAGCCTCACTTGTCTCATTTGATAGTTGAGGCATGGGAGGGGGAACGACGTGCCCACTCAAGCTGACTGATGGTGTATTGATGGCAGGACCACAACTTGAATCTGGACATCATCTACTGGACACTGACTTGCTCTTCTTTCTATACATGTTGGACACCTTAGTAGTTTTCTGTTGGCTCTAACTAAAGGTCAGGCTCCACACAGGGCATACAAAGATCCTCATGATTTGTCAACCACCAACATGTATAGTCTTAGTCCCTTCTTTGTACATTCTGTATCTGCTCCCTGGAATTAGATTAGCTGTGAACTCCTCCCCACAAGTACCACCAAATTTGTCTTTTAGGCATTCATTCATTTTTCAAACCCAGATTGTCACCTCCACCAGGAAGTCCTCTTCACCTTCTTCTCTTTCTCACACCCCGTTTTCTCTCTTGCCTGGTATATTTATTCATTTACTGATTTATTCAACAGATATTTCTGAGGACCTACTAAGTGCCAGATACTGAGCTAAACAGAGGTTATATACCCCTGAGCACATTTGACCAGCTCCCTGGCCTCATAAGCACTTGTAGTCTAGTGGAGATATTAAAGGCAATAAATGCACAAATAAATAGGTAATTACAATAGGAATGATTGCCATGAAAGAAGTAAAAACTGTGCTTGGGGTCTGAGAATCCTTCTCCATGTCCCCAGTATCAGTGAGCATCTGGGGATCCTTCCCACTCAGGGACTCAGTGACAGAGGAGAGAGGCAGCATGGAGCTGGGCTTCTGCTAACACCTGATGCCCGCCTCCTCCCCACTGGCTGCTGAAGCACTCAGTGTTCTGTTGAGCAGAGGGCATAAGCATATGGCCATCATAGTGAGAAAGGTGGCCTGTGATCAGGCAAGAAGGTGTGATATTGTGGGGATCAAGATGATGCCTCTTCCATATCCCCAGTTAAGACTGTTCTCTAATAACTGTGATGAGGGGCAGGGAGGAACCTCTTTGTTTTTTGTTTGTTTGTTTTTTAATATATTTTATTGATTTTTTACAGAGAGGAAGGGGGAGGGATAGAGAGTTAGAAACATCGATGAGAGAGAAACATCAATCAGCTACCTCCTGCACACCTCCTACTGGGGATGTGCCCACAACCAAGGTACATGCCCTTGACCGGAATCGAACCTGGGACCTTTCAGTTCATAGGCCAATGCTCTGTCCACTGAGCCAAACCAGTTAGAGCACCTCTTTGGTTTAAACACTGGCTAGGGACATGGTGAATAGCCCAGTTGGAGGTGTGTTTATACCCTTATTCTTCTTCTTAGTTCTATAGGATTAATAAATTGGAAGTATTAAAATCTCTTTAAAAATTTCTGTAGGAAGATAAATGAATATTTTCATAAAAATCATCTCAGCTTTTGAAAGATTTGAAAGAAATATTCAACTATTTTTAAAAAATAAAAGTGTATTGATAGAACACACCAACCCCTTTCTTAAAAATAGGCACAGAGTTCATGCGGAACACTCGACAAGACACTCATTCTCTAGGATTTATCTATCTATTTATTTTATATATATATATATGTGTGTGTGTGTGTGTGTGTGTGTGTGTGTGTGTGTGTGTGTATATTCACACACACACACGTATAAATATGTGTATATATATATATATATATACACACACACGTATAAATATGTGTATATATATAATTTACTTACAGTTTGAATTCATTGTTATTTTGTATTAGTTTTAGGTATACAGCATAGTAGTTAAACAATCATATATTTTACATAATTATTACAATATTATACATAATTATTACATTATACATAATTATTACCTGGTATTATACATAATTATTACAATATTGTTGACTATTTTCCCTATGCTATACTTTATAGCCCCATGGATATTTTGTAACTACCAATTTGTACTTCTTTATCTGGGATTTATTTTTAATTTTAGCAAGAAATAGTTGCTTTTGATGTCACAGGATTTTTATGAAGGTGTTTATTCTTTTTAAAATTATATAAACTTTTAAGTTCTTGAACTGAAATGTATTTTGTAAACTCAGAGTATAATCTAAATTACAGAGATAGCATGCAGCTTTTCAATGTAATGAACTTACTGCTTTTCTCACCCGTTTTTTTAATTCATTTTAGTGGGACATAGAATAATATAACATTAGTGCGTCGATTTGAGTTGAAGTCTTGTTATGCAAGCTTTTTTTCTTTTTCTTTCATCTTTTAATTCTATAGTGTGGTTCCTTTAGGTAAAAAATTAGATAACTACTTACAGATTGTTAACCATTAAGGGAAATTGTCCAAATCACATTTGTTCATATGGACTTGCTGTCAGAAATTTTATTACTCTGTGTTGTGGTAAAAATAACAAAGATTTTAATAAAATCCAGATGACAAATATCTCAAGACTAGAGGTCTGGTGCACAGATTCATGCACTGGTGGAGTCCCTCAGCCTGGCTTGCGCCCTCTTGCAATCTGGGGCCCCTCAGAAACTGGCAGTTCAACATCCCCCGGAGGCTGCGCCGCTCCCACTCGTCCCGGCCCTGCTGCACCTGCTGCACCACTGCTCAGGCATGCAGGGGGAGTGTCCGTGGGAGAGGCTTGCACGGCTGCAGCTACGCTCACCAGCCATCAGCCCGGTGTCTGGCACCCATCTGTCAGCTGAGCGGCATTCCTGCTGTGGGAGCACACTGACCACCAGGAGGCAGCTCCTGCGTTGAGCGTCTGCCTCCTAGCGGTCAGTGCATGTCATAACTACCAGCCGGTTGTATGGTCACCTGGTCATCTGGTCGCTTAGGCTCCTATGTATGTAGATGCTTAAAGTCTTTTATTTTGTATACTTAAAGTATTAGTAACTTGTATTATGGATTCTTATTTATATGTTTGAGACTTTTATTTAGTCTTCTACAATTATTAAAAGTAATAGACTATTTAAAATGTTCATAAGGAACATTTAAAACTGTAATATGGAAAGTTCTACTTGATTTTCTTAAACTTTTTTAAAAGGAAAAAAAAATGCCATCCAGTACATTAAGATTTGTTTTAAATAGGCCTGTCTTCAAATGTTTTCATGCCATATACACTCATGGAAATACAAGCTACTTTTTACAGTGTCTATTACAACTTATTATTAGTTAGAAACTGAAACTTTTTTTCTGTGAACTACAAGTGACAGGAAAACCTTTATGAATTAATATGTACAATATTACAGAAAGGTGCTTTGTCAATATAATGAGTTATTATTGTATGAATTTTGATCCCAGAAAATTTCATGGACTAAATACTTGCTTACTGGCTTTATTTGAAAGGTGCTAAAAACTCCTCAGCTCAAATGATCTCCCTCACTGGTACCGAATGTTACCATTTGCATTTAATTTTCCTTATGCTAGCTCTGCTTCTCCTGGTGGGATTTATGTGTGGGCTTTTTTTAATGCATTCCATTTCTGAGAGGACAATAGTTTCACATGATACCTTAGTGAGCTGGAGTATATCAGTTTTGCTCCCTGGGAATGAATTTCCCCAGGGAAGGAGGAGGGCAGAGATTCTGAAAGGGGACAGAACCAAGAAACAGGGTTGCTGTAGGGCTGCACAGAACAAGTAAATGGTCATGGATTGCATTATGCAAATAGCAGATGTTTCTGGGTGGCAAATGTGTGAACACCTCTGGCATGGTGTTAGCCTCAGGGCTTTTCTGATGAATTCAGCACACTGATCAAGTGGTTTTCATGGGTCTAATTATTCATTCCTTCAATGAGAACTTGAAAATGAAAGAGATGGTTAAATGCCCATGAAGTAGAATTAACCTGAAATTAATTTGTCCTTCACTCTTGTGTGTTTCAGAGACTGGAGCACAGGGAAGTTTTGGTGGGCTTGTTGTTCCTGGTTTTCCCGTTCCTTCCAGCCAGCAATCTCTTCTTCAGGGTGGGTTTTGTGGTGGCCGAGAGAGTCCTTTACATGCCCAGGTAATTACTGCTCATGATTTCGTCTTTATGAGGCCTGCCCTCTGTCACCAACACCAACAGCTCCAGAGAGACTGTCCTATAGGGTCTAATAAATAGATCCTGTGGAGCTAAGATGCTTATTACCGCAGCTTCAAAACCAGCCACAGGGCAGGTTGGATGAGCTCACTCTGCACCCATTCACTCTAGTTGACAGTGGCTTCCCTCCAGCTGGAAGCTTGACAGTTAAATGGGGAAGAGTGACCGAAGTGTATTCAGGTTTTTAACAGCAATCGTTTACCAATACATTCTTTTCCAAATATCTATGTTTTATTAAACATTATTATGGTAATTCTGTAGAAATATTTTTGATGTGTTTAAAATTATTATGTTAAATAACATCATTGTAATTGAATTCTGTCTTCTTTCTTTCTCTGTCTCTTTTTCTTTGGCTTTCCATGAAAAAAATAGGAACAATCTCAAAAAAATGTGTCCCTGAGGGAAAAAAATGGTTGCAAATATAAAGGGCCTTCCAATGTGTGTGATTACATCACACCACTTAGCTCTGAATGTTTGGACTGTGCTGCAACTTGTCTGTTCTCTTGTCTCATTCAGATGGCATCTTTCCAAGGCCACGTTTCTTTTCAGGTGCCTGGATGTGTCCCTGAAATGGTTCTGCCATTTGTCTGTTGTGTGACTTTGAATAAAACATGATGCTTTTTAGAAGTCAGGTTTTCTAATTTTTAAAATAAGGGTTTTAGTGAACTTCCTAAAATGAGTAATTTAACGATTGGTATATAAGAATGAATTTTTCTAAAAAGTATCATAAACCAAAGTATTGTAAGGACATTATTTATTTATATTCGGTTAGAATTTTAAATTGATTTAAACATCAATAAGTAAGATTTCATTTTTTGATTGATACTGAATTAGAAGTTTAAATGCACATAAAATTAGAAATGAATTTCATAGCCTTTGAATTCCTCCCAAACCAAGTATCTGACAGCATTCTTAAGGCTTTGGAGCATCTGGTTTTGACTTGGTTCAGGAGAGAGCAGCCCTTAAGTTTCTTTATGTGTCTTTAGCACAATTTTGGAAGGAGGTTCTTTCTTGGTAACTACTATTCAATAAGGACAAAAATACAATTTTTTTTTCTATATGGACTTACAGTAACAGGCTTATGAGGCCTTGCCAATAATAAGAAATATGAAAGGCTAAATGGGACCTCAGTGTCTATTCTAGTTATGTTTTTGCTTAGACCAGTTGAAAGTGGCTTCAGTCAGGTATTCTCTGTAATACCTATGATTCCGAGTGGAGTTGATATTTAGTCTGCATTTAACAGTTATTCACAGAGCACAATTGCTAGGCATACTGTTCTGGAATCTGAGGCTACAAAAATAAGTGAATCTTAGTCTCCCACCCCCCTTAATTTAATAGCTCCTTATTAATAAAAAGGCATCTTTCTCTCTAAACATTTAACAGGTCATATATTCTTTAAAATAGTATTATCCTCATTAATACTATTTTAACACTCATTGTAGCAAAACTTTTATTGAATCTTTATCATATGTCAGCACTGTATGAAGCATGTGGTATTCATTGTATCAATTCATTCACACTGTAGGCGGTGGTTGACAGCATACCCCTAAGCCAGAGAGCCTGTGTTGGAATTCTGGCTTAAACATGAGCATGGGTTTCCTAAGCCTCTGTTTCCTTATCTGTATACAATGAAAGTAATAGACCCAACTCAGTGAGATATTGTGAGCATTAAATGAGATGATCGCTCATAAAACCTAGGAAGTGTTTTGTATTGTACATTGTCAGTAAATATCAAGTATTATTATTGCAGTATGACACCATTATTACTATTTTATAAAGAGAAAACCTGGGTCTGAGGAGTGAAGTGACTTGCCCTGGGTGGCCAGGTGACATAGCTAGTGAGTGGCAGAGTTGGGAAACAGATCCTTGCCTACCAACAGATCTCGCACTTTCCTGACTACATTGCTTCTGCAATAGTGACTTCTTAGTGTTCTGCTCAACTGAAAAGGAAAGAGGAAATGTGGATTTCGTTAAAGTACTTACAGCACAATTCCATTTGGTAATCAGCACTTGATACTTCCAAGAGTCACGTGATCTAAATCTTCTGGGATCTGGGTGACAAGAATTGCATGTGCAACACACATTTCTAGTCCAGATGCAAGAGAACAATTTGTGATAAACAGGAGGCTAAATTTTATTTTTTTGAAAGAGACCTTTAGACAAACATTATGGAAGTCCATAATATTGTCATCAATCATGTCGAATATCTTATTTAAAGCAAGGGGTTCCTCTCACCCAAGTGGGTGTGTCCTCCAAACACCTGCTCTTCCCATGCTGCTCTATCTGAAATAGACCTTTCTCTGACTTTATTTCATTTTCTCTAAAAAAGACTAAGTGGTATCCCTGCCCTTTTTCTGCTAGGGATAAACTGACTTGGATTAAAATAAACGTTCGGAATATGAAGAAAACATCAATATTACCAAGAGCAAGTGCCTGCCTCTCAAAAGCAATTTGGATTCTGCTGCATTGTGCACACTTGGTGCAGAGTCATCCAGAATCAATTTCAGTAAACCAGATTTCATTAGAAAGGCACTGTCCTTTTCCCTTCATATTCCTGCAGCTATGCATTGCAGTGTTGGAGATGTGTCATCATTTTCTGAGGGTTTCCCTTTACTGCCCAGCATCTCCTGTATTAGTATCCATTTCATCACTGTGCTCAGCCAGGCCACTCCCCCTCCAGAGCTGTAGTCTCTGCAGATGCCAAAGCCATGTAACAGGGAGGTGGAGGAGCTCTCCTGCCCTATAAGGTGGTCCTGGGGGCTGGTAAAGAGGTCAGGTTACTAGGCCAGGTCCACAGCTCTGAGCACAAACACAAGAGGTTTATTGCTATTGTTGTTTTTGGTTTGTTTGTTTGTTTTTAAATATATACTTATTGATTTCAGAGAAGAAGGGAGAAGGGGGAAAGAGAGAGAGAGAAAAACATCAGTGATGAGAGAGTTATTGATCACTGTCTTCTGCACTTCCCACATTAGGGATAGAGCCCGCAACCTGCTCATGTGCCCTGAACGGGAATCAAACTGTAACCTCCTGGTTCATAGATCAATGCTCAGCCATTGAGCCACACCAGCCCAGCCAAACCTGAGAGTTTAATACAGATTTTGAAAGGCTGAAATCGGAGGAAATTCGGGATTTTGTGTGTGTGTGTGTGTGTGTGTGTGTGTGTGTGTGTGTGTGTGTGTGTGAGACATTATAACTCTAATGAATTCCAATATTCTTTACAGTCATCATTGTAACTAACACCACAGGGGAGCTGTTTCACTTATGACGATGGATGGATTCCATTGTTCTCTAAAATTGTGCAACTGAGATGGTCCTGGCTGAGTCAGAAATTAAAGCTTAGGGGGGGAAACTTCTATGCTGTGACCTTAGAGAGTTCTAGTGACTCCATTAGAGCCATTGTAAATATTGACAAGTTTTCTGTGAAAATGGGGGCTTCTTCTAGCAAAGATTTTACCCAGCAGCAATCAGCCACCCTATCTCAGTGGAGATTGGTAGAGAATTAGACAAAGATGCGCCCAAATCTTCGTGGAGGGCCACAGAGAATTTGGCAGGTGCTGCTGGCACCCCTCGGAAGGTGTCAGCGTTCTGGATTATGCCTATTGCATTTAATGAACCTACACATTGGCTTGGATAAAGGTGAGGAACATGTCCCAAGCCTTTTAGATACTCAGGAATCTGCTCTGCATGACCCTCTTCCCATTACTGACCTTGACAAGAAACAGCCATTTCCACATCATCGGTACCAGTACTTTCAGGAAAACATACACACAGTGTGTTCAGTGGCATCCCAGAAAATATGGATCGTTATCTTTATGTCGACATTCTGTGTTGTCTCAAAGACTTTACCAAACAAAAAGAAAAATGAAGTAAAGTGCTGATCCTTCTGAGGAAGGTGACCTTCCTACTCATTAAATATTTTAAGTTATTATATAGAGCCCACTCTTGGCCTTAGAATCTCATTCATGAACACTGCAAAAGTCATGCCCACCCTCACTGGAGACTGGGTGAGTCCCATCAGTCCCAGGAGGCCAATTTGTCCATGTTACAAGATAGGCCCAGAATCAGACCAACAATGCTCTTTCATCTCCCATCTTTATGTCCAATAATGAACAAGCCACGTATACCTCACATCCCTACATCCTAAGCTAGGGAAGACGGAAAGTACCACGTTCCTCTCACTTGCACTTCCTTTCACTCCAAAGCTGTGGATCAAAGGAACAGAAGTAGGTTATCTGTTCATCACTGCATGGCTTTAGGGTCAACGCTTTACCACCACAAACAAACAAACAAAATTGGAATTATCCTTTCTTCTGATGATAAATGCCATTTTTGTCAATGTCTTTTTTGAATAGGCAGGACAGTTTGGGGCTTAAATCATTCTTTCACAGGAATTTTGATCTCTTATTCTTAACCTCAAGAGAAGCATACATTTTCTGGTTACCTTTTTTGTATTTTATAAAAACCACATTAGAATGTTTAAAAGGCCTGAAATCATTTAGAACCAATGAAGCAGAAATAGTTGTTGAGAGCATTCAAATAAAGTCATAGAATGTGCTTGGATATCCATTCATATGCCAGATTAAGGGTGATTTATTCACTTCGGTGCCAAAGAGCAAATTCCTAAGCTACTTTAAGAAAACATGAATGAGTGGAGACAGGAAAAGAATAGACAGGATTAAGTGAAGGCAGCAACAATATTGTGGATAGAACTGATCAAGAATAATTGAAACCACAGAAGATAACATGTATTTGAGGAAAAAAAGAAAAATAACGAATTGCCCTACTCTTAGAAAAAGATGCCATTTGAATTGTATAGACCCTAAATGTATGGATAGCCTAGCCAGTTTGGCTTAGTGAATAGTCCCCAAGGACTGAAGGGTCCTGGGTTTGATTCTGATCAAGGGCAAGTACCTCGGTTGCAGGCTTGATCCCAGCCTGGATTGGGACATGTGCAGGAGGTAACCAATCAATGTGTCTCTCTCATATTGATGTTTTTCTCTATCTCTTCCCCTCCCTTCCACTCTTACTAAAAATCAATGGAAAAAATATCCTCAGGTGAGGATTAACAAATAAGTAAAATAAATGTATGGGCAAACTAGACATGGAAAATCAGAGAAAAGATGACTCTTGTTCATTTTCAATTTTGAGAACTATCTTCAAATCATACCTATCAATTTGAAATGCAATTTTTAAATCTTACATGGGTTGCTACTAAAACAATACTGCAGTATCTGTTTTCAGCTTGCAAAATGAAAAATGCTACCTGTGAAGAAACACTACCTCTTGTTACCTGATATTGGGGACCCTTCTGATGAGACATCTATGCATGTGCTTCTTCCAAATCACTTAAGAGTGAATCAAAGTTTTACCAGATACTAAAATCAGCGGAGAATTTTTTTTTTTTTTTTTTTGGTAACAACAAAAACTTACTTTAGCAAATCCATTAGGAAGATGGCTGAACTGGGAATCAGCACAGCCCAACCTGTCCCCATGCCGGCCAGGCTAAGTTGCCTTTAACACAGGCAATATGAAGCCCTAGTGATATAAACAAATAAGGCCTCATGAGCTGAGCAAGTCTCCTGTGGCCACAGAACTCGAGAGTGGCACAGAAGATGTAGTTCCAGACTCTTTATTCTCCAATGAATTCCTTTTCCTCACTGCGAACCCCCAAACGGAGAGCCTGTACCAGAGCACTTTTGTTCTGCTGCAGCTAACAGTGGCCTGGGGGCCTTGTGACGTTACTCTATTTAGAGGAGCCGAGTATGGAGACATCTGTTTCTACCTGGAATACCAACTCTGTGCATTTCCTGCTTTCAGCTTCCTCATTTATGAAATGGAAGCTACAGAGGATTAAGTTTAAGTTGGACATGTAAATATATGTAAAGCCAGTACTGCCCTGGTCCCATATAAAGTACTTAGCACAGTGCCTGGCGCCTAGGAAGCATTCAGCAAACATATAAACATAAGGTAGCTGATTATATTTGCTCATATGTGCGGTCTTTGCTGCTCCTTGTCTTCGGCCACGTGGCGGCATTGCCCTGCGGCTGTTGCTTTCCTTTCCCCCGCTGCTCTGCCCGCAGCTCTGTTTCCTACACGGAGGCAGAAAACAATTAAGATTTCATGAGTGGAGCAGTTGGGAAGGAAGTAGGTGAAACTGTGTGATAGGCGTGAGGAAGCATGGGCTCTGGAATCTGTATGAGCTCTGTGACCTCATTCAGCAGGTCAGTTCACCTTTCCCTGCTCTTTGTGAAGGCCGGAGTGAGAAGGAGCTGCCCTTCTCACTCCGGCTGATGTGGTGTCCGCAGGTGTCCCCCATCCCCACGTTCCTTTCAGAACTTGGTTCACAGGTCTTTTCACCAAGGCCTTCCCTGAGCACCTGTATTAAATCCCACCCTCCACCCCACCTTGGACTTCCTTGTTCTCTTTCCTGCTGGCTTTTTCTCCACCCAAAACCGCATATTACTCTCTGTGTGTGTACTCTGCTTTATTTGCTTATCAGCTGTTCCTCCCCACCCATGTAAGTTTCACAAGAATAGGAATTATTGTCTGTTCTATTCACTGGTCTGTTCTTGGTGCCTGTCACAGTGTCAGGTACGTAGTGTCTATTAAATGCCTGGTGAATGAAAGAGTGGAACCCAGAAGGCCTTCGTATGGCCAGAGAAACAGCCTGCTTAGTCAGGATTTGGGATTGGGCAGGGGCTACAGGAGTAAATAACAAGCAGCCTCATGAACTGAAGCCTCCAAGTGATGGCATCAGCATGGTCAGTTGTATAAAAGCAGGAGGTTTTTAGAAAAATCTGAATACCTTTATGGCCAAATATAGGGAGTTGTGAAAGTGTGAAGAGGATTTTTTTAGCATATATTTTTATTGATCTCAGAGAGGAAGGGAGAGGGGGGAATGATAGAAACATCAATGATGAGAGAGAATCACTGATTAGCTGACTCCTGCATGCCCCCCACTGGTCATCGAGCCCACAACCCAGGCATTTTCCCTTGACCTTTCAGTCCGCAGGCCAACACTCTATCCAAGGAAAATGAAGAGGCTTTTTGTTTTTATATTTTGTTGTCATTTTGTTTTTCACTAGTGACCATATTTGGCATTTACAAGGCTCTCCAAGCCTTGCGACAATCAAATTTAGTGACTGGGATGCGGGATCCGGCCATGGGCCTCCTTGGCTCAAACCATCATCCCTAGTGGTGAGTGGGGTGGTGACTCCCTTTGGCCAAAAAGTGGACCCTAAAACTTTAGGGAGCTGGACCAATGAATGTCTGGGCTTGAAGTATGGAATTGGAGCTCTACCTTGAATTGATTCCAGGGCCTCCAAGTCAGGAACTTCAAATGCTTCTCTCTTGTTCGTCTGCCCATGATACCAAAGCACAGCCATTTAGAAAGGCAAAGAGGAGGAAAGCAGAGAGGTGTTTCCTTTAAAGGAGGTGTGCGAGAAATGTGAATATTCAGGTGTTTCCTTTTAGAAAGCCAACCTCCTTCACTAGGCCAGAGTTTTTTGAGGGCAAGGCCTCTGTTTTGTCTGCAATTGTATTTTTAGTGCTCAGCATATTGCCAGTCACATAATAGAGAGAGAATGAATAAATCATTGAACAAGTAAGTGTGCTATACCAATTTTGGGGCTTCTTGTAGCATTAGTAGTCTGACTAATGTAGCATTTCTTTACATAAGCTTGCTTTGTTCTTAAAATATTCTGTAATAATCTGTCATTATAATCTTTAGAATGGAGTGAATTTTGGCTGAAATGCACAGAGCAATAAAGGGTACAACTCAATGCTTGTGTTTTTCCGAGGCCAGCCAGCACACAAGCAGCATCCCTATGGGTGCGTAGATGATGTTAGGAACCATGTTCTGTCCAAGTCAAAGGTGTTTAGAGACATGATTTCAGCATGCCGAAATTCCACTCTCATAACGTAAGGGACTCTTCATGTCTGTTTGGAAAGCCAAGCCAGCCTCAGCAAGAGAATCCTATCAATACAGTTTGTCTGTGATAAGCTCCAAACTATGAGGCTGAGGAGTTGGCCTGTGGGTAGATTTTCCTTCAGCTTAAGGACTTGACTGGCCAGAGACATACTAGGGGACACATCCCTGGAGAGAGAGACCAGTAGCCTCAGTATACAGCATCCTTCCCAGGACCCGAGAGGGAGCTCCTGGGGACTGTCTCCCACAAAGCTATGATGGTTCTTGCTGTAGCCTAAAGTCCACATTTGGACACACAGTACCAGCAGTGCCACACAGTGCCAGTAACATGAGAGGTCAAGGGCCAAAGAGTCCATTCCGGACCCAAGAACATGCATGAGGGACTTGTCATGAAGCCCGGGCTGCTGAGATCCAAGGCAGCTTGAGCCTCCAATAGGTTTCTGTTCTCCACACTAATCCCAAGGAACCCTCCAGTGTCTTGAGTACCTGTTAAAGGACTGCCATATAGAGGTTGTACACGACAGGGTCGTTGATATTTGTTGTTTCTCTATCACAGGACAAGCTTCATTTGAAAGTTAGTTATATGCGATGGAATGCTCAGGGGGACGCCATTGCACCCCCAAAGTAACCTTGCCTCCCCCAACCCTGTTTTTCAGCATGGGCTACTGCATCCTTTTTGTGCATGGACTAAGCAAGCTCTGCACTTGGCTAAATCGATGTGGAGCCACCACCCTGACCGTGTCCACTGTGCTGCTGCTGCTGCTTTTCTCTTGGAAAACTGTAAAGCAGAATGAAATCTGGCTGTCAAGAGAGTCCCTCTTCAGGTATGATTTGATGGATCAGAGTGACCTCTTCCCATTCATTCTTTTGCTTATATACTTGTTTCCAAACAAATGAGCTAACGTGGGTCTAGCAATTTTTATTGATCCAGAAAAATTTTTGGGTTAATTTTTGTTAAAAAAAAATTTATGTTATTTTCGTTTTAACTTTGATTTTTAAAAAAAGATATATAAAGTTTTACAGAAGCTCGTGCTAAGTGAATTTATGAAAATAAGGCTCGTGGGAATGTTTTGGGGTCTTAATGATGAGCAGGGCTGTAAAATGAGATCTAAATACAAGGAAACGAGCCTAATATATTTTCCAGTGAATGGGAAAGATAAGCACGTGACAAGAAGGAAGAGAAATGCAATGCATTTTCTTCAAATATTCCAGAATATTAAGTTGTGATCTGTGATCTAGCTGCTTTATTTTAAATATTAATTGTGAATGAGGAAATGAAAGACTGTTTTATCTCCCAGTAAGTTTTTATGTGCAAGCTGCTTCTGAATATGACAATGTCAACAATATAGCCCTAAACTTGTCATAAAGTATAAACAGTCTTTGGGGCTGTAGCTCGTCATACTCTGTTCCTGGGGCTTAGTCTGTCTCCCTCGTGCCGTAGTGCTGGCGACCTTCACCTTTTTTCCCCTATCACTACCACACTTGGCCTCCCAACAGTATTTTCCCAGTCTCCTATCCTGACTTAGGACACAATTGGCCAGTTTAGTCAACACGGTTTTCACTTGGTTCCCTGCTCAGCTGGTAGCCACCACTTATTCTTCTGAGGCAAATAACTGAAACAGAATTGGGGTCACTTGGGAAAAAAGGGTAAATATTGGAAGAGAATAAAAACGTGCCCAGAATGACAGGCAGTGAAGAACCTGGAATGTAGCCGGCAGGGAACAGGCATCTGGATAGTCTGTCCTGAGCACAGGTGCACCCTCACAGGAATGAATGGGTAAACGTACACCAGTTTTTTCCTGTTTCACATCCAAGTCCTGGGAAAATAAAGTCCTCTGGCTGAGCTTGAGCCTAGGTCACGTGCCTACCCTTCGTCCTCACAAGGGCACTGAAATGACCGACCTGGCCAGAGGAAGCCCCTCTGACTTCCCTGGGGCAAGTTACAGGGGCTGGGGGGCGCAGAGCACTTCGGGACTCCACTGAGACCTCACAAAGGGAGACAGGAGAGAAATCCCCACAGGAAATCCAAGTACTGTAGGAGCGGCACAGACTCTGGGCTGCCAAGAAAGAGTGAATGAATGAGTAAATGAACAAGTGAACAAACAAGACACATTTTCACTGCACTCTTCTACTATGTAAAATAATAGATCTGACCCTACTACTTGGCAGTTTAACTTTTTAATAGAAAAGTTAATCTGGCATGTACGTCTTATTAGCTTACTTATTATTGCTAAATCATTGTCATCATTAGCATTGCCAGCTTCATTATTTCAATGGATGCTGTTGGGACCTGCTGACATGTAAGGTGTTTTGTGTGGATTTGTGTGTGCTTTTTAAGAATTTTCTTGTCACATTTAGCCGTCAGATTCTTTTTAGTCTCTGTCATACCCATGACCTTCAGTGCAGTTCTTACACACAGTAGACTTGTTTCTTCTTACTACCCAGGGCGGAGGCCATTCTGCAAACACAAGGGCATTGAAATTCAGAAATATAACTGTTGGCTTTTTTTTTTTTTTTTGCTTTCAGTAGTGAGTTCTTTAATGAGAAACTTAAAAAAGTTTCTGCCCTGTGTTAAATCCTTTCTTGGATAAAGATACTAATGGTGGTTGTGTCTCCTATTGATTTTTACTGCTCAATCAGAGCAACTTGGGGAATGGATTTTGGCAGGCAGCAGTTTATTTCAAGAGTAACAAGCTAGTGTTCCAACCCTCCACAGTTGATGCCAGCAGTTTTAAATAAAAAAGAAAAGAAGAGCAAAAAGTTCATTGACCTTACATCCAGAAGCTTCTGTTCTTTTACATGGAAGCATGTATGTAGTAAGTGAACAGTTGGTTACTAAAACACAGCCATTCCACATATGTGCTTAGAGAAACTTTAAGACAAGGTTAGTGGTTGAGTGTGGGGTCTGGAGATCAGCTTCCTGGCTCCACTCCAAGCTCCCCCATTTAATAACTGTGTGGTCTTGGGCAAGATACTGAACCACTCCATGCCTTAATTTCTTCATTTTTAAATTTGAGAATAATAATAGTGTTAATCTCCTGAATGTAGTGTAAGAAAAAAAAAAAGGCATGTGGAAGATGCATACGACAGTGTCTGGCATATGGTAAACCCCATGTGAGGTTTTCAGATTCTTGTTATCCAGTGTATTCTAGGATGGGGGGCAGGTAGAAATTGACTGTAGAGAAGCCAGAAGTTGGCATGATGTGGTGTCAGATGTGTGTACATATTTTGATACAATGTAGCAAGCAGTAAACAGAAGTAGATGCAAGACACTGTAAGTGCAGGCAGGTGACTAAGACCAACCCAGGCCTTCGAGGACTGTTCTCTTGCAGGCCTGAGCTGAGTATGGAAGGATGAGGAAAACTAAATTAGCCATAATGGCCAGAAAACTAAGAGATGGCTGGACTGAGTAAGAAAACCTTGCAATGGTTCTACATAAGCTGGTGTCCTTGGCAGAGGCCCTATTTCAGTATTCTCCTCTGTTCCAAACAATAAATCTGTTGAGCATCATTAAGACATATGGTCTCATTGAAGCCTCACTAATTAGCCCAGCCTGTGTGGCTCAATGGTTGAGCATTGACCTATAAACCAGGAGGTCACAGTTTGATTCCCAGTGAAGGCACATATCCAGGTTGTGGGCTCAATACCCAGTGTGGGGTGTGCAAGAGGAAGCCGATCAATGACTCTTTCTCATCATTGATGTTTCTGTCTCTCTCTCCCTCGGAACCCCATTCATGAACTGTTTACGTGGTCATAGACCACCGATGGATTAAGATAGTCTGGCCTAGATCATCCTCCCCGTGTAGGAAACACATTTTTCTTTCCTCCCCTCTGAATTGCTAAGCCATAGAGATCACATGACTTTTCAGGACATATAATGTAAACCAGGGTTGGCCAATTTTTTTTGTAAAGTGACAGGTAGTAAATATTTTAGGCTTAGTGGGCCTTGCATTCTCTTTTGCATCCATTTCGCTCTGTCTTTGTCTCAGGAAAGAAACAAAAAGGACAATAGGTTGACAACACATTGACACATCTATGGCCCACAAGGCCATAGTTTGCTTACCAATTATATAAATGTTGTGATCATGAAAGTCTAAAGTTACTAGTCTCTTGTGGTATCATTCAGGAATGATTCTGAACTTGGTTGAAATCTCTGCTCAACTACTTACTAGGTCTATAACCTTAGAAAAAGGTCTTAATATCTCTTAGCTTCAATTTCCTCATCTATAATATAGAAAACACATTAATACTACCCATCTGACAGGTTGTTGAAGGGATAAAATGAAATAATCCATGGAAATGGGTGCTTGATTCAAAATGAGCATTTCTTAAGAATCGACCATGCTACATGTGGCATTGTGAAGCCTCAGGTTAAAGCAAGGTCAAAATTGAGGAGAATGACACTTTCTTCTTAATCTTTCCTATTAACCTTTGGCTGAACACCACTCTTTAAAAAAAAGAGAAAGATTTTTATCTAATCAGGAATTTGCGGATGGTTCTCCTGACCCATTGTTCAGTCATGCCAACAAAACAAATTGATGCTCTATAAACTTGGAGATATACTCTATATAGAAGTGATGGTTTTTTATTGTTATTTCTGTTATTTTTTTCAAGTCTCTGCAAATGAAGGGTGTGAGGGAGAAATACAAAGTGCATGCATTAAGATCCTGAGTTGAAAGGGAGATTTTTTTCATAATCATTATTGTAATTATTAATAAGGTTTGGGACCCAGCCATATAATTTATGGATACTACATTTCTTTGTGGAGTAAATATGTGTAAAGCTGTATGTTTCCTTTAAACAGTTGTGAGTACCTAATCATAGCACCAAGAAAGTGAACTGAGGAGTCTGGCCGGGGGCGGGAAGAGCAACCTGGCCAGGGATAGCAAAGTGGAAAGTTTTGCCCTTGGCCAGTTGTTAATTTGCCTTTAAAAAAAAACTACCAAAATGCTCATTGCAAAATGAGAGGCTGAAAAAACAACAACAAAACCACAGAGAGATCATAAAGGTCAAAAACAACAATGGTAGAATGTGTGTTGTTAGGATTCAGTTGCCCCTCCCACAGCTGCTTGCCTGTTATGAGTATTATTATTGCCTCTCGCCATCACTGAACAGTGCGCTGATCTCTTTCAGGAACGCGATCCCACAGGCCCAATTGTCTGTTCCTCGGTCGGTGCAACATAAATTAGAGCAACTATGCTGATCACACAGGGAAGGCTCCATCCCAGTAAATAGACCAGTAATACTCATGCTGAAATCGAAATTCTCTTTAAAACCTACCTGTTACCACCTTAGCTGGTTTGGCTCAGTGGATATTGCGTCATCCTGTGGACTGAAGGGTCCTGGGTTCAATTCCAATCAAGGGCACATGCCCAAGTTGTTGGCTTGATCCCCAGTAAGAGGTGTGCAGGAGACAACCAATCAATGATTCTCTCTCATCGTTGATGTTTCTATCTCTCTCTACCTCTCCTTTGTTCTCTGAAATCAATAAAATATTAAAAAATAATAAAATAAATAAATAAATAAAACCTACCTGTTACCATGTACTGTTTAGTTCTGGATAGAAAAATCAGAAATTTTCCTGGAAAGAAACTGGATTTTTTTAAACCCATTAGTCTCACACTGACCGACATCCTGCCCCTGTGACTAATTCACTTGGGTAACATCCATTTTAAATATTATGTTAAAATCCTAGCTCTGTGTGTCAGCTGGGGGGCCTCACTACAGGGGGGAAAAGGAAAGGGATGGTTTCCCTGGAGCACCCGCTGAAGGTCAGCCTTTGTAAATCTTTCCACTGAGAGCAGAGGATTCCTCCAGTCTCCTCCCTGGGGGACCAATCCTGGCTGCCAGCATTCAGAGAGCTTTCTGTGGGGAAGGAACTGGGGGATCCCCGATGTTCAGAATACAGATTTCACTTGATCTACCTTTGAGGAGCAGTTCTCCCCCCAAACTTCAATTGGACCTATTGTTCCTGAGTGAGGGTCTCTCTGATGCAGCCTTTCCAGAGAGTTAAACTGCCTTCTGCTGGGAGAGCGAGAGAATCATTGACAAAAAAGTCACCTGGATGTGCAGGGAAGGGAAGTAGATCAGGATGCCAGCTGTTCCTGATATGAATTTATGGTCCATATTTTCAGCCTCACCCCTCATCCAAAAAAAATCCTAGCTACCTTTTTAAAATTTTGTTTTAAAAATACATTTTATTGATTTCAGACAGGAAGAGAGAGGGAGAGAGAGATAGAAATATCAATGATGAGAAAATCATTGATCAGCTGCCTCCTGCACAACTCCTACTTGTGGTCAAGCCTGCAACATGGGCATGTGCCCTGACTGGGAATTGAACCTGCATCCTCTTAGTGCATGGGTAGATGTTCAACCACTGAGTCACATGGGTGGGACATTTATTTTTAAAAATAGATCAGACTTAGTCCATGGTAAATGTGAATTTTCAATAAAACTTAGTAGGAAGGCCAATCCACATTCATTCCTCCTATAATGAATAAGTGTTGTAGATAATCTCAATTTTTTTTAAAGGAAGTCTATAAGTGAATGAAGGAAGCAAGGAAGGAACAAATTAATTAACCTGAACATGCAGGGTTGTTCTCCAACCGTTCACCCATCTCCATGTCCTGCCACCTCTGCTTCAGGTGCAGTTAGCATGACTGTTTAGTTGTGGGCCACTATGCACTGCCTTCATTGTTTTCCATGGAAGCATGTTTTTAACTCATGTAATTCACAAATTGTGGAAGACTTGACTTAAAAGGGTGCAATCGACAATTCAAATGCAGGGTCATGAAACTGTGAGTAGAATATGAAGGAAACTGCCCTGGCCATGTGGCTCAGTAGGTTGGATTATCATCTCTTATACCAAAAGGTTGCTGGTTTGCTGGTTCCATTCCCAGTCAGAGCACATACCTGGGTTGTGGGTTCGATCCCTATTTGGGCCTCGTACTGGAGGCAGCCTATCCATGTTTTTCACAGTGATCTCTCTCTATCTCTCTCTCTCTCTCTCTCTCTCTCTCTCTCTCTCCCCCTTCTTTTCTCTCTAAAAATCAATAAAAACATACCCTCAGCTGAGGGTTTAAAAATAAATATAAACTAGAGGCCCAGTGCACAAAATTCGTGCACAGGTAGGGTCCTTAGCGGCTGCCAGCTACTGCCCGGAGCCTTCCTTCCCTGGCTACCAGCTGCCGACGGGGGCCTTCCTTCGTTCCATGCTGCCCCCTGGTGGTCAGTGCATGTCATAGTGAGCAGTTGAGCTCCTGGTTCGGTAGAACGCCTGCCCAAGGGGGCAATTTGCATATTAGGCTTTTATATAGATAGATATGAAGGACAACATTCCTAAGCAGAACTCTTTGTTGCTTTTTAAATTTTTTTTTTTTTTTTTTGTAATTCTAGGTCTGGAGTTCAAACTCTGCCCCACAATGCCAAGGTTCACTACAACTACGCAAATTTCCTGAAGGATCAAGGTCGGAACAGAGAAGCAATCTACCACTACAGAACGGCCCTCAAGTAAGCGTCATGCACCGTATAGGTGTCACTGTTGTGCCTTTCAGGTCTTGTATTTCACCCACCCCTCCTAGTATGTGGGGGGTTACTTTCTTTCTCATGACAATGAACATCTCCTTGGAAGTGGTATAGACCTTAGATTCTGAGTCTTATGGCTCAGTGTTCAAATCTGTTATTAATGTGGTAACTTCACCTTGCTTTTATCTCAATGCTTTCTTGTAAAAGTTTCACTGCTACACATTACAAAATGAAGTGATGTTCAGTTGAACACACACACACACACACACACACACACACACACACACACAGGCAAACTGGAGTTGGTTGTCAAAAATATACTTGTAAGTTCTCAGGATATTTACTCCAGTGAATTGTCCCCACTCTAGGCTTCTAACTGTCTGAAAGGATTTATATGAAGACATTTGAGTATACCAAATATGGCTGGATGTATTTGGAGAGAAACTAAAAATTCAAGTTCTAAATTACCAGCAATAGTCTGTATTGCTATTAAGTACTCTTGAAAATTGCAACTCTGGCTTTTAAGATGCTCTTCTCCAAAAGGTCCCAAATAATGAACATATTTATCCTGGAACTTGTGGAGACGTAATAATTAATACAGCCTCAGAATCTCCAAATGTGGGCAAAATAAAGCAAGGTGCATTCTCTTTTTTACTGAATACCCGGAGGCTCACTGAAGCTTCCTGAAGAGTTTTCGATGCCCCCACAGATTGACTCACACCTGGTCAAATTTTCTGTTCTGTTCCATCTTAGGATATACTTAAAATATATAAACCAAACAAATATATTTTACTGAAGTACCAAATCATATTGTCTCAAAGCTCAGTTTGAAATTGTCATTCTTAAAGTAACCGACCTGATTTTTAAAAACTATCGCTTTGAACAGTGTTCTGCTCAAGTGTATTGTTCATCAGTAAACATCTGTTAGATTTTAGGACCTGTTACTTAATATTCAGTATAGCAAGCATTTTCAACTGTCACATCAAGTTCGCTGTCAGATACTTTCCCAAAGATTACAAGAAACGTTAGGTTCTGGAAGAATGCTTGTAACAAAGCTTCTTACTGAGGAATAGACATTTTTATTAAGGAGTAGAAGATAGCTTTTAAGATGTTAGGGAATGATATTCTTTCACTGGAAGGCAGTTTACCCAAATGTTTACAATGCTTATCATAGGTTGGTAAGATTATGGTTTAATTTTTTTCAACTTTCTTTTGTGCTCCACATATTTACAATGGACACGTATCACTTTGGCAATGAGGAAATGTCCTTTTTAAAAAGTCATATTCCTTCAGGAATACACATAAAGTGTGTTTTGGCTTTAGCAATTAGTGTTTCATGATGTTAGCTGGCATTCTTGAAGGAAAGAAAAGAGCAGTAAGTTTGTGTGAAAAATATTGATTGGAAGGAAGTGTATCAGTATCTTTTTAAATTTGTTTTATTCTAACAGACTATTTTCTCTCAAGTTCGCACAGGAAAATATGGCAGACCCTGATGCACAGCTTGGGGCAAAGGTATAAGTTAAGCAAATTCTCTAGCAGGTAATTTTACTGAATTATAGTAGCCAGTTGGGTACTTCGGCTTCTCTCCCATGAAACCATAAAAATAAATGTTCAGCAACTGTGCTTCTGGAAGAAACATGTCCCTTGAGAAATGAGGAAAAACAGTGAAAGCTATAAATATACTGCATAGTAATTAGTGAAACATTTCGCTCTCTCAGACCAGGCTCAAAAATACTTCTGATCTAAAATAAAGTATCATTATTTTTGTGTGGATAACTCTGTGCTTAATTTTCAAAAGATGTGGGTATTTTTTGGTGTGTGTGTTTAAAGACAGAGGAAGGGAGAAGAGTAGAGAGATAGAAACACTGATGAGAGAGAAACATCATCCATTGGCTATCTCTTGCACACCCACAAATGGGGATGGAGCCTGCAACCCAGGCATGTTCCTGAACCAGGAATCGGAATTGGTGACCTCTTGGTTCCTAGGTCGACGCTCAATTGCTAAGCTACAATAGCCTAGCTGTGTGTGTTTTATAATTTAAGTAAATTGTCACTGTGTGTTACAGAGAAAAGGAAAATACCAGGACTGTTCATCACTGGAAGAATGCCCTTATTTTGATATTGCTATTTCTTTGTGGGAGTTGCTGAGACAGGAATTCCTCCCCCTCCCAACTATTCCACCTCTGTTTCAACTTCAGTGTATCTGATGTTTTCCATATTTGCACACTGCAAGAAAGAGAATGATTAGGAGAGATGCAGGGTTGAAGGTGATATTATCTGAAATCAGGCCCAACAGTTACTCATTCCTGTTGTACTGACTACGTAGATCCCAGTGGGAATGGTGAAATTAGTCATTAGGGTTGTGTCAATACCAATATCTTTTCCTGGCTTACAGTTCTAAAAATAGCACTATATTAGATTGATAATTCTTTATCACATGACTATCCTGGTTCTTTTACGCTTTATTCTATTTTTTTTTTTAACCATGTAGAAGTATTTGTTAAGTACAAGGGAAATCTCCCCAGGAAAATGCTACGGCTGAGGTTATAGATTCAGATTAAGATCCACATCCTGATCAAAGAAAAATGTCAGGACCCTTTCCCAACACAAGTATCAGTTTTGCTTTACTGTGAGGGGCAGAGCTCATGTCTGTGCCCAGTCTGGTTTCTGTAAGGCCTGCAATTCTGTCTGCTGGAGAATCAGAAGACCCCTGGTAGGTCTGCCAGGCAGCTCCAATGCTTTCAGACCATTGCATTACCCTGGGGAAAGTTTCTGCCATTGCATCCTATTTTATGGAAATAGAAAGGCTAGAGATCACCCAATATCTCAGCTCTTCCTGTACAAGCTCTCCCACGAAATGCCTCATCCCATAAATCCAAATGGAGAGATAGTGGCCCTGCCTGGATGAAGTGTAGAAGACGCTGAATGTGTACTTGGCCAGTGTTTGGCTGATTAGCTTAAAAAGTCTGTTAAAGGTGAAGAGTTTTAAAACAATTTATGCATGCTCTCGAATTTTTTATTGTACCCCAAAATTTCACATCTACATCCGTTCACCAATCTTCTACTGTCAAACCAAGTCCTTTCCTCTGAGTAAGAGTCTGCTGATTAGAAGCTACAAAACCACACCCATAATTTACTTCTATGTTGATCAGTTTCAACACTTTAAAGTGGAATTAAAATGTTAAGTCTCTGAGATTTTTCTGACTATACTCCTCCAATCTTTTACAGTGATCTCACACATCTAATTCAATGGCAATTTTTTGAGCAGCTTCTTTTTTTTAAAGTAACTTTCAGAGTATTTGCTTAGTTTTAATGGAAATAACAACTCTCTTATTTATATTTTATCAGTTTGCAAAATATTTTACTATACTATACAATTGCAATAAAAGCTTCAACCGGAATAATTTCGTTAATAAACACGATAGACTCTTAGCAGCCATGCAGCTCAGCCCATGGGAGCTAAAGGGCCCAGGCTTACAGAGAAAGTTTAAGTTGTGGATATCCACTGATATGTTCTACATGGAACAGAGAACATCTGGGAATCTGATGACGTAATTAAAGGGTGTTTTAAAAGAGTTTGCACTGTAGGTGATAGAGTCATGGAATCTATTTTTTCATCTTATATTTAAATCCCAGACATGACTGAATTACTGGTTGGCTAAAATGGGTGGGTCATCAGGAATCCTGCAGCCAGGAATGGGAGTAGTGTTTGTCTTTGTCCAGGTGGGTCAGGAAGGTCTCTCCACAGATTTTGCTGAACATTTGTTCCCCCAAATGCCTTCTTCCTCCCACCCTACAAGAATAATGCCTGGCCACGCCCAGGTCTGCTGATGTGTTCCAGGTGCTTGGATACCAGCCATGTACAGGATTCCATCCTGATAAAAGGGCTGTGATCCTCAGTCACTCAGACAACTATTTTATTTTCACAAATATGCTTTCAACATGAAATACACAATAAATCATCTTAAGACACCCTCCCTCCCATAACCCTATCATGTGGGAGATGCAGTGCCTTGCCCTGGGGGTGCTCAAGTTGTCCTGGGCCAGCCCTGGGTCCCTTAGAGCCGCCTTGTCCACTCCTAATATATCTGTTATTGATGTTTTAAACAGAAAATCTGAAGGCAGAGAAAACTATGTTCAAAGGGGGTTGAAGTTCCTGAGCAGGTTCTTTTCTATGGGCATAGCTAAAAGGGAAAGAATGTGTTTTTAATGGCCCTGGACACAAGAAATCTACACTTGCTTTTAACTGGCTAATGCATGGGAAAGAATAGACTTCTTACTGGAATTTTTTTAATGTATGAAATAAAGACTTGTCATGAGAGTAGTGCCCATTGATGTCATCCTTTGTATTTCCTCCTATGTGGATAACTGGAACTTGGCAAGGAGATCCCATTAGACTACAATAAGTGTATGTGGAAATGGGAAGTAATAAAAGAACGAATATTGAAGAAATGCCATATCATTTGAGTCTAGAGAAATCTAACCGTGTCCTACTGTTCACTGATGTCCTGAGTATATCAATAAGATTACTTTATTATAATTCCTTTGCAAAATGCTATCTATAAAACTGGTGGAGTTTAAACATATTTTAAAAATCAGGGTTTATGTAAAAAGTCCTTCTTTACACAGCCTGTTTTGAATGAACATTTGAAATAACTCTACTGACTGCAGGTGGCCTTGGATACCTACCAGCTGCCATGTATCTCTGGGAAGAATTAAAATTCCAGTGTCTTTGTTAGCCAGGTTTAAGAAAAGGAGATGCGTTCTTCTGCTGGTGTGGCATTTTCACTTACAGAAGTATAAATATATACACATATATATGTTAAGTCCTGCAGTTTTATTCATTAATTTAAGAAATTAAGCATATTTCATTCCAACAAAAGAATTTTGGCCACATTGTGGACATACTTATGGACTAAATTTCCAAATGGAAGTTTCATAATTTATCCTGCCCTCTCTGTCTCTTTTCTGCTTTGATTCCCCAGGAAACAATGGGAGGCAGAGGTTTGCCTGCAGAATGTTTATTCAGGAATGTTCTCTGAATCACCAAGGAAGAAAGCCAGGGAACCAAGATGTGCAGAGAAAGTTGAGGTGCAGTGCAATTACTAGGAGGCTTCAGCTGATCCCACAGGAGCTCTGAAAAACCCCTCAGAGTCCTCCTGAATGGACAGGAGCTGGAACTTTATACCCCCTTAAAACTAATCACTGCCTCCAGGCAGGGAGGGAGTCTTGAGTGAGGCAATTCTCTGAGGCTGAGAGCAATGCCTAGGGAAGCAGTGTGAGCTGTCAGCAGCTAGGGAACGCGTGCCTCACACTTGAATAGGGAGGGCCTCTGGATGATCCAAGACAGCATCTACTGCACCAGCTTAATTTATTATATTTTTATATGTCAATATGAGTTTTAACAGAATATCATTTAGATTTTCTGTTAAAATTAGAATAGTGGTGTTACCTACCTCTGGGTTGGAATAGTACAAAACAATTCATACAAAAGGCTTAAATCAATGTCTAAATACCTGGTAATAATAAACTCAGTAAATGTTATTAATATATCCAAAATCTGACCACTTCTGTCCACATGCAGTACCCATCGTCTCTCACCTAGATTACTGTAATATTCTCTGGTCTCTGCATTTTCACCCCTCCCCCACTCCCTTCAGTCTGTTCTCAGCACAGCAGCCATAGGGATGTTCCATTCATAGCAGTCCATGCTCAGAACATTGCTGGCTCCCATCTCATTCACAGGGAAACTCCAAGCCCCTGTAGCAGTCTCAACTCCCTGCAAGTCCTGGCCACCTTACTGCTGAGACCTCACCTCCTACTCTTCTTGCTCGCTCAACTCTAGCTACATAGGGCTCCAGACGTATCCCAGTCAGGCATTAAATTCCTATTTCAGGGACTCTGTATTTGTCATTTCCTCTTCCCAGAACACTTTCTCTTCTCTAAATGTCTGTTTCCCTCCCTTCCTTCAGGATTCCTCACATAATGTCATTTTCCATGAGGCCTTGCTGGTCACCCTTCTTAAAAGTGCAGCCACACCAGGCCAGAGTGGCTCAGTTGGTTGAGTGTAGTCCTGTGCACAGAAAGGTTGTTGGTTTGATTCCCAGTTGGGTCACATGCCTGGACTATGGGATCCATCCTGGTCATGGCGTGTGTGGAGGGTGACCCATCTCTCTCTCTCTCTCTCTCTCTCTCCCCCTCCCTCCAACCCTCTCTCTCATTCTCTCTCTCTCACCGTTTCCTCTTTCTAAACATGTCTTCCCGTGAGGTTTAAAAAAAAGTGTAGCCACCCCCAATATACCCTATTTCCCTTTGCTTCATTTTTTTCTACTGCATTGATCACCCTCTAATGCGGGCCATTAGCAGAAGGCCTGACACATTGTAGATACTCAATGAATGTTTGTTGAAAGAAAAACTGAATAAATATAATGCATAAAATCTCTCTCACAGGCCCCTTAGGTTCAGAGGACACCTCCAAAAAGACAAGCAGTGTTTCTCACTGGGAGAATGGTCGACAGTTTAGTTGAAACAGCTCTTCATTATGCAGGACAGTCCTGTGCATTGCAAGATGTTTAATTCTCCTAGTTCCTGCCCATTGTATACCAGTGGTGACCCCAATTCCTAACATGCATATCAGGGAAATGCATCCCCTTTCCTCCCCACTCCTCATGATCTCCTTGGTTGGTAGTTATTGGTTAGGAATATGGTACTCTTTTCTTGCACCCCACTCTCTTTTTCCTAAGTTGATCCAATAATCAGTATTATACATGCTATGAACTGTGATTGCAGTAAGGATTCCACAAGCGCATTGAACTGTCACAGAGGACTTTGAATCCTCTTTATAATCTTGGATGCAGTTGTTAAAATTGCACATGTCTGAAATTCCATTTGGTGTCCAGCATATCGAAAAGGCTTGGAGGAAATTGCTCTGGTGCCTGTGGGACCATTTGCTTCAGATGATGAAGGACTGACAGGCTTCGGAGTGAGTGTTTGACAAAGAACATTCCTACATTGTTCACATGGAGAAGGTCACCCGTCCTTCACATCTGAGAACTCATGGTATGGGGGAAACAGATGGATACAAGATGACGTGAGTGTTCACTGGGTTAGCGATGAAGAAATAATAGATGTTATTTGGACTGATGGGAGCAAGTCAAAGGCCATGAACAGCAGTGGAGAGAATGATTTTTTGGAGGCTAAGTTATCCATATGAGAGAAGGAGTGCTGGCAGCTTCAGCCTGGCATGGGTTCATTAGGGCTATGGAGGGAGCCAAGTGAAACCACCCAGAGGTCCTGCAGCTGACCCCAAACCTTAAATGGATGCAGTGTAATAGGTACGATGATGGGTATTTTCATAGCCACTAGCTCATTGTTCACATAAAAGCTGATTTGTTCTCACAGAAGGTCAATATGTTATTAACCTTGTTGTTGCAGAGAAAGCAAACTAAAGCACAGACATGCATTCAAAATCACACAGCTAGAAAGTCACCTATACCTTCTGCTTCCACACAGAGTTATTTTTCTACTCCACCAAAGGAATTTCCCATGCATCTGGCACAGAAACCGAAGTCCACCATGATCACCCGAAGCCTCTGAGAAAGGTTAAATTATGTTCATCATTTTCAACTTAAAATAGCAGAGAAGTAGTCAATTCAGTACATTCCCCAACCTCTAGAGGTAAATACTCAGGAATCAGGAAATTGTTAGCCATTTAAAATGACTCATTTCCTGAGGATATCAGAGCATGGTTTTACTCTAAATTGTCTTAGAAAATCAACTGGGCGGAGTCCTTCAGAATCCTGCTGAATGTTGTCCAATGTGAGAGGTCAGATCATTTGGCTGGCCCCTCATGAAGAGTGTATCCTATTTCCCTAAATCTCATCTGAGGGGTTTTTCCAAGGCGGGTCTGTAAATGGACGGGAAGGATTACATTGTAAAAAGAAACTGGGAAGACATTTGCGGGGTGTTAATGGCGATGTCAAACAATTAAAGAAGCAAACCAATAAATCATCAATGTCACCCAGGTACAATTAGTGACATGATGATTCAAATTTTATAACATGAAGGAACAAGGCACTTAGGAATGCCAGAGACTAATTTTGGTTGAAAATATGCTGCAGACTCCTGAAAAGAAGTTTACTTTGGATATTTTCTAGTCCAGTGAAATTTAGGTATCATGGTTGAATTTTTTCCCAGTCAGGTTTTTCCTTTGGATTCTATTTTTTTTTCTTCTTCTCAAAAGGAAATAGAAAATAAACATCTGACCTTAGCATAGTTAACCTAAAATAAAATAATGTGTGGAATGAGAATCAGATAAATAAATCAGGTGTGTATATTCTTAAACAAAATTGCAAATTTGTACACATGATACAATATGACTTAAAACAATGAAATGAATTAAAAGGTACTCAAATGATGAAATTTTGAGCAGATTGTACAAAATTTAAAGTAAATTACTAAAAGAAAATGTAAAACCAAAAATTAGTCCTATATATCTCATATCTTTAGCAGTGGTTAAAGCTTGAGAACAGTGGATCAGAGAGTACGTATATCTGTCTTATGCACTGAGTGTTGTTGATTGTGGATTGCTTTGCATAATATTGTGCTTCTCAGAGACACTATGATTATTTTGTATGGCAGGAGAAACAGGTTTTTGTTGAAGAAGAATCTCAGTAACTATGTCTCCCAAGTTTATTTTACTTCTGTCACTGAACAGGATAGTTCCTATAAGATCATAGTTGAATGGATTGGTCAAGGGAACAAAAAGATAACTTATTCAAAATGCAAGCTTTAATTTGTATTTATTTGCTGATGGTGGAATGACTCATATATTGTTTGGGAAAATAGACCTATAGGAACCATCTGCCCTCTGAACACTTATGAACACAAGGGCCCGGCCCCTGTGGCTCAGTGGTTGAGCATCAACCCATGAACCCATTTGGGCTCCATCCCCAGTAGGGGGCATGCAGGAGGCAGCCAATCGATTCTCTCTTACCTTTATCATTGATGTTTCTATTTCTCTCTCTCTCTTCCTCTCTGAAATCAATAAGAACATATTTTTTTCAAAAAAGAACACAAGGACTTCTGAGATACTTCCTTGTGTTTTAGTAATCTATTATTTACTTAATTTCTCCCAGCATCCCTCTCCTTAATTGTAAAATAATACAATAATTTTACTTAAAGAATGAGGGGTGTTAAATGAGATAATGTATGAAAAAGAAAAAGTCCTCTAAAATGTAAAAAAGTACCATGAATACATACTAGGTCTTTGGGGACCCATTTTCTTCTGTTTTCCACTTAGGCTACTGTTCCTATTAACATGCTCTTGATGTTCATTCTTCCCAGATAAGAGGACTGGGAATGGAGGGGAATGCTAATGTTCTTAACTATCTACTTTATTAATTCTGCCAATTGATAAAAATCAAGAACCCTTTAAATGCTCAAATGGATATGTATTTATTAGAAATGTAAATTAATCATTGAAAAATAATCTTTAGTTCATGGAACTATAACTCTGTACCTAGAGTTCTTTTTTAAAGAGGAATTCTATATTAGCCCCTCTTCTCACAATCCAATTGCCCTCAGCTGTTGCCTGAGCTTTCTGTTCATGCTGAGCTTGAAGCCTCTTCGTGGCTGGTACCATGGATCTGTCTCTCACCCAATTGTGTGAGTTGGGCTCTCCCTGGAGAAGAAACCTGAGTCCCCCAAGATATGTGATCAGTGCTGGGGCCCCACCAGCAGGCCAGGGGATCCCAAGGCAGGTGCTGGGCGTAGAGGCCACAGGGGCATAGGCTACCAAGGAGACAGAACTGAACCTCACATCACCCTGCTTGGCCCTGGAGGATGACTGGTTAGCCAGAGACGGGTAAGATTCCTCAGGGAAGGAACAACCTAAGACAGGCACAGTTGCAGAGGGGCCATCAGGAGAGAACTTGGGGTCAACAGAGGTGGGGCACAGACCCTCACCCCCCCTAAGGGGCCTGAACCCTCACCCCTTCTGAGGGAGGTCTCCCGACCCCATGGCTGCTTAGCTTCCCACGCCCAGCTCAGATGGGAACACAGGTGATAGACAGAGACTTGGCCCAGCTCAGATCAGGACCCAGGTAACAGACAGAGACTTGGCCGACAGCAGCTGCCCTATATCTAAATCCAGCCTAGCACCAGGAATGCTCAGGGCCTACTCAAGATGCAAATAATCCTTTCCACTAATATTTACAGGGTAAACTAAGATTGTTGGTAGAGTATTAAATTTGACAGTAAAATAGTAATCAAGTTTTTAGATTAATTTAAATAGGCTAATTGAAATAAGTGAATATTCAAGAAAATTTACTTGTACTGGACAAAAAGCTGTTCCTAAAGTAGTAACTAAAATCTCTATTGGTAGTTCATCTCATGGTAAAATTCCTGAACATGCAATGAACCTAAAGCAGTCATATTTTTGTTCAAAAAGTTAAAATTTAAAGTTATCAAGACTGCATTATAAAAATTACAAAAGCCTCCATTAATCAAAAAAAGGGGGGATAGTAGGGTAATATCATGTAAGGAAAAATATTCTATAAGTAAATTACATCTAGAAAATTCTTACTTTACAAAATTCATTTTCATTTGTAATGCTAACAGCAAGACACCCATGAAAAATACACATGGTTTCTAAATAAGACAAAGGAAAATCATTTGGGCAAAAATAAAAAGGATCCCAAATCAATTATATAGAAAAGATTCCTTTATTAATTTTTGGAAAAATCAACTTTCTGATACCACATAACTATTTGACAATAGAAGAGCTTTTCTGTACAATAAGTTTTAAAGATTTTAACTGATTGAAATAAAAATAGTAAAGAAATAGTGAGAGAGCCTCCATAAACAATGCATATGGTGAATAAAGCTATGAGGAAGAAAGTCCACTTACATTGGCCTTTAAAAAGTAGGCCTGCCCTGGCTGGTGTGGCTCAGTTGGTTGGGCATCATCCCATGCACCAGAACGTTGCTGGTTCAGTTCTGGTCAGGGCACATGCCTGGGTTGTCAGGAGAGTCCCTGTTAGGGGTGTGCAGGAGACAGTCAATCAATGTTTCTCTCTCACATAGATATTTCTCTTTCTTTCTTTGCCTTCCTTTCTCTCTAAAAGTCATAAAAAATTTTAAGTAGGCCTGACAGTGACCACTGTGCTGCAGTTCAGTGGCACTTTTGTTGTGGTTGTTTTTAGATGGAGAAGGGAATGATCACTAACAGAACTTATGTAAAACATTCCTGCAGAAGTCAAAGTCAAGATGGGCTTAATTTATTCTGACAATTGATGTAGCTACGTAAACATCTCTTAAATTATTCATCTTTTCAATAGAAAACTCCCCCGTGGAGAACTCAGGATTGACGTATTAGACCCAAGTTAATTCAAATACAAATTTATTTAAAAAGTAAACACACAAAGTAAGTCATGTTCTTGCATAGGTCTTCAGTACAAAAGAAAAGACTCTCTGCTTTAAGAAAATGTCTACATCTATATAAAAATCAAAATAAAAAGTGATATTTTTTCCTGACCTGGCTGTTGAAGAATCCTTTTAATGAATTCAGCTTTGTTTCATAAATAATGCAGTACTTTTTTTGCGATGAGGTGAACCTAATCAGATAACCAGTGAGATGAGGTATTGCTAGAAGATTCTTACTATTACCAGGAATGAACAACAGCTATTCATTTTCCGAGTGGAGGGCTGTGCATGGTAATAGCTTCAGTAAATCACCAGAAGTGCCAGCAGTCCTTTTCTTGGAAGGGTTGAGATTCTGGTAATTAACATGGAGCCTCTTTTCCTAAGCCTCATGGTTTTGCAGCCTTGGAGCACAAGGCATACTAAAGGTTTTTACTTTCCTTTTTACTACTTAGGTCTCATTTTGAGAGTTCAGTGCGGACTTACATTTGGCTTCTGATTTGACAAAAAAAAAAAGGGGGGGGGTGGGGAGAGAGAGAAAAAAACATTTTTGTAGTTGGTGACCTTTGAAAGTGCATGCCATTCATTTAAATGACAGTGAGGTCCTGAGTGAATAAAACATCAGGAAAGAAGGGCTGAGGACCAGCTGGAGGCCAGCTGTGCAGACCAGAACTTTGACACAGAAGTGAGCCCATTGTGGAAGTTCTTACTGAATGTGGACCATAGTTTTCCATAGTTTGTGCTTTCACCTCAGGCATTTATTTTGATAGCTCCAAAGCCTAAAAGGGAAAGATCAAGTTTTATGAAATTACCTCTCCTGAGAAGGCAGATATCCTGGGATGCTTTTTTAAAAATATATTCTTTTTATTGATTTCAGAAAGGAAGGGAAAGGGAGAGGGAGAGTAAAGGGGGGGGGGAGGGAGGAGAGAGAGAGAAAGAGAAAGAGAGAGAGAGAGAGAGAGAATCATTGATCAGCTGCCTCTTGCACACCCCCTACTGGGGATCAAGCCTGCAACTCGGGTTGTGCCCTGACCTGGAATTGAACTGTGACCTCCCAACCTCAACCATTGAGCCACGCCTGCTGGGATCCCAGAATGCTTTTTATTATCACTTTGTCATCTGGAAAACAATGAGAATTACTCTCACCATGTTCACTGGACAACTCTTAAATCATCTGGCAATCACAGAGTTTGTTCAACATAAAAAAAGAAAGTTTCTTTGGAAGAATTTGAACCCTGGCTATAATGTGCTCTCCATAACCACTTCCAAAATAACTGCTAGATACAAGTTTCCCAGGAGATTTCTGGGCATGGAGTGAATGGGGGGATACAAGAGCATTTTATTTTTGCCTCTCATCATAGCTCTGGTACCCTGTAGGGGCATCACAGAGAGAGCACCAGACACTCACCATGCCTTTGGAACTGGGAGATTGGGTGTTAGGGGACTGTAGCAGGGACCCTGGAGTTGTCTTTGCTAATTAAGAAGTCACCAAAGAGAAGCAAACACAGCGCTTGTCTGGCCTGAGATGTTTACTTTTCCCCAACTTCCTCTTATAGTACAGCTTTCCCTATAGCCTTCAACGTTATTGTAAATAATTAGGGCTTTTAAGCTTTAAGAAGGTGTTATATTCATTTGAATTGATTCTATTCCTTGTCAATCCAGAGACAGAGAAACATCAATCAGAAAGTCAAACCTCAAGGAAGGTAGGGGAGGGTGGGGGTAGGGGGAGAGATCAACCAAAGGACTTATATGCATGCATGTAAGCCTAATCAATGGACACAGACAACAAGGGAGTGGGGGCATGAATGGGAGGTGGGGGGTAATGGGGGAATAAGGACACATATGTAACACCTTAATCAATAAAGAAATTTTTTAAAAAAAGGAGCATTACCCAGAATGTCTTCTTAACAATACTAGTTCTGAGGGAGTTCATAGCTGGTCAGTGAGGGAGTAGGGAAGGGAGGATGACATTGGCAAATAAACTCCGGACACTCTGGTTAAGCAATGATTTGGGGGGGAAAAGTGGAGCAACTTGTCTTTTTGGCCTTTTAATAGCCACCCCTTCAAAGCAAAGATTTGAAAAAGAAAGTGATGCAACTTGTCTTTCTGGCCTTTTAATAGCAACTAATCTTAGAATGGACAGAACAGGGTGGGAGGGGCAAGTATGGCATTTGATTGTCAGGGGACTTTACAAGGACAGATCCTATTTTTATTACTTGGGCATGACCGTGGCTTTCTTACATTAAAAGCCAGCTCCAGAGGCTTATTCAAAGTGCTCTGGGTGACAGAGATAGAACCTCTTAGACTGCTAAATATGTCTACTAAATGTAGCAGAAACGGCTAAGTCATGTAGCTGTGCTCACTTGCCTTCTTTATAGTTTCATGTGAAGGAAATAAATTGATTCCCTTTCTTCTTTAATCAGCACAAATTTGGTTTATTGATGCATACCCGATCCTTTAATTTGCTTTGAACATGAGAAATGTTATTTTCAAATTATTGTGCACTAGTTAATTTTTTTAGTGTTTGTCAGGATTTTTATTCTGAGATCCATATCAGGCCAGATGGGAGCACATTACAGAAAGAGGGGGAGATCAGATAAAATGGAAAAAGAGAGTCAACATGGGTGGTTATTTGGGGATAAAGTTTATTTTTATGGGGAGACATTATGTATATCCTTTTCTCTAAAGTCTAACTAATGCTCCAGTTCAAAGGTGTTTATGCAGATTTCTCACCCAGGAACTCCCAATGCTGTGGAAATAGTGGGCACTGTACAGGCAGTAGTCCCACCAGGAGAGAAACTCAGCACCTGAGGCAAAGAGGATTTTCTACTAAAGGAAGTTGAAAGTAATTTTAGTCTCTAAAGGACTAAAATTTATTTAATTCCAACAGATTCACATACTATTTATTTTTTTGCATTGTTTGGGAGTTATTTACTAATACCACTAAATGTCAAATATTTGCTTCCCTGCCTTATTTATGTGCTCACATCTGCAAGAAGAGTTGATCATTAAGATTTGGCATAAGAAAGAAAAACAAAGCTGGGAAAATCATGCTTCCCCATTTCAAATAATGTTAGAAAGTTATAGTAATCAAAACAGTATGACAGTTTTTATTTTAAAATAAGATATACTGATCAATTAAAGCTAATAAACCCACACATCTATGGTCAATTAATTTGCTACAAAGGAACAAGGTATACACAATGTGGAAAGGACAGTCTTTTCAATGAATGGTACTGGGAAAATTGGACAGCACATACAAAAGAATGAAACTGGTCTATTATTTTACAACATACACAAAATTAACAACATGAATTGAAAACTTGAATATAAGACCAGAAACCAGGAAACTCCTAGAAGAAAACATAAGCTCCTTGACATCATTCTTGGCAGTGATTTTTTTGGATTTGACAGCAAAAGCAAACGCAATGCTAGTAAAAAACAAGTGGGACTACACAAAACTAAAAAGTTTCTACACAGCAAAGGACACCATCAATAAAATGAAAAGGCAACCTTCAGAATGGAAGAAAATATTTACAAGTCATGTATCTGATAAGGATTTGCTATCCAAAAACTATAAAGCTCTCATACAACTCAAGAACAAACAAAAAGCCCAACTGGGCAGAGACTCTGAATAAACATTTCCAAAGAAGACAAACAGATGGACAACGGGTACATGAAGAGATGCACAACATTATTAATCATCAAGGAACAAAACTATAATGAGGTATAACCTCCCATCAATTACGATGGCTAATATTTTTTAATCATTTATTTTTCAATTAAAGTTGACATATAATACTACATTAGTTTCAGGTGTACAATCCAGATACATTAGATAACTTACTGATTATCCTGATAAATCTCGTACTCATCTGACACCATACATGTCATTACAATATTATTGACTATTTCCTATGCTATACTTTATATCCCTATGACTATTCTGTAACTACAACTTTATACTTCTTAATCCCTTCACCTTTTTCACCCATTCCCCCAAGTCCCTATCTGGCAACTGTGACAATATTCTCTGTATCTATCAGTCTGTTTCTGCTCTATTTGTTCATTTATTTTGTATTTTAGATTCAATTGTTGATAGATATGTATGTACTGTCATTCATATTTTTTATCTTTTTTTAATGAAAATCCTTTAATA
This sequence comes from Corynorhinus townsendii, assembly GCA_026230045.1. NCBI lineage: Eukaryota > Metazoa > Chordata > Mammalia > Chiroptera > Vespertilionidae > Corynorhinus > Corynorhinus townsendii. The sequence continues at coordinate 181,743,327 of JAPDVU010000003.1, forward strand.
TTTTTTGTAATACTGGTTTGGTGATGAACCCTTTAGCTTTTTCTTGTCTAGGAAGCTTTTTATATGTCCTTTGATTCTAAATAACGTTGCTGAAAAGAGGTTGAAGGTCCTTGCATTTCATCGCTGAAGATTTGTTATAATTTTTATGTGGTTGTGGGAGGATGCGAGTACCACATGTACCTATGCTGCCACCTTGACCAGAAGCCTAGAATGGCTAATATTAAAAAACAACAATAAAGAAATAACAAGTGTTGGTAAGAATGTAGAGAAAAGGAAATGTAAATTAGTGCAGCCATTATGTAAAATATAATGGAGGTTCCTCAAAAAATTAAAATTAGAACTACCACATGATCCAGCAATTCCAGTTATTGGACTATATCTGAAGGAAATGAGAACACTATATCCAAAGTCATCTGCAATCTCATATTCATAGCAGCATTATTTACCAAAACCAAGACATGAAAACAGAAGGGTGTAAGGAAGTTGTGGTGTGTATTTATACACAGTGGAATATTATTCAGCCATAAAAAGGAAGGAAATCTTGCTACTTGTGACAACATAGCATGATGCTAAGTGAAGTAAGTCAGAGAAAGACAAATATAGCAGATCTTGCATAACATAATTTCATTCAGTGAGGTTTAGTAATAATGCTAATGAATACCTTGGGAACTTAACTCTTATTTATAGCAATTGTCCTGTGGTAAAATAGATTTCATTATAAAGTTGCAGAACTGATTGACAATGTTAAATGAGGGTGTTATTGTACTGTATGATCTTACCTATATGTGAAATCTAAAATAGATTTAAAAACTAAAATAAAACGAAACAAAACCATAGGAAACAAAATCCATGGTTGATTACCAGAGCTGGGGAATTGGATGAAGGTGGTGAAAAGGTACAAGCTTCCAGTTATAAGATAAATGAGATCTAGGGATATAATATACAAAATGATGACTATAGCTAATAACATGGCTATTTGGTGCATATGAAAGTTGTTAAGTGAGTATATCCTAAGAGTTCTCTTCATAAGGATGAAAACATTTTTTTTGTGTGTGTATTTATATGAGACTAGAGGCCTGGTGCATGAAATTCGTGTACGGGTAGGGTCCCTAGGCCTGGCTGGCAATCAGGGCTGATTGGGGCCTTCCAGCTGCTGGCCAGGGCCTCCCTTCCCCGGCTGCCAGCTGCTGGCTCAGGCCTTCCTTTGCTCTGCGCCACCCCCTGGTGGTCAGCGCACATCATAGCGAGCAATTGAACTCGCGGTTTCTTGTTTGAATTCCCGAGGGGACACTTTGCATATCAGCCATATATATATGATGGATGTCAGCTAAACTTATTGTGGCAGTAATTTCACAATATATGTTAGTCAAATTCTTACACTGTATACCTTAAACTTATGCAGTGCTTTATGTCAATTATATCTCAACAAAATTGCATTAAAAAAGATTTGGCATAGACATACCATTAAAATAAAGGAAGAATTCAGTGTTTCTTTTTGGTTGTGGCATATGTGGGGGAGGCAGAAAGTAGAACAAGCAAACTGTTCAACTTAGAAGTTTTTGAACACTCATGGCTTAATATTTTAAATGTTTCAGGCTATATCCACGCCATGCAAGTGCCCTGAACAACCTTGGAACACTAACAAGGAACACAGCAGAGGCAAAGATGTACTATCAGAGGGCTCTCCAGCTAAATCCACAGCACAACCGGGCTCTGTTCAATCTTGGGAATCTCCTTAAGTAAGTAGAATGTGTACCTTTGACCAGGTGGCCTTGTAATTTCCCGAAATCCTTTTCTTCTCAACACTTGGTTATGCTGTTGTCTTCTCTTCCAAGAGTGAAATAATTAGAGATTTGAAGCTTTGGAAAGATGCAATACTCATCTGAATTAATTCTGTCCCTTATCAGTCAAAAAGAGTATTTTCCAAAGTGTCTTTCTGGAAGTATTAGTTCTGGGAGCTGCTCATAAATTGTCTGTAGCGAGGTGAGATTAGGAAGGGATTACATGGTCAAATGAATTTAGGAAATACTGAGTTAAGTTAAATATAGTTCCTTAAAAAAAAAAATAGCTCGTTTTTGCCCTAACTAGTTTGGCTCAATGGATAGAGTGTCAGCCCAAGGACTGAAGGGTCCTGGTTAAATTCTGGTCAAGGGCACATACCTCGGTTGCAGGCTCAATTCCTGGCCCTGGGTGGCAGGGTGCAAGCGGGAGGCAACCAGTAGATGTGTTTCTCTCACATCGATGTTTCTCTCCCCCCCCCCCCCTACCTTCCACTCTCTCTAAGACTCAATGGAAAAAATATCCTCAGGTGAGGATTATCAAAAAGGGAGAGAGAGAGAGAGAGAGAGAGAGAATAAATGTCCTTCAAAAAAATATAGTTCCTTTATTGCAAAAATTTCTAATATGCTAAACGCCCTGTGAATCCTCAAACAGGGAATATGGAATACAGCATTTTCCAAGTCACTCTTTTTTTGGTAAGGCATTTCCAATGTATTTAATGAATATACTTTTGGCAAAGTGCTGGTCTAGGGAAAGCAATCTGTCCTAAAGGTGTAACTAAATGGCGTAACTACAACTCGTGCCCACTTGTACTCCAGGTAAGAAACACAGTGAGGGATACCTGGAATTAGTAGTGATTAGCGTAACTCTTGCTCCCAGGCATAATCACTGGTGTTGGCTTTTCCCTCACTGCCCTATGAAAGGTTAATAGTGCAATTAGTATCACCAGAGACTAACACACCAAGGGGTACTTTGGCCTCGTGTATTGTTATTAATAGGAAGGCTAAGCATGTCGGTGATGGTACTGGCAATGATCGTGGAAAATGGTGGTGGCTCTGGAATTTAACTTCTAAACTTAAAAAAAAAGGTTGAAATGGAAATTAAAAGGCAAAAATGGTTGGAATCAGACTACAGTGCTGTGTTTATCTGTACTTGTTAGGATGCTGACCATCTATACCCTTTCTTAATTGGCTTCCATGCCTCTAAACTTCTAGAGAGGCTAATGGTGTGTTTTCTTCCTTTATTCTCTCCCTAACAGGATTGTTTTTCATCGCCTCAGTAACTTTTATGATGCACCTTCTTCACTTTCCTGTTTACTCCTTGAATGTTATATATGCACATAGATATTAGTACTAACAACCTCCCTTTAAAAACAAGAACAAATCAAATGTTTTGGGAGAAATGAGTTCTAATTATTGTAGATAACAAGTTACAGGTTGATAGTGTGTTTTACTTTACTATTTTTATGAGCTCTTTTTTTATTTATGTGAAGTTCTAAGGACTCATTTTTAATGTCATTGTTACATCTGTATGTATCTTTACTTAGGGCCCAAATAACTTCAGTCTGGGTGCAAGCCTGTCAGTGTCTTTTGGGTTACATGGATTATATATTATTGAGTTCAAAAATCACATTGATGAGTATTTTTCCCAAAAACAGAGCTTTAAAAGCCTGTCTATGAAATGATGGTCCCTGTTAGGAGTGACATCCTGCGGTTATGATTATCTTATTGTGCTGAATGTGCCTGTACTTGAAAAAGAAGGCAGAGAGTCTTTTAAATTTCATCCTGTCAAGACCTGAACAAGAGATATGCACTCTAACCTTCTATTTTCAATTCCCATAAGAGTGCCACTGACTATTATTTTGAATTAGTATATGTGAGTTAAAAGGACAAGGACATATTTTTTGGAGCATGGTAATGACTGCTTTTCACAGTAAGAGGGATACCTAACATAGGATTGTTTCTCTTTCAGTAAAATCAACTCTTGATGATTATCCAAACAAATAACCATGTTTTACATTTGTATAGGACTGTAGTTTTCTAAGTGCTTTTTTATGGGGCCCTCTCAGTGATTAAAGTAGATGTGGAAGAAGAGGGAAGGAAAGTCCTAAGGCAGTGGTTCTCAACCTTTCTAATGCCACGAGCCTTCAATACAGTTCCTCCTGTGGTGGTGACCCCCAACCATAAAATTATTTTCGTTGCTACTTCATAACTGTAGTTTTGCTACTGTTTTAAATCGTAATGTAAATATCTGTGTTTTCCGATGGTCTTAGGCGACCCTGCTAGCGGTTCTCAACCTGTGGGTCATGACCCACAGGTTGAGAACCGCTGCTGTAGAGCCTAAGACCATCGGAAACCACAGATATTTACATCGTGATTCATTAACAGTAGCAAAATTACAGTTATGAAGTAGCAACGAAAATAATTTTATGGTTGGGGGTCACCACCACAGGAGGAACTGTATTGAAGGCTCGCGGCATTAGGAAGGGTGAGACCCACTGTTCTAAGGGGTTAAGTGTCTGTACAAAGCCACCCTTGTTTACCTTCTGCTCTTTCACATTATACCAGAGAGCAAGGTGGCTATATATGTGTATATTATTCTTAGTTTCCAGTAGAATAAAGTCATCATAATAGCTAACATTTATATAATACTTTCCAGTTTATAGGTGTGTTTTTATATCCATTATTTAATTTAATCTTGCAAACAACCTATTGTGAGAGGTATTATTATCCTCATCCCCATTTTACAGATGAGAAAACCAAGGTTTGGCGATCTCTTCTGATCTTGGCCTAGGCTGTGGCAGACCTAGGATTGAATTCCTTGCCCTTGGACTTTGTCCTGTTCATTTTCCATTACTCATGCTGCTCAGATGGCTCTTCTATCCAAACGTTACTTAGTATTTAGCTATTTAATGGTATACAATTGCCTCTTAAGAGGAAGGTCATTCCTGTTTTTCTTAATCAAACAGTAAAGGCTGTTTACGCTATATCCCTCCATAGCAGAGAGAGGTGGCTCAGAAAACAACAGAGTTAATCCACATTTAGGTAACTCCAACTTTTACTTTTGCCTTCCTTAGTATTTTTCTGCTAAGTAGCCATGATCAAAGGCAAAAAGAGGATAAAAAAATTATAAATTCGGTTTGATTGACTCATTTTTCTATTTATTTATTTCTCATTATGCAGGTAACTTTTAAAATTGTACCTTTTTTGTAATAGAGAACTTAATGGTCATTCTAAGAACCCAAGTTATCTCTTTAGATATGAACAGTTTAGATTTGTTCCTTAGCAGGGAAAGACCTGGGAATAGAAGACCTGGAAAATGAACCTAGATCTGTCTGACCCAGTATCCTTGCCCCTCATCACCACACTTGACTGCCCCCTTGTGGTTCACCTCAAAATTGGGATACAGCCTAAGGCAGCACTGCCAAACAAAAATTAGTCAGAATCTGTAACTTAAAATTTTCAAGAGGCAATATTTCAAAACCTAACAAGGTGAAATTAATCTTAATAATATATTTTATCAAACCTCAATGTATCTAAACTATTATCATTTCAACACGTAATTAATCTTAAAAATTATTTTTTAAATTGAACATTTAAAAATATTAATGAGAGAGTATACTTTCCTTTATATAATTAATCTTTGAAATCCAGTGTATATTTTACAGGACATCTCAGGCTACTCATAATTCAAGGTATCAACAGCCAAATGTAGTTAGTGGCTATTATATTGGACAGCCAGACCTTAATTAATGACCTTGACTTAGAGAGAAACCTGAGTCTTTTCCAGGACAGAAGTCCTAAATAAGATGTGATTCTTTTACAGCATCTCAGAAATCTTATGGCACTAGGACAAATTTCACTTGAATTCTTGGAATTATATGATGAAGTTTTCGACCCGTTCCTAGCAGTAGATTTCACTGAGTGTACTGAGTGTTAATCAAATATATTTGGCCTCTTTCAAGACCATTTTACTGGACTTTGAAGTTAATCTGTAATGAGTCTGTGCAGCACATTTACAGTGTGACAAATTGATAAAGAGCAGCTTTCCATGCCAGCATTCTTAATTTATATTAATTATTGTTGGCCTTGCTTGGAACTGAACATGTAAAAGAAAATAGACAAAATTAGCATAACCCTTTTATGGATGAAAGAATAAAAGTCCCTGATGGCTCAAAAGAGTATAACAGAATATTTAAATTCCGGGCTTGAATTAAATAGTTGTGCTGTTTGAAACACAATATGAAAAGAACTTCTTAAAAAAATCGTATCATACCTCCCTTCCAAAAATCATATTATTGCCTAAAGTACCCTCTATTCATATGATTGGCTGTAGGAATTACATGGGTATTACAATAAATCTTATAATTAAAACTCAGAAGACAAGAAATAGAATGTCCAATAATTGAACTATGTAGGAGATGAATTTGATAACAGCATACATTTGATTTTCTTCAGTCCAATCCTTTAGAAAATTGAATATCTAAAGAATAAAATAACACAAAAAGAAGGGCAAGTAACCATTATCTTTGAAATAAATTTAAATGTTAATAATGCATTTTCTTATGATTTGATACTAATCACTCCACCTTTTATTTCACAAAAAGGTCGTTTATACACTCAAGATAGTAGTATTTCCCTTCACTACTCTTTAATTGAGGCCCCAGAGAATCCAAAATGCCAGCCCACTGTATAAAGAAAAATGTTTTGAGGTTCTTTCCACCACATTAGGATGTCAAGTTCTGCATTCTCCCCTGGAGTGAAATCTTACTCCTCACCCCAGAGTGACCTATGTGTATCCAGGTTACCTCCAGCTTTACTTACCTGTAGTCCCAACCCCGTTACAGTTTCTCCCCTTCATCTTTATCCAACTCTTACCCATCTCTGTCCAGGTCTCCTTCCCCAGCTCTTTAGAAGCCCAGTCCAGCATCTCATGTACTCCATCTCCATCCTCATCACTGCCAACTCACCGTTTTTGGTACATTCTCCCATCATCCTCAGGGACTTGAGCACCAGAGCAATGACTTTCTCTTGCTCCCAACCTATGCTGCCCTTTTTAGCAAATTGAAGTATTACATTGACCTCCCGGTTTCTCTGCTGCCTTCATTCCAGGGCCCTCCAGTTCTGCTCTGCCTTTTTATTCTTTAATACCTGAGTTCTGAAATGTTCCTCCTTGATCTTAACCTCTTACCCTTCCCATTCTCCTCTCTGTCACGCCTACTGGCCTGTTGACCGGGTCATGGTTATGGTCTGCTGCTTCCCAACTTTGCTCTGTGCTGAGTTGTCTTCTTTTAAGACCTTCATGTTGACATGCCTTCCATGACAAGTTTATTCTCCTCATTGCTGCTGGCCCTGCATTGAAACAACAAACCATTGTTAGAATCTCTGTTCTCATGTTCATAATTTATAATCCCATCTCTAATTTATCTGATCTATTTCAGTAATGTATGTGACATCAACTTAGACCTCTTCATATCTTAATATTTGCCTGACTAGACCCCTGACCTAAGGTACCCCAATTGCCTGCATTTCGTTTTCCCTAAATCAGTATTTCTCAACTTTTTTCATTATCACCCATCCTTTTTAAGCATTTTTTTTTCTAATTACCCTCCACCCCAATGTAAAACTCAAGAATAAGATTTGTACGTGGGGTTGAGCACTGGGAGACAACAAATCACTGTAATATCTAAGATGATTTTTCACTGTACCCCCTGTTGTCCAAGAAGCAATTTTCACCCCTGCCCTTGACCCTCCTCTACTCTAAAACACAACTCTGAGTTGAATTGGGACTCTTACAAAACTCTGAAGATAGCATTGTGGAAAACAACAGGATGAGGTGGGGGGTGAGAGTTGTTAGAGATTCATCCTTTATGATCTTATAATATCTCCCAAATATTTTCTGTCTTCCTGATACATGTATTCTTTGCTCTCCTCCTCAGTGTCCTTTCCTATCCCCAGAAGATAACATCATCCCTTACTTTTACTGACAGTATTCAAGTCACTGAGGGTTAATTTTTGCAGCTTTCCTTCTGCGTACCTCAAACCCACTTCTTTTGTTCTTTCATGGGAGGATGAATTGTGCCGCCTCTTTCATGTTTTATGTTTAGATGTTTTTTTAAAATTGAGGCATAACTAACAAGCAAAACATTGCACAAATCTTAAGTGTTCGGTGTAATGAGTTTTGACAGTTTTACGTGCTCTTGTAATCACCCCCAAAATAAACACATAGAATATCACCATCACCCCAAGAAACATCCCTCGTGCTTCTGTTGAGTAATGTTCCCTTCCCGTGAGGCAATCATTATTTTGATTTTTTTTACCATAAACTAGTTTAGCCTGTTTTAGAACTTCATTTACAGGTGATCATTTACTATGTACTTTTTTGCAGTTTGGATAGTTTTCTTAGCATAAGTTTTTGAGGCTTAGCCAGGTTTTTACATGTTACATTTTTTAATGCTCAGTAGTATCCCATTGTATATACATGAAGTACTTTGTAATTTTTCATGCATGGATACTTGGTTTGTTTACAGGTTTGAGTTATTATGAATATCCATGTTGTGAATATTTACATCCCAGTCTTTTATGTTCATTTTTTGTGGTAAATATCTAGGAGTAGAATTGTGGATAATTGTATCTTTAATGTTTTAAGAAACTGCCAAACAGTTCTTTAAAGTAATTGTACCACATTTCAGTCTAACAAGGGTGAGCGATCCCTTTGCTTCACACCCTAACATTTGGTGTTGTCAGTGTTTTTTATTTCAGCCCTCGGTAGTCATTAGTGTAAAACCCACATGTGTTATTGATTCTGTTTCTTTCCTGTCCTCCCATCCATTATCAGGAGTTCTCTCTTGAGTCTTCAGATTCTTCCCATTCCAAACTTATGACCCTCGGGACTCTTTCTGGGTTTAGCTACTCTCGCCAGTTGTTCTCCTAACCCCTTCCTTTCTCTGATCAAATTGACAAGAGGAATGCTTAGCACATGGTGCTCCTCCTCCCTCCCACCTGTCATTCGACATTCCAGTGGAGCTGCGGTCTTGAGCATCAGCTCTGAATTTCCAAGGTTCTCTCGGCTCTCGTTCCCCTTGGTTCCTCTGAAGTGAATATGACACCATTGACCGCCTTCCACTGCGTTTGCAGCTCCTTAGTTCATTGCTGTATAACAACACATTATTTTTCTCTTCTGTTTCCAATATCTGCTGTTCTGCCCCCTCCCTTGAAATTTAGGGCACCTGAGAAATGCATTGATTATGCATTACAGACACACATGCAGTCCAAATGCCATGGCATCCAGGACTTTTCACAATCCTGCCATCTTCCTCCCTTTCTTCTCTTTCACATTGTGTGAATCCAGAGGCTGGGCCAACCTGAAAACTTGCCAGCGTATAAGAAATACACATTTGCAAACTACATTTGAGAAACACATTATAAAGGTTTTAAAGCGAGAACTCTTGTAGTTCATCTGATATATGTTTTATTCTCATTTTTATAATCTTATATTCAGTGTCTTACAAAACGGAGTTATCTGGGAAATGATGAGAATGTTTACCTACTTCCTCAGGATTTGGGAGTTATTTGTATATAAACACATTGCTGACTGTGAAAATATTTTTTCTAAGTATCTCTCCCCTACCAAAACTCTGCTCATTCAAACTGTGATTACTAAAGAACTGGGCATGAGTAAGTTGTTTTAAGTCCACAGTGTGGTTTGCAAGGAAAGGTCCCTCTTCTCATTCCTCTTGGCCCTGATGGCTGCAGTAAACCCTGCTGAGGCCAGGAGATAGCCCTGCACAGGAAGCACTATGCTGGAGAGCATGCTTTAAGGATCCGCTGGTTTTGTTTAGATTCCCTTGAAGAAATTGGACTGTCATCATTTTCTTTCCTTGCATACATATTTCTGACAGAGCGTAACTGAACAGGCTGGACTGCTTTGTGAAGGACAGGAGTTTTCAGCAGGCTCCTCTGTCCAGAAAAGCACTTGTCCCCCTCCGTAACCCTCATCATCTTTTCCAGCTGCATCTCTGATTACCAGTCCCCTTATCCTGTGCTGGGGAATGACTTGGAACAACTCTTGATAGAAATGTAGCTTAAAGAAGGTACAAATCAATTAAAAGAGAAATGAGGGTTCCTTGCTGGCCTGGCTCAGTAGTTGAGCATGGACCTATGAACCAGGAGGTCCAGGTTTGGTTCCCGGTCAAGGGCACATACCTGGTTGCGGCTCCATCCCCTGTTGGGGGCGTGCAGGAGGCAGCCAATCAATGATTCTCTCTTATCATTAATGTTTCTATCTCTCCCTCTTCCTTCCTCTCTGAAATCAATAAAACTATATTTTTTAAAAAGAGAGAGAAATCAGGGTAATCACTGGAAATGTCTTCTTGCACATATCATCCTACTTTAGGGGACCAGGCACCTCAACTTTCGATCTTAAATCCTGTAGGAAATCAGCTCTCCCTGACACGGTGATTGAATGTGGAACGTAAGTTGCTAGAGATTATTTAAAGGCTTTCAGACCTAAAACTGCTAGAGAGTCCAGGAGGAGAAGTGGAAGGACAGGAAGAGGAAGGCCTGGTCTGTGTGTTTCCTTAGCCCCACACCTGCCTGTGGCCCACAGGGTCTGTCCAGGAAGCGCTGTGGGGAGGTGAAGCTTGACTCAAAGGCTCCCTCCCTTCTTCGTGACCCCTCACCAATTCTGCCAGCCTCCTTCCCAGACTCCCCTCCCTCGAGCAGGCCCGCTGGCAGCATTGCTGGGCTCTCTGCTCTCAACCTTTCTGCTGCCTCTCCTTCTCTAAGTGAAAAGAGCACTAGTGACTGACAATTGAATGACAAATCACAGAGTGCTCCTCCTGACTCAAGAACCTGCCCCCTCTGCCACACTCACCACAGGCCCAGCAGCTATAGGCCTCAGTGAGTTTGCGTCTCAGTTTCCCAGGTAGTAGCCTGCAACCTTAGGAAAACGACTTCACTTGCATTGCCTCCCATTACTCATTTATACATGAAAATAATACTAGTAACTACATCCTTTGTAAGTACTAAACACGAGAATGCATGGAAGTACTTAACATAGGACCTAGCCCCCAATAAAGATGAAATAAGTTTTAGCGGTTTTTAATTATTACTGGCCCAGGGACATAATTTCTCACTTCTAATTTGAAGCTGAACTTCTTAGTATAAAATTAATTATGAATGAGAAGTAGGGAATACATTTTCCTCCCCTGCCGATGAGCAGGTCTTAAGGCAATATTCAACCTCCTTGAGTCTCTGTTCACTCTAGCTCAAAATAAGGGCTGGGACCTGGTGATGCTATTAAGCTCTCGAGCTGCAAGAACCCGTGGTTTTTAACGAGGACTCTAAGTTTTTGATCTCTTGACTGAAGTGTCAGTAGAAGAACAAAAAGGAATGTGAAAATCCCTTTTGTCTTCAGAGGCAATCCTTGCATGCGAACAACATCTTGCCTTTGCTGAGACAGCAATCAGAGAGGCTGCCCTAGAAATTCCAGGTGGGACTCTGGGTGGAGGGAGGAAAGGAGGCCATGGACCTAGCATTTCCTGCATCGGCCCACGTGCTAGATGCTCTGATGAGCTCACTGCCCGTGAGCATTTATTTCACCCCCACAGGAACCTGGAGAGGTAGAGATTCACGTGCACATTTCACCGATTGGGCCACTGAGGCTCATTGAGATGGAGTATCTAACCCAAGTCACACAGCGGATGAGGGCGGAGTCGGGATTTAGGCAGCCGTCAGCCTGAGCCTAAAACCAGGGATGTGCCTTCAACTGCACCCTCCACGTGGTCCATTATCTGAGGGGTAAATAAACCTTGGCCAAGTCAGGCTATTCTCAGCTATCCTCTCCTCCAGGCCCCAGCCTAAAAGCATTATTTCCATACCTTCCTTCAAATCACTGAAGAGCTGACCTTATATAAATATTAGCCCGCACTTTGAAGAGATGCTGGCCTGGGACCATTATCCCTATCCCCTCCCAGCCCACCTCCATGCACTTGTGGCTCAGAGCTGGCTCCCTACACGCAGGAGCAAGGCCACCGTGGGACATGCATCCTGCTTCTGGGGTTCAGGGCAGTGGCCGCTCTGAGCTGATGACAAAGAACATCAAGAGCCATTCACAGGAGCGAAGGAGGAGGGGACCCAGGAGGAGCACGTCCTCAGAACCTACCTGTGCTGTGTCTTCACGTGAGCCGTGTCTCCGTCTCTGCTTCCCTGTGACTAGACAACATCAGAACTTTCTGTGGTTCCATCTCCTCCGTGTTCAGCTGGGACACAGGTGTTCAAGACAGCCAAAGCCTGACCACTCACGCACACAGGAGGACACCCCAGCTCTCTCCCGTTGTTGCCCCAGTGCCTGAATCTGATCCTGCAAACCCACCCTGGGGGGAGGGCAGGTGGCCTACTTAATGCTGAGTGTGTTCAAGAAAAAGATTCATTCTTTACCACCACCGCACACTATGAATCAGTCTTCCAGACTGTGTGGCTTCCGTAAAAAGTCAAGCAGAAACACTAGCGTGAACACCAGTAACCTAGATGCAATATTTCCATTGCATCACCCAGAGAGGAGCTCAGTAAACTTGATCATAAAAGAGGCTACAGAGGGGATGCTCCAATTTTTAAATATTTTTAAATATTTACTGTACAGGAAAGATAGTAGTAGAGCCTCAGAAAAATGTATGCTTTGAAAAGATCATCTCTCACCCTAGCTGGTTTGGCTCAGTGGATAGAGCATCAGCCTGCGGACTAAAGGATCCCGGGTTCAATTCCGGTCAAGGGCACGTACATTGTTTGCAGGCTCCTCCTGGCCCAAGCCCTAGTCAGGGCTCGTGTGGGAGGCAACCAATTGATGATTTTCTCTCACATCGATGTTTCTCTCTGTCTTTCCCCCTTTCTTCCACTCTCTAAAAATCAATGGAAAAATATCCTCAGGCGAGGATTTAAAAAAAAAAAAAAAAGAAAAGAAAAGACCATCTCAGTTGGACAGTTACAATTTGACTTTCATGATTCAGTTTTTCAGAAGAGCTGCTAAGTCTATCAGCCAGCTCCCCTCCTCCCCACCACCACATTAAAAAAAAAAAAAATAGTCTTTTTCCTTTGTGAAAGGCATCAGATTTTGGATCCAACAACAACAAACACCCTAACAAAGAAATAGAAATTAAAAGAGCTGCCCTGCACTCCAAGCTCACAACTGTGGTTAATGGGAAATTGTACTACTGCCAAGTGGATTGCCAAATCCATTTATTTCTGTTACTGGCATTTCCTAAATTCTCCCAAAATGTCAATACTTTTTCAAAGCAAGCATCTGCTTTCAGTTTAAATGAATGTGTCATGAGATTTTAGACAGGAGTCCAGGAAGTTTTCTAAATTGACACTTAACAGGTCCTTAATTACTTAAAGAAAACGTGGTGAAGTTTTATTTGCTTTTGCTAAATATCTCTGTCCTTGAGATCGAGCCAGGAAAGTGAGATGGTGCAAATGTTTTTACTTAACACACCAGAGAAGCTGTCTCACTCCTGTAGAACTGAAGGGGAAATTCCCTGTGAAACTACAAATGTTTAATGGCAAGATTTGCACATTATGAACAAGATCTAATTTCTACTTGATGTTTCTCTTATGGAATCAATGATGAAGATGTTATTGGTTCCAGGAACCCCTTCTCAGGAATTTTAGCCTTTTGGAAGTTCCCGGGGGAAACTTAAGAGAGTGGAATTTTGCTTGCAGCATACTAGGAGCTTTTTATTTATATACTAGAGCACGAAATACGTGCACTGGGGAGGGTGTCCCTCAGCCCAGCCTGCACCCTCTCCAATCTGGGACCCCTCGGGCGATGTCCGACTGCAGGTTTGGATTGGGCCTAAACCTGAAGTCGGACATCCCTCTCACAATCCGGGACCACTGGCTCCTAACCGCTCACTCGCCTGCCTGCCTGATTGCTCCCTAACTGCTCCCTTGCCAGCCTGATTGACACCTAACTGCTCCTCTGCCAGCCTGATTGCCCCCAACTACCCTCCCCTGCTGGCCTGATCACCCCCAAGGGCTTATTAGTATAGATATGACCCTTCACAGAAAATTTTACTAACCCTGCTTTACAATAAGGGCTTGACGATTGAATCATTGGGACCAGACACCAAGATTTCCTTTCTTTGAATAGTGGAGGGAATAATTATCTTGTCTTTAAGTTGCCCTGAAATTAAAATGAGATAATGACTTAGAAAAGTATAAAAGCACCATATAAAGACAACTGTCTTTTTCATGTACTGAAAAGACAATAAAGTGGTAAAATGAAAAACACAATTTTTATTCTCCCCCTTTCTTCCTTTACAGCCTTTATTTAAACTTTGAAATTTATAAAAATTTCACTCCCAATTTTCATTTCTTTACATTCAATATTATTTTGTATTGGAACACCCGCCTCCTGGCCAGCCGCTTTGCCAAAGCTGTGGCACTCGCCCTGGAGCCGCCCCTCAGGCAGCCCCTCGCGCCTTTTCTTCCACATTCAGCCTTCATCCATCCCTCTTTCCTGCAGTGCTTGGGCTCCAGGCCCGAAAGAAAAGAACCAAGACCAAGAAGGACAAAGCCCAAAGGAAGTGAGTCTTGAACCCCCACATCCCATTCTCTGGATTTCCTCCTGCACCTCCTCTCTGTGTCACATCTTGAACCGGCACCCTGTGGCCCACCCACATGGCCACCGGGCAGCCTGGTAGAGTTGTTCTCTGCGAAGCTGTGAATCTGTGGCCAGAGGCCTGGTCTGGGTCTCAGCAACCCCATGCCTGCAATCTTCACGGGGCCCCATGGGAGTGGCTAAGCAGGCCCGGCCGCTCCTCCCCTGGGCTGCGATGTTTCCAGGGCCCCACAGGCATGGCTAGGCAGGCTGCTGCCCCTCCTGGGGCCTGCGATGAACCCAGACCCTGCTGGTGGAGTCTGGTGCTGCCCACCCCGCCTCCCAGGGCACTGATGGACTGATATCTTGCCAGCGGCATCTGGTGCTGCCCACCAGGCCTCCCCCAGCCCCTGATGGACCCTGAACCCCAGGGGCAGGCCATGGCCTGCCTAACCTGCCTGCGTATGCAAATTTACCTGCCATCTTTGATGTGTTAGTTTGCATATTTGCTCTGATTGGCTAGTGATGGCTAATTTGCATGTTTCTCTTTGATTAGTGTAGATTAATGTGGATGATGAATATATGGATAGCACAGGAGCTAGGACTTGGATGCAAACTAGAGGACATTCACAGCAGAGCTTCTATGAGAGGGAAAACTGCCTCTTCCCATTGCAGTATTACCCCTCCACTTCTAGCCTCCCCACATCGTTGGCCATCCAGAGGTATCGATCAGCTGGCCACTGTGACCTTTCTCTTTGGCTCAGATTGTCCCAGGAGGTCTTCTTTCTCTCTCCCTCTCTTTTTAAGCTTTCTTAATCCTGTAGCATTTAGCCTTACATCAAGGATCAATTGATCAGGCAAATCCCTCATGGTAGTCAGTGTCTTAAAGCACAGACTGAAGACCACCTTCAACAGAATCACCTGAGGGGTTTATTAAGAATACTGACCCGGCTGGTGTGGTTCAGTGGTTGAGTGCCAACCCATGAACCAGGAGGTCAGGGTTCTATTCCTGGTCAAGGCACATGCCTGGGTTGCAAGCTCAATTTCCAGTAGGGGGCTGCAGGAGGCAGCTGATGAATGATTCTCATCATTGATGTTTCTATCTTTCTGAAATCAATATATATATTTTTGAAAGAATACTGATTCCAGGGCCCTACCCAGGACCTACTGGATCTTATGAGGCCTGGGATCCTGCATTTTACCAAACAATTATTTTTATGCACTAAAATTTGAGAACTATTGACCCACGGGAAAGTGAAGATGGAATATTTTAGGTCATGGAGGATAATCAGTCGTCAGCTGGTGGCTCAGCTGGGAGATAAGGAAGTGCAGGATGCTGAGGGCAAGAGACATTACTTAACCCTGGAACAATCCTACTCCCAGCTAGTTCCCTCACTTATCCAGTTGTCCCTGACAGTTCCATCAGTGCCAGTGGAACCCCTAACAGAAGATCTGACTGTCCTCAGGATCCTTAGTGTGACATGAGTTTCCTCAGGGATTCCGTGCCACGTTGATTCCACAGAAAGTGTGCCCATGGCTAAGTGGACGGGGGTATGTATTGAGGTTGACTTGATCAATGTGTTTACCAGTTATGGATTCCTTCATTCAAGCTTTTTCCATTGAATTCAGAGAAACAGCCTGTGGACTTGGTTACCTAAATCACATACTTGGTCAATTCAGAGCCACATATTCCTTCCCTATTTCCCCCTTTTGAATGGACCTATCAATTCAGTGTAAATGGATAACAGAGTAGCTCTTTGTAGATGGGGTTCACCTCGACAATGGGCTACTGATTTCCCTAAATAGCTTCTTATAGAGCCAAAGCAAATGCATTGGGAAGTTTTACCACTGCCTCCTGCTGGCCCAAGGGTGGTCTGTGCTGTCAGAATACATAGGTAATTCCCATTATTAAGGAGTTACATTGTATCTATCTGAAATTGTCTGCCTCTCTTGTTAGACCTTTTTACTTGGAAATAACTGCTTAAGCCTTTCTTTTCTAAGAAGCTTTCCTGGCTTGGCTGAAGAAGAGGCTCAGAATTGTTCCTGATTCTTTCCTGCCCTTAGCTATCACCCTTAACAATGAAGACCCACTGCTTTGGGTGGGTTCATCATCTGCTGAGTGGACTCTGAACTGTGGGCTGCCATTTAGGCCTCCTCAGCTCGGTGTTTGCCTTGAAACGAGATTTCCAGGATAATGCCTGTTTGTTACCGGTGTTATTTTACATTTCGTACAACACTGTTTGTTGGTGTACTTAATGATGATTATCATATTAAAAATCAATTGTGATATCAGATATCTAATATCACTCTGATATCTAACCTAATTTTTTTTGTGAATGGTTTAAAATGTGAAAGCTATTACTTTTGAGGGAATTTCAAAAACACCACATTCTGCTTGTTTTAAAAATTAATTTTAAGGAAGGGAGAGAGAGTTTTAATGGGTGGTTTTTAGAAACATTAAATGAGTTAATAACAGCCAAAATATGCATAGTACCTACTGTGAGCCTGAGTCACAGGGAGGTTAAATAATTTGCCTAAAGAAACACAGCTAGCAAATGGTAGAAGTAGAGTCCAAACTCAGTCCTGGTTTTTGAGTCTGTGCTTTTAACTACTATGTAGACTTAAGGTAGAGAAGCTGCTTAGCAGTGCTTGGTAAGTAAGAAGTGCTCAATAAATAGACACTAAACTTGTAATTTTTTTTAATGATTCCAAGCCTTGGGTACTTCTGCCTTCCTTAGAATCACTTCTATAATACTGAATAAGGTGTAGAAAGAGAGCTATAAAGTGGATTATGTTATCCTCAGCTGTCAAATTGTTATTAGAATATTGGGAAGTTTATTTCAGGAGATTTACCAAAAAATCTAGGACTAAAGAAAATAGTAAAACCATGGCTTTTAAAAAATAATTTAGCAATTATTGAATTTCTATTCTGTGCAGATCACTGGGATAGGAGAAGTAAGTAAGATGAAGAAGATGTGGGTCCTGTCTATTAAGGGGTTTAAAACTGGTCACAGACAGAGTGCACGCATTTGAGAGAGTGGACACAAAAGTGCGGAGCGGGGCCTGCCCATGGGCCTGGTGTTAGAGTAGCTGTGAGCTGTGCGCCAACCACTTGAGCTCTCCAAACCTCAGTTTTGTATTGTTGGGGTGGTGTTTGCTAGCATTTAAAATAAAGATAATTATGCCTAATTCATACCACTTACGGGGAATTAAAATAAATGGTGCCAAGGAATCACTCTGTTCTTAGCAGAGAGTACATGTGCAGCAAACAACTGTTGGGAAACGTGAAGCTTGAACAACTTGCCTGGTTGGCATGTTCACTGATACACAGGCTTGTACCCTCCCACAGGGGACAGTGTTGGGGACCCTTCACATGCTGTGCCTGCCAGGACCTTGGAAGAGAAAAATAATCTGGGGCCCAGTTACTCCTTAGAATGTTGAGCTGAAGAACAAAGAGCGTCTGCCCCCTTAGAGGCCAGCATAGGGCTTCTAAGAGTGATTCCCCTACCACCTATTTTGTTATGGAGATACAAAAAGAAAAGCAAAATATTAAAAAGTTAGCATATTTGTGGTTTCTGGTTTTGTTACATGTTTACGAGCTCTGATGAGGCCATCGTGCTGTGAGCTGGTTAAGTCAGGGAAGGCTTCCTGGGGGAGCAGAATGGTGGTGAGGAGGGGCAAGCCACCTCTGAAGTGGCAGGCAAAAGTGCCAGGCTGAGAAGCACAGACTTGGGGGAGGCCTTCCTTTGTGCTTGGGACCGGGGCAGGTCACCGAGGCCCCTGAGTCTCAGTTTCCATTCCTGTAAGCCAAAAAGGTTAGGTTATATCCATAATTCTCAAATCTGGATGGCTGTCATATTCCCAACCTCAGAACAGGAGGGTCTTTTGAAAAGCACCCTGCATAGTTTTAAGGTACAGTCAGGCTAGAGAAGGAGTAGGTGATCTCTTAAGTTCTGTCGAAAAAATGTCAAAGGCCACCCAAGTCTAGCTGGACTAGTGGATACCTGTGTATGTTTAAACATTGGTCAGAATTGAATCATAGAGGGTTTTACACTATGAGTCTACCTGTAGGCAGTAGGACATTAATGAATATTTTTATATAAGGAAATGTTTTGAAAGCCATGCTCTGGGGGGAAATGCTTTCAGAGAGGAATGGAGAGGGGAAAAGAGATAGAAACATCAATGATGAGAGAGAATCATTCATCAGCTGCCTCCTGCACTTCCCCTACTGGAGATGGAGCCAGCAATCCAGGCATGTGCCCTGACCTGACCGAGAATCAAACCGTGACCTCCTGGTTTATAAGTCAAAGCTCATCCAGTGGGCCACACCGGCTGGGCTTGCCCCCTTTTTTTTAACATGGGATAAGTATCAGAAAAACATGGGCCATAATGTAAATATGAAAAGGGATGCTATTCAGAAACAGGTTGATATGAAGTTCAGTTCTTATGTGGTAACTATATGACCAAGGAGAGTCCCATATGGATGAATTATCTGCCTTGTAAGTTACTGTGTCAAAGCCATACCTATTTCATAAATTCCCACCAAAGTGTGAGCAAAGGAGAGACTATAGAAGAAATATATCTTCTATTTCTTTCTATATGGATATGCCTACTATTCCTCTCCCTTTCAGAAACAAAACAACAACAAAACTGTCACATGTCGATTACTTGGGCTTTTGTAAAATATCAGTTAAGATGGTATGTGCCTCACTCTGTTGGTAGCTAATGATTGATTCTCAAAGGTTCCCATGGAAAAGCAGTCACCCAAGAGTGCAGAGCCCAGAGTTGAGGCCTGTCTGCCCTGGCGGCTGCATCTTGCAGTGCTCATGTACTAACAAAATTGTGAAATACAGAGGTTTCCTGAAAGTGTCAGTCAGTCCCTTGAGAGATTCACAGAAATGCAGTTTTTTCATAAAGAATCCACATTCCCTATAAATAACCTTGATGCTAACTTTTCTATTGTGTCACAAGAATGTTAATAGATGACCTTAAGTATGCAGGTTTGTAGACTATATTCAGTGGTAATTAACCTCACTGAGTTCTTGTATAAAAGGCTTACATTGCCATTCTAACTGATATGAGGCATGACAAATGAAAAATCATTAAATTTTATTATCAAATTGTGTGTTTTTCCCCCTGCAGATCTTGAAAACTATCCAAGCTAAATTATGTCCGGAGGGACTTCATTTTCAGCCTTAATTTCCTAACTCCATAGCCCCCTTTGGATTTGGAGAGGATTTCCAAATTAATGTTAATAAAGATTTTTAAAAAATCCTTGGAGGAAGAGTTCTGCTAACCATGAAATCAATAGTAAAATTACCAGGATTAAAAAATAAGTTTTTATTTAAAAAGTTGTGCCCCTGGAAGAATACTTCAAGAGATGTTTTAGAATAGAAACACAGGAGTAAGTATACATGTGCACTTCTATAGAGTCTTAAGGGCACTCTTTAAGTGTTTGTTGACTAAATGAATTAACAAGAAAGCAGCACCAAGAGAGCTGTAATGCAACTTTTTTATAACCATGCAACTTTCAAGCCACATCCCAAGGACGATCTACTTAAGGACAGGGTGTCACACTTGGATATTTTGCATTGAGAGGAGCCCAATAGGAGTTAGCTAGACCCCAATAAAGGGAGGATGTCATGGACAGCCACCTCCCTTGGGAAATAGCTAACACATCAGAGACAGTGATGCATGTTTGCTAAATTGAATAGTTAAATGCAAGGTCTATGCTGGAAACATGACTTTTTTTTTCTCAAGGTCTGTGATAAAAGACTATCTTTCAGATAAAATCACCTTGTGATATGCTGCTTCTAACACTTGGAACTTGGACACGGGGAGTCAATATTAGTTTTCCCGCTGTAGAGCTTTGTCCTACAGAGACTGAAGCTGTAGGGGTTTTGTAGCAGGAGCTACTCTCAGCTGTCTTAGATAATTCACGAAGCAGTGATGCTAAAATCTCGGCATGGGTACAGATCCCCTGAGAATCTGTTGTAATTGCAAGCTCTGATTCAGTGGATGTGGCTGGAGCCTGAGACTCTGCATTGTTAACAAGCTCCTGCGTGATGTTGGTGATACTGGTCCATGAGTCACTTGTTGAGCAGCAAGGTCACAGAGGTAGATTTAGGAGTAGAGAGAATAGGCAGGAGTGGTGTGATAGACGAGCAATGGCTCTTGATTCAGAAGATGGATTATGTGAATACGGCGAGTCACCTGACTCTTCTGAATCTAAATGTTCTCATTAGAGAAAAATGAGTATAGTAAGACACTAATATCTGCTGCATGGGATTGTTGTAAGAATAAAATTAGTAATGTTATGTGAAAATTTACCAGAGCGTATGGTAGATATTCGTTGCTGATGAAACAATTGTTGATTCTAAATAGAAAGAACATAGGCACATAATTCGGCATTGGTAATGGAAAAAGATGGGGAGACCTTTTGGCTTTGTACTCTAGTTCCAGGAGTTCCAGTCTTCCTTCCACTTCTTTGGCCAGTTACAATATCTATCACTTTTAGCAAGGAATCAGTGTTTGTGAAATTGTACTAGCAGCAAAGTTGATCATTGCCAGTGCTTCAAAGATATTGATCCAGTATTTCCCCAAGGCATTAACAGGAGACAGAACTGTCACCCCAAATAATGGGAATAACGTGGGGGCCTTGAGTCCTTTTTGAACCAGAAGCATAATCCCTAGGAGAAGATTAAAATTAAGAACACCGATGCAGCCTCAATTCTGCATTAAAATATGATGATAAAATAGCCGATTGTTCTTAGCCAGCCATAGTCACAATAGTTCTAATTTTATAAACTACGTGTAAAAAATGTATCTCTCTTAGTTAGAAAAACAAAGACTGACATGGGCAGTTTGGCTGGCTTGTCCCTGACAGGTGGTGTGGCTCGGCCCCCATAAGGCGCCCAGTCTGCAGTGATGCAGCTGGTACTACAGGGCCACAAGTCATCTTCCACAGCCTAATTATGGGCTCCCGTGCATCCAGGGAAGGTCCCCACCTTGCTGCTCTGAGGGTTTACCTTTCTGGCTAACACACTTGTAAGATATGAAATAACAATTCCCCAAAAGTGCGCAGCAGGATATAGAAAGTAGAAAAATCACTGAATAATCTGCAACATCATTTATGTCTTAACATCTCGTTCCACCAAGAATTCAGAGATAGAAACTGTTGACTCGAGACAGTGTTAGTTCAATTCATTTTCAACGATACCCCGAGTGAATCAGTTAATCTTTGCTAACATAAACAGATCTTAAAGTCTAATCAGAAGGTTTAAGTAAAGTTTTATTAAAAGATGTCATTTCTCCCTCTTGTAATCTACAGGTCCCAGGAGAAAAAAGAAGAGGCTGTCATTTTACTGAAAGATTCCATTCGATATGGACCGGACTTTGCAGATGCGTATTCAAGCCTAGCTTCATTACTGGCTGAGCAGGTGATAGTTTCCATTTCATTTCACATAATTTTTTTTCACAGAAGTTTTGCTACTGATGGTTGAGTTTATAAGCTCATATGGGACAACTAATCTCTATGTCAGTTTTCTTCTTGACAAAAATCACAAGTGTAGTATTCTCACTCCAATATTCTCTGGTTAGTGGAGGTGGTCCTTAGACGAAAATGGTCCATTATGCCCTGGCCTGGTGGTTCAGTTGGTTGGAACATCATTCCATACACCAGATGGTTGTGGGTTCGATTCCCAGGAGGAGCACGTACGGGAGGCGACCATTCAATGTTTCCCTCTCTCTCTCTCAAATCAATAAAAACATATCCTCAGGTGAGGGTTAAAAAGAAAAGTTCATTATAGGCCTTTTGAGATATTCTCTATCACTTCAGGACAAAATCTGTCAAGAACAATGCACAGTATTTGCTGGTTTTATTACTATTTTATTACTATTTACGTCATATTTTTCTAGGGGAATTGTTAATGTACTGAGATTTCTAAAGTCAATATGGAGCCAGTTACCACTCATTTTATAGACCCAGTGTCTTAATACCGGTTAGAAGGTCACAGAGGCTTATGGGACAGGCTCCTGAGACAACATTTCTCTAGGCATCAAAGAGGGGTATCTCATTCCCTCCTTCTTTTCACCTGTGTCTAAGTGATTTGGTACCACTTTTCAGTGTCCTGGATGCCTGCCCCCTGCTATGAGGAAACAAATGTTAAGTTGTCTTCTCTAAAATTATAAGTTTTCTTGACACATTTAAGTGCCCTCGATAGACCGTAGATTCTACTATCATGCAATTGCCAAATTGTCTTTAAAATCAAACTCGGCATCTTTGAAAGATGCCCTGAACCCTCAGGTGGCTTAAATGTAATGAATGACTTGGTGCTGCATGCCAGGTTCATAGAGGTGCAATTTGCAGGTTTCACTGGAAAACAAAATTAAAGCATTCTATAAATATTTAAGTATCAGAAATGATAAGGCTAGTTGTCTTGCTCTAATACTCTACATATAATGTAGGTGGACTTTAGCAAAAAAGCCCATGTTTATAATGGGTGATTTTAATGCAGTCTTTAGCACAATATTTAAGCTAAAATGATGATGGTGATATTCTATGATATACTCTGACAGACCTCAGCTGCCTTTGGCTTATGCTGAAACAGACACAGTAGGGATTTTCTGAGGAAATCATTGGCCCCATCATCATTCCCTTTTCTCACCTCATCCTGGGTCCTTTATTTTGATAAGAAGACCCTTCACCCTGCCTATGCCTGACTGGCTGTCTTGCAGCTACTCAGACTTGCCAAGCATGCTTCTCACTCAGAACCTTTGCATTAACTGTTCCATTTGCTTGCAACACTTTTCTCTCATATCTTACTTTCCTTCCCTGTGTCACGCTGGTTTTAACCCAGACATTACCATATCAGAGAGGTTGTCTGTGACCAACGGTTTTAAATATTAACCTCACACTGCCCGTCTTGTTCTCTATCACTTTACTCTGCCTTTCTCTTCCCCATAGTGTTTATCACCACCTCACATGTATTTATTTGTCTATGATCCTTCTCCCACCACCAGAATACTTAACTCCATGAAAATGGCTGTCGGGTTTTATTCGTGGTTATCTCCCCACATCTGTCACCTCGCATGCAATCAGTACATTTTGAGTAAATAAATGAGACAATATGAACTGAAGCACATGGAGTCCCTCCAATCTAGCACAAATTCTAAATTTGCTCTTATATTACAAGGGGGGCTGGGCAGGTAGGCCACACTGTTTTGTGGCTGAACTGTGCCCCAGCATGATGCTTTTGTCCTCCACTGAGGAAGAGCATGTGAAATTGCTCGTTATAACCATCGGGTCAAAGATGGGGTTGAGGCCAGCGCCTCCTATCGCATTCAGTGGCTTCTTTATGACATCTCGGGGGAGAAATTTCTCTCATCTTTCAGTATTAGGAAAGGCTAGGCTGTTGAATTGCAAAATTTTTGTTTTCTGTTTAATCTGATGCATGATAAATCTTGCAAATACAAGAAGAGTTAAATCTCTCCCAACCCTTGCCCCCCACCTTGACTAACAACCAGTCTGGACTCTACAATCTGCTTTTCTGTGTGTGCTGCTTTTACTCCTGGCTTTATTGTCATTTTCCTTAATAATTTATTTTATTCAATGTATGTTCTATATTTTTGAAAACTGCTTCAGTTTCTTTGTGGAATAATAAGGTGTAAATAAGTAAATAAATAAATAAGGCTTTACATTAATAGTTCCCATTCATATTTTTTCCCACAACTCACAGGACAGCTAATAAACATTAAATTTCTTGATGAAAATGGCCCTTTAGATAAATGACAATATCACTTACCTAATACTAGTAATAACCCAGTATTTTGTTTTGGGGAAGCTCTTTACAGATATTCACACAGTTCCATCTTTCTGTAATGGCATCTTTTCTTTCTCTCCCCTTCAACTCTCCCTTTTTCAAGATTCAAGTCAACTTCCACTTCCTCCCTCAACATTCTTCCACCTTCCCATCTCATGGTGAGTTATATTTCTTTGGAGCTCTTATAACTTTTTAGGAAACACCTATCAATTAATCATATTTTATTTCTTAAATTAATACCTTGAACTATAAACAGTTTTTGAAGTTTATTTTCCTTGCAAAACTGCAAGTTTCTTTAAGAAAAGCAGCATTCCCAGGCTGGTGTTGCTCAGTGGTTGAGCATCGACCTAGGAACCAAGAGGTCATGGTTTGATTCCCAATCAGGGCACATGCCCAGGTTTTGAGCTCAATCCCCTACTGAGGACATTTAGGAGGTGGCCAATCAATGATTCTCTTTTATCATGGATGTTTCTCTCTCTCCCTCAACCTTCCTCTCTGAAATCAATAAAAATATTTTAAATAAAAATAATAAATAATAAAATCAATTATATGATGAATATATTTTTGTGAACCACAATGGCAAGTTGATATAAAGTCATTGCATAGTTGAAGTTATGAAGGATTTTTACAAAAACCATATTGTGACTATAGCCATGACCTTTACTAACATACAAAGTCACATATTTTGCTCGTCTTTCCTATTCTAGGTTCAAATGAAAAATGCTGTGAGATCTAAGAATGTAATTGAAAGAGTGGACGGTTCTCTGTTCTGCTCTTTTTGGGTAGTTGATTTTAACATCCAAGAGACAGAGCAGCTGATGAGTATAACTCAGGATTGCTTCCCTCTCTTTCAACATCTTGTCTTCATGTTTTGAATTCTTTAGTGATAAAAAGGTGCTTCAGATACACAAGCAAGGCACAGAGAAACTATCAGAAGAAAATCACCTAGCTTCACATTCTTTGGCAGCAAGATGAATTCATTTTTTGTGTGTCATGACCTTGTTTAACAGCATTCCGCAATTTCAAACATCCAGGGTATACGAAAGCAACGTTTACAAACCTTCGTCAATCTAAGACACACTTGTGAAACTCTTCCCTCACAGGTTATCTTCCAGGCCACCTATGCACATGGACGGCCATGCTTACTGCGGGGTTGGGGCGGGGGAAGAGGGGGAGGAGGCAGGCTAATGTTAGAAAACTCTTTACTACACTGAGCTGAAATCCCCAGTCATATAATCTACTCTTAGTGGGAGCAGGGCAACAGAGAGCTTCTTGACCACAGCTTATGAGCACACTTTGTCACTTCTCTAATTATCTAATTTGTTTTCTTTTTTTCAAAACAGGCAGAAGCCTGGAGTGGCCTTAGATATTCAGTTTGCTTATCCATGATTTAACTTTTTTTAATGTATTGCTATTGATTTTAGAGAGGGGAAGGGAGAGGAATAGAGAAACATAGATGAGAGAAACATCAATTGGCTTGCCTCCTGCACGCCCACAATGGGCACTGAGTCCACAACCCTGGCATATGCCCTGACAGAGAATCAAACTGTGACCTCCTGGTTCATGGGTTGACACTCAACCATTGAGCCACACAGGCCAGATTAATTATCTCTTTTCTAAGTGAACCCCACTTCTTTCAACTTTTTTCTCATTGACCCTGGTTTCTAAATGCTTTCCTTCTGGCCATGTTGCTTTGTCTGGCCTCTGGATTATCTGTTTTCTTCATGACAATATGGCTCCCAAATGGAATAGAAATACTTACTTTCCTGTCTTGAGATCTATTTTATCACACCCTAAAATGAATAATGCTAGTTGTTTAGCTTCCACGTGATGCTCTGGCTCAGATTGGAGATTCATTCCACTGAAATCTCTAAAAATGTGAAGGTTTGTTAATCCAGGTCTTACTCATTTTGCAGGCAACTTTTCATAACCTGCATGAACGAATTCATCTTTATCTATCTTTAATCTCTATTTCTTTATATCAGCCTGAAATTTCAGGTGTTCTAAGATGTTTTAGTCCTGTTTTCTGCCATTCCTTTTACTACCTTTTCCAGCTCTTTCAGTTGGCAAATTGAGTAAGAATAGCTTCTAGGTATTTACTTATATTTTTTTAATAAAACAATGTTGTCTAGATCAGTAGCAGGTAGAAAGCCCACATCGTGTCTGTAGAATTTTATCTCCATGTTGACCTCTATTTTACCCAAGACTCTTTTATGTACAGTTATCCACATTTAGGCTAATTTGTTGAATTATATTATCATCTAGTTCACCTCTCTCAGTCTTGTCCACAAGAATGTTGTGAGACACTTTGTCAGACTCATCCTAAAATCTTTCCCGTGATCTAAGTTTGTGATTCTATTAAAAAAAAAAAAGGAAACAAGGTCCACTTGCCGTGCCCTCCTATTACTGTAAGCATGCTGCCGTCTGTTGACACCATTTCCTGTCCTCACTGCCAATAAAACCACGAGTGTAATGATACCTTCTAGGTTTTTTTCTGTGACTGATATTGTATTTCTCACTCTGTTGGAACCTGAAGGTAGTAAGTAAACCTGGACAGAGTAGAGAATCTGAGAAGGGGACATTCGAAAAATAGGTTAATAAGCTTGAAAAGACATTCTATGGTAGAATATATTAAGGCCCAAAATGAAGCACACTTTTGAAACTGATGTATAATAGAAAGCAAAGGTTAAATGTCTGAGGAATGGGTTTTTAAAGATGTGAGGAAGAAGATCTGGTGGATATTGTGAGAAGGAGGCTTTTCATGCATTCAGGTGGTGTGAGTGGTTGAGAGCCTTGTTTCAGGAAGAAAGTGTGGGAATGGCTAAACTCTACTGTGGAAAAAGGATCCCTCTGTACTGAAAGACTATCTGCATGAGGAGGCTGAAAGGAAAGAAAAATAGAAAAGTAAGAACTCCAGGGCAGAGTGCTAAAAGACTGAGAAGATGCATGGCTACTGGTAGCTATGGGGAAGCCAGGGAGGAGCAAGATGTTAGGAAGAGAGGAAATGAGATCAGATTCAACATTTTTTTTCCAGTCACACAAGTAATACACAAACATAATGAAAGTGTAGAAAAATCAGAGAAAGTAAAATATGCCTTTTGTCTATAATATAATAGCTGGAAACAACAAATACTTTCTTTTTTTAATATCCTGCAGGTCTTTTTAATATAGTTACTTTGTTTTTATACTTACATTAACATATCATTTATATCATTTGTATTCTATTCTTTTCACTTGCTCTTAAATTATACATAATGTGGTATGCATTTTCATGGTGCTAAATGGCCTTCATAAATACAATTTTAATGACTGCATAGCAGTTTATCAAAATGATGCATTGTAATATGAACAATAATATTCTAGCTGTTGGTCTTGGGGTCTGTGTGTGTGTGTGTGTGTGTGTGTGTGAACTTTATCTTTCTTGCGGCTTTTTAAAAACAATATTCTGAATCGTTTCCTAATGAGGGGTTCCTAGAAATAGAATTCCCATATCAAAGAGGATTAGCATGTTTTGTCGAGATATCTTACTAAATGGCTCTTGGGATACATCATTAAATTGCTTTCCAAAAGAGTGGTACCAATATGCTCTGCCACCAGCATGTGTACACTCTTCACATCTTGAATGTCAGTGGAACATTTGAATGAAAATAGCATATGGCCAGATGGCAGTGAGAGAGATCAGGGATGGAAAGATAGATTTAGGACTTCAATTAAGTGAAACCATATTATGAGTAGGTGATTTCTCTGAGGGGGAAATGAAGACTAGTATAGGGAGGAGAAATCTTAAAGTATCTTTTACCCTTTTCATTTTACATATAAAAAATGAAGTGGACAGAATTAAGTGCTGTTCAAGATCCTACAAACAACTAGTGTCAGGACCTGGACTAAAGCCTGTTCTCTCAACTGGTCCCCCGCAGCTTTCATTGTGTGATGCTGGGGTCCAGTGACCGGACTGTAGTAAGGGTCATCGTTTATGAGATTCGGTATACCAGGGGCCAGAAGGGAGAAGAGAAGTGATAGAGGAAACCCATGGCGGAGAGTTGTCATAGCAATTAGATACATAAAAGGACCCAGAAGAAAGCTAATCCCCTCATGTGTTTATTACAGCAAAAAAGAAAACAAAGAACAAAAAAATAAACCCTTAGATTCAAAGTCAGAGTGGTCTTTGGCTTGCTCCTCTCCTCTGGTTCTCCATTAGCATTCAGAACTGGCTGTACTCCAGCTTCACAGATAGGATGATAAACATTTACAGACCTACCATGATTTTTAACCAGCTCATTCTTGCCATAGATTAGATAGCTTGCAATATACCAGCAGTAAAGGAAATAAAATTAACATTGTTTATGACTCTGACTTACTGCAAATTATGGCTAGCCCCAGGTTTATAGCCTATTGAAAAACTCATTTAATTAATTTGATAACACTTAAAATAAAGTATTTCCTTTCTTGTATTTTGGAATATGACTTCACCTGATATAAGAATGAAAATTGGAACCATAAGATATATGTTGGAAGTGTAGATCAGCATTAACAGGGTCAGGGTCAATTTCTGTCCTTCTAAAAATGCCCCCTTTGGGGTATTTTCAGCCATGGATAGCATTACATGTGTGGCCAAGTCAACTTGTACTGGACCCCACTTTAAGAACTCATGGATTTAATTATTCAGTACACATTTATTTAGCATCTAGCTACCACCAAGCATTAGAGATTGTTGAAGCAGCAAAGGATGCACCTTATCTTTATGGAATTTAGAAGCTAGAAAGTAAGGCTACCCCTAAACAAAGAGTTACATTGTTGGCCCCCTCCCCAATATCTAGCACAGTTGTGACAAGTGGGCAAAGGGAAAGCACCAGTGCGAATGTTAAGGAGGGGTATGTGGAGAGTGGGGACAGCGGCCAAAGAGTCACATTTAATCTGCCACCCGAATAATTTATAGATTGTAAAAAATGGAAATTTATAGATTAGGGTAAAATGAATAGCACAAGCTATCTGGCCAGAGGGAATAGACCACGTGCAGCTCTGAGGTGGAAAACAGTGGAGGTGTCTTTCTCTAATAGAAAGAAAGTCATGTGCCTAGAAATGCAAAGAATGAGGATGAAATGGCATAAGAAGGAACTGTAATTCTAGGAAATGTGAGTTTTTTCTATTTTCCAGGCCTCCTGACAGAGTTATACCCATGTAGTTGCTTACTCTTTTTTTTTCTTTATTGATTAAGGTATTATATATGTGTCCTTATCCCGCCATTGCCCTCACCCCTCTAGTGTCTGTGTCCATAGGTTATGCTTATATGCATGCATGCATGCAAGTCCTTTAGTTGATCTCTCCCACCTTTCCCCCACCCACCCCTGCCTTCCCTCTGAGGTTTGATGGTTTGATTGATGCTTCTCTGTCTCTGGATCTGTTTTTGTTCATCAGTTTATGTTGTTCATTATATTCCACAAATGAGTGAGATCATGTGATATTTATCTTTCTCTGGCTGACTTATTTTGTTTAGCATAATTGTGGTTGTTTACTCTTGTCATACTTTTTTTTGCTTCTTTTTATTATTCTTGGCATTTTCTCTTTAAAATATTTCTCTCACCTGAAATTGTCACAGGGTGGTGTTGATCACAGTCTACTGAATGATGAGAAAATTCAGGTTGAGAAATATCTAACATTTCTGTGGTGTGGAGGATTGCCAAGTTAATTGATTCATTTTAGTTGAATGTGAAGGAGAATTAGACATCAAACATTGACAGCATGTTTCTCATAAATGTTCATGTTGATGACTGATGGGTGAAAGAAATGTTTTATGAAAAGGAAAAGCAAAGAAGAGGGTGAGAAAGCAGACACCTTTGCTTTGCGTTTTAAACTGCTGTGTCTTGAAGATTTTTCTCAGAGAAGTCACTGACATGAGTTTAAATACCTCCATTGGTCCTAAACTTCCCAGGTTTGTCATAATAAATAAAGTCATTTATTAGTCATAATAAAGTTATGACTTTTCTGAAAGAGAGGATCTCTAATCTTCTCCATGTTTAATGTTGTGGATGTATTTCTAGCCTCTTTTCAAGAACTCAGATCTCTGTCCAAGATTTAACCAATATCTGATAAGGGGATAGCAAAATTGCAACAAGTATTTCCCATGCTTTTCCTCCATATATTATTGGGTAACCGGGTCTATGTGGTTTGCACTAAGTCCACTGGGACTTGTTATCAGAAGACCTGGATTTTAGGCATCTTTGTCACCAAATAAAAAATAAACAAAATAAAGTCATTGGGTTGATGGGGGGGCGGGGTACCTTATTACTCTGTGTGCTCATGTCAGTGACTAGAGTGAAAGTACATCTCGAAAGTAGTTCAGATGCATGACCATAATGTCAGGGCATGAGGACAATGCCCTAGGCCCCATCTCTGTAGGCCCTTCACATTGTCAGAATACCACACCCTATAACTTCTGTATAGTAAGTACACATTGTTACAGGCCAGCTGATCACAGAGTGTTTGCAGGGACCTCTGAGGTCCAAGAAGGTCCATGTAACTTTCAAAATAGTACCAGCAAGTAATTTGCCTTTTTCATTCTCATTTCCTAATGAGTATACAGTAGTTTTTTAGAGGATACATGATGTATCCACAATCATGAAAAAACTATTAAAATATTATCCCCCTTTTCCAACTAAAAAACAAATACGTCTGGTACTTCAACTAGAAAAAACATATAAAAATAGATTGAGCATATTTACTTTTAGTAAATATGAGTATCCAGCTATCTTCTATTAGGCTTGACATTAAAAAGATTTGCAGAAAAATAGAAAATAATGTCACTATTCTAATTTTTTTTTTGCTTTGGAGAATATACTTATTTTTCACAAAAATGTCTTATATCTGAGTTTATTATCATTGTAAATAAACTAATACACATTTTTAAAATTTCTCAGCTTTATTTCTGCTGTGGTAAGAACTTGTAGCCCACATAAACAAAGCTCCTTTGGGTCCTCAGTAGTTTTTAGAGTGCAAAAGGGTCCTAAAACCAAGAAGTGTGAGGATCACTACATTAATCCACTTGTCCTCCTGGTTATTGCACTTGAACTATTAGAAATGTTTTCCAAACATATCAGTTTGTTCAAGGGAGTTCCTTGTTCAGAAGATCTACCTTTCACTCCTCCCCTCCCCCCTTAAGGTAGAAAGCATACCACGTTGGGTAATTACAGCATGTGAAAAGTGGAGATGTTGAGTGTGTTTTATTTCTCCCCTAAGGCCCATTTTATTTCCACCCCACTGAATAGCTTCGGAGCCTTGGAGAGGAGCCCGTGGCTGCATGCTGCCCATTTTAAGCCACTGCCCTTGAAGGCTGATTTCCTGCTGAGGCAGCGCAGCAGTTGGTCGGGGACTCGGATGTACAGCAGACAGTATTTTTTGTCAGACCCATTCTCTGGGTCCCAAGCATTTTTAATTAAAGTTGTTCTATAAATAGCTATGTTCATTTCTCCTGGATCTTACAAATCAGTAGACACTACGAATGGTCAGGCTTAGGTCAGGATATCTAACCAGAAGAGGCAAATAAAAGGGAGTGCATGAAATGGAGCTTCAGGGATCGAATACTACTACTTTTTAAGATAAATGCATTGTCTTTCCAGAGAAGGTTGAATTTATTTTAAATAAATGCCTAGAAGGTATTTTTTTTCTGCAGTATTTTTCTTCTTTCATTTTTCAATAAATGGAGTTAATCATTCCTTGAAACTTACAATCAAGTGAAAGGAAAAGAAAGACAGATATTGAAGACATTTTTCAGAGCCAGAGTCCTGAGACTACCCTTGGGGGTTATCAAGAGTACAGAGGTATGATTACTTGCTTCTGACACGCCCGGTCTTTTAAATCCCATTATTTCTTTGGACTTTGAAAACTGAATTTCTAACGGAAACCCAGCATATAAAGCCAAACATAAGAGAAGTTTTAGATGAAAAAAGTAATCTCTTTGTCTATTTTGGAGAAGCAAGAAAATGGGGGGGAAAGTAAAATTAAATCAGGTAAAACAGTAAATGCACTTGAAAACTGTTGTTAACTGTTATATTTGACTTTAGCAAGTTGGAATGTGAAGACATCAACTTTCTTTCTTTCAGGAAAAATGCCTTTCAACTCTCCCACAATTTAGTAATAAGGATGTTTTTAAGGTCTTAAGCAGCCGTAGATTTTTTTTCAAGCACATCTTTAAGTTACACAGCTGCTAGAGTTCACGGTCATCAGCATCCTTGGGTATTTGGATCATGATGGGTGTGCAGTACCTATCCAACCCCCAGTCTGGATGTCACTTCTTATTGCCTCCCAAGTACCCTTTGCTTCCCCTCCTATGACACTGTCACCATACATTGCAAGGTTTCCTTCTTGTTTGCATCCCACTTAATTGTCTGTAAGGGCAGGATTGTGTCTGTCTCATTCCCTCTTCTGTCTCAACTTATATTTGGCACATGGATGGTGCTCATGAAATATTTGTTGAGGGGATAGATGGATGGATATCCAAAAGTGTAGTTGTTTCTTTTGATGCCAGAAACTTATTTTATTCAGGGGTTACCAATTCCCTGAATGTTCAGTGAAAACCTAGGTTTTTCTCTGTCCCCTTGTAGCTATGAGGTCTTGGGCAAACATTTTGTACCCAAGTTTCTCTGTTAAAAATGGTAATTCATGCCGAAACTGGTTTGGCTCAGTGGATAGAGCGTCAGTCTGCAGACTGAAGGGTCCCAGGTTCGATTCCGGTTAAGGGCATGTACCTTGGTTGCGGGCACATCCCCAGTAGGGGGTGTGCAGGAGGCAGCTGATCGATATTTCTCTCTCATCGATGTTTCTAGCTCTCTATCCCTCTTCCTTCCTCTCTGTAAAAAATCAATAAAATATATTTTTAAAACATGGTAATTCATTAGTATCTATTAATGTTCTTTCCAGCTCTGATATTCTTTTATTTCCTTTTATTTCTCATCTGTTGTATTTTTAATAACTGTTTTTTTTTATTTTACCATGACTATGTTAGTGCATGTAAAAGTGCTTTATAAAATATTTAAAAATCCTATAAAACTAAAGATTTGGCATTAGTGCCAAACATTAACACTGGTCAGGTGGTAGCACTGGAAACTCAAAATTTTCAAGATATTGTTTATTGATCTCTGTATCAGAAAGTGATTAAGAAAAAAATAAAAGAAAAAAAATTTAAGTTACTTGATTATTTCTTATATAGAGTTACTTAAAGGGGGTTGATGGGAGAGGAAATCTAGACTGTTGGCTGAAATGCCCCTTGGACGGGGTCCTGATACCTAATGCTCTAGGCCACGTGAGCTCAGAGCATCTGTACTTACCTCTTTAATACACTGCTCACATTGGGTTTATTTGTCAGTTCATTTGTCTTTGAGCTCCTTAAATAGAGGTATTTTGTTTTATTCATCTTCATGTCTTTGGTATCTTATCTCTCAGAGTGATAAGTAGTAATATTGACACTAATCGTACTCCTGATAGTAGTAGTAGTAGTAGTAGTAGTAAGGAAAATGGTTAACATGACCAAGTGCTGACTATGTACTAAGCTTTGTTCTAAGGGCTTCACATGTTTTAATCCATTTAATCCACACAACAACCCTATGAAAGATACTAGTTATCCCTATTTTACAATTGGGTACATAGAGGAGAAGTAAGATCACACAGACAATAAGTGGTGAGGCTGAGATTCTAATTCATAGCCCCAAATACTGGCAGTCCAATTTTTAATCACTGTATCATACTTTCTATAGCCATTGCAATAAACGTGTGCTGAATGAATGGATAAATCAGTAAATATTAAATGGTACCCTCTCTTAATTTGATTGGAGTCTTATATAATTTGTGTTCTGCCTATCTCCATTTAGCATACACATAGGCTCACTCATAGATTTGGTAGTCCTCTAGTAGATGATATCTTTCTAAAGTTTTTCTTCTCTTCAGTAGATTGAGAGGAGATATTTTGAAATTTTCATTCATCTTTAACTTTTTTGAGTTTGGTAACTTACTGAGCTTGGCAATTAGAAAAGAAAATAAATATGGATATTCATTTTTGCTTGATTATCTATAATAATAAAAGCATAATATGCTAATTAGACTGGACAGCTGAACGACCTTCCAGACGTCATTCCAGATGTCCTTCTGGACAAAGCTGCCACGGTGGGGGCAAAGGCATAGGTGGTTAAGGGTTATCAGCCAGGCAGGTGAGCAGTTCAGGGTGATCAGGCCGACAGGGGAGTGGTTAGGGGTGATCAGGCAGGTAGGCAAGTGGTTAGGGGTGATCAGACAGGCAGGTGAGCGGTTAGGGGCAATCAGGCAGGCAGGTGAGTTAGGGGAGATCAGGCAGGGAGGCAGAGGGGTTAGGGGCAATCAGGCAGGTAGGCAAGTGGTTAGAGGCAATCAGGAAGGCAGGTGAGTGGTTAGGGCAATCAGGCAGGCAGAGGTGTTAGGACTGATCGGGCAAACAGGTGAGTAGTTAGGGGCAATCAGACAGGCAGGTGAGTGGTTAGGGGAAGTCAAGCAGGCAGGCAGAGGTGGTTAGGGGTGATCAGACAGACAGGTGAGTGGTTAGGGGAAGTCAGGCAGGCAGGCAGAGGTGGTTAGGGGAGATCAGGCAGGCAGGCAAGCAGTTAGGAGCAATCAGGCAGGCAAGCGAGTGGGTAGGGGTGATCAGGCAGGCAGCAGAGTGGTTAGGGGAGATAAGGCAGGAAGGCAGGTGCGTGGTTAGGAGCCAGCGGTCCCAGATTGCGAGAGGGATGTCCGACTGCCAGTTTAGGCCCAATCCCCCGGGATCAGACATCCTCCGAGGGGTCCTGGATTGTGAGAGGGTGCAGGCTAGGCTGACGGACCCCACCCCCACCCCCCATGCACGAGTTTTGTGCACTGGGCCTCTAGTGATTCTAAAATTAGATAAATGAAATTTGCCAGATTCAAACCACACTTTGTTCCCAAAATGGTACTTCAGTGTGTGGATTCAAAGAAATGGCCTTGGTCATTTTACAGAAGGTAAACTGTCTTTACTTTTCTGGGTCAAATCAGAGTTAGGCTTCTTGGCTTATTCCTGAGCGCTCTCAATATATTTCTATTCACAAGCTTAAGGTGTCATGTCTGAGAAAACTGATGCTGTACCTTCCCTTGTCATTTGGTCGAATGTTTGGTAGTAGTAACTTGTGATAAAATTACAAAAAATGTCCATGCTCCGAGCATATTAAAGGAAAAGTTGTGATGTGCTTGATGCCAAATCATTTCTTTTCACCTGACCTTACAACAGTACGAGGGAACTATGAACTTGTTTACTTGTGAGAAATAGTTAGAACCTGGGTAACGTTGATTCATTAATTATCTGTTACCTTCTATATTGTAAGGTTTATGTAACATGACAATCTAAGGTGGTTGTCAGGGGGAAAAGTGCTTAAAAGCTAATTCAGAGCCAAAACCGGTTTGGCTCAGTGGATAGAGCGTCAGCCTGTGGACTGAGGGGTCCCGGGTTCAATTCCGGACAAGGGCATGTACCTTGGTTGCGGGCACATCCCCAGTAGGGGGTGTGCAGGAGGCAGCTGATCGATGTTTCTCTCTCATCAATGTTTCTAGCTCTCTATCCCTCTTCCTTCCTCTCTGTAAAGAATCAATAAAATATATTAATAAAAAAAAGCTAATTCAGAGTTATTAAAGTATGTTAATGTGAATGTTCAGAGAGTAGATCAGGGCAATTAGAAAAAGATCCATTGGAGATGTGGCGGTTGACTTTGACCTTGCCACAAAGGTAGGAGTTGCAGGCATGCCTTTGAGGGGGCATATATTCCTGTTGGAAGGGAATAGCTTAGAGATGGAAAGCACAGGTTGGATAAAGGAAAGTGGCAAATAGTTTGGTGGGCTATAAGAAATATTTCAGCCCTAGCTGGTTTGGTTCAGTGGGTAGAGCGTCAGCCTTTGGACCAAAGGGTCCCAGGTTCGATTCCAGTCAAGGGCACATGCCCGGGGTTGTGGGCTTAATCCCTAGTAGGGGGTGTGCAGGAGGCAGCCAATCACTGATTCTCTCTCATCATTGATGTTTCTATCTTTTTCTCCCTCTCCCTTCCTCTCTGAAATCAATAAAAATATTTTTTAAAAATGATGTATAGTGATTATTTGAGTTTATTCTAAAAAATATATTTTAATAAAGAAGGAATATGACAAAGCCTCCCATAATCTGCATCCACCTCTTCTCCCATGCCTCCCCACCCCAAACCTCTCCAAGTAAACCATACAGTGTAGTTAAAAAGAGTACTAACTACTAGTATGCAATGCAGTTGTAAGACAACTATCCCAGGTCTCTCTGTCTCCCAGTCAGATTGCCACCTAGGAAGTATTCCTATATTGATGAGTCACCTGTTTTCATCCAGAGACTTACTGGGTGGAGGGCATCCCATTCAAACAACCATTTTGAGGCTATTTCCAGCTATAGAGCAAATCCTTCCAGATATCACTTCTCAGTAAACATCAGCTGTTTGCCGTAAAGGAACTAAGCACAGGTATGAATTGTAGGTGTGTTTGCAGTTATCACTGACTTTCAGAAGAGTGCCTCGTGTTGATCTCAGTGCCTATTGCATAGTAGGTGCTCAGTAAATTATTTCCTGCTTTTCTTACTTCTGTTCAGTTTATTGTTAATTCTTTCAACTTTCTCATTTATTTTTCTTTATTCTCTTGCAAAGGAGAGATTTAAGGAAGCTGAGGAAATGTACCAGGCTGGAATAAAGAACTGTCCAGATAGCTCAGACTTACACAACAACTATGGAGTTTTCTTAGTTGATACTGGTAAGTGAAATTAGAGAGAATCTGTTCTGTTGAGATTAGATAATTCTCTCGAGCAAAATGGCAACCACCCAAATAATGCCTCCGATGTAAAATTCACTGGGCTTGGCAGGACGCTCACGCTACTGACAGTCACAGTGAGCCATGGAGCTGTCATTTATGTAAATCTTCAGGCTCAGTTCAATGAAACTGCCCAGTTCTTATCATCGTAACTCTAGGGAAAACTCCCCAGGAGACAGGAAGTAGTCTTGATGATTTAATGGCTCTTCTTGGAGTACCATTTATACAAGTTTATAAATCTATGATAATGAAATGTTCCTCTACAATGATGCACAACCTGCTCTGAATCTAGTTACTGGCAGATGGTAAATACTTTTCTGCAACTGATTTTTTTAAAAAGCCTCCAGAGTTGTCTTATTGTTTCTCCTGTGGTATACATTACAGAAACTGTACTATTGTAATTGATAAAGTATTCTTATATGATGGTGCTATGTAAAATACACTTACTCCATCCTGTTTAACGTGAAACTTGATGGAGCAGGGATTCTGTTTTCTTTATGACTTGTGCTCCATATACTGTTGGCATGTTATGAACACAATAAAGATAAAGACATTTGAATTTAATGCAAAAGCACTACTTTGTTTCCATTGACTATTACACTACCTGCCACCTGCCCTGCAGTAAAATTTAATTTTAATTATTTTGTCAGTAGGAAATACTCAAAAGGGTTTTATTTTGAAGGATGTTGGAAGTTCTTCTGTTTCAGAGAACATAAATTTACATTGTGATACACTAAGAAACTTCCCATATTTTTTCATGTAAAATGGTTTTGTAGTGCCACCTTCTGGTTCATTAGCAACATCATCATCATCATCATCATCATCATAATAATAATAATAATAATAATGATAATAAAGCCCATAACACAAAGATGTAAACACCAGAAGATACCCTTTGCCTGATCTAGTCCTCTTCCTTCTACTTCAACAAAAAACCCCACCCCAATAAACATCACTGACAATACTATATATCTTCCCACTACTTTCTCTGTATTTCTGTTTTTATACTGGTGAAATTCTCCCCATCACCAGTAATCTGGCACTCCTACTTAAACTTCAAAAAAGGTGGGCTTGAGAAGATGCCTGTGCGGGTCATAACGCCCTACTCCATTTAAATGTTAGACCCTTCTACCACTCGATTACTTAGACATACTCTCCCAGGAAGCTTCTTTGGAGAACCTTATCAGACTGGAGAGATTTGATTCTAGTTCTGGCCTTTACCCTCACTTGCCCGGGGATCCTTGTCAAGTCTCTTAATATCTTTGCACTTTAGTCTCTGTATCTGTAAGCAATAATTTTGTTTATCCTAAAATAGTTTCTAAGTCCCAAGAGACAGCTAAGTGGTATCAATAGGCAGCTAAATAGCATCAAAAATACCTGCAAAGATCATATGAGATCACTTAATTAAAGTGTTTTAAAATGTACCATGTATTGGACAAATGCCAGGTGGCATTACTTTTTAAAATAAATACCTTTTAAAAATATGTGATTAAAAATATTTTTTAGGTACAGCTAATACATGCTAATTTGTTTATTTACTTTTAATTTATCTTTATTGTTGAAAGTATTACAGATGTCCCCTTTTTCCTCCGATTGCTCCCCTCCAACCCACTCCTATCCCCTCCCCCGGCCTTCACTACACTATTGTCTGTGTTCATGGGTTATGCATATATGCATATAAATTTCTTGGTTAATCTCTTCCTGCAATACATGCTTATTTAAAGCAGTGTTTCAGGAGCGATGCTATAGTATAGTAATTGAGACAGACCCTTAGAAATTGCTTCAGGACAATTTTCTTTCTATAATAGCCAATTCCATGTTTTGGCATAATGAGTAGCAACGTATCTTTATAAATAACAACCACTGATAATCTCAACACATCATATTATCTAGGGTAATGGCCAGAAAACACTTTGACTAAAATTAATAATATATATATTATTTAAAGAAATGGGTTTTAGTCTCTGTCAGGCTCACCAAAGAAAGATCGCATGAGGCCAAAAGGGGTAAAGAATTATGAATTATAGATTTATTGTTATACCTGCTAGCAGAAGGGCTGAGACCAAACGGTATCAGCGGGGCAGAGGAGGGGGAGCAGAATATTTATGTCTCTTACAAGGAGCCAATCAGAGTAACCAGTGGGACCAGGCGCAGGTGGGGCCAGGTGGAGGTGGTCCCTGGAAACTAGGTTAGGTTGTTTGCTGGAAACCAAAGGCCGTTAATTATGAAACCTACAATGAGAATAACAGGAAAATCACCGGGAGGGGCGAGAGCCCCAAGCAGAGCATAAAGGAGTGCAAGAATTTGCCTAACAGTTTCTATTGCTTTTTTATTGTTAATTTCTTTGGAAATGGGAATGAATAGTTAAATGGCTCAAAGTTAGGCAGTGGCAAGAAGAAGCCCGAATGCACAGTAATTCACAGGCTGAATAATTGATGGCATGGTTCTGTAAGAAGAACGATCTACATCAGAAGATAAATGAAAGCCCTCGTGTATTTTATAATTAAGGCATGTTCTGCTCTTACTCACGCACCTCTGGTTATAGGCTCTCCCGAGAAGGCAGTGGCCCATTACCAACAGGCCATCAAACTTAGCCCGAGTCATGACGTGGCCATGGTGAACCTGGGGAGGCTCTACAGGTCTCTGGGAGACAACAGCATGGCTGAAGAGTGGTACAAACGGTAAACGTCTTTCCTTCTACTTTATAAGTCGCCCTAAGACCTCTGCAAATGCCCATCAACAGTTGACATATTAGTTTTAGGTGAGTCTACATTTATATACTTTACGATGTGACCACCACGATAAAGCTAGTAACCACCTGTCCCTGGACTGTTTTTATGATATTATTGACTGCAGCATCAAATTTCTAATTCATTGGGACAGGTATATTATCAGAATGCTAACAAATTTAGCCAATGCAGGCAATACAGATTCTTATCGCCAAAGAGAACAATGCAACACTGTCAGTGGTATCCCAGTTAATGACTTTCTTGCCTGCTGGTTAGAACATGGTGCTAAACCAAGGTTGGAATTTAATTTCCACTGTTTTCTGAAGTGATGGACTACAACCCAAAGTACCAATAGCAGTTTCAAAAGTGGATATAAATGAAATATTATGCACACATCACAACAAGTCTATCACCATTGCTGGAATAGACCCTGGGGGCTAAGTTTCCACCCTGTTAGGCCACTAGAGCTGTTCATATAGTCAGAGAATGGCACTGCGATGTTGTTTAAACATTCTTCTTGATATAAAAACAAAGATCATATTGGCACAAAATCTCAAACCTGGATAGCCATCCCTAAGTTTTGACCTTTGGAAATGTGCCTATCAGAAGAAAAGTGTTAATTCACCTTTCTTAAAACTCAGCGCCCTGAAGGTGGCACGCAAAGCGGAGACGCTGTCGCCTTTGGGAGCACTATTCTACAACACCGGCCGATACAAAGAGGCCTTGCAGATTTACCGGGAAGCTGCGGCACTTCAGCCTTCTCACCGGGAACTCCGCCTGGCCCTGGTGAGTATGTGGGCTAAGCAGAAAAGGTGGGAACAGATACAGATCATGCAGTTGAGGGAGCTGTAATCAGTAGGCCTCAGAACGGGAATCAGAATTGCTATAATATAGCCATGTCATGAAGATTCATTTAACCACTGTTAGAGCCATTTACACAAGACATGGATGTC
The DNA here is from genome assembly GCA_026230045.1 of Corynorhinus townsendii. NCBI lineage: Eukaryota > Metazoa > Chordata > Mammalia > Chiroptera > Vespertilionidae > Corynorhinus > Corynorhinus townsendii. The sequence continues at coordinate 181,784,049 of JAPDVU010000003.1, forward strand.
AAAAATACTTTTAAATTTTTGTTTGGAAATAATTTTAAACTTGCAAAAATTTGCAAGAATATTAAATAACTCCCATATCCTCTTTCACCCAGATTGATCAGTTTTCAGCATTTTTATGCATTTGTTACCACCTTCTCATGTATGTATATGTGTGTGTATGACATATATGTATACATGTGCATATTTAGGCAAGTATTATGTGCATATACATATTATTAATAAATGTCATTTCTTCCTGAGCCACGTGAGAATTATAGGTCTCATTCCTTTGATTTCTAAATAATCAGCATATAATTCCTAAGAATAAGGACACTCTAACATAACCACAGTATGGTTTTCAAAGTCAGGGAAATTAACAACAACAATTTTTTATTTCAATTTTGGATCAATACTTCTTTTCCTTAGATTTATAGCACATGAAACTTAATCTTGTTACAAACACAGGAAATCATTTTTCTTTTGACGTATTTAGTCAACCTGTTAAAAAGGCACAAGTCATTTCATTGGATATTTTTAACGATCCCGCCATTCACATGGAAATGCATGTGCATACATAAATAAACAGGCAACAAAAGTTAAAGCCTCGATGCTGTGGCGATTTGTCCCTCTCTCTGTGTCACAAACAAATGTTCAGCACTTTTGTCTGGGGTGTTTCCCAATGCCTCCATTCAAGGATGCTTTATTTGTTAAGGTAATAATGAAATGTCTCTAAGCCAAGGTCAGTGTGGTTTTGCAGGCTCAGGTTTTGGCCATGATGGGTCAGACGAAAGAAGCTGAAAAGATGACCAATCACATTGTATCAGAGGACACTGGATGCCTTGAATGCTATCGCCTGCTGTCAGCAATCTACAGCAAGCAGGAGCAGCACAACAAGGTAGAGAGGACCCTGGAGTTTCCTGGATTCGTGGGTAGAAAATGGGGAGCCCCTAAATGGGCTCAGGCTGCACAGTAATAAGGCTGAGCTGTCTTGAATATCATCAGTTGGCATATCCTATCTTATGGGTACTTTTCACAGATATCCCTTTAACTCTTAAGATCCCCTTGACATAATATGTGCTTGGCACATTCTTGGTCTGAAGATTTTTATGTGGTATTATCTCAGTTTGTTTTCAGCTAACTCTAGAAAAGATAAAGACTAACATTTGTATACTTTATAATTTTCCATGTTCTTTAAATATTTTTTATACAATCCTTACAACAAACCTGTAAGGTAGGTCATTAACCCTGTTACTGTTTCTCTCCATTTTACATAACCAGTATATTCATGAACTAATTCAACAAAATATTGATTGAATACCTACTATATGTCAAACACTGTAGTATGCACCAGGAATAAAGTTGTATGACCAAAAAAAAAAAAAAAAAAAAAACACCAGTCATCACCCTTGTCCTCATGGAATTTACATTCGACAGGAGTTTACAGGATGCAGAGATTGAACAAGTAATCACAAAATTAATGTAGTAGAATTATGGTTGTGCTCAGTGGTGTCATAAGAATGACATGGTCCCTGACAAGGATATAATCAGGGGACCTGAGTGGTATTGGAGGTCAGGTTCCCTGCAGAGTGATGTGAAGGTGAGGGCTGAATGATGAATAGGGATTATTAGACAAAAGGTGGGCAGTGAAGAGCATTCTAGGGAAAAAAGCACAGGCAACAGCAATTGGCCTGTCTGAGGGAAGGGCATGAGGGAGCAGGGTGCAGTGTAACATGTGGCTGCAGAGTATGTTGGGGTCTAGACCTCAAGGCTTGGAACCAGGACAAAAGTCTTGTTCCTTATCCTGGGAGAAGCCTTGGGGTTTTAAGCAGGAGAGCAACACTATCAGGTGTGTCCTTCGAAGAGACCTCTGGCTGCATGGGCTGGAGCAGTGCGTGGTGAGGGCAGAGTGAGCACCAGGCACCGAAGCAAAGGCTGTGGGAGGGTCCAGATGGGCACACAGTCAGGGAAATATTTTGTTTTCTTTCAACCAGATCACACAACCTCCCTGTAAAGTGATTCAGGGACATTTCATTGTCACTAATATAAATGGAAACCTGGAGCATAAGGAAGTTACTTCGTCAGAGCTAAATTGTTTCTCAATGAGAACATTAGAGAGAATGAAGAATTGATTGTCACTCACCACCCCAGCTAGTTCATAAGAACAAAAAGTAGCCCTAGCCAGTGGATAGAGCGTCAGCCTGTGTACTGAAGGGTCCAGGGTTCGATTCTGCTCAGGGGCACATGCCCGGGTTGTGGGCTCCATCCCCAGTGGGGGAGTGCAGGAGGCAGCCAATCCATGATTCCCATCATTGATGTTTCTCTTTCTCTCTCCCTCTCCCTTCCTCTCTGAAATCAATAAAAATTTTTAATAAAAAATAAAAAGAGGACCTGGAAAAAAATTTTTAATATATTTTATTGATTTTTTACAGAGAGGAAAGGAGAGGGATAGAGAGTTAGAAACATTGGTGAGAGAGAAACATCAATCAGCTGCCTCCTGCACACCTCCTATTGGGGATGTGCCTGCAACCAAGGTACATGCACTTGACCAGAATCAAACCTAGGACCCTTGAGTCTGCAGGCTGACACTCTATCCACTGAGCCAAACCGGTTAGGGCGGAAAAAAATTTTTTAAAAGAAAAAAATGTATAAATTTTATCATTTAAATTCATTTTCCTTTATCTAATCTACATTTATTCTGTCTTAATTTCCAACCCATGCAGGCACTTGATGCTATAGACAAGGCTCTCCAGCTGAAACCAAAGGACCCGAAGGTCATTTCCGAACTTTTTTTCACAAAAGGAAACCAACTAAGAGAGCAGAACCTTCTGGACAAAGCTTTTGAGGTACAAACACTTAGTCAAATTATGTTGTTAAATTCATGAAATGAAATTAATGCTCCCTGAATCTAAGATCATTGGCATGTTTGTGAAGTTTCTGATTAATCAACTTAACATTAAAAGTTCATTTTTTATAATTGAGCTTCTGGTTTTTGACTACTCAGAATCCTGTGATACCTCTGCATTATTTTCTGAATTATCATTAACTTGTTGTTTGGAGCATTCTATGTTTTGCCCTCATATCAGCTGTTCTTTCCCTCTGTCTCTCTCTTTCTCTGTCCTTTCTCTCTGTCTGTATTCAATACCATCTCTTCCAGCTGGACTGGGTGCCTGAATAGCATTGGGCCTATCCACATGTCCTTGTACCACCCCTGCCCCCCGCTTGCCGATTCCCACTCATCCACCAGCACAGCCTGGGTCCTCCTCCCTCGGGAAGCTCTCTGGGCCATCCTTTCTCCTAGTGACCATGATGCCACTGAATGCTGAAAACACTTATGTCTCCATCAGTCATTTGAGCAGCCCATGTATTATTAAGTTGTAGTATTCAGTCCTTTCTTGCTCCCCTCCCTGGCCACCGTGTGCGCTATGTGCATGCATTTTGGCTCCCCAGTTAGGCTGCACTTTTCCTTGTGCAAAGGGTCTGATTCCTTCTGTGTTCTAAATACAGTATGATGAAAAAAAAATAAAATAAATACAGTATGATGTATCTTATAGGTGTTCAATAGGTACAGCTCTGGAATACAGCTGATGCCCAACCTGAAATAAAAAAGACATTTACAAGTATGAGTAGAAATGTTACAGATACCAGACATTTCCCTTGTGCCTGGTAAAGCCACAAGTTGGAATTAATGTAGTAAAAAAATGACAGTAAATATATCATTGTATTCTTTCAATAAACTGTGGGTGGCTTTTAAAGTATGATTGGAAAACACATGTGAAGATAATTGAGGGAAAATTAGACCCTTCAAACAGAAATGGTGACATATTTCAGGAAGAACCGTGCATTTTCTCTTGCTTTGCCAACATTTTCTATACCATCGTTCTTAAGTTATTTATAACAAACATGACAACTTAATGATTAAATAATTAGTAATTTAATTATTAATGTTTACATGGGGTCTGTATCTTATATATTGTATGGAAAACAAAAATATTGTCTAGTTGCTTGACCAGTGGGTCAAATATTCATCATAGAGTAGCTGGATTTCTGAAGACTAGGAGTACAGCCATTAGTTATTAATAACAGCTAAAATGTGAAAGCACTTTTATGTATGATTCACATGTCTTTGGAATTTAACATTCATAACAAGCATATAAGAAAGTCATGGTCACTATCTCCTTTTACAGTTGGAAAAACTGAGAATCAGAGGGTATGACCTTGCTCAAGGTCACATAGAGGATAAGAAATGGATCCAGGATTTGGATCTACACCCCATCTATATTACATCCTATCTTTGTTGATAAAAATTAAGATATATTCTTCAAGTCTTTTAAGCAGATTTTTAAGAGCATATAGTTTCTTAACAGATTCTCATTACTTTATGGATCTGGTCAGTTGCCTTCTTGCTAATGAAAATAGCAAGGAGTATTAAACTATACACACACAGAGATACCTAGCTTTGTAATTAAACACTTTGTAAAGGCAACACTCATAGCATTTAGTTATATTTAAGATGACTACTCTTAAAAGCAAGAGTCAGTGGTGAGCATGCCTTTGATGCAAAACAACAAACAAAATATTAAAATTATACCTCACAAGTATAAATTAATAGAATGCAGGTTATTTAGGCACACAAAAAAAACGTATTTGAGGATTAAGTAATTCTCTTCAAAGACTGAAGAACTTTCATATAGAAGGAAAAGAAAGCCTTTCTAATGATTAAAACTATCCCCTAGTAAAATAGAAATCCTTAAAGGAGTAATGAGCATCCTGCAAGATTTCAAGCATAGACAAAATAACCAGGTCAGTGATATTGTAGGGTTAAGCTGTTTAGGAAACTAAGATCCTATGATTATATATATAAAAAAAAAATCCTTACAAACTCCATTTTTAGTGAAAAAGGCTAAAAAGCACCAATTTCTTGCAGGTCAAGGCCAAGGGGAAATGATTCACTATAATAGAAATCCCCCAGATTCCCTGCAGGCATCTCAGTCTCAAGTCTAAATATTAGCTCTGCAAGGAAATTACACATTTCCATTTCCTCTACGTTAGACTCATCTGCGTTAAAAATTAATAGAAATAAATGGAACCCCTGTGAACCAGAAGTGGCTGTTCTTTTTCTTAACCATTTAGATTTTCATATACAAAGAAAGTGGTTTTCACAATTATGTAGTGGTAAAGGTGGATTCTTTTCGATTCCCAACCTGAAGGTATTTCTTATATATTTAGAGCTATAAAGCTGCTGTGGAGCTAAATCCAGATCAAGCGCAGGCCTGGATGAACATGGGTGGAATCCAGCACATTAAGGTAGGAGAAGAATCCACTTCCTGGTGAACCGGCTTTTCCAAGATGTTTTCTTTCTGTTTTTCTTCTCTCATAAAAGATTGAAAAACTATTACTAACTTACTCCTTGAATTATTTAAATACCCCAAACATAATTGTTTAAAAGTAAAATTAGCACAGTTTATTCTCACTTTGTATTCTAGATAGTCAATATCAGGAAGCCATTTAAAGAGTAATTCTATATAAATTAGATTCCATGATTTTGTTTGTCACAAAGAAAATCATATGCACTTGAGAGGTATCATGATAGAACAGGTAAAATCTGCATATGTGAGCTAACAGCCTTGTTGGAGTTTAGTGTAGTTTATTTTCCTGCAGTTTAACTCACTGTCTAGAGCAAGCTACTTTAAATATTACATTACTATTTCTTATACCTAATGTATCTTTTATTCTGTAATCTTTTACAGAAAAACCAGGTTGCTTGTTTGTGGTTGTTTCGTTTTGTGAATTATTGAAAATGACCCTTTGGGAGATTATATCTATAACTAATAAAGTCAGAGATTCATTCATTCACCCATTCATTTGAGAGGCATTTATAGAGTATCCTTTGTGCCAAGTGCTCTTCCAGGCTCTAGGAATACAACAATGAACAAATAAACAAAAAGTCCTGTCCTCTTAGAGTGAACATTCTGGAAGGGGGAAATAGGCAGTAAGTAAATAAACACATACATATTTACACACATAAAATATATCAGTTGGTAATAAGTGCTATGGAGAAAAAAAGAGAGAAAGAAGATAGGAATGTCAGGGGGTAAGGGCTCAAATTTTGAATTATAGTGGTTAGGAAAGGCCTCAGTTAAAAAAGTAATATTTGAGCAGAGATGAGAAGAGAGGAAACCATGTAACAAAAATAAAGAATGATCGTGTGCAAAGGTCCTGAGGTACAAGTGTGCTTGCTGTATTTGAGGAGGAAAGTGAGAAAAAAACGGTAGAAGCTGGGGTCAGAGGGGTCATAAGGTCTAATCATGCCGAGTCTTGAAGGGGATTGTAGGGTCTTGAGCTTTTATGCCAAATGAGTTTGGGTCCTTGGGGGACTTTGAGCAGAGAAATACCATGGGCTGACATGACTTTAAGGATCACTCTTGTTTATCTAACTTATTTTCAGACTTCTATCAGTTGCTCTGTGACTAATCTAATAGAAGGACATTAGTGGTGAATCCAAGCATGACATTTATCAGAGCCACCTAACCAGCGCTTTGATCTTAATGATGTTCTAGGTTGTCTAGCAACATCTAGTTGGCAAACATAGAATGAGTTTACTTTTAAAATAGTAACATAATAATGTTAAATATTTAAATCGTATATTAAATAGTTGAATTTTCAAGTAATATGCTCACTATATTTTTAGATGCAGTGCATCTGCATTTAAAGTAATGGGTTTAATTATTAATTAGAAAAAGTAAAACTATGTAGTGAAGAGTGTCTAAAAAGTCTATAAATACAAAGACGATAATACATTTATTATACCTTCTTAGATTAATAAGTGAACCTGTTACTTTAAATTTCGAAGTACTGGCCCTTGAAAAGGTGTCTGGGAGTTAAAGGATATATTCAGTGTGTTTTTTAAAAATAGTAAATGCACTGATAAAAAGTTAATATATCCTGTTTTTCATTTTTGATAACATCATGTATTAGTTGAACAATATAAAGTTGCTATGTTTATAGTTTTAAAATGGTCTAATATCAGTCATATATTTATATATAGACCAGGCACATGACTTGAATGTGGTCATTTAAAAAAATTTTAAGTTTAGTTGGCATCCAATATTATATTAGTTTCAAGTGTACAATATAGTGATTTGACATTTATTTACCTTACAATGTGGTCACCACACTAAGTCTAGCAACCACTGGACTTAGCCACTATGCAAAGTTGTCATGCTTGGATGGGGTCATTTTGATGGCTGCAGGATTATCATCACGAGGCCTTCAACAGCAATCATTCACTTTCTGTCTTTTGCATTGCCGGGTAGCATGTGCGTCAGGCAGTGTTGTCCCATACCTCAACCTCACTCCTTGCCTGAGCCTGTGTGAAGCTTAGAAACGACTAAGGGCTGCAGTAGGGTGGGAGTTGGAATAAGGCTTTGCAAGGAGGTGACAGAGAGGTGGGAGGAAAGGAGTTGCATCTTGCTCATACTACTTGGTAATAAAAAAATAATATTGTTTTGAAGTTTTATGTAGGATGAAGGGCTAGACCAAAAAAGCTACAATATGATACATTCTTTATAATCAAAGAGTTGCATCAACAGGGCCATATCATAAAGTCCTATATTCAATCCTGCCTTATGACATTAGTGCATTTTCTAGATGGCACTGTTCAATGGAACTTTCTGCCGTGATGGAAATGTTCCATGTCCAAGGTAGAGCTGCTAGCCAGCCACATGTGGCTGGATTTCAAATCTAGGATTTGAAATGTTGGTGCAAGTGAGCAACTGAATTCCTATCCTATATAATAAAAGGCTAATATGCAAATCAACTGAACGGGGAAATGACCAGTCGCTATGACGTGCACTGACTGCCAGGGGGCAGACGCTCAACACAGGAGCTGCCCCCCTGGTGGTCAGTGTGCTCCCACGGGTGGGGGGGGGGGGCGCGGGTAGTGAGGCAGGAGTGCCACTCAGCCAGAAGCCAGGCTCACAGCTGGCTAGCCTAGCGGCGGTGGTGGCATGGTGGCAGCGCTAAGGACCCCTCGGGGGATTGTCCAACTGCCAGGGGGCACAGGCCGGGCTGAGGGAGAAAACTGGTGATCAGAGAAGGCAATGCCCAGGGCACCAGGCTGAGACCTACATTCAGAGAAACATCTTCGAAGACAATTTCAAAATCAACTGCAATAGAAACATACTTTGAGGCCACTTGAAGAGCCACAAGTTCCATTGTTTGCATGTGTGTGCTAAGCTTAAATGGCAGAAGACACTTGGAAGATAAAGGCTTGAGTTGAAAACAATAATTTAATGTAGCAAACCCAGGTTCTCATTTGTTCGGAATTCTTTTTAGCCTCTTATCAGCATCAGTGTTAACAATCAGAAACATCTTCATTGTGTGCATGCCAGAGCCTGGATTCCCAGTGCACAATTTCCTGTTAGGTCATTTCCACCCTCCTTTTCACAGATATGCCAAGTGAATGTCGTAGGAAACAGACAGTATTTACACAGAGCCTGGAGGGTCATTGAATCATAACAATAATGATGGTATTAGACTGAGTGCTCACTGTGTGTTAGGCTGTGTCTAAGCTCTTGACACATATTAATGCATTTGGAAGATGGATAAGCATCCAATAAATATTAGTTGCTATTGCGTACATAGAGAATACTTTCTCACCAAGAGAATACTACTTTAAATTGTGATGGAAATTTAGAGAGAGACTGGTTTTCATCCACACTGAGCTGTAACTGAATTAAATAGAGCAAATATATATTTTTGGAATGGAAAGATTTCTAACATTCTTAGTACACACTGAGTAGCAGAAAGGGGGCTGGGAAAGGTTAATGCTTGTGACTAACTCGCCAGGGACCATCTGGAACCAGGTATGCATGGTTGCCCGTAGATGGGGCCAACAGAGGACAGAGACAGGGGTCTCCAGCAGGTCAGGAATGACACACCTGCTCTCCTCCTTGAAAAGTATCCAGCAGGTACATATTGTCACACACCTAGAATATTGGATAAATGTGACTCCGTATACTTACCAGTTCTTTTCATTTTATAAAAATCGTACATTTGCAATAAAGGCTGTATTAGCAAAGGGCTGCATTGGTTGCTTTTTGTTTGTTTGTTTGTTTGTTTAATTTGAAGATTAAAATAACTCCTACCACTAAGGAGGCATTATAGATTTCTAAACTGTTTACTTTTGTGTTATTACTCTAGGCCAGTGGTCGGCAAACTCATTAGTCAACAGAGCCAAATATCAACAGTACAACGAATGAAATTTCTTTTGAGAGCCAAATTTTTTTAACTTAAACTTCTAACGCCACTTCTTCAAAATAGACTCGCCCAGGCCGTGGTATTTTGTGGAAGAGCCACACTCAAGGGGCCAAAGAGCCACATGTGGCTCGCCAGCCGCAGTTTGCCGACCACTGTTCTAGGCATTTCAAAACCATTTCCCTACACATGTGCTTCTCTTGCTCTATCTCTCCCCCTCCCCTCCGTCCCCTGTTCCCTCCCTCCCTCTCTCCCTCCCTCCCTCTCTCTGTCTCTGTCTCTCTCTTTCTCCTGCCATGGCTCCATTTGATTCCAGAGGAGGAATAGTACTAACCCTATGAAATGCCAGCCTCATACCCTGCATTAGTAGAATTGAAAATCTGTTTTCTGCCATTAACCCTATGGTGTAAGTTCTATCTTTCACATTCTCCAGCTGGATTGGTACTTAAAACAAATGGTTTCTCCAAAAGCACCAGCAGATAAGGATACAATTACCCATGCACACAGGTTTCCTTGGTGAGGACATTCATGTTCAACTGGGCGGGAAGGGCTGTTTCTGAGTCTTCCCATCCTCCTACAGAACGTTCTGAGGGATCAGATTATTCTCTTTCTCAACAGGGAAACTATGTGTCTGCAAGAGCTTATTATGAGCGAGCCTTACTGCTGGTTCCAGACAGCAAACTGCTGCAGGAAAATCTGGCCAAATTGGATCGCCTAGAAAAACGATTACAAGAAGTTCGAGAAAAGGATCAAACGTAGCAGCATTGGATGTCACCTGGACGGACATGTGGCTGGTGCCTCTGGAGGAGGAAGAAGTGATGGAGGCCTTGCGGTCACGTCAGCAGGACAACCAGTGGAGCTTTCCTCTCACTCCCAGTCCAGGGGGGCACATTTGGAGACACTCGCTGGTAACCCTGTGCTGTGGGACTTGCATCTCCATGAAAAAAAGATTAAGAGCAAGCAAGAGCAAGGACGCCAGAGAGGGAAGGAATACAACAACATTTTACAGATTGTTTTTGGGGGTTTTTTTGCTTTAACTCCAAATTTCCCTCCATATATTTCTCTGCTTTTGCAACCCAGAGGTCTGGTTCTCTCTCTTAGTTTAAGCTTTGATGTCCCAGTAATACAGAAATTGGTAATGCTATGAATTCAGATCTTTGCTTTTTAATGGGATATTTCGAAGAAGATAATTCCTCTGAGATAAGCCATTTGGGACGTTCTACCAAGAGGTGGCTCATTTAATTCTCCAGAACCAGAAAGGAATATCAAATAATTTTTGTAGAACCTTCCAAAATATGTGGAGAAAGGGGCTGTTGTTAAGTGAGCTTGATCTAATATTCCCCTAAAGATATTGCTAGAGCCCTACAGAATAATAAATTAAATTCCACTCTGATGCAAGTTTTTCCTGTCGCCTAACATATAAAAAAGGAAGCTTCTGGAATTATGTATGGATATTCTTACCCCTAGGGGAAAATCAAGAATCTTGGTCCCCCTAATTCTTTATGGAAAATTTAAAATTTATTGCAAGTAGAGTAATAGTTCTGCTCTAAGATTTCGAAAGTACTTTTAAAATCATAAAGGTTTCTGCTACCACATATATTATTATTTTGGTGAAGGAAAAAATAGTATATTCTACATGAGAATTATTAAAGATATTAACTGAGAGAAATGTTCTACTTTATTATTTTAAGACTTAGGCATCATGAGATTTATTATTTTTTGAAAATATATTTAACCACCTAGGAATCTTTACAATATATCACAGAAATCTTCATAGACTATGTACTAAATGGAAAGAGAGCTTTACTATTTTGTCTTCTTAGGCTCAATGAGAATTCTGTTCTTAAAATGTGAGTGATGTAAACCAGAATTCTTGGTTCTGTATGTGTACTTTTGGAGAATTCATAGAGAATGCTCAAAAAAAATCTAGGAAAAAAATTCTAAATTCATAATTTTAAAAATAATGTTTATATTTTAAAATAAGGAAGGCAAAGTTGAACTTATCAATTGACATTTGTTTTTTAGTGTTATTTATTTCATAACTTATAAAATATTTAATATATATACACACACAGTTTTTTTCATTGTACATAGTTGTTTTAATAACAGCTTTTAAAACCAATCATACAAGCATTATAAATCTAAATTACAAAGCAGTTAAGTTTTAACAGCACCTCAAAAAAGTTGCATTGATTATTCACTTTCTAAAGTTAAAGAAATTGGGGCTCAGCCTCTTCAGGGTTTGGGTAGTAGGATATTTTGGTATATATTTTGAAATTGGAATACCTGGTTTTAATTTGGTCATCATCATAAAAAATTAAACAAAACCTCTGGGCAGTGCGATTCACAGTGCTGAGCCAGGTTCCATGGAGATACAGTAATTTGAAGGCACACATATTTCCCACGCTTAGGCCAGGGTGTGGTAAACAAACAAACAAACAAACTCTTCTGCTCCTTTTCAGCCCAATATCGGCAGTACCCCTGTATGGTTTTTTTGGCAGGAGTCAGTGGGGAGAGAGAAGGTCAAGGTAAATCTAGATAAAAGGAAAAAAAACTTTTTTAGAAAGCAGTGGTACAAGGAATATTTAAATGTAAAGGATTACAGAAATTGCATTAGCACATATCTATGTGCATCAATTATCCAATAATGTTTATATTACAATTCTGATTGTCTGTTTTAAATACTCTTTTAATGTTGTATATCAAAAAATGTTCCAAAATTTTATTTAAAGTATTTTTATTCCTCTCCTAAAAATATATTTCTATAGTCTTAAGGCCAAGAAAGGTTCCACAGTACATTTGAAAAATATACTATTATTATACCTACCCCTAAAATTAATAATATGAAGCTCTACCTAAAACTAATATCTAGGCCTTTAATCACAACTTTTTAGAATGATCTGTAACCAAAACTCATACCTAGAAAGGTAATGGGAAAGACTGAGCCCCAAATTTTGAAAAGCAATTATGCCTTACTTGTTTAAGTGCTGCGAAAGCTATGAGAGTACATTTGTTGGATTAATTGAAATAGCAATTACAGCCTAAAGGTCTCGGATGGGGGGAAGGGGTTGGGGTGGGGGGGTTGGGGAAGGGTCACATGGCCTTCAGGAGACTCTTCCTGTCTTCTTTTGGGTGCTTCCCCTCCCCCAACTCTATGTCTGTTTTTGTTCGTTCTCTCTCTCCCTCTCCCCCTCTCTCCCTCTCTCTCTCTCTCTCTCTCTCTCTCTCTCTCTCTCTCTCTCTCTCTCCCCCTTTCCCCCTGACCATCTTTCTCATTCTGTGTGTACATTAAAATTTAGCACTGTTACATCAGGTATTTTGTCCTGAGTTAATACCTTCACTGAGATGTGGCCAATGAAATAATTCTCATAGTTGAAATGGTGCCTATAAGAAAATAAATCACATTATTTTTTCAAGGATATTAAGTATATTTTTAACTATTTTTGTTTGGTCCTTGTAACATGAAATAATATGTGGAATCCATGCTTATCAAAATAAAAGCTGAGTGCCCTGGCTAGTCATGGAGGTGCATCCAGGTTGCCCTTCAGGAAGCATGATCGGCGTGTGCGTCGATAACCCCTTTCTGCGATGGAATTGCAGAGCCTGCTTCATGGATGTGCAGTCTACACAGTCCCTCAGGGTCCTGTCCCCAGGAACACCTTATGCTTGGTTGAATTCCCTGATTGAAATTCTTAATAATTTTGAGCAGGAGTCCTGCAATTGTATATTTTCCTAGGATCTTAAATATGTAACAGGTGCTGGGTAGGAGATGGTGGCTAAGGAGTTGCTTTAGTCTGGCTGAACACTTGATTCAATGATCAGAGTTTCATTTGTGACTGTTACTCTGAGCATCATTTGCTATTTTTCTTAGCTAGAGTTCCTTGTATACACATCTCCCCACTCCTGCTGCCAATCTGTTTAACCTGTCCTTCATCGTACCCAGAACCCATTCTCTTTGCCTTCAAAATTCCCATAGGCAGCAGGCCTGTAACATGTCCTTAGGCATAGGAGCAATGAGCATGGCTTTACAAAATTATTCAGGATTTTTAAAACGATTCAGTTGTTTTCAGTTTGTTAATGGCATTCATAAGACATGGTTCAGTGATGTAACAAAGTTGAACTAAACCAAAGATTAGAATTACTTGGAGGAAATTTTATTTTAGAAACTCCTGATTCTATTATGCAGTTAGACCACAGGCTAACAACTTCAATGGGAGTTTATGACTTTTACAAAAGAGATATTTATAATATTTCACAAAAGAGATGTTTATAATCTTTCGCAGTTTTAACTTTTAAATCTAGATTAAAATGAGCCAAAGAATTCTAAAGAAGGATTGATTTGTGGCACAATTGGTTGGTTGAGGTTACCATTCCAAGATTGACAAACCAGGTGGTTGGTGGGGTGGTTTTACACTTATAGCAATTGAATTATAATTTGACCTATATTTACAGAGTTCTTAATTCTAAGATGGACAGGAATTGCCTTGCCATTTACATGTACCCAGACAAGGTGCTGAATATATAAAACTCATATTTTTTATGACTCAAAGAAGGTGTCCATGATATAGAGTTTATGCCTAGACCCTATAATTCTCTTTCTTTGCATTAATTATACACATGTCAGCTTTTATTAATTATTTCTTAATTGTACTCATTAGAATCAGTTTTTAAAAAACACAAAAATTTTGCTTTGATTTGTGATAGATTTGTACCTTAGATTAATAAACTTATAGGGTATTAATAACAATAATCAAAGGAAATATAGTTACAAGTAGTTTGTTTTCTATTTTTACCCTGATTCCCACATCACATTTACTTGGATTAAACTGTATTTTGGTATTTCCCAGTAATATCAAAACTTATCTAAATGCCATCTTTTAGCATTTAAAGAGAGAAAATATATATAGGTTAATATTATAACTTTTTTATTATTCTTGAAGTTTATGTAAAAGAACAATATGTTAAAACACTTCTTCCAAAAGTAGCACTTTTTCATTATTTTTTAGTAACCATAACGTCAAGAGAAGAAATAAATAACTGCAATCAAAGGTATGGTTTAATATCAATCAAGAAAATGGCACAACAGAATTGATGGTATTCCTATCTATCCATTGTCTTGTATAAAATGTTCACCCATTATTATTACCAAGGGTCCTTGCAATTAAAACCTTAGGATATGTAACTCATAAAATTAGCACCTATCACAATATACAACCATTATTAATTTGCAAGTTTAAATTACCATTTACCCCAAACTGGAAAGGTGTTTATATCTAGAAATCCAGAAGTTTCTTCCCATTCTCAATGGTGCCTGTGGTGAATATGGTATCACATTTGGAAGTCTCCAATGTGCATAATGTCCTCTTGAGGTTATCTTGCTGGTCTGTAAGGGGATGCACCAAGTCAGGAATCCAGAGGTCTGGGTTCCTAGTCCCTCCTCTGCCACTGAGGAGCCGTCTCACCCTGGGCAGGTTACCAGTGTCTCAGTCCTGTTTCTCACACATTAAAGAACTGGTTAGTTCTAAGAAACTATCAAGCTCTATGAGTCTCCTGACCCAGATTGAAAGCCCTCTACATCTGAAGACATAACTGATAAGTGTTGCCCTTTGTTTTAGAAATTCTTAAGATAATCACCACAACAGAACACAAACAACCCTGAAAGTGATTGGACTGCCCAAGTGCTTTACCATGGCAGAGAAACCTCTTATTTTTACCTTCTGGACACATCAAAATTAGTGATTTTGTTATGTTTCTTGGGGGGGGGGGGGAAGGATGTTTTAAAATGTCCTCCTCGGAAATTAAAATATCTGTAGAAGCCATGGCTTGCTTTTATAATGTGGCTATCATTTGACTTGCGGTAACTCACCCCAATGCCTCCTTTTTTCAGAGGAAAATGACTTGCATCATGTTCTTTGTTCATATTTCCTACTTTGATCAGTTGTATATAAATATACATTTTTGTTAAGTTTGCTGTGCCAGTTAGGAATATGTCTCCCATGTAAGTCTGATTATGTACACTTTGCCTAGGTCTTTCCAAAATAAAATTTATGTAAATGTCTATTTTATATAAAATATGATGAAAATAACTGTCTTGTTTCAATCTCTGAAGTGCTCCATGATTAGTACCCATTGAAATCCATGTCACTAGTCAGTGTCTGCTTTAAAAGTGAATAAGACCACCTTCCGTCCTTCCCTCATTTATTCATTCATCGCGTTGCATTGCTTTGTTCTGTGTGCTCTGAGTCTGCTCTCTTTCCCATACGCCGCCATGACTATGTCAGCACTTACTCTTTTTACATCTCCTTCCTCATTTTGCTGAGTAGATGCCTTTACAGAGTAAATACAAGGTAGAAAACAGGAACTCTCTCAGCATCCTGCACTCCCATCTACAAACTTACCTGCACCCAATACTTCCTTCTCTTCTGTTGCTGCAGTTGAACAAAAGGGCCCTATTTTGCCTCTTGTAGAACTTCATTCTATTCCTGAACCTCTTTTTCATCTTTAACTTGTTCCTTTTGCTGGTTCTTGTCCATGTTCTTACATTTTATTGACTTACTAGAGGCCCAATGCACGGGTGGGGTCCCTCAGCCTGGCTGGTAATCAGGGCCGTCTTGCCCAGTCCTGATCAAGGCCAATTGGGCTGGCCGGCCCCCGACCCGGGCGAGGGACCATGGGAAGTTGGCTGTGGGAGCGCACTGACCACCAGGGGGTAGCTCCTGCATTGAGCGTCTGCCCCCTGGTGGTCAGTGCGCATCATAGTGACCAGTCATAAGGGTCACTTGGGCTTTTACATATAGAGATTTTTAATTTATTTATTATTAAAAGTATTACAGATATCCCCTCCCCCCCCCCCATTGACCCCTTCTAGACTGCAGCTGCCCACCCCAACCCCAATCCCCTTCCTCCCCAGGCCTTCACCACACTATTGTGTGTCTATGGGCTATGCATATATGCACATAAATCCTTCAATCTCTTCTCACCCACCCACTAACCCCCCTTCTAACACATATACAGGGTAACCACCATCAAAATCATTTGAGAAAAAAGCCTTTATTTCTCTTCATCACTTGCTGCTACTACATATCTTTCTGTCATTCACAGCCAAACTATTTGAATGAATTTTTTACCCATTCTTTCTACTTCATAGTTCAAATTCCCTCTGCATGATCTGCAGTATCTGTCCCTGCAACTAATATTCAAATGAAATTGCTGTTTTTAAGGTCATCAATAATCCCCTTAGTGCTGAATCTTAGGCCTTGTGGGACTTTGGAGGGTTCTAGAGTTTAGATCAGTAGTTTAGCTGGGGTGGAAAATTTTATTTTTTACATAAAATATTATTTGTCCGTAGGTTGCTCATTGTTCATGGGTTAGTCACCTAATGCTCCTAATTTTACAGCACTCCTTAGAGATGGGGCTTCCATCAAGAATCTTGGAAGTCTTCTAACAGCAAATCATTATCCCTGATGAAGATATGTTCAAATTAAAGGCAAATTTTCCAGACATCACAAGTCAAACCAGGGTAGTAGTATAGTGCACTCTTCCTTTCCCTGATGTCCTTCCTTTTCTAATGTTTATTTTTTAAATAAGAGAATACTTCCATTTGAGCACTTGAACATCTCCATAATCTTAACTTCTTACACTTAAATCATCATCTTACACATTTAAACCTAAGTCTAACAACCTGACTATTGAGTATTATGCAACTTATACTGAACGGATCTTTTCCTATTTCATGGGAAGCCATTATTTTGTTAGGCCTGTAAGAGACCAATCCTTTATATAAAAGAACAAGGTCTCACTTGAGGCTGTGAGTTTAGAACTTTGGGGGGAAAAGGAGCTGTGCTGTAGCAGGAAATGAGATAGTGTCCAACCCCGTGGGGATTTCTGGGTGGAAACAAACCACTGAAGATCCTGCAAAGCTGTGTGCACTGCATGCAGCAGAGTGTTGAGGGCAGGTCTGTGGGCCTCCTGAGAACCTTAGCCATTAACTTCTGTGCTGTGGATTGGCACAGCACACGTTCATTTGTTTTTCTTCTCCCATGTTGTAGTAGATTTAATATGAGTCCCTTTTGCTACGAAGAACAAGAGGAGTTGGGTCTATTTGAAAAGTCTGCGCTTTTATTGGAGAGTATTATGCCATTGGGGCCAGGGATGGTTATGGTAATCTTTGTGAGAAAACCACAGTGAGAGCAAACCTCAGGGATGAAGATGACAAGGACCACTGGTCAGGCTGCTACCATATCTGGAGATTTCCTGGTCAGTGCTCAAGTCTGGAGGTGCAGTGCCATATTTTTACAAAAAAGCTGCTTATCTAACCACGCCCCATCCCTCTGTCCCCCAAACACCCAACCTGAAAATCCAGGTGAAACTGTCATCCAAGGCATCTTTAAAGTGACACTTGCAATAAAATGGTGCTACTCTCAAAAATAGTGCAGTCCAATAGAACCATCAGGAAGGAAGGCAATGTTCTATATCTATACTAGCCAACATGATAGCCACTAGCCATAGATGACTAGTAAGCCCTTGAAATTTAGCAAATTTTTAAATTTAATTTTAGTTCATTTCAAGTTGAATAACCACATATGGCTAGTGTTCACCATATTTGACAGGGCAGCTCTAGATAGTTCTATGTAATAAGACTTGGGACACAAAAATCACAGGAACACTTTTCGGGGTCATGAGAGAAGAAGGTTGACAAGTGTGCTCCAAGTCTGTAAGCTCTTCACCAAAAGCTGCCCATTCACCTTCTGCAGTCACAGGGGTCATTGTCCCAGCTGATTGTCACCTGCATAGTCCAAACCTGCATCCCCTATCTTCTTTTTCTCTGTTCACCTGTCTATAGCCCGCTTACCACCCTGGGTTCATTTACCATCCCACCTCAAGGAGCTTTTATCTCTCTTTCACACAGAATTGAGACAACTGAGCCAAGTTGGTTGATTTAAATAGAATGTCCACTTAGCCTTGCCCTAATTTTTAGATAAACTATAAGTCCATTACAAATTCTGGCTCTATTCCTCTCCCAATCTCAAGCTAAATTGTTACAAAATAATATTTATGGGAAAAGTGCTGACATGATAGTCTTAGCAATGAATTTATTTTAATAACCTTAAATGATGGGTCATAGAGTTCTGGTCCATTCCACTGAAGCTGATCTGACTGCCATCCAGAAACGTAATGACATAAATCTGATCTTTCATATCTACTCTATTTGAAAATTTGAAAACTTTGAAGCCTTTAACAAGCTACTTAGAAGCAGGAGCAGTACCATAAAGTACTCATTAGGCCTTCCTGGGTCTTCCTTCTTTCTGAAGTCGGCTATCCTGTGTCTTGTATAGGTGACCAACTTCCTTGCCCAGCGTGGGACAGAATCCACCTGCGTTGAGCCTTCTAGATGACTGATCACCTTGATCATGCACCTGTCCCTTAGGAACTTGTGCACACATTTGAGGGTCCCACCAGCCTTGTGGACACTTAGCGCCTGTCTCCAGGGGCCAATGGCAGGGCCTATGAAACCTGAGTCCGCCAGAGGGCTGCAGCATGGGGATAACCAGAGGAGGTCATGCTGGGAGGTCTGGCAGCGTGGCAGGTGCCGCCCATCATCCTGTGGGCGGGAGTGAAGAGCTCCTTAGGCGGGCAGGCTTCTCCAGGAGCGCAAGGACCTGCGGGGGGCACAGACCAACTTTCTCCCTTGGTTTTCTCAGCTTGAGACACACAAACAGAGGAAGACAGACAAGTCACCGCATGGGCGCCATGCCGGCATTGGCCAAGCTTGGGGTGCTGCTGTTTCTCGCTGTGAGCCCGCCCTCAAATCCAGGTGAGCCGACCCTGGGCACCCAGGGTGCAGTTGCTGGGGCAGGAGTCTTCATAATCCTCAGGCTGGAAGAGGCGAAGGGGAGGAGGACCGTGCAGGCCTAGATGTTCCCAAGGAAGCGCCTGGGCCCAGAATTTCCTCTTGAAATTACTGGATTCTGGAGTTCAAGTTTGTAGGCACATCTGCTAACCCTGCTCGTGCTAAGCAGCCTCCTCCAAAGAAAAAGAGCCAAGTCGAAGTAACTTATCCTATATAATGAAGGCTGACATGCAAATTGTCCCCTCAGAAGTTCCACTGGGAGTTCAACCGACTGGGAGTTCCACCACTCGCTATGATGTGCACTGACCACCAGGGGGCAGCGCAGAAGGAAGGAAGGCCCCGATCAGCCCTGATCACCTGCCAGGGCTAGGGACCCTACCCATGCAGGAATATCAGACACGGGGCCTCTGGTAGCCAAATATCTGTCTTCCCGGGATATTGTTCTCCAGCATCATTATGGAACCTAAATTATGTACAGCTCACCCTCCCTCAGAATCAGTCACCACAGGAAGAGCTGTGCATCCTGGCCCAGGTGTTCTGTTGTTAAGGCAGTTGCAAAGGGGCAGGGGAGACCTGAGGCAAGTTCTTGTCAATACAACCTGAGTGGGGGGTGGTCTCAGGAATATTTTGAGAGAAGAACAGGGACAGCATACAACTGAGTGATGTCAGAACATCTGTGCCAAGCCAGGAAAAGCTGAACGTGAAATCTTGATAGAGTGAGCCCTTACATAAGGTGTTCTGTGTGCATGTGTGCACACATATGCTCTCCCACACAGGACTGAAGTGCGGGATTCAAGCAGCTGATCTGAAAAGTACGGAAACTGCCTTGGAATCTGAGTTGTTCTCTGGAGTTACTAGTTAGAGAAATCCAACAGCTGGTGGACATCCATGGCAGGTCAGTATAACAACGGCATTGATTTCTTAATGAGAAAAATGGTAACTTATTTCTTTTGTTTCAAATATCATCACTCCAGATTAACAAGTAATTTCTGTCTTGATCCCACTAGACCTCTATGCCATATTAGATGAGTTGATTTCAAATATTTCTGGAGTCCACACCCATGGGGAGATGTATGTTAGTTTTAACCATAACTTTTGTCTTGGGCAGGTCTCCCTGAAAGTAGATGAGCACCATTTCCGTGGAGAAAGCTTGATTCAAGATGACCTGATGGTGACAGCAGCACACTGCCTGGCTAGCCTCGAAGAGTACGTTAGGAATTTTCATCATTTGTTAAACTTTAATTAATTATGATAGATAGAACTGGGAGATTTGATTATCTAAATACCTTTCAAGGTTAAATTTCAATTCCTTGCTTAATTTTGCTGCCTGGTCTACCCACCTAGTGGCCTTCCTGATCCTCAGAAACTGTGTCTGTCCCAAGATTTCCCATGCTTCCTGCCTTCTAACCAGAAATTCTAGAGATCCCAGACATCATCTATAATTTGTGGAGTTAGTGGTGGGAAAAAATAATTACCTATTCTAATAAAGTATTGATGTCAAATTTTAAGTGGGTGCTCCAAAATTTTAATAATCTGAGTTTTAATCATTAGGAGGGAAATAACAGATACTTGGCTAGATTAAAAGTGAATGCTAGGGAGGAATCCAAGATGGCGGCGTAGGTAAACACCTAAACTGCTGCCTCCCACAACAGTTTAAACTGCAACTAAAAGACAAAACGTCTATCATCCAGAACCACGGGAAAGCTGGCTGAGTGGAAGTTCTACAACTAGAAGGAAAGAGAAAAGAGCATTGAGACGTGCACGAGCGCTGAAAAGCTGAGGTACGGAGGCGCGTGATCCGGGCTGGCTGCGGGCAACTGGGTGCATTGCTTTTTTCAACCTGAACGGAGACAAGCCCCCGATTACTCTGAAATCCAGTCTCTGGGGAGACGTGGGGGACCCAAACTCCTACGGGGAGAAGCTGGACTGTCTGCCAGTGAGAGTGGCTTGCTTGCAGAGCTGCACGCAGGAATAATTGTTTACGGCACTGGGGCACAGGACTCCAGGACACGGTTGGGGACACAGAGCCGGCTTACTAGCAGCCATTGCTGTTTGCCACGCCCTAACCTAGTGACGCCCTGAGACCCCGCCCCACACAACCTACAAACCCACCCAAGCTCCAAGCAGCTCAATTAGCATAAGAAAGCCTGCCCTATCGCAGCTTAACCTAGAAAACTTGCAGCCCGGGTCAGACAGCTCCAAAACCTCCAAACCCCAAGCAAAGAGGAGAAAACTGCAGCTCTCACTGTAGCTCCTGCTGAGTGGCCTCAGACAGTAGCTGACCTGCACCCCATTGGAGATCCAGAAGCCAGTGTACCTAGTGGTCAGTGTGAGACACCAGATTTCAACTCCTCACATCCATAAGTGACACATTCAAGAGGCAGACTCAGTGAGCACCAAAGCCCCACTGAAACAAGTCCTGCCCCATAAGCGTGTCTTCAGCGCAGCACTTCTTCCATTATAGACACAGGGAGTGCTCACAGCTAATTGGCCTGGAAGTCAATTCCTCCCAGCGTACCAACAGCAATTCAGGCTTAACTACACCAAGGCTTTGCACTCAGCCCACAAAGGGGTGTACCAAGAGCGTCCACATCAGGTGATTGGGGAGGCTGAGCTACTGCCCCCTATAGGTCACCTACCACACAAAGCCACTCCATCAACACAGGGAAGCAGCCAAAATGTGGAGACAAAGAAACATGTCACGAATGAAAGAAACGGAGGAAAGCAAACTACTGGATGACATAGAGTTCAGAATCACATTTATAAGGTTACTCAAGAATCTTCTAAAAACCGCCGGGAAACTTGATGACACTTCTGAGGAGCTTAGTGAGACCTTCAAGGACCTTAATGAGAATGCCAAAAAAATGGAAAAGGATCAGTCAGAAATGAAGCATACACTGTCTGAAATAAAGAATATACAGAAACTCAACTGTAGATCAACATACCCCAAGAATCAAACCAAAGATCTGAAATATGTGGAA
Organism: Corynorhinus townsendii; assembly: GCA_026230045.1. Classification (NCBI taxonomy): domain Eukaryota; kingdom Metazoa; phylum Chordata; class Mammalia; order Chiroptera; family Vespertilionidae; genus Corynorhinus; species Corynorhinus townsendii. The sequence continues at coordinate 181,806,114 of JAPDVU010000003.1, forward strand.
AAAAAAAACATCCAACCAGAAAAACAAAAAGAAAAAAGAATCCAAAAATATGAAGATAGTGTAAGGAGCCTCTGGGACAACTTCAAGCATACCAACATCCGAATTTTTGGGGTGCCAGAAGAAGGGAGAGAGCAAAATATTGAAAACCTATTAGAAGAAATAATGACAGAAAACTTTCCCTACCTGGTGAAAGAAATAGACTTACAAGTTCAGGAAGCGCACAGAACCCCATACAAGAGGAACCCAAAGAGGACCACACCAAGACACATCATAATTAAAATGCCAAGGGCAAAAGACAAAGAGAGAATATTAAAAGCAGCAAGACAAAAACAGTTAATTACCTACAAGGGAGTACCCATACGACTGTCAGCTGATTTCTCGGCAGAAACTATGCAGGCCAGAAGGGAGTGGCAAGAAATATTCAAAGTGATGAACAGCAAGAACCTACAACCAAGATTACTCTACCCAGCAAAGCTATCATTCAGAGTTGAAGGTCAGATAAAGAGCTTCACAGACAAGAGAAAGCTAAAGGAGTTCATCACCACCAAACCAGGACTACATGAAATGCTGAAGGGTATTCTTTAAGAAGAAGAAGAAGAAGAAAAAGGTAAAGATAAAAATTATGAACAACAAAATGACATCAAATACATACCTACCAACAAGTGAATCTAAAAATCAAGTGAATAAAAATCTGAAGAACAGAATGGACTGGTGAATATAATAGAATCAGGGACATAGAAAGGGAGTGGACTGATGATTCTCAGGGGAAGCAAGTGTGAGGGTGCGGGAAGAGATTGGACAAAAATCTTACTCCTATGGATGAAGACAGTGGTGAGGGGTAAGGGCATGGGGTGGGGTGGGGAATCAGGTGGAGGGGAGCTATGGGGGGAAAAAAAGAGGAACACCTGTAATAATCTGAACAATAAAGATTTATTAAAAAAAATAAAATAAAATAAAAGAGTCAATAAAACACTAAGGTATAAAAATATAAGTGGAATTGGAAACAGTAGCTGAATTAGTTAGCAGATTAGATCAGATACAGGGAACTAGAAAATCTGAAATAATTATTCAAAAGTGATAAAGTAAGAGACAGAGGAGATATATTAAAAGCATTTAGTAAACATCCAGTTTGAGCTTTAGGAAAAAATATAGGTAATGGGACAGAAAAGCTATAATTTAAGAAAAAAAGTGGCTAAGGAATAAACATAACTGATGAGGCACAAATCTTCAGATTTAAGAAATCAATAATTCCAAACTATGATATTAAAAATTATATATAGGCTAGAGGCCCGGTGCATGAAATTCATGCACTCAGAGGGTCCCTCAGCCCAGCTTGTGCCTTCTTGTGGTCTGGGAGCCCTTGGGGGATATCCGACTGCCAGCTTAGGCCCTCTCCCCATGGGGAGTGGGCCTAAGCATTCAGTCAAATATTCTTAATGCTGCCGTGGAGGCAGGAGAGGCTTCCGCCACCGCAACTGCTCTTGCCAGCCGTGAGCTTGGCTTCTGGCTGAGTGGCGTGTCTCCTGTGGAAGCACACTGACCACCAGGGAGCAGCTCCTACATTGAGCATCTGACCCCTGGTAATCAGTGTGCATCAGGTCATTCCACTGTTCAGTTGATTTGCATATTAGCCTTTTATTATATAGGATATGTTATGTTGAAACTATGACATGATAAAAACAAAGAGTGGATCTCAAAAGCATCAAGAAGAAAACCTATATTACCAATAAGGAATGACAATTAGACTGACAGCTAATTTTTCAACAGCAGTAACGAAAGTCAGAAGACCATAGTACAAGATCATAAAAATACTGAGAGAGAATAACTCAAACTAGATCTGTATATTTAAAAAGTATTGATTTTTTCTGCTCTTCATTGTAGAAACACTCTATGAAGATCCAATTATGTTAGGTATTTCAATTTCCTTTCTTCAGTTCTCATAATTGCATGTATTAGGTTTGAGATGTCTATTAGACATCCAAGTCAATAAGACTTTCAATCACACCACTCTATCAAATTTGTCTTGTCACAGCCACCAATGACCTTCATGTTGCTAAATTCAAAGGTGAATCTCAGTCTTCAGCTTACTTGATAGGAGCTTTGACAGAGTTGTGCACACTCTCCTGGAAACATTTTCTTCACTTGAATTCCAAGAGTCCCTTGGTTTTTCTCCTACCCCTTTACACACTTTTCCCGTAGTGATCTCATCCAGGATCAAAGCCCAATGATCTATACCAGATCTAGGCTTTAAACACCATCTACTAGAAGAGTACCACAATGGTACCTATCTAGTACAGGTTCCTTTTATTATAGAAATGCTGCTTGGATTAATAGGGGTCATATAGTCAACTATCTAGTGGTCATCTGCCTGGATGATTAATAGGCATCTCAAACTTAATATGTTTAAGTAAAAATCCTAATTATCCCCTACATTCTAAATTTGCTCTACCTATAGCCTTTCATCCCAATTAATGACAGCTTTACCCTGCCAGTTATTTAAAACTTTGTACTCATTCTTCTTTCTCTTGCACTCTACATCTAATCCATCAGGAAAATCATATTGTTTCTGCCTTACCTTCTCCACTCGTACATCCTGTTTCAGGCTACAGTCTCTCTTACTTGGGTTATTTTCAATCCACTCTTAAATTATCAGATTCCTCTTTTGTGCCACTAATGTTTATTATTAAACCAGCAGCCAGAATAATACTTTTTGAAACGTAAGTCAGGTTATGCCTCTCTATTCAAAACACTTCAGTGGTTCTCCATTATACTCAGATGGAAATCAATATCCTTATTATCTGACATCTCCCTCCTCCTAGCCGAACATCTAACCTCTTTTTTGTTTTTTACTGAACATTCTATTGTTTAATCTGCTCCAGGCATCTTGGCCTCCCCACTGTTCCTCAAACAATATGACATTATTCCACTACAGGGGATTTTCCATTCTGTTTCTTCTTCTTCAAATGCTTTCCACCAAGCTAACTGCATGGTACTTTCCCCCAGCTTCTTAAGACTTGTTCAAATGTCACAGACTCAATGAGACTTGTCATGACTGCCCTATTTAAAATTATACCTCCCATGCCATCCTTTTTAATCCCCAGACTTATCTTCTTTACCTTGCTGTCCCCTACCCCCAACTCACACACACACACACACACACACACACACACACACACACACACACACAAATTCTGCCAAGGCAGGGATATTTTTCAGCTTATTCACTGAGGCCTGGAAGAGTGCTTGCCATACAGTAGTGCTCAATTTACTATTGAGAAAAAAACTATTCTCTAAGAACAAGGGTACACCTTAAAATGTTAGTAGCTTTGGGCTGGTGGGGGGCATTGTGGTGTGTAGAATAATGGGTTATGTTTTTTCTTGTTTTTTCCTGCATTTTTCTAAATTTCTATATGAAATATTTTTTTTTACAAGAGAGGAAAACATTGAAAATATATGTCAACATAGCATTTAGGAATAAATTGTAGAAGAAATGAAATCAGCCAGTGTCATTTTCCAAATATATTCAGCATCACTTCTCTGTGAACCTTACGATTTTTTTGTTTTGTTGTTGTTATTGTTGTTTTTCGGGAATTGCTGTCCAGCCTATCTGTCTTCCCCATGGAGATGATAAGTTTGAAGAAGGGATTCTTTGCATAACCAGTGGATGGGGCAAGATTTCACAGAATAAGAAGCATCAAAAAATTAAATAATATTTCTTCCAGGCCCCTTTGCATGCCTGGTAGAAGGGAGAATGTCTCTGGCCATGAGTAATTCATTATTTCCTGTGTTTCCTTTCCCCTGAGTTCTGACCCAGTGAAGATCTGTGACTCTCTTCACTGTATAAAAGTCTATACTTGAGGCTCTACATAAACCTTGTTGCCATTGTGGTTAGTGTGTCAGATAAAACCCAAGGTAACTATAACAGACGAGAAGACTACAGCAATGGGATAATCAGGAAATAGTAACAATAGTTCAGCTTCATTATATTTAATATTATGACTTTCAAAGAAAAAATAAAGAACTTTACCAAATATTGCTTTATTGACTGATGTTTTTCTCTTGGGGAAACATTCAAGCATATATTCAGAGAAACCACAACCGCCTATGTTACCTTAAAAATAGGCTGGATTTTTTTAAAAAGGTCCTTTATAACATATATGATTTTAGGAAAGAATATAATTCCTAAAAAAAAAAAAATAAGAGCTTCTACAATTTGGCTAAATATCTATTTGAAATAGTTTTAAACTTGAAGGCTTATTACTATTTGTTTCAGTGAGGACAGTTGTTGACTAACTTGTCAGTCCCTTCTCCACAGCATCGGAATATTCAGATGCCCTGCAAGAATTGGACCTTCTAGCATGGATGACAGAATGTGTAGTACTCTGCTCAAGGGTATGAACCTTCCTCCCCTGGGAAGGACCATGTTTTGTGCTGGTTTTCCTGATGGGAAAAAGGATGCCTGTCAGGTACAAAGCATAAACAGGCCGAGTTATTCTATAACACATGGGTGATAGTGAATTCTGCCTCCCCTGTGAGCTGTTTTGGGGAGTTACTGCTTCAAAATTCCCTTTTCCTTCACCTTTCCAGGTGGCTTCTACTGAAAAAGTTTACTCGACCTGGGCTGAGAGAATTCTTTCCTGTCCTATGCCCAATCGTACCCCCACACCTCTTTTTTTTTTACCAGCGGGGGTGCTGGGGGAACGATAGGCAGAGGAGGTAGTTTGAACATTTCCAACCTAATTGAAGTGAGCAAGATGACCACTTTGGCAAGCTAATTAGGTTTAGTTGTGAACTATGTTTCATTCCTTTCGTTAAAGTTTTTAAATATTTAGTGCAGAATGCAATGTTTGCACAAAGTTTGGCCAAAGAAAGCACAATTATAGTAACTGTTGGGTAAAAGATGTTGTGAATGAGTGACCTCCCAAAGCTAACAATTTCACAAAGGAGACCAATCTTTACAAGATACACAGAAGAAAGGGAAACCAATTTGTTGAAGACATGAGTTTTAAGTTTTAAGTGGCTTAATCTGACACAAAATTGGCACATGTTCTCAAAGCAGCATACTATTCCAAAGGATTATTAAAGATAGCATCCTGAAATCGTGGGTTTCTTATCCTCCAAGGAACCAACAGTTTTTAAAATATAGTACCTGGGACAAAATTCGTCCCTGTTTTCAAAGCCTCGAATCATTGCATAACCTTGGGGGTTCTATTCACTGGTGCTATAGTCTTAGGATATGACCTAATCTTTTCCAGCAATTTCAAGTGGTAAGCTATTGCAGAGTCATGTATCTGTAAACTCATTCTCCGCCTTCCATTGATTTGGGTATATATATATGTTTGTGGCCAAAAAAGGAGGAGGGAGAGAGACATTACGTTAGCTTTATAGGGTTGTAGGCAATGTGTAGAAGTAGGTTACATCTGTGCAAAACTATAGTAACTTTAAACTAATGGTAAAAAAACCAAAACAGAAAGATGGACAAAAAATATTGATAGGTAATGACCATTGGGCATCTATTTTGCTTCTACTTCTCTGAGATGAGTGCTGATATTTCTGGACTTGATAAAATATTTTTAACTTGTGAATTTTCAAATTTTCTTCCTCTGCTATACAAAGGGATTCTGGAGGTCCACTTGTTTGTAGAAGAAACAATGGGATCTGGATTTTTGCTGGGATATCTTCTTGGGGAGCTGGTTGTGCTAGAGATTGGGCTACTTTGAGAAATAACTACAGAAGGACATCAGTTGGCATTTTCTCTAAGGTGTCTGAGTTGATGGATTTTATCAGTCTGAACATGATTACAGGTGAGTTTAATTTCTGTGAATTTTTCCTCTCTTATTTATTGCAACTCAAAAATTTATCGTACTTAATCATTTCAAGGGTACTTTGATATATTGCAGATGTAATCCGGACTAAAGCTTTAAACCAAAGCAAAAATATGGCTTGTTTTCAATTTTTAATTCATTGTATATAAACTTTTGTTTCTGAATTCATGAGCACTGATATCTGTCAATTTAACTTAAACATCAGCTGGTTCTTCAAATTTATGTTCATGTAGATTTTAATAAAATGTATATCTTTTTGTATTTCTGAGATTTAAAAATACAAGAAAGGACTCAGAAGATTCTTTATCCATTTGACTTTTTCCCCCTCTAGATTACTTAAAAGTACTGAAATAAATCCCTCCTCTCCCAATCAACCTTGTTCATTTTACCTGGAGACCGTGGAAAAATATGGAGACTTTGCAGTTACCTTTGTTCTGTGGCACTAAAATCTAGATTAGGAAGACAAATATGGGTGTGGAGATGCTAAACCTGTCCTCAAGGAACTTTCTAACCATTTGGGGAGACAAAAAAGTAAATGGACAGTTGCAGTAAAAGACAGATTGTAGGTCAGCCCAGAGAGGGTCAGATCACTGAGGAGGAGCCTAGGGGCTGAGTACTGAGGGGCCAGAAGGTTTTCCATGCAAAGGGGCAGCATCTTCACAAGAAAATGGCACAGGCGCAGCCACTGCAAATAAAGACGCCTGAGAAATTACAATTTACTGGACAAGTCATTTAGTATAAGAAACAATTTGTTGTTGTTGTGAATCCTCACCCAAGGATATTTTCCATTGATTTTCAGAGAGTAGAAGAAAGGGGGAGAAACAGAGAGAGACATTTCAATTTGGTTGCCTCCTGCAAACACTCCAACCAGGGCCAGGAATCCAGCTTGCAACTAAGGTACATGCCCTTGACCAGAATCAAACCTAGAACCCTTAAGTTTGCAGGCCAGCGCTCTATCCACTGAGCCAAAGCAGCTCAAGAACCAATTGTTTTCTCATTAATAATTTGTTTTATTGATTATACATTGAAGTGATATATTGTGTTCAATAAAACATATTATTAAAATTAATTTCACCAGTTTAGTTTTATTTTTTTAATGTGGCTACTGAAAAAATTTAGAATTCCATGTGACTACTATTTTTTCCTTTTTTTAAAAAAAAAAACTTTATTGTTGAGAGTATTACAGATGTCCCCCTTTTCCCATTCATTGTCCCCCTCCACCCAGTTCCCACTCCACCTAAACCAATAGTGTTTTTTTAATTTAATAAATCTTTATTGTTCAGATTATTACAATTGCTCCCCCCCCCCCTCGCAGCTCCCCTCCACCCGGTTCCCACCCCACCCTCTGCCCTTACCTGCCTCCCACTGTCCTCATCCATAGGTGTACAATTTTTGTCCAGTCTCTTCCCGCACCCCCCACACCCCTTTCCCCCTGAGAATTACCAATCTATTCCCATTCTATGCCCCTGATTCTATTATATACACCAGTTTATTCTGTTCCTCAGATTTTTTGTTCACTTAATTTTTAGATTCACTTGTTGATAGATATGTATTTGTTGTTCATAATTTTTATCTTTACTTTTCTCTTCTTCCTCTTCTTAAAGAATACCTTTCAGCATTTCATATAATACTGGTTTGGCGGTGATGCACTCCTTTAGCTTTTTCTTAGCTATAAAGCTCTTTATCTGCCCTTCAATTCTGAATGATAGCTTGCTGGGTAGAGTAATCTTGGTTGTAGGCTCTTGCTATTCATCACTCTGAATATTTCTTGCCACTCCCATCTGGCCTGCATAGTTTCTGTTGAGAAATCAGCTGACAGTCGAATGGGTGCTCCCTTGTAGGTAATTAACTGTTTTTCTCTTGCTGCTTTTAATATTCTCTCTTTGTCTTTTGCCCTTGGCATTTTAATTATGATGTGTCTTGGTGTGGTCCTCTTTGGATTCCTTTTGTTTGGGGTTCTGTGCGCTTCCTGGACTTGTAAGTCTATTTCTTTCACCAAGTGGGGGAAGTTTTCAGTCATTATTTCTTCAAATAGATTTTCAGTATCTTGCTCTCTCTCTTCTTCTGGCACCCCCATAATTCTGACGTTGGTATGCTTGAAGTTGTCCCAGAGGCTTCTTACACTATCTTCAAATTTTTGGATTCTTTTTTCTTTTTGCTTTACCGGTTGAGTGTTTCTTGCTTCTTTGTATTTCAAATCTTTGACTTGATTCTTGTGGTCCTCTAGTCTGCTGTTGGGTCTCTGTATAATATTTTTTATTTCAGTCAGTGTATGTTTAATTTCTAGTTGGTCCTTTTTCTTATCCTCGAGGGTCTCATTAAATTTATTGGCCTTTTCTAGGAAATTCTTGAAAAACCTTATAACTGTGGTTTTGAACTCTATATCCAGTTTGTTTGCTTTCCTCCATTTCTTTCATTTGTGATCTGTTTCTCTGTCTCCACATTTTTGCTGCTTCCCTGAGTTGGTAGGGTGGCATTGTGTGCTAGATGTCCTATATGGCCCAGTGAGTCAATCTTCCAATTACCTGAGGTGGACACTCTTGGTGTACCACTTTGTGGACTGTGTGTACAGCCTTGTTGTAGTTATGTCTTGATTGTTGTTGATGTCACTGGGAGGAATTGACCTCCAGGCCAATGGGCTGTGAGGACCCACTGTGTCTTTAATGGAAGAACTGCTGTGCTGGAGACACGTTTATGGGGTATGACTTGCTTCAGTGGGGCTTTGGTGCTCACTGAGTTTGCGTCTTGAATGTGTCACTTATGGATGTGAGTAGTTGAAATCTGGTGTCGTCTCACACTGACCACTAGATACACTAGCTTCTGGATCTCCAATGGGGTGCAGGTCACCTACTATCTGAGGCCACCCAGCAGGAGCTACGGCGAGAACTACAGTTTTCTCCTCTTTGTTTGGGGTTTGGAGGCTTTGGCGATGTCTGACCAGAGCTGCAGTTTGTTAGGTTAAGCTGTGATAGGGCAGGCCATTTATATGCAACAGCCACTGTGTGGAGCTTGGGTAGGTTTGTAGTTTGTGTGGGGCGGGGTCTCAGGGAGTCTATAGGTTAGGATGTGGCAAACAGCAATGGCTGCCAGTCAGCTGTCTCTGTGTTTCCACGTTTCCAAGTCCCCGTGTCCCGTGCCCCAGAGCTGTAAACAATGATTGCTGGGCGCACCTCTGCAAGAAAGTCACCCTCACTTTCTGACCCGAAGGCAAACAGTCCAGCTTCTCCCCATAGGAGTCTGGGTCCCCAGCATCTCCCCAGAAACTGGAGTTCAGAGTAATCGGGAGCTTGTCTCCCTTCAGGTTGAAAAAAGCAGTGCACCAGTCACCCGCTGCCAGCCCGATTCGCGCACCTCCGTACCTCAGCTTTTCAGCGCTTGTGCACGTCTCAATGCTCTTTTCTCTTTCCTTCTAATTGTAGAACTGCCACTCAGCCAGCTTTCCCGTGGTTCTGGATGATAGACGTTTTGTCTTTTAGTTGTAGTTTTGAAATTGTTGTGTGAGGCAGCAGTTTAGGTGTTTACCTACGCCGCCATCTTGGTTTCTCCTGAACCAATAGTTTTTAAAGGCCAAGACCCAGAGCAGCAGAACATAGTGCTCTTTCCATCCTTCCCTCCTTACAGTCCAAGATCAGTCACCTGGATGACGCTTTGGAAAACACTGCAGCCTTTGGGCCAGCTGAGCTCCAGTTCTACCTCAAACCAGAGACTCTCAGCTCACTTTCCTTTGATGTTCAGAGTGAAAGTGTTCTCTGTTCATTGCCATCACTGCAGGGGAAAGTCTCTCCTGGTGGCACTTCTGTTCAATTTTTATCACCTGGATGTGAAGATTAAAAAGCTTAAACCCTGAACAAAGGTTAATGATAATAACACTGTAAAATAGCAATGAAATCAGGCGATAACCATTAATTCCAGAGTCAAATGAAAATCAGAATGTGACATGTGCTTTATTTAAATAACACTTCCTTATGACCATCTTTTTTCTAATCCCCTGGTTGCCTATTTCTTCTGATTCTAACAATTAAAATATGACACTGTCATCTGAACTGTCTGAGTCCATTGTCAGCAAACTGTGGCTTGCAAGCCACATGTGGCTCTTTGGCCCCCTGAGTGTGGCTTTTCCACAAAATACCATGGCCTGGACGAGTCTATTTTGAAGAAGTGGCATTAGAAGAAGTTTAAGTTTAAAAAATTTGGCTCTCAAAAGAAATTTCAATCGTTGTACTGTTGATATTTGGCTCTGTTGACTAATAAGTTTGCCGACCACTGGTCAGAGTGAATGATAGAGACTTGCCATGTCATTGCTAAAATTTGTATACTTTTACTTTAGTATCTTTAAACAATGGTATTTTATTGTAACCCAGGACAACCTAGTTAGAAATGAGAAAATGCCATCTTAGTTCCATATACTATAAATTTGAGAACTTCAGTGTGATACATGATTTGAGAAAACTGCATAAATGTTAAATCTGAAGAACTCAAATAAAGAAAAGAACATTATAAATACTATTCAGCCATAAAAAGAATGAAATCTTGACATTTGTGACAACATAGATAGACCTTGAAGACATTATGCTGAATGAAATAGGTCAGAAAGAGGTATAAGTACTATATGACCCCACTTATATGTGGAATTAAAATAAAAAAACTAAGCTTATAGATACAGAAAATAGATTGGTGGTCACCAGAGGTAGGGGTAGGAGGGTGAGCAAAATGAATGAAGAGGGTCAAAAGGTACAAACTTCCAATTATAAATATGTCATGGGGATGTAATGTAGACATTGTAACTATAGTTAATAATACTGTATTGCATATTTAAAAGTTGCAAAGAGAGTAGATTTTAAAAATACTCATTATAAGGAAAAAATTTGTAAATATGTGTGATGGTGGATATTTATTAAAGTTATTGTGATTGTTTTGCAATATATACAAATATTGAATTATTATTGTATACCCCAAACTAATATAATGCTATATGTTAAAATTATACCTTAATGCCTCACAGGTGTGGCTCAGTGGTTGAGCATTGATTTATGAACCAGGGGATCATGGTTTGTTTCATGGTCAGGGCACATGCTAGGATTAAGAGCTCGATCCCCAGTGTGGGGCATGCAGGAGGCAGCAGATCAATGATCCTCTCTCATCATTGATGTTTCTATCTCTCTCTCCCCTTCCTGTCTGAAATCAATAAAATTATTTTAAAAAGTTTAAATATTATACCTTAATAAAAATAATATAAGATGAAAAGTATTGTAGAAGTATGTCAGATGATTAATTAATAAGACTATAATTTTTAAAAAAGAAAAAGGTAACACTTAGAAATTTTACTAATGAAGTCTGCAAATACAATGTCTTGGTCACAGAACCTAAAAACATATCCATTCCTATAAATATAAATTAAACATTATAAATTGTATAGTTTCAAGATGACTCTACCATATGTCTTGAAATATTGTCCATAGCTGAAGTAAAAAGTCAACTTTTTTCCTATATTTTGGAAGATTGCAGACCTCAGGGAATAGTGTTAGTTGGAGGAAATGTGAGGATCCATTACCCCCATTTGAAAGAGGGCAACTATGATCATAATTGATATGTATCCCAGGTAGGAATGATTCCTGGGTTTTCCCCCTAAACCAGGCCATTTAAGGATATATGTTTTGTCAATTTTATCTAGGATCTCAATTTCTTTATCTGACTAACATAAAAGTTATATATTTTATCTGAAATTTTCTGGTTGGCAAATATTTACTAATCAGTATGCCTGATACTTATTAGTAAAATCATCAACACAAGTGGTAGTAAGACGGGAGCTCACCTGAATTGATATATTCCAATGACTAACATTAACAGCATCTGGTAGTGATATTGTTATGGGAATTTAGTGGGTAACCTGTTTCACTTATTTCTGAAATAATAATATTTTGTTAAGTGTTCCCTCGAAGATGGAAACTAGTTCATGTTCTATAAGCTTCGACGTCTTTGAAATTTTTTCTACATACCCCGTCTTCTGTATGGCTAACGATATCTTTAAGGTCAAACAATTAGTTTTGCTAGTACCTCATCTCCTTGAGTGTTCTACATCCATTTTTTTAAAAATTGTATTTATCATTGAAAAGTATTCAAAGATAGATGATAGTTCTAAGAGCTTATAATCTGGTAGGAGGAGAGAACTGGACAAAATTAACTATACTATAAAACAAGATGAAATAAGCTTTATAATCCCAGGTGTGTTGATACTATGGAGAATGGAGAGACTAATTCTCATTGCAGTGTTTTGTGAGGCGTGCGTACTGTGGTTGGGAGGGTTTGGGGTAGGAATGCTTTAGTGAAGGGGGTGGTATTGAAACTAGGCATTAAGGTAGTATGATTTTATAGTTCATGAAGTCTTTGGTAGCCCTAATATCTAAGAGATTTCTACAAACCATTCTAGACAGAGGAAATTGTGTGTAAGCAATGTCAGGGAGGTGAAGACTATCAGGCGAAGAGGTCAATGTTCCTGTAACTAGGAACTGGGTTAGCAGTGGACAATGAAGATGAAAAGAATGCTAAGGCCTTACTTAAAGAAGACCTTGAATTTCATGTGAGTAAATTTAGACTTTATGCTGTAGGCAATGGAAAGCTAAAATGGTGGTGAGATTGTAATTTATAAAATGATTGTAAAACAAATGTAAATATTTTTATGAGTACAGGATGAAAATGAAGTGGCTTATTGCAGCCCATATTTAAAAGGCTTAAAAGTCTAAGTTCTGTGAGTAAACCTAGTAACAATATAATACCAATAAAGCCTTTGCCATTGCTGCTTTTTCTTCTTTTAGAACAGAGGTGGGGAACCTTTTTTCTGCCAAGGGCCCTTTGGGACTTACAGCATCATTTGCCGGCCAACCAAAATAATCAACTTAAAAATTAGTCTGCTATATTTGGTCAAACAATGAACTCACTCCTAATGTCTTGGCAGTGTCAGACCAAATAATTTCTTGGGCCTTATAAACGGCCCTTGGGCTGGATATTCCCCACCCCTGTTTTAGAGGAATAGCATTCAGAACAGTGAGAGTCCCGGGATTAGAGTTCTGGGCAGGGGACGTAGGGAGAAGGTCTGTAGGTGCAATCTTTGGAAAGGGACATGGATAAGCTGGAAATAACCTAAAGGAGAATGCCCAAGATGGAAAGAAATTCAAAATAGTGTCTTGGTAGATATGATGGGAGGAACTAGGAATATTTTTGGCCCAAAGAAGACTTGAGAGGAGGAAGGAACTGTCTTGATATATGTGAAAGGCTACTCGAGAAGCAGAATTGGACTTTTTCTGATTAACTATAGAGTAGATGTTAAGAGGAGCAGAGGGTAGATGTTATGAGGAGGCAGATTTCAATTCAATGTTAAATAGTTTCTAATTTGAGATATTTCTGAGACTTAATGGACTGTCTGAGGAGATAATGAGTTTCCTTTATAAGTGTTATTTCAGCAGAGCGTGAATGGCTATGGGTAAGATGTGAAAAAGCATTTATATATTAGGTAAGAGACATCCAGATGACAGCCAGTTTACCCTCAAACACAGAGAACCTGAGATTCAACTTAGGCAATGAAGAATTGAAGAGATATCTACAAGAAGGACTTTCAAGACAAAAAGAGTTGGTAGTAGTGTCAGATATTGCAAAAGTCTAAATAAGTTCAGATTAAATGCTGTTGGATGTGACAGTTCTTATTTGGGAGCTGATTCAGTAGAAATTGTCTACCAGAAGCTATATTCATAATGGGTTAAGTGATTATTGAGGATTTGGTAGCTTTTCTTCACCAAATAGTGAAAAAGAATTTTTTTTTGAGGCCTTAAGATGTGTCAGGCTAATTTAGGTGCTAGTAATATAGCAGTGAATGAAACAGACAAAAATGTTTTCCTTTGTGGGGCAAGTTGGAAGATGGAGAGTGGGGATAATGCAAGAAATGTTACATATCATAGTAGGTGGTGGTAAGTACTATATAAAGCAAGAAAGAGGGTATAGAGAGTGATAGGTTGTGCATTATTAGAGAGGATGGTCAGGGAAGACTGCTTCAAAGATGATACTTAAACAAAAACTTGAATAAAATGAGGGAGGAAATTATATGATCATCTTGGGAAGGGACATTCCTGGCCAAAGGAATGGCCTGTATGAGTCAGGAAAACTTGTGGTATACTCAGGGCACAGAAAGATCAGAGAGCTTGAGCTAAATGAGAGAAGGAGAAGTGGTTGTGATTAGCGGTGGCCAAACTTATAGACATAAGGGGTTGGGGATTTTACTGTGAGTAATATATGAAGCCATTGGAGGACTTTGAGCAGAGGAGGAGCATGATCTGATATGTTTTAAAAAGATCACTCTGGCTGTTGTATTGAAAGTAGACTGTAGACAGGCAAGACCAAGAGCTGAGAGACCAACTACTGCAATAATCCAGGTAAGGATGATGTTGGCTTTGACCAGGATTGTAACAATAGAAGTGGTAAGAAGTGACAGAACCACAGGATATGCTAACAAGTAGAAAATTTGGGTTTTAAGAGAGAGAACCTTATTATGATTGACTTGAGACTTTTTGACCTAGGGAAAGGATGGAGCTGCATTGTTTGAGATGAGGAAGAAAGCTAAGCAGTGAAGAGGAAGATGAAACAGTGGCTTTTGGTAATAGGGCAGTAGGACCAAGAGAAATGGAATTTTGTTTCTGTTTGTTTTCTGGACATGTAGGCTTAACTGTCTTTATGGCAGAAGGGAGGGTAAGAGTTATAACTCAAGAGAAATACATCTATTTGTGAAGAAAGTTTAATAAGAACACTATAGATAAAGGAGATTTAGCTTTGGAAAGAAAAATCAATTCCTTTTCTGGTAAAGCAACAAAAAAATCTTGAGGTAATTTATAAGAAAGTTGAAGAAATTTACACCAAATGCTGTCTTTGTAATTATAAGGTTTCAATTGCTTCAGGTTTAGGGGATGAAGTTGAGATTAATAGCTAAGAAGATATTACAGAGTTTAGGGACTAAGCTAAGAAGTCAACTAGAGCCCAACCAGCATGGCTCAATGGTTGAATGTTGACCTATGAGCCAGTAGGTCATGGTTCGATTCCTGGGTGCATGCCCGGGTTGTGGGCTTGATCCCCAGTAGGGGGCGTGCATGAGGCAGACAATCAATGATTCTTATCATTGATGTTTCTCTCTCTATCCCTTTCCCTTCCTCTCTGAAATCAATTTAAAAGAAATTTTTTTTTTAAATGAAGTCAACTAGAGAGAAAAAGACTTTCAGTAATACTACAATTCAGTTTAGCATGAATTTGTTACATTTCAACAAGTTTAAAACAAACTGGTTGTAAAATCCATTATTATTTTATGTACCACCAATAAAGCAAATAAAACATCTAAGACTGAGAAATCTCATGTAAAGCTGGGACACCGAAAGCCTGCAGTGTTAGGTTAATCAAGGCATAAACCCACCCACATGGAAAGTTACATGCCTCAACCTTAGCACTGGATGTAGGGAGGAATAAAAATCTTACCTGATAATTTGAATCACAAGCTAATACTTGTGTAAGTCTACAGTCTGAAATCCCCTACATAGTGTAGTCCAAACTATCCCAAGCAGAAAAATTAAGCAATATTCTGTTGAGAGTTCCCCCAGGTGACTGGGCAAAGCTAATATAAGTCCTTTCTGGAAAAACTCTTTCAATCTGTGCCTAACAGAATTGTAAGAGCTTTCTGATTTTAAAATGTTCAAATGTGAAAAGACATGTGTTTTAGAATTGTAATAAGATATGGAGCCAATTTGCAGGTTTGGTGACTTCTCCAGCATGTTAAGCAGCATTGAATGGTACAGGGTTTTATAAATGCCAAATGGGTCAATTAGATAATGGTAAGGGAGAAAGAGATAATGAGAAGTGGGGAGTTTATACAATCTTTCCAAGCCTAATTTTATTCTGGCAGGTGGTAGCTAGGCTCAGAAATGGCACATAATAGAACTCAAGTGGTTTCCTCTTTTTTTCATGCCCATGGGAGACATTGCATGTCTTAGAGGCTGGAAGAGTGACTTGCATATCATGAGCACTCAGTAGATATTTGAATGGATAAATCCATGATTAATTTTGGTACCCATCTCTCACTTAGCTTGACTCGACCTCAGAATCCTTTTTGTTGTTGTTGTTGCTGTTAATCCTCCCCGGAGGGTATATAATTTCCATTGATTTTTAGAGAGAGTGGAAGGGAGTGGAAGAGACAGAGAGAAACAGCAATATGAGAGAGACACATCAATTGGTTGGCTCTCACAGGAGCCCTGAACCAGTGCCCAGAATCACAAATGAGGTACTTCCCTTGACTGGAATCAAATCCTTGACCCTTCAGTCCTCTCTAACCATTGAGCAACCAGCTAGAGCCTCGGAATCCTTTTTAACAGCAACCACTAACAATAAATCAAGATTGGCAAGTGATTTAAAATCTGTTTTCCATCTCTGAGTTAGAGATTTTGAGGCAGAAAATAATTTAATCAAAAGATGAGAAAGTACTGACCTTTGAAATCATGAAGCCTAAACTGTATTTCCTATTATATGAGATGTGATGAGTCCCTTAATATCAATGCCAGTTTTCCCATTTAGAGAGGGAGAATTATTTATCTCTCATCTGCTTCAGAGGAGGTGTAATGAATATCAGGAAAAATGATAGATGTGGGGTGCTTTTTCAATTAAAGTGCTCAAAAAGTGAGTTTTATAATATTTTTAGGTGGCTTATTGCTTTTTAAATTGAAGTGCTTAAAAAGTGATTTTAATAATATTTTAGGCAGCCTATTTTTGCATCTATGTTCAGGGTGATGGACCTGAATAGAAAAAGAGTAAAGCAAGTTTTTTCTGGTTAAGAGGAAATATTTAGTAAGAATAATTATTGTGTTTGGTTTTTGGAAACTGGGTATAAAAGAATTGGATAGTTCCTACAGTCCTGAACATTTATTTATCACTTAGAGGGCAGTGGGGCTATTAAATGGTCTAAGGTTGTTGATAAAGACTACCAAGTTTTAAGATAAAAGTTCATTCTGACATGTGAGATTCCAGTTAAGATTGCTTTGCACTCAGATGAGCCTGAGACATGGAAGACAATGAGGATTTATGGTCCACTGAGACTTCTTTTCCTGAATAATAATATGAGTTAATGTAGGAAAATAAAGATGTAAAGGATTATGTGTTAAATTATGTTAAACTACTCTCAAAATGTTTAGACATGTTTCTAAAGATGTTAGGAAAAGGTCACAGCTAACCTCACGGGCAGTTTGAGAGATGACATTACAACCACAGGGACTGTGACTTCGGCTGACAATTCATAATTCATAATTCAACTTCTGGGTGAATCTTATGAATTTCTAATTAGACTTAGAACAAAGAGATGAATCTTAGGTTTCTTCAATTTATGGTTCATAATTCTAACATTTTATAACTAAGTGAAATTTAAAGAGTGGTTTTGGCCATTCTCTAATTAATACTCTTCTGTTTGTTGGATCAATGTCAGAAATTCAAGCATAAGCAAATCATTCTCCCATAAGGAATTTCCATTGCTTTTTATCTTCTAATATCCTATAAAATGTTACTATTGGTGAGTTATGAGCTAAGGACCAGAAAATAGACCTTATTTGTCACACTTTACTTTGTGGTTTATTAATGTTCTCCACCTTCCCCTATCCAGCTTATGTATTTGGAAAATAATGGTACCAGAGATAAAATTATCCTCTTAAGATTGACAAGCTTAGACATTGAAAATCAAGTTGGATGTGACTATGACTTGGTATCTTTGCAATCAAGCAACAGCGTGCTTATTAGTAAAAATGTAACTTTTATTTTCATTTGTCATCTTATAGACCCTGGATTGGTATAGTATTGTTCCTCTTAAAATATGGTTCACAACAGTGGAGAGCACAGTAGATATTCCGCCACCTTGATCACTGGACTACTGGTGAGCTAAAATTTTGGTTAACTTTCAAATAATGCTTTTAAATTGTGAACTATGCCATGATATGAAATGTATATAAAATATATATACTTTAAAGAACAGTTATTACTATACATTTGTGTCCATAGCACCCAGTTTAGGAAGGATCTTTTTACTTTCAAGATCCCAAAAAGTAAACAATATGCTAAATTTTGTGTTAATAAATATTTTTTAGTTGGTTTTAAAAGCTATAGATCCTTAAAGCCACTATATTGGTCTTTCTTAGTTTTGATATTAATTTAAAGAATTATAGTTTATATTGTTTTGACTTACTTTTGTCCTCATACCATGTTATATAGATTAATCTGTGTGGATGTGTATATGTAATTAATTCATTTTCAGTCCAGACTTGTTAAGATAATCACTTGTGGGTAGGTTCTGGGCACTGTATATTTAGGTACTCCCCAGATGATTCCAATGTATGGTCAAGATCAAGAACCACTCCCAGTCTCTCTAATCCATCATGACCACTTCCCACCTTGCTCACAGTGGGCCAGCCCCCTTCCTCAAATATGCTGGGCATTCCTGTCTCCAGGCTTCGTAGTTGCTGTTCCCACTGTCTTTCAGGGTACCACATTACATTCAGGTATCTTGCCACCTTAGGATCCTCTTGGCTGTAAGTTTCATAGCCTTTCCTTGTTTTTGATGATTTTGACATTTTTGGGGAGCACTCATCTTAGAATGTCCCCAATTTGATTTTATCTGATCTTTTCCTCATAGTTTTGCTCTGATTATGAATTAAGGGAAGGAAGTCCACAGAGGCAAGGTTCCATTCTTATCACATCATAGCAAGGGGACATGCTATCAGCATAATTTATCACTGTTGATGTTAACCTTGATCACTGGCCAAGGTAGTGTTTGCCAAGTGTCTCCACAGTAGTTACAGTTTCCGCCTTTCCATACTTTCTCTTTAGAAGCAAGTCACGAAGGGTAGTCCACACACAAGGGGTTGGATGTTAAGCTCCACCTACTTGAGCAGGGAGTATTTATATAAAATATTTAAAATTATGTATGGGAGATTTGTCTTTTCACCATTTATTTACTTATTAAATCATTTCTTTATATCAGTATGGACTCAGGAATATTTATTTTATATGACTACATATTCATTTGGTTGCTCACATTGTTCTAGCTTTAACCATCATGAGCTTTTTCACCATGACTTCTTGTCTTATTGACATGCCCCCATCATTTTGTGACACTTATAAGATTCTCTAGGCTCCACTTATGTATTCCCTGCTCAGTCCTAGAATCAGTCAATTCCCCAATGAACCATGATTCATTTTAATGAAGAATGGTATAAGAAATCAAGATTTGAGTGCTGGGCATAATAGTTGCTATGAGGGTTTTATTTTATTTTATTGAATAGATCTTTATTAATTTCAGAGAGATAGAAAGAGGGAGAGAGCAAGATAGAAACATCAATGATGAGAGAGAATCATTGTTCAGCTGCCTCCTGCACGCCCCCTACTGGGGATCGAGCCAGCAACCCAGGCATGTGCCCTGACCAGGAATCAAACTGTGACCTCCTGGTTCATAGATCAATGCTCAACCACTGAGCCATGCTGGCTAGGCATAGGTTTTTTTTGTTTGTTTGTTTGTTTTTAATAAATATTTATGGTTCAGATTATTACAGGTGTTCCTCTTTTTTTTTCCCCCATAGGTCCCCTCCACGTGATTCCCCACCTCACACCATGCCCTTACCCCCCGCCACTGTCTTCATCCATACGTGTAAGATTTTTGTCCAATCTCTTCCCACACCCTTCACACCCTCTTCCCCCTGAGAATTGTCAGTCCACTTCCTTTCTATGTCCCTGATTCTATTATATTCATCAGTCCATTCTGTTCATCAGACTTTTTATTCACTTGATTTTTAGATTCACTTGTTGGTAGGTATGTATTTGTTGTCATTTTGTTGTTCATAATTTTTATCTTTACCTTTTTTTTCTTTCTTCTCTTCTTAAAGAATACCCTTCAGCATTTCATATAATACTGGTTTGGTGGTGATGAACTCCTTTAGCTTTTTCTTATCTGTGAAGCTATTTATCTAACCTTCAATTCTGAATGATAGCTTTTCTGGGTAGAGTAATCTTGGTTGTAGGTTCTTGCTGTTCATCACTTTGAATATTTCTTGCCACTCCCTTCTGGCCTGCATAGTTTCTGTTGAGAAATCAACTGACAGTCGTATGGGTACTCCCTTGTAGGTAACTAACTCTTTTTCTCGGGCTGCTTTCAAGATTCTCTCTTTGTCTTTTGCCCTTGGCGTTTTAATTATGATGTGTCTTGGTGTGGTCCTCTTTGGATTCCTCTTGTTTGGGGTTCTCTGCACTTCCTGGACTTGAAAGTCTATTTCTTTCACCAAATAGGGAAAGTTTTCTGTCATTATTTCTTCTAATAGGTTTTCAATATTTTGCTCTCTCTCTCTTCTTCTGGCACCCCAATAATTCGGATGTTGGTAAGCTTAAAGTTGTCCCAGAGGCTCTTTACACTATCTTCATATTTTTGGATTTTTTCTTCTATTTGTTTTTCTGGTTGGGTGTTTTTTGTTTCCTCATATTTCAGATCTTTGGTTTGATTCTTGGGGTCCTTTGATCTACAGTTGAATTTCTGTATATTCTTTATTTCAGACAGTGTATGCTTAATTTCTGACTGGTCCTTTTCCATTTTTTTGGTATTCTCATTAAGGTCCTTGAAGGTCTCACTAAGCTCCTCAGAGGTCTCATCAAGTTTCTTGGTGGTTTTTAGAAGATTCTTGAGTAACCTTATAAATGTGGTTTTGAACTCTATGTCCACTAGTTTGCTTTCCTCCATTTTTTTCATTCGTGACATGTTTCTTTGTCTCCGCATTTTGCTGCTTCCCTGTGTTGGTGGAGTGGTTTGCTGTGGTAGGTGACCAGTGGTTTAGCCTATCACCTGAGGTGGACACTCTTGGTGCACCACTTTGTGGGCTGAGTGCAAAGTCTTGGTGTAGTTAAGCCTTGATTGCTCTTGGTACACTGGGAGGAATTGACCTCCAGGCCGATTGGCTGTGAGGACCCGCTGTGTCTATAATGGAAGAACTGCTGTGCTGGAGACACATTTATGGGGCAGGACTTGCTTCAGTGGGGCTTTGGTGCTCACTGAGTCTGCCTCTTGAATGTGTCACTTATGGATATGAGTAGTTGAAATCTGCTGTTGTCTCACACTGACCACTAGATACACTAGCTTCTGGATCTCCAATGGGGTGCAGGTCACCTACTATCTGAGGCCACCCAGCAGGAGCTACAGCAAGAACTACAGTTTTCTCCTCTTTGATTGGGGTTTGGAGGTTTTGGAGCTGTCTGACCAGAGCTGCAGTTTGTTAGGTTAAGCTGCAATAAGGCAGGCCATTTATATGCAAAAGCCACTGTGTGGAGCTTGGGTGGGTTTGTAGATTGTGTGGGGTGGGGTCTCAGGGAGTCACTAGACTAGGGTGTGGCAAACAGCGATGGCTGCCAGTCAGCCGTCTCTGTGTCTCCGTGTTTCCAAGTCCCTGAGTCCTACGCCTCAGTGCAGTAAACAATGATTGCTGGGCACACCTCTGTAAGAAAGCCACCCTCACTTTCTGACCCGATGGCAGACAGTCCAGCTTCTCCCCATAGGAGTTTGGGTCCCCAGTGTCTCCCCAGAAACTGGAGTTCAGAGTAAATTGGAGCCTGTCTCCCTTCGGGTTGAAAAAAGCAGCACACCCAGTCGCCCGCCGCCAGCCTGATTTGCACGCCTCCGTACCTCAGCTTTTCAGCACTTGTGCATGTCTCAATGCTCTTTTCTCTTTCCTTCTAGTTGTAGAACTTCCACTCAGCCAGCTTTCCCATGGTTCTGGATGATAGATGTTTTGTCTTTTAGTTATAGTTTTGAAATTGTTGTGCAAAGCAGCAGTTTAGGTGTTTACCTATGCTGCCATCTTGGTTCTCACATAGGGTTTTATTTTAGTAATTTCTAGGCTCTCTCTCAGCTGACAAAGGTAGAAAATATAGGAATGCATACTAACCCAATTATATATACATTGAGTGGCCAGATTATTATGATCTCTGAACACGTAATAATCTGGCCACTCGGTATATACACACACACACACACACACACACACACACAAATAAAAGAGCAAGATGCAAATTGACCATACCTTCACGACACCCACCAGCCAATCAGTAGTGGATATGCAAATTAACCAAACAAAGATGGAAGGCTAATTTGCATATACAGGCACTGCCCCAGCCACTCTGAGCCTCTGGGCAGCATGGGAAGGCGGAAAGGTGGCTCTGGCCAGAGCGAAGGTGGTGCTAGCAGCCAGGGGAAGGAAGGCCCACTCTTGTATGAACCTTTGTGCATCAGGCCTCTAGTATGTGTGTATATATATATGTGTGTGTGTGTGTGTACACACACACACACACACACACACATATCCTATCTAATAAAAGAGTAATATGCAAATTGACTATCACTCCAACACATAAGATGGCTGCCCTCATGTGACACAAGATGGCCGCTACAAGATGGCCAGCAGGGGAGGGCAGTTGGGGGCAATGAAGCCTGCAGGGAAGGGCAGTTAGGGGTGACCAGGCTGGCAGAGGAGGGAAGTTGGGGGCGACCGGTCCTGCAGGGAAGGGCAGTCGGGGGGAATCCAGGCCTGCACAGGAGAGCAGTTGCGGGGGACCAGGCCTTCAGGGGAGGGCAGTTGGGGCGGGGGGACCAGGCCTGCAGGGGAGGGCAGTTAGGGATTACTAGGCCTTCAGGGGAGGGCAGTTAGGGGTGACCAGGCCTTCAGGGGAGGGCAGTTAAAAGTGACGAGGCCTGTAGGGGAGGGCAGTTAGGGGGAATCAGGCTGGCATGGGAGCAGTTAGGTATCAATCAGGCTGGCAGGGGAGTGGTTAGTGGGTGATCAGGCTGGCAGGCAGAAACAGTTAGGGGCAATCAGGAAGGCAGGCAGGCAGGCAAGCAGTTGGGAGCCAGCAGGCCTGGATTGTGAGAGGGATGTCCTACTGCCCGTTTAGGCCCAATCCCAGTAGGATCAAGGAGTCCCAGATTGGAGAGGATACAGGCTGGGCTGAGGGACACATACCTCTATGCACAGATTTCATACACCGGGCCTCTAGTGTGTGTATATATACATACATACATAGATACACACACTAGAGGCCTGGTGCATGAATTCTTGCATGGGTATGAGTGGGGTCTGGCCAGCCTGGCCAGGGGGAGGGGACATGGGTGGTTGGCCGGCCTGCCTGCTGGTCGAACTCCTGGTCAAGGGGACAATTTGCATATTAGCCTTTTATTATATAGGATATACACTGAGTGGCCAGATTATTATGCGTTCAGAGATCATAATAATGTGGCCATATGAATATATATATATATATATATATATATATATATATATATATATATTCATGTAGATATTTCCATCCCTATCCAAATATTCCAACTGTATCCATTGCCACATGGTTCATTCTAGGCCTCCCCCACCCCCTTAAAGGAGCCTATTGTATAAGAATTCTGTCAAAGTGCATTTTTATGTACTATGGAAAAGAAGCCTCAGTAGTAGTGATTAATTAGTGAAAATTAATGTATTAGAAAAGACAAATGTTAATACTGATGCTAGAGGGACAGAAGCAGCTTTGGCAGACTCCCTTGTCAAATAACATAGCCTATTCTTGAATGTATGTGATGGACCATGACACTTGCAGCAAGATAGAGACCACAGCAAAACCATTCTACACCAGGTGGATGTTCAACTCGATGAGTCAATTGAGATTAATAAACAAAATCAGCTGTGAATGTTTGTAAGCCATTCAAGTTAGTCACACACAAAAACTTGTCTGCAATTTTTCCAGTGACTCTTCTTGATCTCTTTTTAAAATTTTTATTGTAATAGTATTGCTTGAGGAAAAAGACAGTTAAGAGAGTTTTCAAGTAAAATCTAAACCACACTCTCCATTTCACTAATCTGTTTCTCCTCTATATAAAGTAATCAATATTAAGAATGTTTTAGCCCTGGCTGGTTTGGCTCAGTGGATAGAGCATCAGCCTGTGGACTAAAGGGCCCCAGGTTCGATTCCGGCCAAGGGCACATGCCCGGATTGTGGGCTCGATCCCCAGTGGGGGATATGCAGGAGGCAGCCGATCAATGATTCTCTCTCATCATTGATGTTTCTATCTCTCTCTCCCTCTCCCTTCCTCTCTGAAATCAATAAAGAAATATATTTAAAAAATAAAAAAGTATGTTTTAATTATCTGATTTTCCATTACTATTTATGTACATCATCTGTATATTTAATAGTATTTGTATATATCATAAATGTCTGTGAGGGTCCTTTTTTTTTTTTTTTTTTTTACTCTCCATAGTTACCTAATATTGGACCAGAGGAATATCTTTTTGAAGCTGTTCCTTGAAGTTTATGGACCTTTACACCAAGGGTGTTTGGTATGCTGGTATAGCAAAAGTGGTGTGCGTTTGGTATGCTGGTATAGCAAAGTGGTGTGCTCCACTCAGCCCTGCCTTTGTTCTCCCTGCCTCATTTTCATCAATCTTATGGACATTTAGGACTCTACCTCTATTGAAAGGGGCTTCTGGGTACTTAAACGCTTTGCAAAGGGAAATTTGGCATGTGGAATGAGCCTGTTGGAGAGATATGCAAGGAACTTGTCAAGTTCTTTACCTGAGTTAGCTTCCTTAATAACGACATATTGAAACACATGAACAAGTCAGACTCATCATGCCAGGAATTGAAATGAGCATGGTTATGACTTGAGAAAAGATGCCTATGTGTATTAAGAAACTTATCCTTTGAATAAAGTGTATTGAAAAATAATTTCAATAACTTTACTTTTCCTGAATAAACACTTTTGAAAAATGAAAGATCTCTAAAAGCTGAAAGTGACAGAATAGTCGTAGCAATTGAAGGATTCTTTTCTCAAATATTTTTTCAGCTAGAAATCTTAATGTGGCAAATTAATGGACATTGATTTAAGTTTTTTAACTTCTTGAAGTATATAAAAATGTGCAAAGCTTAGAGGAATTTTCACAAAGTGAGCACCCATGTAACCAGCACTCGGACAAAGAAAACAAAATACTGCAAACATCCAGCTTCCTCCAATCATCTCCCTAAAATGATCAGTGATTTCTAATACTGATTTCTAACACCATAAGCGAAGCCTACCTATTTTTGAATTGATCATCTCTTTTGAGCCTCAGTTTTATCAATTCATGTGATGTCATAAAAGATGGCAATTTGAGATATATTCCTGTAAGATAATGTTTGGATACTGTGAACAGTAAAACACAGACCTGAATCTACCTCATTTTGAATGCAGTTTCTTTTTTGATGTATTCTTAACATCACTGTGAGATCGAAATAAGCTGTAACTTTTCACCTTTCCTTCTCAACTTAAAAAATAACCTTTGGTGTCATTTGGCAAAGGCTCCAAAGAACTCCTTCACAGGTAGATCAGGAGGCTTGGTGCACCTTCCTGGTGGGAAGGTCACACAAAGGTGCCAGGTGGGGAACTGACTGGGTGGTACCTGGCTGAACTGAGCAGCGCATGCACGTGGTTAAAGCCGGGGCGGGTAGCCAAATGGTGAAAAATGTCATTTCATGTCGAACTTTTCTTCTTTCTTTAGGAAAAATAATCCACTCTTCTGGACTGTTGTAGCTGGAGACCATAACAGAACCATGAAAGAATTGACCAAGCAAGTGAGAAATATTTTTAAAGTTCTTTGCCTTGTCACATGCCAGGGACTTCCTTTAACAAAACTATGTAATTAGATATTCATCTCCTAATGCCCCTTTACATTTATCATTTATACCCACATTTAAAGATGCCATTGGAATCACATTTTTGATCAGAAAATTAGGTGAAGGTGGTCAGGACGTACAAATTCAGGTGCATGTGCAGAAGTCCACAGAGTCCAGTTTCTCCAGGACTTCCAGTCCTTAGTCACGGCCTCCTACAAATTATAAATGAGATCTCCCTTTTAGTACAAAGTCATCTCCATTGCTGTTATTTGGACATGCAGACATTGAAGGTTAATTTTGGACCATTATACAAGGAAGTAGTTTGACTCACTGACTTGACCTTGTAATTCTCCTGCTTGCCCCTCATGCAGGTTAAGAAAGGCAGAATGCATCGTGGTGCATGAATACTTCAATGGATGGACCTTGGACTCTGACATCGCCCTCATGCAAGTGAGCTCTCCTCTAGAGTTCAACTCTGTGGTGAGGCCCGTGTGTCTCCCACATGGCACGGAGCCTCTGGTTTCCTCTGAGATCTGTACTGTGACTGGATATGGAAGTATTAGTGACGGTAAACATTTTACATTTGCAGAAATTTTACTTCAGGTTGTTAATTTTGAAAATTCATCATGGAAATGATATATGACAGTATCTGCTTTAGCCTTTCTTTCTTCCAGAAGAGAGAAAGCATGTTTTATTTAGTTGTAATAGGTGATCAAATTAGAGAATGAGCTATTTCATATGTTCCCTTCAAGGTGCCTAATTATAAGTCTAGATCCATAAGGGACAAGGACATTTTTTAGGCTTTGCAGGCCATATGGTCCCTGTAAATTTTGCCATTTTAGCACAAAGCAGCCACAGACAATATGTAATACAGTGGATGTGGCTGTGTTCCAATAGAACTTCATTCATGACATTTAAATTTTGTATAATATTTATGTCATGAAATATTATTTTTATTTGGATTTTTTCAATCATTTAAAAATGTACCAACCATTATTAATTCCTGGGTTGTAATAAATAAAACCAGGGGTAGGGATGGAGGGTGCTGGAATGGAATTGACCCATTGGCTGTAGTTTGCTGAATGCTGGGCTAGATTGTAGAGTTATTAAAGCCATAATACTAGTAAAATGCTGATCAATCTGAATGGGTTGATGTTTAATCTTGCTTCATTTCACTGCATAAGAGCATTTCCTTTCTGTTTCTGTATCATTTATTTGGAATCCGTGAATTTGAAAGAGAAGGGATTTCTCTTTGTGTACAATATTCACGTTCACAGATATTGTACTTACTGCAGCCAAATTGCATTTTCCCGAAACCTTTGCAACCACTATCTGAGGAGCTTTTTATCTTCCCTGTTTTGCAAAAGAGGAGGTTATGGCCCAAAGATTTATGTAACTTACTAAAACCCCATGACTAGTAGGTATCAAAGCTAGGATCTAAAATCGGCGCTGATAATCTGTGAATTCCCAGCCTGACTTCAGCTCCATGTGATTTAGCCTCCACTTAACTCTCCAACTTCATTTCCTGCTTTTGTCCTTCCAGGCACTGTGGTCCTCTTCCTTTCTCTTAAACACCACACTCACCCTGCGTTCGGGAGCTCTGCACTTGCTTTTCCTCCAGTTAGAACACACTTTAGTCTCCCAGCTGCCACTATCACTTCATTCTCAGATGCCACTCCCTTCTCAGACCCCTTTGCTGCAGCAGGACTGCTCTTCATTACCGACTTTCTGCACGACCACTTTTATCAGCTCATTGCACATAAACCTTCTTGGCAATATTTTATGTGATTATTTTCTGCATCTTATCCTTTAGAGTGGGAACCTCTGGGAGGCAGATCTCTATTTAATGTAATACTCTCTCCCCAGGGCTGACAGGTTAGAGTAAACAGGAAATATTTATTGACTGACTGCCTTCAACACCCTTGAATAAATATACCCATTCTCTAACACCTTCAATCATTGCTACCTCCATGACCACCAGATAACTGAGAGGTAGTTACAGTCTTATCAAAGATGAATCCATTCTTAGCCCTGGCCGGTGTGGCTCAGTTGGTTGAGTGCCATCCCGTGCACCAAAAGTTCACTGGTTTGATTCCTGGTCAGGGGATGTCCACGTTTAGGACTCAATCCCCAATAAGAGGCATGCAGGAGGTAGCCAATCGCTGTTTCTCTCTCACATCAATGTTTCTCTCTATCTCTTTCCCTCTCCTTTGCATTCTCTCTAAAGAAAAGCATACTTTTAAAAATAAAAATAATTTTTTTTAAAAAGATGAATCTATTTTTTCAATCTCAGAGAAAATGAGTTTTCGATTTTGAGGTATGGTAAGCAACACTGATAGGATGTATGGTCCCTAAAAAGAGGAGTTTAAATACTTTAAATTATTTATGTGTTAGATTTATGCATCAGAAAGAGCACAGGATTTAGAGTTAGACCGAGGCTGTCTCATAGGTACTGTGAAATCACATTTTCAGAGCTGTGGCTTCTGTATGTGTGAGCTCAGTAGGACAGCCCATCTCAAATGCTGTTGTATTGTTAGGTTGGAGTAAAAGGGCTCCATAAATATCAAGGGACTATATAAATGGAAGGTAATTCTTATTTTGTCCAAAAAGGTATAAGGCTATGAAATAATAAACTTAATTTTTTTAATGTCATGAATCTAAAGTGATAGAGCAAGTCATACAGAATACATGTTAACAGAGGCCTGACTGGGCATCAGTTATGAGAAGAAATTTTTAGTGTTCATTATTAACATCATTTTAAATTGGAGTTGAGTTTTGGTCACAGTGACAATTGAGTAAAAAAGAAATATGATTTTGGCTTATATTAGGAAATCATAAAAACATATTGCTATCCCATATTTATAATGTATGTTTACATGACATTTATCTGTATAAATATGTAATCATGTCAATCACATATAACAATTCATAATTTGTTGAATCCTCTTTCTGAATTCTTATGTAGCAATATTTGAAACACTGACATTTATATTGGAAATGAGCTAGAGAAAAGTGTTTCTGGTCTTGTTCTCCCGCCAATGTATTCCCTTTACAAAGATACCACATCTGGAAATGAAGACAGCCTGCATGAGACACATCGTTTTTTACTCAATGTTTTGCATCAGCGCAGGCATACCTGAGTGATTGCAATTACGTTGGTGCTAAGCAAGTCTGAGCTTAAGTATATGTACATTTTCTAACTTAATTTCTTGCTCACTTCATTATTACTCTCTCAGAATCTGCTCCTTAATTAGATGGTGCCCTGGCAAGTTGCTTGCAGCAGATTCAAGTGCCTGTGTTAGAGAGATCTGCGAACGCACTTATTATTCTGCTCACCCAGGAGGGATCACAGAGAAGATGATCTGTGCTAGCTTTGCAGCAACTGGAGGGGAGGATTGCTGTCAGGTGAGACAATTATGATTTTGCAGAGGAACAGAGAAAGCTGTCATCTGTTGGAGACTGTCTTCACACAGGAGAACACTCTCAAACCACAATTTTAAACAATTAAAACCTTTTAAAAATATATATATCTTTATTGATTTCAGAGAGGAAGGGAGGGGGAAAGAGAGATAGAAACATCAATGATGAGAGAGAATCATTGATTGGCTGCCTCCTGCGTGCCCCCCGATGGGAATCAAGCCCACAACCCAGGCATGTGCCCTTGACCGGAATGGAACCTGGGACCCTTCAGTCCTCAGGCTGATGCTCTATCCACTGAGCCACACCAGCTAGGGCAACAATTAAACTCTTACGTCATAAATAGGACATGCTCTATCCACAGAGCTTGCTTCATAGTATCATGTCACATCCCCTGACCCAAAGGCCTAGTAAGCTCCCTTAGCCTGCTTCCCTTAGCCTGCTTCATAGTATCATGTCACATCCTCTCACCCAAAGGCCTAGTAAGACCATAGGAAGAGTGAGTTACAGTATCCAAACTTGCTGAGATGGCAGAGAGAGGGGGTGGAAACAGCCTATAACCAGAGAAGAGCCATGAGGAGGTAGGAGATGGCAACACCACTAAACTGACCTGCAGGTGGGAAGATGTTTGCAGATGTATTTAAGGCTTTAGGAAAACGGGAATGAACAAATAAGGATTCTAAATTAGCATGTCCAATTTATGACTTATGAGTTTAATTGTTGCCCTAGCTGGTTTGGCTCAGTGGATAGAGCATCATCCTGAGGACTGAAGGGTCCCAGGTTCCATTGCGGTCAAGGGCACATGCCTGGGTTGCGGGCTTGATCCCCATTGGGGGACGTGCAGGAGGCAGCCAATCAATGATTCTCTCTCATTATTGATGTTACTATCTCTCTTTCCCTCTCCCTGACTCTCTGAAATCAATAAAGATATATTTTTTTTAAAAAAAGGTTTTAATTGTTTAAAATTGTTATTGATCTCCAGTGTGCTCACACTTGATTTTCCATCACAGATTAAAATAAAATAATCAAGAAGAGAATGAGAACCTTTGAAAAAATAGTTTCCATGTGCAGTGAAAAAAGTCACAAAGCAATAGTGTCATTTCAGTGATATTGTAGAGGCACAAAGCTGTACAGATATATTCACAGGGACGAGCATACTATTGGCAAGTTCAGAACCAACTAAGAAAAAAAACAAAACACACAGAACAGAATATGGGCAAATGGATTGCAAACACCAGCTTTACTATTCCCAAAGCCAACTGAGGAATGTGACTTTAGATATACACAAAAAGCATTTCTAACACTTTGTAGCCCACCTTCCATATCTACTCTCAATCTGAGCAGCCCTCCTAAAAGAAAGTTGTGGTCTTCAGGGCAGACATACTTCCCCAGATTTATCATTTCGTACTGGTCTAGAGTAGAGGGGGAAGAAAAAAATGAATCTCTAGTCTTTATTGCTTTTGATAGCCCACACCCTACCCCCCCCCCCCCAAATCAAGAAAATGAACTAATGGATGTCACTTTTATAGGAAGAAACTGGGCATTAACCTGAATAGAAGTCCTTTCACATGAAAACCTGAAGAGAGAAGGGAAGAGGTCCCTTCTTAACACTGAATATGAATGCATTGTACTTAAACCCATTCACAGCATCAGGCTTACTCACATTCTGTTATATGTTGAGTAGCTCAATTTGCATTCTCCAGAAGAGCACCCTGTGACAAGTACTCAAGTGTAATGGACTGTTTAGGAAGTGCAGATCACTGATAGGAGAGTGAGTAGGAGGCATATACTGTAAAGGGAAGGGAAGGCAGCCAACTTAGGATGTGATATTAAGTCACTATCACAGTGAGGGACTGAGCTTCATCCTGCAGCAAAAATCTGGCAGTGACACAAAACACACTAGTATTGATTCCCTCTGAGGAGTGAGGGAGCTGGGGTATTTATACACTACTTCCCCAAGGTCATAGTTGGAGGGCTGTAGAAACAGCACTTCCTACATTTGGGCCTGCTTTGGGGGGGCCAAGGGGGCGGGGGGGAAGGAGGGAAGCCCACAGGCACAGAACCAGGATATGGACAGGAAGATCTGAGGAATATGGGATGGGCACTCTCAGGTCTGCTAGAGGATAAAATTGTATTATACAGATAAAACTCTAAATTAGTGTGTTAATTTTTGCCCTCTTGAGGGATGTTTTTTCTCTCTGCTTTGAATCAGGAAAATCACAAATGGCTCTACTGTCTCTGTCATGTGGGACAGCATATAACATTGAGGGAAGACCTTACTCTGCATCAAGAGAACAAAGAAGATCCTGGCTGGTTGCTCAGTGGTTAGAGCGTCAGCCCCAGGACTGAAGGGTCACAGGTTCAATTCCAGTCAATGGTATGCACCTTGGTTGCAGGCTCGACCCACACTCCAGTCGAGGCTCATGTCGAAGGCAACCAATCAATGTGTCTTGCTCACATAGATGTTTCTCTCAGTCTTTCCCCTTCCCTTCACTCTCTCTGAAAAAAAAAAAAAATCAATGGAAAACAAATCCTTAGGCGAAGATTAACAAAACAAAAAAGAGAGCGAGAGAGCAAAGAGGAACTGGGGAGGAAATTAGGTTCATGCCAGAGGTGACCTGCATATCGTGATCTCGGTTGGCACTTATTCTTATTTCTGCTACATCCAGCAGTCACTTTGGCTGCAGCATGACCAAATTTACAGTCATTGTGAGGGAAGGAAAATATGGAGATGAGATTCTAACTAGTAAAGGGAGTTAGATTTCTTTCACAAAGGGTGACTTCAGAAATTTGCTTTGATAAATGGACTCTGCTATTTCTACCAGCTAATTGATTTTTTACCCTCTTGTGTATGCTCAGAAGTAATGGACCTGCTGATGTAGTTTCTCATCTATGAAGATGAAAATAAAAATGTTGGAATGCAGAGACATGAGAGTTTTAGATATGTGATGTAGAATCCCGTGGTTCTTTGTTCACAACAAATTTCAGATTTTAGATTTTTTTTAAATTTCAAATTCTTTGATCTACAAAGGGATTTGTGCAATCACAGAGTGATGCATGTCCCACTTGCTGCTGACTTTTCCAATTGATGTCATACTTCTCTCCTCTTGCATACTGCATGTCAGCCACATTGATTTCCTTCTGACCTTCCAACTTGACACATATTTGCCCAATTGAGGCCTTAACCCAGATATCAGTTCTGCATAAATACTTTTCCTCCAGGGTTTTGAAAATCTGTCTGCATTTTGTTAAGGATTTTTACATCTTTGTTCATTAGGGATACTGGCCTGTAATTTTTTTGCCCCTATCTGTCCTGGGTCTCAGGGTAATGCTGGCCTTATTAAATCAGCTTGGGAGTGGTCCCTCCTCTTCAATTTTTTTTTGAAGAATTTGAGAAAGATTGGAGTCAGTTCTTTAAATGTTTGGTAAGTTCATCAGTGCAGCCATCTGGGCTTTTCTTTTTGGGATGTTTTTGATTACTGAATCAATCTCCTTACTGATATTGGTCTGTTCTGATTTTCTATTGCCTTAGGATTAGGTCTTGGTGGGTTGTGTGATTCTAGGTCATACGCTCTGTTTAATGATAAGGATCCATTCTGAGAAATGCATCATTAGGTGATATCATCTTTGTGCAAATCTAATCCTTTTGCAAACTGACATGGTGAAACCTACTCCTGGAATTGTACGTGCTATGCTTTTACATGGCCGGCAGCACAGTGGGCTTGTCTATAGCAGCATCACCACAAACATATAAAAATAATGCATTGCATTCCCATGTTAGGATAGATAAAACATCATTAAGTAATAGGAATTTTTCAGCTTCATGATGATCTTATGGGAACACTATTGTGTATGTGGTTTGTCATTCACCAAAATGTTGTCAGGAAGTGCATGACTGTATTTCTTCTAGGTGGTCCAATTCTTAGTGTATAATCTTAACAGTCTCTTATGGTTCTTTGTATTTCTGTGGTATCAGTTGTAATGTCTCCTCTTTCACTTGTGATTTTATTTATTTGAATCAAAGTATTCTAAGGTGTACAAATTGACAAAGAATAATTATTTTAGAAATTAAAGAAACGTCTTATGAAAAATTATGGGTTATTCTTGTTCCAAAATTGAAAACAGGAGCTCTGATTAAAGAAAATTTCTAGGACACATTTCTTTGGTGTTTCGGGGAGACTCTGGTGGGCCATTAGACATGAAAACCGTCTCTTTGTCCTCTACGGCATCATCAGCTGGGGAGCTGGCTGTGCCTGGCCAAGGAAGCCAGTGAATTTGCCAGGGTGAGTGTCTTCTTGGACTGGATCCAATCCAAAATCAAAGGTAAACATGTTTTGGGTATTATGAAAACAATGCCCCTTTCTTCAGATTTTTATCAGCTTTATTAAAGACTATAAAGTAGTACTTTAGTTTTGAAATACATTAACATGCACATTAAAGTTCGGTAAGAATATGTTCTCCCTTGTACAGTTAGGGTAAAACTGACTTTTCCTGAGGCTGTTTAAATCCTAAATATGCATTCTTTTTTAACAAAAGCTGCTTTGGTACAGACTACATGTTGTCTCAAGCACTCATTTCTATTTATTTTTAATTGGTTCTCTCCAGATACAAGCTTCGTTTCACTTCAGATAAATAATGAAAGCAAAAGCTTAACAAGGAAACAATATATCTTCATATCTTCAGCAGATCGGGCTGCTGAAGGTAATGGGTATACATGTTATCCCATTAATACAGCTGGTAAGAATTTAACAAAAACATTGCATGTCTGGGTCCCCTTATTTTCTTTGGAACACGATAAACTCTGTGTTTTCATTCTGTTGGGGAGTTTAAGCTGACAGAGAGGAGAGATGTCATGTGATTGAGGATCTTTTCTACCTCATAGGTACAGTGATTACAGGTTTAAAAAAAAAAGTCTTGTGGTTGTGAACAAGTGCCTGAATTTTGGAGAAGTGCAGAGAATTATTTTGACCCCTGAGCTATTTATTCCTACATGAACCAAGGTCCTTATACTCTTAGGTATCTTGCTAGGTAAAGTCTCTAACTGTGAGATGACCAAGACCAGTCTCAAGGTTAGTGTCTCTCTCAATTCTCCCACAATTGTTAGTGTTTGTTTGCTAATAGGATTTTTATTTTTATTTTTTTAATATGTTTTATTGATTTTTTACAGAGAGGAAGGGAAAGGGAGAGAGAGTTAGATACATTGATGGGAGAGAAACATCAATCAGCTGCCTCCTGCACACCCCCTACTAGGGATGTGCCGGCAACCAAGGTACATGCCTTTGACCAGAATCGAACTTGGGACCTTTTAGTCTGCAGGCTGACGCTCTATCCACTGAGTCAAACTGGTTAGGGCAGGTTTTGATATTTAGTTAAGAGCAAACAGCAGCTTGAGAATTAGAAGTCTGTAGTTGACTTGTAGGGAGATGAAAGTTCTATGATACCATCATTCCTGGTTTTCAAATGGCCAGGGTCTTTCCCTTTTCATCTATCTCCACCCCATTCACCCTCACATACACTCAACCACAGTAGACAACTAGAATGACTTGGAGGAAAATTGAAGAAGATGCAAGAGAGAGGGGCTGGGGAATTGTTAGAACGGTGGCTTCAGTAGAAGAGAAGGATGAGCTCTAGTGCTCAGCTGGAGGGGTTGGTCTTAGGAAGAAGCAAAACACAGTTCATCCATAATTGCCAGATGGAAGGCAGAAAATTCAGTCACTGATACAGGTGTGCAGGTACATGTGAGGATAGGAGCTTCTGCCAGTTCTCTTCTAATTGCTTCTGTTTTCTCAGCAGATGAAACAGGGTTGTGAAAGAAGGCTCAAGATGTTAAAATAAAAAAAGAGAAAGTATGAAATAGTTCTCTT
This sequence comes from Corynorhinus townsendii, assembly GCA_026230045.1. Classification (NCBI taxonomy): domain Eukaryota; kingdom Metazoa; phylum Chordata; class Mammalia; order Chiroptera; family Vespertilionidae; genus Corynorhinus; species Corynorhinus townsendii. The sequence continues at coordinate 181,840,948 of JAPDVU010000003.1, forward strand.
AAAAATGACAAAGGGCATAGGCTAGAAAAAGTGGTAGGATTACTAGGCAGCATACGCCTCAGAGATTAATGATTATAAATTTAGAGGGAGACCAACTATTAGGTGAATTGTATGTTTTCCTCTGGAGACACTGAGTGGTACATAGAGGCAGAGCAGGTAGAGAATTGATTCAGTTACTAGTAGAGTGGATTTTCCCAAGTATGCAAGAGTGTAAGGGAATTGAGAGTGTGTATGAAGAAGGGATTAAGACAATGGATCACAGGAATTAAACTAAAAAAAGTAAACAAGCATGTGAGAGGAATTAGGGATAAGGAAAAGGTGATAGGATAGATGAATTGGAAGTCTCAAAAGGTGGAAGTGTTGGAGGAAGTTGAAAAGATAAAAGTTTGTGGTTGGAGATAGTGGTGCTTAAAACTGAGTTTATAAAAGGCTTGGGGTTCCTACTAATGACCAGGTCTCTAGGGCTGACCATTGAGATAAGGCTGAGGTCGGGTGGGGAAAAATTGAGAAATTGAGAAGTGTCAGCATGGGAATCATTACCTATATGGCTTCTGAAATCAGCAAGATTTAAGGGAAAAATAGTGCTAGAGAGAATGTCTGCTAAAATCTAGGAATAACTCAGAGACCAGTTGTTGTTGATATGATTTGACACAGAAGAGTCAAAACAAGAGTCAGAGTCATGTCTGACAACATAAGGGTCAAAGAGTCAAAACAAGGGTGGAAGAATCATACTTAGATTAAAAGGAAATCTGGAATTGGGGTTGAAATGAAGAGCAAATTTAGGTCCAAGATCCCCAAACCTAATGACTTCAATGGGCTGAGTTAAATGAATAATTTCAACAAGTGACTAATTTAATGCATGTAAAGCTGTTAGAATAGTAAGTGGTGGTGGTATTCTTTGAGTTGTCCCATTCAGACTATTAGAAAATGAACATTGTTAAAATGCAGAGAAGATATTTCTCATTTGCATGTGTTTAGAAATTCTTATACATGCCAAAGAACTTAGAAAGTTTTACATATGAAAGGGCATTGTTTTATTTTAGTTCTATGACTATCGTATGAGATAAATGTTAGAATTATACCATATTTAACACTCACCCACCCTCACCACTTGCTTTTTATACTAGGTAATTTATGAATCCTAGCTATGGTTTTTTTAATTGTTCCCCACTTGTTAAAAACAGTGACTGGTTGGGAATTCATGACTTTATAGGATTTAGCTCTTTTTCCAGGCAGATTTGTCATAGAGGATTATTGTGGAGAGGAAAAGGAGATTGAAAAGATTGGAAAGATTGGGCCAGATTGTAAAAGACATTGCAAGGTACACTACTTTAGTTGCTTTGAACAAGGAAAGAGCTCTTCCACAATTTGTTTCATACATAATTCCCAGACTGGAGGACAAGGTGGGGGAAGATTAGAGACTGGGAAAACTGTTAGTTTATTAAATCAAAGTAATAAATCTATAAATTAGATCACAGTAACTGTTAGATTACTATTAAATCAAAGTAATAACTCTATAAATTAGATCACAGTAGCCATATAAACAAAAAGGAAAATTTGCAAAGAAATAACAAGGACTGGGCAATGGAATAGAATCCTGAATTCCTGTAGCATTGTATTTCCTTTCTATCACTCTTCATGTCTACTGTTCATAAAAATATATTTGTATATATCTCCTTGGTTAGATTATTAATTTCTCTACATAGACTGTATATAATAATGTATATACTAATTAACTAATGCTCATACATTAAAATACATTAATTTGAATACAGTGTACTTAAATATGTAAGAACATTTTTATTAAGGGACTAAATAGACATAGGGGCGGAAAGAAGAGTCAGGGATGTAACCTGAAGGAGAAGCTCATTGCAGTCAGTGAGCCAGAGAGCTACTGGCGTCTGAGGCTCTGCAGGTATCCCTGCAAGTCTAAAGGTGCCCTTGAAGTTAAAGGTAAGTCAGAGAAGTGAGAGACATTCAAGTGCTTTCAGCAAATTCTTTCCTTGACCTCAGTCACAGACTCCATGAATTTAATTATTTGTCCCAGTAGGATAAATGCTCAGTAAAATCCGTGAAGATTTTAGGAACAGATCTTCAGTAGCATCTGGAAGAAGAGAAGGAATAAAAACATGCTGGGAGTAAGGAATGTAATTCACTGTGCATTTTCCAAGAAAATTTAAAAATTCAGTGAAAAGTCATTTTACATAATAAGTCTACTCTTACAATCTCATTTCAAAAAAAAGGACCCATCAAATGGGATGATCCTTTTTATCCAAGAACTTGTAACTGATTGTGACAAAGTTTTAATTTTCTTTTTGTAAACCTAAATTTTCCCAGTTTGTGATAGAGCCTCATTTTGCTTTGTTTAGGTTGGTCCCTGGTGTCTGTGTGTTCTGTACTGCACGCTGTTACTCTTCAGTGGAGTTAGAAGAGCCCAGAGGCTTTCTTTCAACTCCAAGATATCCACTGGGTTATAAAGGAAGACTGGTATGTTCTTAGGTGCTCAGTTTCACCAAGCAGTACGGCAACATGTACGGATGAGTACCTGTCACTCCCTGAGCCTCATTTGTGTCGAGATTCAGTCCAGACTGTTTATGAAGAAAGCCACAGGGAGAGAAGGATATCAGGTAACCCTTACTGGAATTTGAACTTTGGACTGAGGGGTCTTTTCTGTAGAAGCAGCTAATGATCAAGAGAAACTTTGACTTGGTAACAATAGCACCGAAATGTCTTTTTTTCCTAGACACACCTAATATTTTCAAAAATTGAACTTACAAAACAGGTATACTAAAGGTTGAGTGTGTGTGTTTGTATGTAAATGTATTCAAGAAAAAGACACAAGAGCCCAACGTCTACAAACATACCAAACTACATCAGCATGCCAGAAATGTGTACATGATAAAAAGGAGGAGATAAGATGGTTAAAATGGGCGGGGGGGGGGGGGATGAGGGGAGGCAGGTAGGGGAACTAGCGTGTTATATTTTAAAATAACGCAAAACACATTAAAGGCTTTTAAAATTGCAGAATTAAAAAGATTGCTAATAATGTGCCAGCCATCATTTTATTTCATGTACAGGCAAACCTATTTTTGTTCAACACAACAAACTTGCCACCTCCTGTTTGTAGAGGTGTAATGCAGGCTTTTTGTATTACCAAAAGGAAAGAGGAAAGTGAGGAGGTGTGAGAAATAATCTGGTTTATGGGGAAAGCTGGAGTGAAAATAAGTTTGTGCACATTATTTTGAGTGTATAAGCTACATACACATGTATGTGCTTGATTCAGGAGGATATAGAGACCAGGAAAATTGCTTTGAAAGTGGGATTATTTTCTTAGGATTACATTGGGGCGAGAGATCAAATCATTGACTGAAAAGGCACACACATTTGTTTAAGGGATCTTTCTTTCAAAATATTAAATCATTTAGACTTCAGAAAAAACTGTTAACTAGCCTGTTCACTTTGCACATTTTCCCCCTACAATCAGATCACCTTCGCCAATTCCCTTGATTAACATTGCTCAAATAAAATCTAAATCCTAGCACACCTTTCCCCCCTCTCTCTCTCTCTTAGCTTCCCATGCTTCCCATGCAGGCCCTTTCATTCTCATCTGAGGGCCCTTGTGCATCTACTTCTCCCAGCTCTTCCCTCACCTCCTTCAAGTCTTAACTAGAATGTCATACCATCTTAATGAGGCCTACTTTGATTCATATAAATTAAATCACCTCTTGCCTGTGTACTTCTTAGTGTCCTTTCCTTAGCACTTCTTGTCTCTAACATATTTTTATTTTTTTCCATGTCTGTGTATTCCCCTTTGAATGTGAGCTGCCTGTAGAATGAAATTTTTGTATCTCACACATAGATGGCATTGAATGAATGAATGAATAAAAAATCACTTCCAAGAGGCCTTGTCAGTCTAAAGTAGCATCGTGTATTGCCTCTCCCCCAATTAGTTTCTATCATATTGCGCTAGTTATTTCACTGTAGCCTTGGTCTCTATTTGAAATCATCTTCATTTTCATGACTAAACTGAAAGCTTCATGAGAGCAGAGATTTTGCTATTTTGTTCCCTTCTATATCTCTCCAAAGTAGGCTAATCTTAAAGACTCAGAACATTTTTTCACATGAATGTGTACTGGTAAATTGCTTTTCAGAAAGGCTAAATCTTTTGCTGCCATTAGCAATACATGGGAGCCTCTTCCCCCATGCCCATAACCTAATATGTCAATTTGATAGGCCCTTTTGTTTTTTATTTATATTTTTTTATTGATTTCAGAAAGGAAGGGAGAGGGAGAGAGATAGAAACATCAATGATGAGAGAGGATCATTGATCAGCTGCCTCCCACAGGCCCCACACTGGGGATAGAGCCCACAATCCGGGCATGTGCCCTGACCAGGAATCAAACCACGAGCTCCTGGTTCATAGGTCGATGCTCAATGAGCCACACCAGCCCGGCTCTTTTACTTTTTAAAAATAATTAATGGCGATACATATATTTTTCATATATTGCTTAGCTGTTTGTATTTCTTATTTCTTGTCATTATCATCCATTTTTAACTACCAAGTATATATGTAATATATCCATATATATTTATCACAATTTGCAAGTGCTTATTCATACAGTTGTAATTTGCCTTTAAATTTTATTATATGTTAAAAAAATTTTATTATATGTTGATGTAAACATTTTATAATTTGTTTAAATCTGTATGTATCTCGATCTGTGACTTATCTTTCTGTTTTTATATTTAAAAATTAATTGATTCTTAGTTTAGAAAAAAATTGTAATTAAAAAACTGTACTTCTTTAATCCTGCTGAAATGTATTGTCTTATTCTAGAGGCCCGGTGCACAAAATTCATGCATGGGGGGCGGGTGTTCCTTGGCCCAGCCTATACCCTTTCCAATCTAGGACCCCTCAAGGGATGTCCAACTGCTGGGGATCAGACCCAAACTGACAGTCGGACATCCTTCTTGCATCCGGGACCGCTGGTTCCTAACCGCTCACCTGCCTGCCTAGTTGATCTCCCCAAACCACTCTGCCTGTCTGTTTGCCCCTAATCCCTCTGCCTGCCTGATCACCCCTAACCACTCTGCCTGCCTGCCTGATCGCCCCTAACCACTCTGCCTGCCTGCCTGATTATCCCTAACTGCTCTCCCCTGCTGGCCTGATCACCCCTAACCGCCTCTGCCTCAGCCCTGCCACCATGGCTTTGTCAGGAAGGACATCTGGAAGATGTCCAGTCTATCTGGTCTAATTAGCATATTACCCTTTTATTAGTATAGATAGTAAAGTGATGCTATACCTACTTCTTTAAAAATAAGTTATTTTCTTTCCAACTTATATCACTACCTTTATTATACACTAGGTTCTTCTATAAAATAAACATTTTCTGGGAAAACTTTCCCCTTTATTATAACCTATTGAAAAACATGCTTGACTTTGATGTGGACTAACTGGGAAGCTACTATAATTTTTCAACCTAGCATTTCTTTGATTTGAAATTACCATCTTGATCTCTGCAGAATTGTTCTGTCTCTTCAGATGATAGCTATTAGAACTACAAGATTATAATGGAAACATCACCCCTTATTCAAGTTGGATAGTATTTTTCTATACTGTAGAATGCTATTTTTTTCCCTGTGGGAGTCAGCAATTCATTCAAGAGCTACATTCATCTTTACTTGCTACAAATAAATATTTGCTCATTCTTCAAATAGTATTTCAACATAATTTACCCAAATCTGTTATGCCAACCAACTCTTGTATTTTGTTCTTGGATATATTCTCCTTTCTCTCTTCCTCTCTGTAAGTATTTGTGGAGTACCTAGTGTGAGCCAGATTCAGACTCTTTTTGGTTGTAGGGATCCAGTAGTGAACAAAATGGACATTAAAACCCCTTTACTTATTAAGCTTATATTGTAGTGGGGAGAGGACACATTATAAGAAAAATAAAATACATAATATATTAGGTGGACAATTTGGGGGGACATGAAGTGGGAAGAGATAGAAGTAGTAACTGGGATTATAGGTACCATGTAGTTATATGTAGTATAAGCAGCAAATGTCTTGCTGAGTAGTTGTCATTTAAATAAATGTTACAGAATGATGATACATTATTCTTAATAGCAGATAAGTTTGATTCTAGGAAATGCACAAGTTCTTTGCATATCTTCTTAATCAGCCCTCAAATTATGATTGTAATTTTTCCTTCCATCTTTGACTTCAGTTTCTGAAAGTAAAGCAATTAAAAAAGACTGACTATAGGGAAATAATAAATTTTCAGGTAGAAAAAGTTTTCCATTATGGATCTTTATGGTGAGATATTTTTAATAAGTAGGTTAATTTTCTAGGAGAAAAAAATGTTATGTCAACATAATTTTAAAGGTAAAATAATTTACTTCCTACTGTCCTTCAAGGAGCAATGTGACATGGGCTACGATGAGTACTGGATTCATGGACCCTGCCTCCCCAGCCCACCAGTCTGTGACTTTGGATAAGTCACTTGAGTTCTGGAACCCAGTCTCCTCGTGGTGCAAAGTGAAATGGATTCCTACCTCATGGATACACACTTACAACAACAGACAAATTAAGTCCTAGAGATCTAATAATGCACAGTACAGTGAATATAGACAACAGTATTGCATTATAATCAGCAAACTTACTGAGGGACTAGGTCTTAATTATTCCTATTACAAAAAGAGAAGTAATTATGTGATGTGATAGAGGTGCTTGTAGGGAGCAGTTATGGGGTCAAGCCTCAGACTGACCTGTGGCAGGGCCACAAACAAGTCCCAGCTTGGAGGGCAGAGCCCTCCTAGCATAATTAAGCTTGACCTTATAGTCCTCCCTTGTTCCTACATAGATAATGGGCTGTGGGAGGTGCAGCAAGTGTAGGGAGCAGTTATAGGGTTAAGCCTCGGACTGACCTGCTGGCAAAGCCACAAACAAGTCCCAGCTTAGAGGGCACAGCCCTCTTAGCATAATTAAGCTTGATCTTGTGACTGCTCCCCAGATCTTTCCTGGGTAGCTAATGGGCTGTGGGAGGTGCAGCAAGAGCTGCCAAAACAAGTGAAACTTACAAGAACATTGTAAATTATCTTGTTTACCTGTAAACAAGATAATTTACCTGTAAAATTATTTATTTTACCTGTAAAATAAAGCATCAGCTTGCAGTCTGGATCTGTTCTGAGGTCTCAGTCATGCACACACAGAAGATCCACCTAGACCCAGCTTATTCTCTTTTTCTGTCTTTTCTTCATCCTTTGCCGGCCCTCCCTCAGGCTCAATGAACCTTTGCGCTGCTGGCAAGGCACAAGCAAGTGCTGCCAAAGCAAGGTGAAACTTGCAAGAACATTGTAAACATATTGACCACTTCCCTTGTTTTGCTTTGTGTGCTCTGACTATAAAATAAAGCTTCAGCTTGTAGGCTGGGTCTCTCTGTGTCCTCATCCAGGCACAAGAGATCCACCTAGCCCCAGCTGTATTCTCTTGTCTGTCTTCTTTAAGCCTTTACCGCCCCTCCTCAGGTTCACCCCTGGCCATGCTGAGCACGGTTCAGGTGCTAACTATTGCTACAACTGCAATAACATTACAATATATAAATATATCCAATAACATGTTGTATACCTTAAATTTACACCATGTTGCATGTCATATAAATGGAGTGGCCAGATTATTATAACCACCTGACATTTGTAGACATATTAACCATACACTGCATTGTATGGGATATGGAAGCAAAGGCCTGTTCAAACACCTTTGCTGTCTGCAGTTACCAAGATAAAATGTCTCCAATTTGCACAGAAACACAAGGATTGGACAGTCGAGCATTGGAAAAGAGTCATGTGGTTCGATGAATCACGTTTCCAGTTGCATCATGCAGATGGCAGAGTGAGAATTTAGCAGGAACAGCATGAAAGCATGCACCCCACATGCATGAGTACAATCTTTCAAGCTGGTGGTGGCAGTGTTATAGTTCGGGGCATGTTTTCCTGGCATGATTTGAGCCCTTTAATTCATGTGGAACAACGTCAGAATAGCACAACATAGCTAAGTATTGTTGCTGATCAAGTTCATCTTATCATATTGATGACATATTCCAATGGAGATGGCTTCTTCCAATAAGACAATGTGCCATGCCACGGTGCTCATATTGTGCAGGGGTGGTTTCAAGAACATGAGGGAGACTTTACCTTGCTTAGGTGGCCCCCACAATCACCAGATCTCAATCCAGTTGAGCATTTGTGGGATGAAGTTAAAAGAGCCATCAGGCAGCTGGTTCCACAACCATAAAATCTCACAGAACTGGACAATGCTATTCATCAGGCATGGTGTCAGATTCCTTGCATCACCTTTCAACATCTCATGGAGTCAATGCCAAGAAGAATTACCACAGTATTGAAGGCAAAAGATGGCCCAACGAAGTACTGATGGGGTGGTCATAATAATCTGGCCACTCAGTGTATATTTCAATAAAAATAAATAATACATAAATATAAATAATTCCAGTGCCTAAAAATAGAAAAACTGCTGGAAAAAAATCTTGAGTTCTTGTTTTTCACTAGATTTTTTTTTAATGTAGGTGAAGTATGTGTAAGAAGCCTTTACCCAATAATTTTCATGAGCCCTGGACCATTGGTGAGGATGACATTTTGTTCCCTTGTACAAGGTGCTTTTGGCATGAGTTATATTATCTTTAGAGTCCAAGGTACGTTTGGTCATTTTTGTAAACTTAAGAAGTTAAAATTCATTGTTTTTCTTTTTAGGAATATTCAAAACTTACACATTGTTTTGTTAGAAATTGTTTCTGTGGGAAATGAATTTATGTTTGCTCCAAAAGAGAAACTGCTCAGTGGATAACTTAATTGACTTGTAAATCATCCAGAATTGTGATTTCTGGGCATAGCTAGAACACATTGGTTGCAAAATAACACTTTTGACCGTGATTGTGATTGTACACCACAGAGAGCCTTTTCTGCAGTGATAATTCTTGTGGATCAGAAGATCTGGGTTTGAAATCATAACTGGCTGATTAGCTCTGGACAGGTTGTTACATTGTATCAGAGTTTTCTTTATAGTGATATCCTATATAATAAAAGCCTAATATGCTAAGTGCCTGATTATCCAGTGGATAGTGCCTGTTCAACCAATCAAAGCATAATATGATAATGATATGCTAAGGCTGCTCAACCACTTGCTATGACATGCACTATCCACCAGGGGGCAGATGCTCCAACCTGTAGATTACCTTGCTGCTGGAGTACGGCTGATCGGGACTAAGCAAGATGAGCTGGACATACCCTGGAGCCCTCGGTGGTCCTTCCCTGGCTGACCAACCTCCTACATCCCTCCCTGGCCTCCATCGTGCACCTGTGGAGTTCCTCAGCCTGGCCTGCACCCTCTCCCAATCTGGGACCCCTCAGGGAATGTCAGAGAGTCAGTTTCAGCCTGCTCCCACAGGTCAGGCCAAGGGACCCCACTGGTGCATGGGTTCATGCACCAGGCCTCTAGTTATAATAATAAAAGGTTAGAATGAGTTTTGAAAACAAACTATACAAATATTAGATGCTATGCGCAATTCAGAGTTAACAGATTGCTTTTTAGAACATGTAATTAGTAAGGAATTTCGACTCTTCATGAGCATAGTTAATTGAAAGCTTGTTTCTCTCCTTGGCACCAAAAAGCAGTGCAGATAATTTGGGGGGAAATGAGGTGAGTAATAAAGAAAAGCATGCATACCATCTGAAACTTTTTCCCCCGAAGAACTGTATTAAGAATACTAGAGGCTCTGTCCGGGATCCCTTGGGGATCCGGCCTAAACTGGCAGTCAGACATTGCTCCCACAGTCTGGGACGCCTTGCTCCTTACCGCCTGCCTGCAGCGGAGGTGGGAGAGGCTCCCACCACAGCCACCGCACTCACCAGCCATGAGCTGGCTTCTGGCTGAGCAGCACTCCCCCTGTGGGAGCACACTGACCACCAGGGCACAGCTCCTGTGTTGAGTATCTGCCCCCTGGTGGTCAGTGTGCATCATAGCAACTGGTTGTTCCACCATTTGGTTGATTTTCATTTTACTCTTTTATTATGTAGGTTTGCTTTCAGATGGAACTCTGAATGGAACCAGCATTATCTGCATTTATCCCACATAAACCCTGGGCTGTACCAAACATAATCCTGAGAGAGGAGCTGGTTTTCTGTATGTTTCAGGTAAAGACTTCTCAGTGACACTAACCACCTCCTGTTAACTTTTTTCTATAACAATTAGAGAAGGAAGCTGGCAGCTTTGATCTGAAAGGGTATATAGCAAACCCTCTTTAAATTTGGTTTTATACTTATTCCCTTTTCTTTCTTTATTTCTAGGTCCAAGAGTCAGTAAAGTAACCAGGCTTCATCAGAATTCAAACCAAGAGCATGTGGCCACTTGTAATGATGTTATTCTGACCAAACCAGCAGGAATCATACAGATTCCAAGATATTTTCACAGGACCACTATGAGGTGAGACAGGAATATTTGTTTTGATGAAAGAAGTATGTGAATGATTACTTGACAGGTAGCAACACTTAGTGTTTGTCTAAAGTCTTATTTTTCACCTTGTCTCCTTAAAGAATAGACTTTTAGATAATCCCTGATCTGAGGTCTTTAATATGCAAAAGCTGATTGTAAGATTATCCCTGTTGATAAATTGTATTTTTTCAACAAAAGAGGTAATTTATTAGGCAAAATGGAAATTCAAATCTCTATCAAAGAGCTTTAGAGATTAAAATAATGTGTGTAGAATCCTCTGGCACTTAGTAAGTACTCAGTAATTGTTTCTAAAAATTGCCATGATGGAAATAGAACTTTCCTGGAATTAAACAACAGATAAATTTAAAGGATAAGTGAGTCCTCTTCCCCCCAACCATTTGCCCATTAAAAAATTAATAATAAAAATAATAATAAAGTACACATGTAAAAACTGAAAGGGATAAATGAAAAGTGAAGATTTATATAATGTCAATCCTAACTAAATTTGTATGATTTGGGGGAGTTTGGGGAAAATTTAGGCAAGAGTAAGACCTTGACTCTTACAGATTGCCAGTCAGAATGTTGAGTACCTTACATGACTCACCAGCCATTTCCCATGATTGGTGAATTTACTCAAGCTTTTGACTCATTAAATATTAGAGAATATTTTTTCATTGTTGTAAATTAAAGTAGAAATATTTCTCTTGCTCAAGCACAAAGCATGCTAAGTCAGTAACAGTGATGCATTAAATTCTAAACAAAGTAAATAACAGTATATGCTGTTTATAAATCATTTCTGATATTCTTCCATCTGTGCCATAGTTGCCACTGGAGGTTATTAGCCCCTTTAAATCACATCATTTGCCTAGATATCACTAACTTCCAGATGAAGCCAGCACCTTTGGCCTATCAGGGTCACCTGGGGTTTATGAAGGATGTGGATGAGGCAAAAAATTAGTAGGTAATTAATCTCCCATGAGAAACTATGTTTTTTTTATTTATTTTCTTTTATGAAATACCAGTGGCCCAGTGCACGAAATTCATGCACATTAAAGGGGGATTCATTAGAGGAAATATTTTAATATTGCTATTTGCCTTTCTCTATAATAGAAGTGTCAGAGATTAAAGAAAATTAGTAAAATGTATATGAAAATCTTCCTCCTGTCAGAGTCTTGGGCACACCATGGGTCCCTGCCCACCCACGTGTGCCTCAAAATTGCACTAGACCCAGACCCGGCTGCCCCCATTCCCATTGGGCTAGATCCAGACCCAGCTGGTCCAACCCTTGTCAAGCCCCGCTGAGTGGGGGGGCATAGCCTCAGGTCCCCTGGCCTGGCGCTGGGGTGGAAGGTGCGGCCTGAGATCCCTCAGCCTGGGCCAGGGCGGGGGGGGGGGGCACCTTGAGGTTCCCCATCAAGTCCTGCAGGGTGGGGGACGTGGCCTGAAATCCCCCATGAAGCCCCATCAGGTGCGGGGTGCAGCCTCAGGTCCCCCGGCCTGGCAGCAGGAGGAGACGCAGCCTCAGGTCCCGCGTCAAGCCCCACTGGGAAGGGAGCACAGCCTCAGGTCCCTGCTGATTGCTCATTAAGGCTCATTACAGGAACTTGGCCTCCGCTGTGGGTGCAGTCATCTTGTGTTATGGAAATCACGCCTCCACAGTGGGTGCCACCATCTTTTGTGGCAGAGTGATGGTCAATTTGCATATTCCCTCTTTATTATATAGGATTGTTTTATATTCAGTGTCTGATGTTAATTCATCTCTTATATGATATTGAAAAACCTTACTGTTACTATATTTTTTTAGATTTATAATTGAGATTAATCAAATACTCTCTCAAATTAAGTTGCAAACAAAACCCAACCATATGCTGCTTACTTGGGTCATACTTAGATTAAAATTGCCCAGAAATACCAAAAACAAAGGATGAATAAAGCAGTTTTAGACAATGGTAACACAAGAACATCGAGACTATAATATCAATTAGGCAAAACAATATAGGAAAAGACATTAAATGGAAACAGGGTTTAGGCTGGCTGACCAACAGTACCCGATAATCTCAGTTCTACCACACAGTAGTTCAGTGACAGGTGCACTATAAACTCCCAGTTTACGTAGTCAACAATACGCATGCCTACTGAAATAAGGCGACTGCCCAGAGGGAGAGGAGATATGGCAGTTCACTGGCCTTTGACTTCCTAAAAAGGAAAAACATCCCAGGGTCATGCGAGAGTTGATAAATCAGCCAATTGTTAAACCACTGTTGTTTTTTCCTTTGGACTTACACATTACCATCCCAGAAATAGGCACAATGACAAGCTTTGTGTTTCTACTTAAGGGAATGTCAATAAACACAGAGCTTCCTGGTTTCTGAGCCAATTTTGCACCAAAAGTTTCATAGCTTCTTGTGAGGAGAATGCAGGATCTGGGCCCAGTACCATTGGAAACTAACTGTGCTTCCTCCTTTCTTGCCTTACAGAATTCTTGTCACTTATATTGCCTCATAGGGTAGTTTTGAGACTTTAATGAGGCCTGTTAATTAATACAAAAGAAAACAAGCTTCTTCTGTGTTTGAATTAAAAAGATACATTCCCCTTTCTATTCTTTAATTGTGCTGCTTTGAAGAAAATATTAGACTGTTTTTTCCCTATTGCCTTCCTGTCTTAGTGTACACAGTCTGGAAGAACAAAGAAATACAGAAAAAGGGGGAAATAGTACATTAGCTATATCAGTTACCTATCTATCTATCTATCTATCTATCTATCTATCTATCTATCTATCTAAGCCTAAGCGACCGTTACAACTGGTTGAATGAATGACTGGTTGACCGGTCGCTATGATGACACACTGACCACGAGGGGGCAGATGCTCAATGCAGGAGATAACCCCTGGTGGTTAGTGCACTCCCACAGCCAACCTCCCATGGCCTCCCACAGTCCTTCCCCCCAGCCAGCCCCAATCAGCCCCCATCACTGGCCAGACCGAGGGACCCCACCTGTGCACGAATTCGTGCACCAGGCCTCTAGTAATATATAATGTTAATGAACTACACACCTGTTCATCTTTACTTAGAATTAGTTCTTAAAACACATGTACTACTTCCTGTCTCGGCCCCCAAAAGTTTTAATGACTCCATTTCAATTTTTGCAAGTAAGGTTTACAAACTCTAGGCGCTAACTTAATGCTTGAGGTCAGTAGATTATTCAATGAATATTTAGCATGACCAAGTATTATGATTTATCCCTAGAATGCACAGATAGTTTTTTAATATTGAAAAATATATTATGCATCATATAAGTAGGTCATATTAAGAAATCTAGATATAGAGGAAACCAAGATGGCGGCATAGGTAAACACCTGAACTTGCCGCCTTGCACAATAACTTCAAAACTACAACTAAAAGACAAAATGGACATCATCCAGAACCACAGGAAGGCTGGCTGAGTGGAAATTCCACAACTAGAAGGAAAGGGTAAAGCGCACTGAGGCTCAGAGGAGGTGTGGAAGGCAGAGGTATGGAGGTGCGCATGCGAAAAGGACGGGCAACTGAGTATGCGGCTGGCTTTTTCAAGCCGGAGGGAGACACAAGCTCCCGACTGCTCTGAACTCCAGTTCCAGGTGAGACTCTGGAGACCCAGACTCATATGGGGAGAAACTGGACTGTCTGGCAATGGACGGAACTCGAGGGTGGCTTTCTCTCGAGGTGCTTGCAGCGATTACCGCAGGACACTGAGACCCAGAGGCTTCTTAGGGCAGGGCTGACAGGAAGCCATTGCTGTTTGCTCCACCCTGAGACTCTGCCCCACCCAAGCTGTGCGCAGAGGCTTTTGCATATGAATGGCCTGGTCCCTTGAATTCTAAACTTACCTATCAAACTGCAGCTGAGTCAGAGAGACCCAGAACATCCAAAAGAAGGCTCAAAGCCCCACAGCAGCTTGCATTGCTTCACAGCTGGGCCTCATCTGGGCACCTCCAAAACCCAAAGAAGAGGAATTTGCAGATCTCTCTGTAGCTCCTGCTGGGTGGCCTCAGGCAGAAGAGAAATTAGCACCTCCTTGGAGATTCAAGAGCCAGTGTACCCAGGGGTCAGAGTAGGACCATCCAGATTACAACTCCTCAGATCCATAAGGGACACACACAGGGGGCAGACTCAGTGAGCACCAAAACCCCACTGAAACAAGTCTTGCCTCATAAGGGAGTCTCCAGCACAGAAGTTCTCCCATTGTAGATACACCTGATCCTCACAGCCAATTGGCCTGGAGGTCAATTCCTCCCAGTGATACCAACAACAATTAAGGCTTAACTACAACAGGACTGTGCACACAGCCCACAAATGGGGTGCACCAAGAGTGTCCACCTCAAGTAACTGGGGAGGCTGAGCCACTGGGTCTTATAGGACACTTAACACACAAAGCCACTCTATCAACTCAGGGAAGCAGCCAAAATGCAGAGACAAAGAAACAGATCACAAATGAAAGAAATGGAGGAAAACAAACAACTGGATATAGAGTTCAAAACCACAGTTATAAGGTTTTCCAAAAATTTTCTAGAAAAGGCCAATAAATTTAGTGAGACCCTCGGGGATATGAAAAAGGACCAACTAGAAATTAAGCATACACTGACTGAAATAAAAAATAATATACAGAGATCCAACAGCAGACTAGAGGATCGCAAGAAGCAAGTCAAAGATTTGAAATACAAAGAAGCAAAAAACACCCAACTGGAAAAGAAAAAAGAAAAAATAATCCAAAAAGTTGAAGATAGTGTAAGGAGCCTCTGGGACAACTTCAAGTGTACCAACATCTGAATCTGGGGGTGCCAGAAGAAGAGAGAGAGCAAGATACTGAAAATCTATTTGAAGAAATAATGACTGAAAACTTCCCCCACCTGGTGAAAGAAATAGACTTACTAGTCCAGGAAGCACACAGAACCCCAAACAAAAGGAATCCAAAGAGGACCACACCAAGACACATCATAATTAAAATGCCAAGGGCAAAAGACAAAGAGAGAATATTAAAAGCAGCAAGAGAAAAACAGTTAATTACCTACAAGGGAGCACCCATATGACTGTCAGCTGATTTCTCAACAGAAACTATGCAGGCCAGAAGGAAGTGGCAAGAAATATTCAAAGTGATGAATAGCAAGAACTTACAACCAAGATTACTCTACCCAGCAAAGCTATCATTCAGAATTGAAGGTCAGATAAATAGCTTCACAGATAAGAAAAAGCTAGAGGAGTTCATCACCACCAAACCAGTATTATATGAAATGCTGAAAGGTACTCTTTAAGAAGAGGAAGAAGAAAAAGGTAAAGATAAAAATTATGAACAACAAATACTTATCTATCAACAAGTGAATCTAAAAATCAAGTGAATAAAAAAATCTGATGAACAGAATAATCTAGTGAATATAATAGAATCAGGGGCATAGAAAGGGAGTGGACTGACAATCCTCAGGGCAAAAGGGGTTTGGGGGGGTGCAGGAAGAGACTGGACAAAAATCATACACCTATGGATGAGGACAGTTGGGGGGTGGGGGTAAGGGCATGGGGTGGGGTGAGGTGGGAACCGAGTGGAAGTGAGCTATAGGGGGGAAATAAGAGGAACTACTATAATAATCTGAACAATAAAGATTTAAAAAAAAGAAATCTAGATATAAATTAATTATATCACAATTATATCTTTAAAACCATTCCAGTAAAAATTAGTTAACAGATATAATGGAAAAGTCATTCCCATTATAGTTAACAACAAAAACCATAAACCTGGGAATAACCATAAAATAATATATGAGACTTATCATCAAATGTAAAACTTTATACACAGACACATATGCAAACCCACACACAGGCACGTACACACAAACAGATCTGATTAGAGAAAAGTAATATGTTCTAATACTGGAAGACAGAACAAACATTACTTCATCCCAAATTAATTTACAAATATAATGTATTTCCCAACACAATTCTAATGGGAACTGTTTTTCAGAGAGTAAGGAAGAACTTGATAAGTCTAAAGTTTTTCCTTAAAATAAATACACGAGCTGAAAATACTTTGGGGGGAAATAGACCAGGTGATGAAGCAAATTATCAGATATTAAAACATACTTTAAAACAATGATAATTAAAACAGAGTAGTGCTAGTACAAGAAGAGACACATGTAAGTTGACCAGAAGTGAAATCAGAAATACAGGCATTTATATGATAAATTTGACATTACAATTCAGAGAGGAAAATAAACTTTATTCTTCATCATATCATAGAATAGCTGATTAAAGAGTTAAACATTTTTCTTAAGCCATTAAAAGTAGAAAAAATAGGTAATTATTTTAAGTATAGATGGAAAAGGACCTTCTCATATAAAACCAATGAAAGAAAATGGAAAATTATCAATAAATTTCTGTACAATTAAAACCTTTTCTGCTCTAACGAAAACAAAATCTAAAAAACAAGTAAATGGGATTATCAACAACTGGGAAAGGGTTAAGATAGTTAACATAGAAAATGTTTAAATCTGTATTAAATCTGAAAAGCTCAAATCTGTGAAAATAAATTTATAGGTCCAATATCTTTGGCACGGCCTTGATTAAATTTCAAGTTAAAACCAGTCTCCAAAGCTTTTGACTTTTGTTCATTTCCTAGAGAATGACAAACTATTGACCCAAGTGATTTTGAGAACAAAAAGCACTGGGTTAACCATTAGCCTCTTTTAATAGATAAGAAGAGTTAGTGAATGTTTGCATATCAGTTACTATACAATCTAAATTAAATCTCTTCTTATTTTGTGTCTTGTCACAATGAAATTAATCCTCTGGCCATCTGTTTACTGAAAAGGACAGTTTTCCTATAGTAGCAAAACATCTTAATAGTTCCTTATTGACTCAAAACCTTGAAACTATGAATGTTATAGCATACTACCTTTGTTAGAATGTTTGTTTCAGAAAATACCGTGTTTGATCAAAGTTGAAATGGTTTATCATAGGAAGCAGATTTAAATCATCAACCTTACGATATCAATTACTATGACCTTTGTAATGGGCCACTACTTGACTCAGTAAGTATAAAGCAACGTTTGTTTTTTTAACTAAGGGGATCTCAAATGTAAGTTTAAAAAAAAAAAAAGTACAGCAAATAAGAATTTAACCAATTAATTTTGAAATACAACTCTGAATTGCTATTTCTGTAGATTAATACCCTAATAGAAAAATGAGTAAGTAACCTACATGAGCAATTTATAGACATATGAGAAAAAATATTTAACCTTGTTAAACAGGACTGAGAAAAAATTTTACATAGTAAATTGACAAAAAATATTTTAAAGTGATTAGACTTATTAAATAAAATAAAGTGTGGCTGGCATTTTTATGTTATCATTGAAGTATAATATGGCAATATACTTTCTGGAGGGAGATATAGAAATTTTTCAAAAGTTAACTGTTTATTCAGTGTTTTTATTTTTAGCCATACTTATTAAAAATATACTTTATATATGTGTAAAGACATATATGTACAAGATATTTGTTCAGCTAGTGTTACTTATAATGGCCAAAAAAATAATTTAAATGGGAAATTGGTTAAGAAAAGTATAGTTAATCCATAGGATAAAATGTTATGCAGGCACTAAATATTTTCACATAATGTTTTTATGAAACTGGAAAACCCTACATGTAATATTGAATGAGACCAGGATGAAAAACTACATAGTACAACTAAAAATTTTAAGTGCTACATAAAGGCCTAAAGGAAAACACACCAATATGTTTAAGTGGGTAATTCTGGAGTGCAAGATTATGAGTAATTATTTTTGAAATTATCTAAATTTTCTCTAGTGAATGAACATTCTGATCTTAAAACTATAAGAAGCAAGAGAATATGAAAAATTGTTTTGTTCTAGTTGAATTATCTCTGTGAGAAAGAACTTCATGGCCATTAGCAGTCCACCTCATAAGATCCAGAACAATCCCTGTAGGAGTTCCAACTCCATCACCTTCTGAAGGGTGCTTTATGTCCTGGGGCAATGGGAGGGTGCACCATTGCTAATTAGTTCTAGGGTTCTGAGTTTCAGGAGACCTCTAAAAATGACTGTCTAAAAAGTTTCCTTTAGGCAAGCTTGTGGTTTTTACTTTCATGCTAGTTACTACAACTTGCCTCTTATTCAATTGGTATGCTGCAAATAAATGAACGTTGTACCAGTATACAGCGAAGGCTCAAATACACTCCCTATAGATGATTATTTTACTTAAGTCTGATGACGAAATTAATTTTTTTTTTCTTCGCTGAGGAACTAGCTAGAACATATCACCTTCTCTAACACTAAGTAGCTTAAAAAATATCTACTAAGGTTAGTTCAGACATTATATGAACTGGGTACTGTGTCCTAGTTGGTTTAGAACCTCTTAGAACTGCTTAGATTCAGGAATCTGGAACTTATCCCTCTCCATTCTAATCGGGTTTTATTCTGCTTACTTTTCCCATTCTTGTATTGTTAGGAATAAATATGGTATAAATTTGTAATTTCAAAAATAGGATTTTTTTTTCTCTTATTTTGCTCAATAACCTTAGCCTTGATGAATGGTAAGAATTTTTTTTGGCTAGGAAATTTAAGTGATGGAGATTCACCTTCATTAAAATCTCATGGTCCTCTTATCATTGATTTTTACATACAATGTCAATTTGGCCATGGAAGAATTTTCTTTGAGATATTCTTTCATATTTCTGGTAAATATATTGCCTTTTTAAATTTGTTTATGTGTTTGTTTTATTGTGCTTTCTTAGGAAGACTATGCTACCAAGTAAACAGATTGGAATTCTCTGTTTCATTTGTCAGATTTAGGGGTGAAGACAAAATAATATTTAAGGTTGTGACTTTTGTACTCTGTGGAGGCCTCAAGCTAAATCTCTTTAAATATAAGATCGGTCGGATTATTTTATTTTTTCATATAGTACCTAAAAATTGTGTTCATTTTTCTGGGTACTTAGAATATTATAACAACTAGTGGCCTGATGCATGAAGATTCGTGCAATAGGCCTTCTTTCCCCTGGCTTCCGGCACCGGTTTTCCTCCAGCACCCGGGACCCAGGCCTTCGCCCCGGCTGGAGTGGAGAAGCCAGGCCTCTTCAGTCTTCAGACTTCGTTCCACGCCTAGCTATGCAAATTAACCCAGCTTTGTTGGGTTAATTTGCATGCTCACTCCTGATTGGCTGGTGGGCCTCATGGAGGTACGGTCAATTTGCATATTTCTCTTTTATTAGTGTAGATATACATATTAGTGTAGATGTACATATAGCATAGAAAAATGCCTGGCAAGATTTACATTAAATTAGGAGTATTGGTTACTTATAGGCCAGAACTACAGGAGACTTTTTATTTTCTTCTTTGAAGTCTGTATTTTTGAAATTTTCTACAATGTGCTTGTATCACTTATAATCAGAAGAATAAAAAATATAAATGGTTTGCTTGGATATATTAACCATGAATATTCTCTTACTCTAGATTTCATGAGAGGAAAAGTTAAATTTAATGATAAAGGTAAGATAATAAAGGAGGAAAACAATCCAATTAGCTTGGCTTTGGTTACATAATATGATGGAAATAGAATGAGGAATATCCTTGTTGCTAAACACTCCTTATTAAAAAGGGTACTCTGACTTCTGTCAATAACTTCCAGGTATTTGTGGCCTGGTTTTAGTTGCCTTATAGTGAAATATAGACTTGTATAAATTGTCTTACTGTTAAACTTTGGAGTGATTGACACCCAGGGTAGATTAGGGAGTGGAGAAAAAGGAGGTAGCACCTTATCCAAATAATGGATAAGAAGCACATCTGTTTTGTTCATGGGAACCTTCCTAGCTATTTTAAGTGTATTTATTGACATCCTTTGCATATATTTTATGTTTTAGATTATGTATGTATTTCTCTCTTCCTCTCTGTCTCTCTCTTTTTTCCTTGACCATTGCATAGTGAAACTAAAGAGCTACAATTATTGATTAAATAAATCAATTTTTGGATGGCATTAATTTTAGGTTGGATAATACCTAGAACATTTGGAGTAGGCCCAAAATGTGACTGAATTCCTCAGTTCTCTTTTCTGGTATAGTAGTGCCATGGCTCTTATGAAATTTAATATCCTGGTTTCAACTGCCTGAAAGTGACCCAGATTTTTCTACCTAATAAATATATATAGGAGAATCCAAGATGGCGGCGTAGGTAAACACCTAAACTGCTGCCTCCCACAACAATTTAAACTGCAACTAAAAGACAAAACGTCTATCACCCAGAACCATGGGAAAGCTGGCTGAGTGGAAGTTCTACAACTAGAAGGAAAGAGAAAAGAGCATTGAGACGTGCACGAGCGCTGAAAAGCTGAGGTACGGAGGCACATGATCCGGGCTGGTGGCGGGCGACTGGGTGCGTTGCTTTTTTCAACCCGAACGGAGACAAGCCCCCGATTACTCTGAAATCCAGTCTCTGGGGAGACACGGGGGACCCAAACTCCTACGGGGAGAAGCTGGACTGTCTGCCAGTGAGAGTGGCTTGCTTGCAGAACTGCATGCAGGAATAATTGTTTATGGCACTGGGGCACGGGACTCCAGGACGCCGTCGGGGACACAGAGCCAGCTAACTAGCAGCCATTGCTGTTTGCCACGCCCTAACCTAGTGACGCCCTGAGACCCTGCCCCACACAACCTACAAACCCACCCAAGCTCCAAGCAGCCGAGTTAGCATAAGAAAAGCCTGCCCTATCGCACCTTAACCTAGAAAACTTGCAGCCCGGGTCAGACAGCTCCAAAACCTCCAAACCCCAAGCAAAGAGGAGAAAACTGCAGCTCTCACTGTAGCTCCTGCTGAGTGGCCTCAGACAGTAGCTGACCTGCACCCCATTGGAGATCCAGAAGCCAGTGTACCTAGTGGTCAGTGTGAGACACCAGATTCAACTCCTCACATCCATAAGTGACATATTCAAGAGGCAGACTCAGTGAGCACCAAAGCCCCACTGAAACAAGTCCAGCCCCATAAGCGTGTCTTCAGCACAGCAGTTCTTCCATTATAGACACAGGGAGTGCTCACAGCTAATTGGCCTGGAGGTCAATTCCTCCCAGTGTACTAACAGCAATTCAGGCTTAACTACACCAAGACTTTGCACTCAGCCCACAAAGGGGTGTACCAAGAGCATCCACATCAGGTGATTGGGGAGGCTGAGCTACTGCCCCCTATAGGTCACCTACCACACAAAGCCACTCCATCAACACAGGGAAGCAGCCAAAATGCAGAAACAAAGAAACATGTCACAAATGAAAGAAATGGAGGAAAGCAAACTACTGGGTGGCATAGAGTTCAGAACCACATTTATAAGGTTACTCAAGAATCTTCTTAAAACTGCTGAGAAACTTGATGAGACCTTCAAGGAGCTTAATGAGAATGCCAAAAAAAATGGAAAAGGATCAGTCAGAAATGAAGCATACACTGTCTGAAATAAAGAATATACAGAAACTCAACTGTAGATCAACATACCCCAAGAATCAAACCAAAGATCTGAAATATGTGGAAACAAAAAACATCCAACCAGAAAAACATAACAGAAGATAATAAAATCTAGTTTTCATGATTGTGAATATCAAATAAAATTGTATATTACATATGAGCAACAAGACTACATTGAAATGTAGAAGTTAGTGATTTTATGGTTCACAGTTTGTGAGTTAAAGACAAAGAACTTCATTCAGTCTGTCTTTTTTGCGGGGTGTAAGTTTTTCAAAACAAAAGTAATTTAAACCTATAAGGAACTTTGGAAACAAAGGGACAGTGAAAGAAATTAATAAAAGTACTCTATAGTTGAAGTTTTAATGACCCACTTGTAGACATTAAAGCTTGATTCAAGAAGTAACTCAGCTTTTTTATTACTGTGTTAAATATTCTTTTTTCTTTTGCCTTAAGGATGTCCAGTATTAGATTTGATTCCCATTGGTTCTGTTATAATCACATCTCCTAATTATCCTAATATTTATCCAAACATGCTGAACTGCACTTGAACTTTTTATTCCATATCAGGAAATAAAATTAAGGCAGTGATTAAAGATGAAAACAGAAGAATCTTGGAACTGTGAATGGGATTACTTCAATATTTATGATGGACCAGATCAGCAATCAAGATTACTTGGTCAATTGATATTTCTTAAATGGCCTATGTTAAGTGGCACTAAGTATTTATATAATGCATATATGTGGAAAATATGACCTACAGTTACCTTGGGAACAATATCATTTGTTGTCAGTGATTTTCCATCAGATCCTTAATCAGAATCCCAGAGCACAATGGGCTGAGCATGAGACTATACCCACTGGATCTTGACCTTTAATACCAGCTCTTCTTGATTTAAGTCCAATGATTTTTATCTCCCTTTACCATTAGGGAGCACTCGAATTTGTTTTTTCTCAAGAGGTAATATGTTTTAAGAGATTTCATTTCCTGCACTGAATATTTAGGTAAGTTTTTTGAAAATATGCTTATTCAGGTTTCATTCTCATAATAAAAATGGCCATTTTTAGACCCAGGGTAAATTAAAAAGGAAAAGGCTAATTAAATGAATAATCTTTACAAATTTATTGACCACATGCTGTCTAACATGCGTGGATATCCTGTGCTAAGACTGACTCACAGAGGGAAACTTTTCCAAAGATTTTGTAATCCAATATTACATCACCTCTCTCCAATCTCCTCCCAGTTCTGCCACTCAGAACACCCTTACAAATCACCTGTCACAAAGGGCAACAGGAGAGTATTTGATACTATCTTTTCCAAGGACGTTGACCTCTTCTGTGATACTCCAGGATTTATAACATCAATATGTCCAACAATTTGCTTCAAAATTACCTAACTTTTTCTTTTTAAAAAAATATATTTTATTGACTTTTTTACAGAGAGGAAGGGAGAAGGATAGAGAGTTAGAAACATCGATGAGAGAGAAACATCGACCAGCTACCTCCTGCACACCTACTGGGGATGTGCCTGCAACCAAGGTACATGCCCTTGACCGAAATTGAACCTGGGACCTTTCAGTCCGCAGTCTGACGCTCTATCCACTAAGCCAAACCGGTTAGGGCCCTAACTTTTTCTTATTGGTGAGTTTGGTATCTATGAAGATTTCTAAGGCAATTCAAGTATGGGGGAGGGGAATATAGAGCATTTTAAGCTATTAGTTCTCCTTAAGATTCATTAGAGATATTTACAGCAACAGACCTTACAACTCTTAACTCTCATTAGAGCCCTGGAGCCAAAGACCCATGGAACACATCCGTGGTTGAAAAATTTGGATTTGTTACTCACTGCAGAGAGGGAGAATGTATACCAGGAGGTCTCAGAGGGTGTTAGAAAGAGTCTACTATAGGATTTGGGTTTTGCTTGGGTAGTTTTGCAGAGGGTCTAAAGCAGTGGACTTGGCTCTAGATTAGCTGCTGTCAGGAAGTGAGGCAATTTTATGACTGGGTATCTCAATTACAGGGAGGCCTGACTTGAGTCAGGATAAAACCACAAATGAGCAGCAGTCCCTCATTTTAGCTGAGAAAAAGGGTCGGAGGACCGGAGGGAGGAGATTTGTTTGGTATTTTGGTGGCTGCAAGTGACCTTGTTTTTATCTCACCTTATTATATGCAGAGAGTCCTGTCTGTTGTTGATGTTCTGTGAGATTGTTTATTTCTAAGAGAACAGCACATTCTAGCTGTGAGCATCACGTCACATGGATTTCAGGGGCTGCTTTTCTCATTTTTACTCTTAAGTACTCTCCAACCTGGCTACATTATTCTTCTTTAAAAGTTCTGGTTAATCTAAAATTTAGAGATATCAAATGGTTACAAATGAGACAACTTGTTTTTCTTTAATTAGCTTGTATGATTCTGTGTAAAAATGAGGGAACTAGCATTTGTTTACTAGTTTATACAATTTTATTTCACATAAATTTATATACCTTACATAATTTTATTTCAATGAAACATGAATTTCTATAAGGATTTTTTTTTAACTATTAAACATAGAGCCCCACTGCTATTCTCTTAGCTAGTTAGAAGGGCTATCCCTTATACAGAACCACACTGTCTACAATTCTACATAGTCTTAGTTATCTTTTCTTGCTAAATTTTTTTGTTCACCTAAGTAGAATTCAGCAGTTTTTAGCTAGTTTTTAATTATTGATGAGAATGTGGATGGAGTGGTAGTTAGCTACCAAATACTTTCTATTGGAAATCTTTTACAATATTTTAATGAAAATAAATTAGCAAAATTGAGGTCATCTGGTCACCCTTCTTCCATTTATTCCATGAAAGTAAGACATCAGTAATTAGTAAATGCCATATTAAATTACAGGTTAAATTCATTAATTTCCTGATGTGTTAGGCACATTGGAGACACAACGGTGCACAAGTCAGATGATCACTGCCACCTTCCCTTAGGAAGACAGATAATAAAGAAAACATAATACTATTTAACAATACATCTCCAAGGCCACTTCTATCCCATAATCCTAAGAGCCGATTTCCACTTTTTCTTCTTAGCATTTATCATGACCTGGCGAATATATATTTATTTGGCTGAAATCTTTCTTCCTCCACCAGAATGAAAATTTCCTGAAAATGATACTTAGTCTCTTCTCTTCATTGATGTATCTCCAGCGTTTAGAGCGCGAACACTTAGCAAGGACATCATGTGATGGCTGTTCTGGCTGCTGTGTGGAGGAGTGGATTTTAGGGCAACAGGGTGAATTATATCAACAGCTATGAAGCTATAATAGTAGTCTAGACCTGCGTTGTCCAATCAGAGTTGCTATTTAAATTTGTTAAAATGAAATAAAATGTGCTCAGTTGCTACATGTAGTAACTGACTACCATAATGGACACACTGATATAGAACTTTCCATCACTGCAGAAAGTTCTATTACTAGTTTTAGGTAATAGATTATCTTACCTTACAAGAGGATGGCAACAATAGGGGACAAGTGAAGTGGACAGATCTAGAAACAGAATTGGTAGGATTTCTTGATGGCTTGAATATGGAATTAAACATGCAGATCAAGGATGACTGCTAGGTTTATGATGTGCAATTTGGAGGTGGTACTTCTAGAGATGGGAAGTACTTGAGGGCAAACTAGGTTGGTTGGAAGAAATCAGTTTGGGCCATGTTAAATTTTTAATGCTATGCTAGACCCAGATGGAGTTGGCAATAGGTAGCTAGAGGTAGATAGAATTCCTGAGCTACAGAAACAGTGTAGGCTAGAAATATAAGTTTGAGAGCTATTAGCTTGCTTCTCACACATTTCCTTTAGTTATCCTCTCTCCCACATCATCAATCTCCTCTATCATTCTCATTGATTTCAAACATGGTCTAGTATTGCCCATCATTTAAATCAAAGTCAAACAAGAAATATAACTGTTGCCTCGTTATCCTGCTTCATTTTACAGTTTACTCTCCCACTTGGAGGCTGATGGATTTAGAAAGGTTATGGGATCAATGGCTAGATGGTCATTATAGCAGGGAAATACTAATAGAATTGAAGGTAGTGATTTAGAAAGTGGGTGTTCAAAGTAAAAATTTCAGAGGTGTCAAATGATTACAACTTTCCAGACCAGTGTTAGTTAAGAATTAAAAAATAAAAGGAATCATAGTTCCATTGTATGGTCAAATTTAGTGTTGGCACCTAGCTGGCATCCACAGTCTCACAAATATTCACAAAGTCCAATCATATGGGCTATTGCCCTACCTTAATGGTTACTTTGTTCTTGGTCAAGCATCAGTTTTAAGGATCATTGACAAACTAGAACATATGCATAGAGCAAAATGACCAGGATGTTACAGGGTATGGACACCAGGGCATATGTTTATCTTGGAGAAAAGAGAAGACAGAGTATCATAATTCTTCTTTATAAATATTTATGGAATTACCATTGAAGCCATGTATGAAACTTGTTCTGTGTAATAATATCTAATAGTTATTGAGTATTTACCATTATTCAGGCATAATCCTAATAATTTATAGCTCTCTTAATCTTCTTAAAAATCCTAAAGAAGTATATTATGTTAGTCTCATCTTAAATAAAAGGAAACCAAGTCACAAAAAGATTGAATGAATTGTTTCCAGTGACATAATAGGTAGAGAAAATAGGATTTAACCCACGCATTCTGATTTTAACACTTACATTCTTGGCCATTATACTAATGGCAGTCATTACTTTGGTGCCTTTTGATTTAACATGAAAAAGAACAGTCTAGCTGTTAGAACTGTTCAAAGGGAGGAAATGTTCACAAGGTCCCACGTGCTATTTTTAAGGCTAGTAATCATATGTCCAGGGTTACTGTTGAAGGAACTCAATGCTAGATGACAGATTAAACTAAATGATCTCTAAATTCTATATTTAATCCAGTCAGTCCCTTTTCATCTAGCTACCACCCATCTTAAACCTATAGACTTTTTGTGTTTTCTGTATTACTAAATCATTAGTAGCAATGCTGTATTTGGAAGAACCCAGGAGAGAACCATTTCCATACCATTAAGACCTTCCCTCCAGGTTAACACTGTTTGGTTATTTAATCAGCAGTGAAACTTCTTAGCCACATAATTATCCACTTATATCCCATATCTATTCACAGGGACATCATAAGACACTTTATTAAGTGCTTCACTAAAACCAAGATTCATTAAGTTTATCTCATTTCCTCTAGCCACCATCTAATTATCTCTTTCAAAAATTAAATCAGGTTAATTTAATGTGGCATGTTAAGGATTCCATGCTGGTTTCACGTGACCGCTGAGTCCTTCTCTGTGTCCTGAAACCATCCGTCCAATAATTAGCTGTAAAATTTTCCTGAGGTCTATTTTTATTTAACAAACACAATACTTTATAAATACCAATTCACTTAACCCCATGTGAGTATTACTATTTGTATCTCCATTATGCAGTTGAGAAATTTGAGGCACAGAAAGAGTTTACATAATTTACCCAGGACCATATAGTTAAAATAATTGCAGCACTGGTTCAGACTGGCAGTTTGTCGATGGCATCTGCCTGTAAACACTACGCTGCATCACTTCACTGATATATGACCTTGGAAATCCCCTACAACTCTGTTTTCTCTGTCTCTTACCCACCCCCAAACCTCCCAAATTCCTTTTTAAACAGAGTAACATTTCCCCATTTCTATTATTTTAAAATGTCTGGAGTTTTTGTTGTTTCTACCCCAAAGCCCCTTATTTGACATGATATATTCCAAAAGTTCCCCATCACTTCTAATTCACCATACAGTTTCTTTGAAGTCAAGAATGATGTAGAGAATAACTATTCCCTTATTTTCCATATTTCTTTCCCAGATTTCTGAGATAACATTGTCTTTAAGACAAATCAATAGTGTGCCATTGTTTTAATTTAGGCGAATTTAAATTACAGCATGTACAGATAATTACAGCAAATGTCCTGTCATTATCAGAACCACCTTTGTGCCAACTTTCCTATTTCTGAACTAGGAAAGGATCCTCATTATACCATATTTGGGCAACCTGTATATCTTAACTTGAGCTTCTATAACAAAAATTCCATAGTGTGGGTGGTTTAAATAACAACCATGTATTTCTGAGTTCTGGAGCCTCTAAACTCCTAGATTTGGTATCTGGTAAGAACTGGCTTCCTAGTTCATAGGCATCTATCTTTTTGCTATACCCTCTCAGGGCAAAAAAAAAACCAAAAAAACAACAACAAGATAGCTCTCTGGGGTCTCTTTCACAGTAGACTAATTCCATTCATGAGGACTCCACACCCATGACCTAATTACCTCTGAAGGTCTCATCTCCTAAACCATCACAATGGGGGTTAGGATTTCAACATACAAATTTCAGGGGGAGAGGGGAAGACACAAAACATTTGGTCTATACATTGTTTCTCTGTCCAATTACTTTCACCAAAATTTTTTTTTCTTATTTTTCACAGTCACAGATTGGTACACAATCCTACATCATTTCGTATCAATTGTTAACCCAGCCTTTTCCCCTTGACCTTTTAAAATCTCTACTCTTCCATTGTTCCAATGAAATCATAAATTCAGTCCTACAAATCTTGATCTTACATTGTTCATAATCATTCCTTTGTCGATATTAACAGTTTAGAATTCAATATCTCCTCTTTACTGTCTTTTATCTATGTCATTGACAGAATCTTTTAATTGTTTCTCACATTGCAGCTCATTTATGTGGCTCCAAAAAAGAATTTGTCTTGATATCTAGTGGTGCTGACCTGATGGTGCAGTTTAACTCTTATGAGTCTACTAGAGGCCAGTGCACGAAATTCTAGTATGAGTCTACTAGAGGCCCAGCCTGCACTCTCTCCAATCTGGGACCCCTTGAGGGATGTCCAACTGCCCATTTAGGACTCTTTAGGGATGTCCGACTGCCTAAACGGGCAGTCGGACATCCCTCTCACAATCCAGGACTGCTGGCTCCCAACTGCTCACCTGCCTGCCTTCCTAATTGCCCCTAACCTCTTCTGCCTTCCAGCCTGATCACCCCCTAACTACTCCCCTAACAGCCTGATTGATGCCTAACTGCTCCCCTGCGAGCCTGTTTGCCCCTAACTGCCCTCCCCTGCAGGCTTGGTCACCCTTAACTGCCCTCCCCTGCAGGCCTGGTCCCCCCCACCAACTGCTCTCCCCTGCAGGCCTGGATCCCCCCCAACTGCCCTTCCCTGCAGGCCCGGTTTCCCCCAACTTCCCTCCTCTGCCAGCCTGATCACCCCTAATTGCCCTCCCCTGCAGGCCTGGTCCCTCCCAACTGCCCTTCCCTGCTGGCCTGATTGCCCACAACTGCCCTCCCTTGCAGACCTGGTCCCTCCCAACTGCCTCCCCTGCTGGCCATCTTGTGGCAGCCATCTTGTGTCCACATGGGGGCAGTCATCTTTGACCACTTGAGGCAGCCATCTTATGTGTTGGAGTGATGGTCAATTTGCATATTATTCTTTTATTAGATAGGATAGAGGCTTGGTGCACGGGAGGGGCCGGCTGGTTTGCCCTGAAGGGTGTCCCAGATCAGGGTGGGGGTTCTCTTGGGGTGTGGGGAGGCCTGGGCAAGGGGCCTGTGGTAGTTTGCAGGCTGGCCACACCCCCAGGCAACCCAAGCGGAGGCCCTGGTATCTGGGATTTATCTATCTTCTATAATTGAAACTTTGTAGCCTTAAGGGGAGGCCAAGGCAGGCCATGGCAGGCAGAAAACTTGGCTTCCTCCATTGCTGGGGAAACCCAAGCCTCCTGCTCTCTCCCTGGCCGCAGCCTTCTTGGTTGGGTTAATTTGCATACTCGCTCCTGATTGGCTGGTGGGAAAGGCTTGTGGGTGTAGTGGAGGTATGGTCAATTTGCATATTACTCTTTTATTAGATAAGATGGGGAAAAGAGGTTTTAAACTTATTTTGGAAGATATGATTCAGAAAAGCAATATTGGGATCAAATTGCCTATCAATGGTAAGTAATTATTTTAAAATGTTTATTAAATCAGGTACCACATAGGTCTTGAAGGAGAACTAGGAACACTAGTTTAAAGGTCACTTACAGATACGTCATTTCAAACCATTTCTTAATGCATGAAACTTTGGTCTCAGTTAATAAAGTTAATTGGTGTGTGTGTGTGTGTGTGTGTGTGTGTGTGTGTGTGTGTGTTATTTTTATTTAAGAAATAACAATTAACATAAAAGTCAGTTGCTACTTAAAAGATCCAGTGGGGACATTCAAGCTAAAATAAAAGTAGAGTTCAGTGTGTTTCCATGTCTCTTTTATTAAATAACTGCACCCCATTCCTATAAAGGCCCCAAAAGAGTATTTTAGTTGAACATATACAAACGTATCTGCATGAAATAGAAACAAATGTAATGATTTTTGTACTGACCCAATCTACTTTAATCAAGAATTCCATTAGTTGTGCTTAAGATTTAAAAGCCTAATGAATGTGTTATTAGGAGATTCTTTTGATTGGAGTGTAATTCTGGGAAGAATTCTAATCAACTTGCAATGCAAAGTTCTTTTTTATGTCACTTTGACTTTATTATGATAAGGGAAGTGGATGGGCTCTTGGAAGAGTCCTTGATTTGAACCATAGAAGAGTGAACTTCACTATTCCACAGGTGTGATTTTTTATTGTTTAGAATGCTCACCTAATTGACGCTTCTCCATTGCTTTTATCTTTCCATGTCTACATGTCTAAACTGAACCTTGATTCTCACAGCAAAAATATTTAGGCTGCCTCATTTCCTTTTTTAAATATTCTTTTTTTTGAAGTAAGTTGAATACTAATAAAATATTGATATGGTATATGTATACAAACAGCCCAAAGTTATAAGACTTACTACATATTACCACATATAATGTGGATTATAAATGCAGTAAAAACATGCAGTAAGACAGAAAACCTTAATGGACAAAAATGATGTTTGAATAAATATCTTTTGTAGGGTTTTTCCCCATATGACTAAGATAGCTTAATTTTGAAGTTTGCATAATTTTTGGAATATGCATGTAAAAGGAGGAGGGATCCATTTTTATACATATCTGAAAAGAAAGTTGAAATGAGTTTTGCTATAAGTGTTGAATAAATAAATCCACTCTGCTAGAAAATTTTTGTTTTAAATAGATTGCTGGTATATAAAAAATAAATTTCAAGTAAGGAATCAAACAAGTGAACACATTTTATAATTCTTAAATTATCTGGCTATGAAGAAGCTTAACTTTCTTGATATTTGAGAAAATAATTAAATAAGCATCTTGTTTTTAATTTCCTAGTGGATTTCTTTTTAAATCTGAGAATGGAGTAAGCACATTGCTAGACATTTTCCTTATGCATTTCCTTTATGTATACATTGTATTTTGAATACACTTAGTATAAAGTATTCATGGTTTGTTATACTGGGATAACACAAATAATGCCACAGAAAGGACAATGTCCAGTAATTTCGTAATTAAATGCAATGTTTAAATTTTTATTTTAAATTGCTTTGTGCTCTGATTTGTCTAAAGATATGTGTATTAATGCTTCAGTTAACTTTACTGATTTTTGCTCATTATAAGAATTCTAGTTTGAGCCTAGAAAAGAAACAAAACATCTTTATTCTGAGACTAGAGGCCCAGTGCACAAAATTCGTGTACCAATAGGGGGTCCCTAGGTCTGGCCACTGGCCGGAGCCTTTATTCATTCCACGAGTCACAGCGAGCAATCAAACTCCTGGTCTCTTGGGTTGAACTCCCAAGGGAACACTTTGCATATTAGCCTTTTATATATATATTTTCATAGCTTTTCATAAGTATTTCTAGCTAATGTTTTGCTGTTACTTTTCTAAGGAATGACTGTAGAAAACAATACAGAAAGATGGCCAACCCAAGACAAGTGTGGAATTCCAGTTGTTGACCCACTTGTAATAGAACAGTCTAAGAAAAGGACAAATGTGCCACCAGCCTAGCTTGGGGAGCCTAGGGTGGATGGTGGTCATGGTGCACCTGCAATGCCATGGCCCTGGCTGGTCAGTCTGCATCCCCGAGTGTGACATTACTGCGGAGGTGCTCTGATTGCAAAAGAGGGGGTCCTGACAGCAGCACACTGTGCCTTTAGCTGTGTGCCTGTGTGGTGCAGGGGTGCTGGAGCTCTTGAAGGGCCTGCCGTGGGTGTGCTTGCTCTCTTCCTGTTACAAGGAACTTCAAGCATCAAGCTCCCACTTGCCAATGAATAGACATACTGTATAAGTCTGATGACACTTCCTAGACTTCCCTAATACATTTAATAGTAATAGCTTTTAATTTTAAAAGTCACTTCCTGCTTCTAGGTGTAATTTATTTAATCAACAACTAACAACACTTTCTTCTCTTTCCTCTATAAAATGGAGATAATGATGTCTTAATATTTTCTCATCAGTCTCTTAACCCCATACCTAGAGGACAAGTGTTGCACAAATGTGGATTTCTTTTCTTCTAGCTCTCTTGTTCTAAATTGTCTGATCACTATACCCACTCTCAAAATAAATATCTAAAGTTTCAAAGAATTTTTAAAATGCCCCCCTTTTTTCAGGTTTTAAACTAAAACAATAAATAAAAGGTTTACTGATTTTTGCAACCTCAATCCTTGCCTCTGGCACCCACCAATCTGTTCTCTGTATCTGTTAAGCTTTTTTTTTTTTTTTAATGTGTGTGTGTGTGTGTGTGTGTGTGTGTGTGTGTGTGTGTGTATTAAATTCTACATATAAGAAAGATTACTTGGTATTTATTTTTCTCTGTCTGACTTATTTCACTTAGCATAATGCCCTCGAGGCCCATCCATGTGGTCACAAATGGCAAGATTTCATTCTTTGTTATGGCTAAATAATATTCTATTTTATATATACCATATTTTCTTTATTCATTTATCTATTGACAGACACTCAGGCTGTTTCCTTATCTTGGCTATTGTGAATACTACAGTAAGCATGGGGGTGAAGATATTTTTGAGAATTAATGTTTTCTTTTTCCTGTAGATAAATACCCAGGGTTGGATTGCTGGATCATATGTTAGTTCCGTTATTATTTAAAGAATATCCTTTAAAAGAAACAGCTTTTCACTTTTATCTGAATCTTGGTCTCAGTGTGATGTGGAAATAGCTGAAGACTTCTTGCTCAGAAGTGTTAGCTTGATGTTTTTCATATAGTCTCCCAGAAGTAGTGATAGTTGACACCATCACAGTGAGTAGATGCAACGTCTTTAGTGTCTCTAAAATCGGCTTTATAATAAAAGTATCTGCTCAGATAACTTAAAGAGTAGGAACCTTCAACAAACCAAAAACTCATTTCCTTTACCACCCCTAACTCTTGCTCTTAAGTCATAAGAAGGCATCCCTATTAAGGCAGTTTTCAGACTTCCACGTGCTCAAAATTACCTGGGGAGTTTGCTATAAATGGAGTCTTAGAATCTTAATGCTGAATTTTTATTTTATGAGTTATGTCTGGAATTCTACATTTTTAAAAAAATATTTTTTTATTGATTTCAGAGATGAAAGGCGAGGGAGAGAGAGATAGAAACATCAATGATGAGAGAGAATCATTGATCAACTGCCTCCTGCATGCCCTGCTCTGGGGATTGAGCCCACAACCCAGGCATGTGCCTTGACCGGGAATTGAATAGTGACTTCTTGGTTCATAGGTTGATTCTCAACCACTGAGCCATGCAGGCTGGACTGGGATTCTGCATTTTAAATGCACATGCCATGGACCTAGAGGGCATTATGCTAGGTATAAAATTCAAAGCACAGGAGCAAGGAGAGTCATCTCACCAGCAGACCTAGTTTTATGGGCTGCACTTGCATTTCCTGAGCAGATTAATTTGTCTTTTCTGTAACTTATTAGTTCCCTAATCTAAATTCTGAAAATGTCTTTAAAAGGATAAGTAAAATAACAGCAATTTTTACTTTATAAAAATTTGGTTGATGCTTCTGTGAAGTTTTATTGATTAAAAAAACTGACTTTAACTTATCACTTCAAGATACACCTTTTAGCTTTATATTCAACAATATAGCCAACTGAGTTATACCTCAAAGCTTCTAACATGTTATGGAAAGAAAACTGTGCTATATGTCCTCTTTTTATAATTTATATATGACTATAGGCCCGGTGCATGAATTCGTGCATGGGTGGGGTCCCTCCGGATGGCCTGCAGGGATCAGGCCCCGGCTTGTGCCCCCAGCCTCACAGCCCCACAACCCTACCTGGCACTGGGCTGTGGCCTGGCACCGCCCCCTCACCTGCTCCACCATCTCGCCTGTAGAGCGATCGATCCCTCAACACCTGGCTCCTTCAGTGCCTGGGAGCTGAGCAGCAGCCCCACTCCCCACCACTGCCACTGGTCACTGTCTACAAGGCAATTGGCGGGGCGATCGGCCCCTGCTCGCATCTGCCTTGGCCTGGCATCTCCCACTCACCTGCTCCACCATCCTGCTGTGTTCCTGCTCTTGTCGGGCCCATTGGGGCTGCAGCACCTCCACTGCTGCCAGCTGCCAGTGCCATGTCACTGATGCCCACCATGTTCCATGCTGCCCCCTGGTGTCAGTGCACATCATAGTGAGCAGTCGAACTCCCAGTGGGACAATTTGCATATTAGGCTTTTATTATATAGGATTATTTTGTGTTGGCATACATTACCAGAGATCATTTTTGTGTACTTACTGGGAACTTAATAAATTATTTGCCTAATAAAGAGAAAAATAATGAATAAATAAATAAATGTACATGCCAGATTGAATACATGTAGTCCTTAGATATTGCTTTAAGAAATATTGTACTAGGGAGTAGAGTAACTATAGCTTTCAGAATAGTTTTCCATGACCATTACATAGACATATAATATAATGTATAATATTATGATTATAATAATATGTAGAATTATTACCTTAAGGCATCATAAGTCTTAATTGTCAAAGAAATACTACATCATTTCATTTAATGTTATAAAGGAAAGAAAATAGATACTTAAGTTTTTCTCTCAAGGATTTAATGAGAAATCCTTACTTTGTAAGAATTCAAGATAAATAAAGATTTTAATGTAATTGGAAATTGTCTGGGGGAGAGTGCAGGTGGAGGAGAGGTTGGAGGGATAAATGGTGATGGACAGAGACTTGAATTGTGGTGGTGAACACACAATAGAGTGTACAGATGATGCGTTGTATAGTTGTACACCTGAAACCAGTATACTTTTGTTAACCAGTGTCACCCCAATAAATTAATGAAAAAGGAAAAAAAGAGAAATGTTAAAGAATTTATTTTTAGTAATTTTGAAAATTTATGGCCTCATTAAAAGTGGTATCACTTCTCCCACTCCTTTTCTTATGACAAGCACTGTCATGGACAACCTGGTAATAGGAAGAAGTTACCTCTCAAACGTAGGAAATAGTGATTTGGTGCCAGTGAAAGCTGTATACACTCACTCTGGCTTCTCACAATTTCATCCTAATGATGACCTGTCCTTGTTGCATCTGGAAAGCCTTTTGAACTAGGTCAGTATGATTAATTCTCTCCCATATTTTAAAGTTTGCCATATATTTATGTCCTTCATCTTGCTTAAAAGTTCTGTACGTATTTTTGAAGTTAAATAATTATTTCAGAACTTTTTTATATTCAAATATATTTTTCTCTAAAAGCTGAAATGCCTACCTAAAGCTTTTTCTTTTTGCATTTTTAATTAACAGAAGTCTAGAGAAGATGTCAAAGAAATACGTTTTAACTTTATTCTATGTATTCTTCTGAGACTGTTGTATACTATGGGGTTAACCCAAAAACTTAGAACAGGAATTTGAACCATTAGATGTTCAATTTTATGTTCCTTCATGACTTACTAACATTTTGTCCTTTTTAAATGTTTATTTAAAACAAAGCTACCATGAAAGTGTTAACCTGAC
Source organism: Corynorhinus townsendii (assembly GCA_026230045.1). NCBI lineage: Eukaryota > Metazoa > Chordata > Mammalia > Chiroptera > Vespertilionidae > Corynorhinus > Corynorhinus townsendii. The sequence goes on from JAPDVU010000003.1 coordinate 181,876,875, forward strand.
CCTATCAACTAGTAGTCAGGCAGCCTTGAGCAGGTGATGCAATTGTTCTGAACACTGGCTTTATCATTCTTAGAAAGGGAACAACAGTAAACCACAACATGGGAAACAAATCAGGAGCGCTGCATTTGGTGTTTTATGTATGTAGTGTATACACACACAGGCACATATATAAATGCACAATATTTATGTGTACCCAAATTTTGTAAGAAAAAAGGGAATGCTTAAATGTATAAATATAGTTTGTAGCATGCCTTTATTAGATATAAAATTAAATATAAATAATTATCTACATATATAAAAGCCTAAGCGACCAGCCTACTGGCCAACCCTTAGACCATCTGACTGGTAGCTATGACGCGCACTGACCACCAGGTGGCAAATGCTCAATGAAGGAGCAGCTGAGCTGCGGTGACTTGGCAGCTGCATTTCTCGGGTGACCAGCCCGATTCCAGGGGTGTCAGAGAGCTGGTTTCAGCCAGATCCCCCCCAGGCCAGGCCCAGTTCGTGCACTGGGCCTTCAGTTAGCTATAAGATGCATAAAAGGTTTAAATTGCTACAAAATGTGATTTTCCCCACTCCTCATGTTATACATTTGAAAAAAGAAGGTAATTATATTCTCCTCCACTATCATCTCAAATTCAACAAGGTGATGTCCTGGAAGTACATGGACAAAAAGGCAGACAGATTTTAGAAAACATTGTGGATGAGAAACCAGGAGTCCCACATCCCAATGTAGGGCATGTGTTTCTAGTGTCCTGGGAGGATGTGGAATTACCTGGAGCATAGTAGTAACATGTCAACTGGGATGATGCCTTCTAGGTAATTAATAGGTATCTTCTGGGAGACTTATTAAATTACAGAGTTAAAAAGGGTATTGTAGATCAGAGCAGATATTTCTAGAGTCATCGCTGAAAAGCAAACAATGTTAATACCAACCCTATGGACTAAATGATATTTGCCTCTTTCTCTTCTTTTTGGTTAGGAGAGTTTGTTTCTCCAATCTGTTTACCAGGAAAAGACAATAAAATAAATGTACTTTCCAAATGCATGACTGCTGGATGGGGACTAACTGAACCACATCATGAGTATATTCACTACCTCTTCCAAGATTAGAATCCAAACAAATATATGTGTAGTCTGAGTATACTGTCTATTCATTTTCAATTTTTCTATATTTTTAGTAAAAATGGTAGTAGAAAAAAGTCTTTTTCATAATGGATCTACAGGTGACTGATTGGTTTTAGGCCATCATATTTATTGATGTTAGTTCACTGATAGTAGTTCATTTATACTTGCAAAAACTTGTGTTAGAGAATATCTAGTGATTTTATTACCTAATAAATATTTGTGTGTCTAATTTACATATAATTACTCTCTAATTGCACTGTGAACACATGCACTCACACACAGAATTGTTTTCATAATGGTATACTACTACAGTGAAACTCTATACTTGGAAAATATGAGCCTATTTCCAAATATATGAGACATTTTTCTGAAATGATAGTCAGGTAAAATGGTAAATGGATATAAAGATTATGTGACAATAACTAGCCCATATAAAGATCAAACCCATAACTCTGGTCTCCTTTCCACTGTATTCTGCAATTGAATTAACAAGTTACAAGTAAATATCTGATAAACTAAAGACAAAGTCACAGTGCAATTTAAGTTGTCACCTTCCAGACAGTCAGCACTTAAACATATTGTCTGTTAAACAAAATTCAAGTCAAAAGAATGAGAGAACCGTGAAAGCAATGGAAGAAAGTATGGATTTAACTTGAAAATATGAATTTTGCATTGTTTGTTTTGTCAACAACTGATTTGGTTGTAAACTTTGTCTTTTTCCTTTTATAAAATGACTAGAGGCCCAGTGCACAAAATTCGTGCACAGGAGAGTGTGTCCCTCAGCCCAGCCTGTACCATCTCCAATCTGGGACCCCTCGAGGGATGTCTGATTGTCCTACCGGGATTGGGCTTAAACGGGCAGTCGGACATCCCTCTCACAATCCAGGACTGCTGGCTCCCAACTGCTTGCCTGCCTGCCTTCCTTAACTGTCCCTAACTGCTTCTGCCTGCCAGCCTGATCACCCCCTAACGACTCCCCTGCCATCCTGATTGATGTCTAACTGCTCCCCTGCCAGCCTGTTTGCCCCTAACTGCCCTCCCCTGACAGCCTCATCACGCCTAACTGCACTCCCCTGTTGGTCTGGTTCCCGCCCTCCCCCAACTGCCCTCCCCTGCAGGCCTGGGTCCCCCCAAACTGCCCTCCCCTGCAAGCCTGGGTCCTCCCCAGATGCCCTCCCCTGCAGGCCCGGTCGCCCCCAACTTCCCTCCTCTGCCAGCCTGGTCACCCCTAACTGCCCTCCCCTGCAGGCTTGATTGCCCACAACTGCCCTCCCTTGCAGGCCTGGTCCCTCCCAACTGCCTTCCCCTGCTGGCCATCTTGTGGCAGCCATCTTGTGTCCACATAGGGGCATCCATCTTTGACCACATGGGGGCAGTCATCTTGTATGTTAGAGTGACAGTCAATTTTGCATATTACTCTTTTATTAGATAGGATAGAGCCTTGGTGCATGGGTGGGAGCCAGCTGGTTTGCCCTGAAGGGTATCCCAGATCAGGGTGGGGGTTCCCTTGGGGGGTGGGGTGGCCTAGGCGAGGGGCCTGTGGTGGTAGCAGGCTGGCCACAACCCCTGGCAACCCAAGCATAGGCCAGGGCCAGCTGGAAGCAGGTATCTGGGATTTATCTTTTATAATTGAAACGTTGTAGCCTTGAGCGGAGGCCAGGGCAGGCCAGGGAGGCAGGAAGCTTGGCTTCCTCCATCACCAGGGGCAACCCAAGCCTCCTGCTCTCTCCAGCTCCATGGCAACTGCCATCTTAGTTGGGTTAATTTGCATACTCGCTCTGATTGGCTGGTGGGCGTAGCGGAGTGATGGTCAATTTGCCTGTGTCTCTTTTATTAGTGTAGATATTTTTTCCCTATCTTCTTAGGACTGTATTAAAGGCAAAAGACCCCACATAAAATTTTTTGTTGTTATTTCTGTTGTAAAAGCCATTGTGGAGTAATAATACTGTAGGTCCTGGGTTACATCAGAGATCTGTTCGTATGGCTACAATTTAACGTGATTTTTGCCATAAGTCAGAACCCACCTACATAAGCACCTACGTCACTCACGTGGAGCACATACACAGCAGTAATGAAGTGAAACAGTAAAAAAAAATTAAAAGATAACAATTCCTGACCTTTACTTGTGGTAAATAAATAAAAAACATAAAGCACATATGTACATACATCGAAATGATGGAAGTTTTTTTTATATATAAATAAATGAGAGATGGCAACGTAACCACGAAATGACATACATCGAGTCTGACGTAACCCAAGTACTGCCTGTATCAGTTTGCTTGTGTGTGTGTGTGTGTGTGTGTTTAAACAAATCACCTAACACAGTGGCCGGCAAACTCATTAGTCAACAGAGTCAAATATCAACAATGATTGAAATTTCTTTCGAGAGTCAAATTTTTTAAACTTAAACTATATAGGTAGGTACATTGTTATTAACTTAATTACGGTACTCTTAAGCTGGCCTTTGCTAAAAACTCAAGGGGCCAAAGAGCCGCATGTGGCTCGTGAGCCCCGGTTTGCCAACCACTGACCTAACAGTATCATTACATTGCTGAAAGGAAAAAATAAGGGGATTTAATCTTTGAAGACTCTCTCTCTCTCTCTCTCTCTCTCTCTCTCTCTCTCTCTCTCTCTCTATATATATATATATATATATATATATATATATATAATAGGGCTATTTTTACTTTATCACTTAAAAGCATTTATCTAGGTTGTTATATGTTTTTATTTCTTTTCTACTAGAAGGTGAATTTTCCGAAACTGCGCAGCAGAGAGAGGTACCATTGACCAGTAGTACATTTTGTTGAAGCTACTGGGGACTGGACATTAAAAACACCAATATCTGTGAAGGGGCTGTAGGATCATCCTCATGCGTGGTAATTCAAGGATTGCATTGATGATTGTAGCAGTTTTCTTCAGTGTATCTCATGAATGGGTGTTTGCTGACAATAAAAAGATATAAAGGTATGGTAATTTTAAAATGAAAAGTGAGAAGAATAAGTACATTGCTAAATTGATGTGCTGTGATTCTTAATATGATACTTGAAGTTAATTCAATTCTCAGAAGGAATTATTCATTTGCTTAGTTGAACTATGTGAAATTGGTGATAGGCAACTGTTTTGGACCTACAAAAATGATAATTTCTTATGGTTTGACTTCATAGCTAAATTAGGTAGCTCAACATGCCTACTTCTAGAAGCACTAAAGATATAAAGAGGCTTTCAAAACTATTATTTAGCCATTGTATTTAGTAGATGCTTGAAGTTTTCTGAATGGCACACTTTATTGTCAGTATTGAATTAATTTATACCCAGTGTATCTTTTAGCCTATCCTTGAAAATATAGATTTTGATACGATTCAGATATCAGTAACATCTGCCACTACCTGAGTGGCTTTGGTTCTCTATGATGTTGTGAGTAGAAATAAGAGATGAAAGAGTGACTTGTGTCTTGTCTGATCATCGTGTGCATTCGGGGTTACCCTCAACTATAGATCACGCAGCCAGGAGAACTTCTCTCTTTGCTGGTTGCAGGGAGAGTCTGGAGGACCACTGCAATGCGCCCAGGATGGGCAGGCAGCACAAGCTCATCGGTATTGTGAGCTGGGGAAGGAGTAACTGCCATTCCACTGCACCAAAGGTCTTCACCAGAATTTCTGCCTACAGGGATTGGATCACATCTGTCAATGGAGGAGAAGTATGATCACTGAGACAGCAGCAAGGTGGAACTGTGTTATAACAGTATACTTGAAAAATAAGTCTCTTGTCAGTACTAAAAAACTCAATGTCACTTCTCCCAACCCTTGTATTGAGGAACTTGGATTTGGTGTGTTTCATACATCTATACTAATAAAAGGGTAATATGCTAATTAGACTGGGAGACCGGACATCTTCCTACCATCTGACTTCCTTCCAGACAAAGCCACGGTGGTGGGGGCCAAGGCAGAGGCGGTTAGGTGTGATCAGGCCAGCAGGGGAGGGCAGTTGGGGGCCATGAGGCTGGCCAGGGAGGGCTGTTGGGGGCTATTAGGCTGGCAGGGGAGCGGTTAGGTGGTGATCAAGCTGGTAGGCAGGCAAGTGGTTAGGAGCCAGCAGTCCTGGATTGCGAGAGGGATGTCTGACTACCCTATGGGATGGGGCCTAAACCAGCAGTAGGACATCCCCTGAGGGGTCCCGGATTGGAGAGGGTGCAGGACAGGCTGAAGGACCCCTCCCCTGTGCACGAATTTCATGCACTAGGCCTCTAGTTCAGTAATAAACATGTCACAGAAAGTTAATGTTGCTTCATGCCTCCTGAGAATTTAGTATCTGCATTGTCATTAAGTTCATACCAAGTGTATCATGTATATACCATAGTTGAATACTATAATATACACTTTTACTATTTTTTTTCTAGTTTGGTAAATATTGGAAATGTTATTAAGCCCATACAATTATTAATTTTATTCACATAGAACAATACCCTGCACACAGCCAGATAGGAAAGGTCCCTGTCAAGTTTCACAATTTCAATAAGCAATGGACATTTAAGAAATTATTTATCAGGCTTATCACTTGATTTTTAAATTTTTAGTTAAAATTTTAGGACATTTCAATTATTTACAAAACATTTAATTTACCTCTTTTTCTAAGTTGTAGCCAAGAACTAGAGAGCAAGTAACTAATGGTGTTAACTAGTTCACTGTGCTGCTTTTTTTTAAAAATTATTTTATTGATTTTTTACAGAGAGGAAGGAAGAGGAATAGAGCTAGAAACATCAATGAGAGAGAAACATCGATCAGCTGCCTCCTGCACACCCCCCACCGGGGAAGTGCCTGCCACCAAGGCACATGCCCTTGTGGGAATTGAACACAGGACCCTTCAGTCCGCAGGCCGACGCTCTATCCACTGAGCCAAACCGGCTTCGGCCACTATGCTGCTTCTTAAAAGATGTGAGCAAGTAGAAATAAATCAACTTAAGGTAGATTTAACATCTTTAGACTAATCCTGACAGGAAAGTCTAGAAGTGAAATTGCATCAGTGGAAACTATTTGTCCTTATATTCTAGGATCGTTTCAATTTAGTAAAATTAGTATTTCAATGAATGTTAATTCACTAAATAAAAGGGCAATTTAGTGTTTTGGTCATTATTTCCCTCCCTCTCCTAACTATCTGACTTTGGGTAAATCACTTAATGGCCACTTGACTCAATTTCTTTATTTATGAAACAGGTAAATAATGGTATAACCTTACACCGTTAAATGAGATAAGGCAAGTAAATCATTTAAAGCAGAACTTACTGGGAAAACAATGCTTAAATATTAGTCGTCAATATGCTTTTTTAAGACTTTTCTGGCCACTCAGAAAATTAAAACCTCAATGCTTGATTGGAAAATATAACAGATGTGCTTACTCTCAAATACTTCTCATTTAACCTTTCTTTCCAAAGTCCCTTCTATTACCTCTTATACTGTGAAGTGTTAGGAAAAGATGAAGTACTTTCTCAAGAAATATTTGACTGTAAAGTACGTATTGGCAATAAAAGGGTGAGAAAGATGTGCTTTCTTAAGGAGCATACTATCCGGAAGACAAAAACATTGAGCAAATAATTAAAAGCGTTACCTAAATCTGGAAAATGAAGTTTAAATATTCTCAATGGGAGGAAATAAGGAGGCAAAGACAGGGGGCGTGGTGCAGAGATGGAGGAGTAATATGCATTAGGATTGCAAATGACAAATCCTGCGCCCAAGCCTTTCTTCAGAAATGAAGTACAGTAGCAGGAGTTGAGAGAGATTCTTCCTGTGGTCTCTAATGGTCAGTAAGGAGGTAAATCTACACCCTTCCTGGAGAAGCTGATTCCTCTGGCCACGTGGTTATACCTAAAATAAGTAGCAACCTCTGTTCGGTTTAGTCACGCCCCTCTCATCTTACCCACGCCTCTCGATTCACAACACACTTCGTCAGCAAAGGACTTATCGCGAGAACTCTGCATTGTCTCCCTTCGCTGTTTTCAGCACTGGGAGTCGCCTTGGCTCTCGCGATGTTTCTGGGCAAACGGGAACCCGAGCGACCCGGGCTTCTGTGAAACATGGCGATCGGCAGGGACCGAAATACAAGGTAAAACGCCGAAACCCTGCCTGGTGCTGTTCTTTCGGTTGTTCCAGAGCTGTTCCGGGCTTGAATGTAGTTGAGGGGGCTGAGAGGCTGTCATGGAGTTGGCTTCCTGTCTTCATCGCTCTCCTCTGGAGAGCGGGCCGGACCCGGGAGCCGCTCCACTTCCCCCGGGGGCGTTACTGGCAGGACCCTGGGCAGCGCTAGCCTGAGAGCTCCCCTCTCCCCGGCTCGGTTTCCCTGAACTGTCTTGCAACTTGAAGGAGTTTGGGTGCTTACCCGATAGCGGCTGACAGGAACCCATTGCTTCTCACGGTGCCCGGTGCCCCGAGGGCACCTCCCGTCCGCGGGCTCGGAAGGTCCCGCGTTGTGAAGACCGTTCGGGTCCTGTCCCGATCCTCCGGGGTGTCGGGCTTCCCACCACTGTTCAGACAAATAACAAATTCTTGGCAGCAGGTTGCTCTCTTTAAGAACGAATGAAGCCTTGGCCTCGCCTGGAAGGAGGCTTTCGCACCTCGCTTGGAAAAATGAGAAAGGGGCAGGGCAGGGTGAGATGTTACAGGGGAGGCAGGTCCCTACTTTTCTCAAAACCTTCGCGGATTAAGAAACCCTTGGAAGGTAACTCGCCAACTCGTGGTAGAGAATAAATAGCCTTGGGTAAAGGAGGTATATAGAGTTGAAAGATCATCATTTGAGAAAATACGTTTAAGTTAAAATATTTAAGACTTAGTGCCCTGGGGACTACGCAGAGTTACATAATATCTGTTAAAATGTTGCAAGACTGGCTTTCAGAAACAATTAAAATACAGTTAAAAGCAGGATTTATTCATGTGTTTGAAGTTGTACCAAAGTACTTCAAGTAATTGCTTAGCCTGATACTTTGAACTCTAGTATATAGCCATTATAAAGATAGAAATCACAAGCTTGTTCACTTCTTGACGAATTCAGGATATATATTGGCTTACTTAACTTGTTTATTGATATCTTTAAGTTGATGCAATTATTCCAGCTCTCTTAGAGGAAAAACGAGAAAAAGAAACTCCATGATTTGGGGTTTGGGGATAGGGCGTGGGTAAGGAATTTCTTTTTGAGAATAAAGTTTACCACTCAACTGAGTATTTCAATGGCTGGAGGGCACAGATAATAAAAATATATCAAGCTTGAAAGATCTCTCAAAGGAAAGCAGGCCTACTCTGGCACAACAAAATAATTAGGGGAAAAAACGAATTTATTTTCTGTGGGGTTAGTGATTTAATTGGAAGAAATAGTGATTTTATTTTTAATAGAGGTTACTTTTAGGCAGTCTCTTCCTGCTACTAATCCTAGTTGACAGTTTTTCAGTATTGTCTCTTAAATGTCATGATAGGCAAATTAAACTCTTTGTGCCTTAGTTTCCTTATCTGCAAAATGGGAATAAATAATAACTAACTCATGTGGTGATTGATGAGGATTGAATGAGTTAAAACATGCAAAGCACTTAGAACAGTGCCTGCCATACAGTTAACATTAAGTGTTAGCTCTTGTTATTTTTAAATTTTTGTTTTCTAATTTCTGTGGTTACTCACAAAATGTTGCCTTGGTACTTAGTCAAAATACAGACTGAAGAAGACCCTTTGAAAAAAATTTTTTTTCCTTAAGTTTCTTACTGACCCCTAAATTACTGAAGTGCTCTTCATTTTATTTTTAAAATAGAAGTTAGCTCATAAAAAGTGTCTGCCTACACTGGATGGTGAGACAAATAGAGTAGGAATGGGAGCAATAGAACTGGATAGCAGAGGAGTCCCAGAGATTGAAAACACAGGGAAAATGAAGAGCAGATTCTGTCCTAGTCAGACAGTTAAGGAGCTGGAAGGATAATTGGTTATGCTTAGAGAGGAAAATTAGTCTCTTGGATTTTAGAGGTGGAGCGGTTTAAAAAATTAAGAGGAGCCAAAACATGGTCCTGCTTGTGTGAGTCTCTGGGTAGAATTAGATGGAGGTCACTGGAGAAGACCTGTTAGGTTTACATGGTAAAAGGGTTCTAACTGTGAACTACTACCATAGGATGAGGGTCATCAGGTCGTGAGTTCCAAAGGATGGTGATGGAATGAGGAAGAAGAGAAACAAATTAAGAGATCCAGATGCTGAAGTCATTAAGGAAATTTTTGTTTTTTTAAAAAAGTTTTTTTTTTTACTTTGAATGTTGAATGTATTGGTTGACATTGGTTAATAAAATTATATATGTTTCAGGTGTACAGCTCAATAATACATCATCTGTATATTTTATTATGTGTTCGCTACCCCAAGTCAAGTCTCCTTCTATTACCCTTTATCCCCCCTGAAAATTATAAATATATCCAGATGGAGAAAACAATAGTAAGTACTAAGTGAGAGTGTACACTATGTTTTAGAGCATGAACTCTGGAGTCAGGCTGCTTGGGATCAAATCTAGGTTCTCCCACCTGTTGAATAACCTTACAAAAATTACTTGACTTTTCTGTGCCTCAGTATCCTTAAATATAAATGAGATAAAAATAGTATCTATTTCATGGAGTCGCTTAGAGGATTAAATTAATATAAAAAGTCCTCATAATATCTAGCACATAATATGAAAATTAGGCTATAATTCTATGTAGTATATGAGTTTATTAGAAAATAGACTTGAAAAGGTGGTTGAGAAATCATGATGAGACATGCTAATTTTGTACCTTTTGAGTCTCAGAAATAAAATAAGGATTTAAGGAATTACCACCAGTTGATCGTCAGGTTTTCATATTGAGAGAGAGTAGAAGGATTGTTTTTGGTAAAACTAGGAGTTATGGATAACTTGTTCATATCAGAACAGTGGTGCCCTGCCAGTGTGGTTCTGTGGTTGAGTGTCAACTCACGGTTTTTGCGGGCTGTATTCCCAGTAGGCGTGTACAGGAGGTGATGGATGAGTCTCTCATTGTTGATGTTTTTATCTCTCTTCCCCACTTCCTTTCTGAAATCAATGGGGAAAAAAAAACACAGTGGCTCTGTAGAATAGAGTGGCAAGTACTGGAGTTACAATGAGTTTCTTGGATGTAGGTTGGTGCTGAATTAACAGGAATGGGGCAGGAGTAGCAGGAGAGTGACAAGGTACTCCATTCTAGAATAGTAATCATGGAAAATAGGAATGGAAGAAGCTAAAGACTGAGAAGCAGCAAAGTGGGATAGACTAGCTAGACTTTTAAGGGAGGAATGCTGAATAGGCTATATGAATGTTAGAAGCTTTGTAAAACTAACTTTTGCATATCTTTATATTACATATAATATAAAGAAAGCATTTCTAAAGCTTGTAAAAGTATAGACAATTTAGGAACTAATATTTACAGTTTTATTCATTTGCCCAATAATGCTACCTGCTATGTGCCAATCAGTGTTCTAGGTGCTTGTGATATACTGTAGTGAATAAAATAGAAAACTTCTCTTTGTGGAATGTATATATATATATATATATATATATATATATATATATATATTTATCTAAAAATGATAACTTGTTTCTGTTGGAAAGCTGTGCAATCATGGGTGTTTCTGGGGAAATTTCCCACCTTCCTTATTTTTTTTCCTTCCACAAATGTTTATCAAATACTTGCTGTGCCAGGCACTGGAGATACAAAGATAGGTTGACATGGTTCCTGCTGTAATATTATAATGGCAAGAACAGAAAATTAAACAGGCAATAAGAAACAGTGCTCTTGGAGCACGTACTATAACTAATACTATGTATGAGGTCATAGGGTTTCCCCTCCTTCAAAAGAGAGATGTCTAGACTGAGACTTAAAGAGTAAGTGGGAGTTAGCCAAATAAAGAGGTGGGGGAAAGGGAGGGAGAAAGGCTATATCTGGCAGAAAGAACATGTTTAAGTACTATAAAGTGATTTGGTTTGGCTAGAATTTAGACATTGATGGATTGGTTTTGAAGAGATAAGCAGGACCTGTTTTTTGTTGTTGTTTGTCTTAAGTTTTTATTGATTTTAGAAAGAGTAAGGGAGAGGGAGAGAGATCTAAAATCGATGAGAGAGAAACATCACATGGAACTGCTGCCTCCTCCAGGCCTCCTGCTGGGGACGAGCCTGCAACCCAGGCATGTTCCCTGACCAGGAATTAAACTGGTGACCTCCTGTTGCATGTGTCAATACTCAACCACTGAGCCATACTGGCTGGGCAGGACCTGGTTTTTGAGGGCTTTTTAACTTTGTTAGGATAGAATCCAAACTTTTCAAATGTAATGAGTATGAACCTCTACGAAGATTTTAAAAGAAAATGCATAGAATCACTTTTATGTATTAAAAAGATTATTGGTTGTAGTATGGAGAGTGAATTGAAAGATTGATGAGTCAACGTTGAAGCAATGCAGCGATAGATTGTGGCCACTGGGACCAACGTGCTAGTAAGGAACTTCTCTGTGAGCCTGGAAAAGAGAAGACAGATTTGAAAGAAATTTAGGAAGAACTTAAGTTTAAGAATGTAATTCATGTTTCTGTTGTGTGTTATTGCCTTGTGTTTTGCGGTCATTATTAACTATGGTAGGGACACAAGAGAAACAAGTTTGTTAAAGTGAAGTATTCATTTTTGGACTTGTTGAGTCTGTAATGTATTTGGAATGCCCCCATGAAAATGTAATAGAGGCAACAAGATAATACATGTCTGCAGAGAGCTTTGGACTGGAATAAAGATATGAGAGGAATCATGTAGATGGAAAATGAAGGGATGGGAGATCGCTTGGGGAAAGTGTGGATGTTGGGAGGAAGGCCTAGTATAGAATTGGGAGGCAGAAGAATCTGCAAAGTAAGCCAAAGAAGTCTTACAGGTAGAATGAAAATCAGGGGTATACTATCAGTTATGCCAAGGAAGAGTGTTTCAAGAAGAAAAAGGGGCGGTTTTCTTCTCATAGGCAAAATTAGGCAAAGACTGCACATGTCCATTGGATTTAGTACTAAGGAAGTTGTTAGTGACCTTGCTGAGAGAAATTTACTTAAATGAGCCTGTGCTGAGAAGTAGTCACAGTAGATGAATGGGGACAACTTTCTCTTTTGTTTTGTTAATCCTCTCCCAGGATATTTTTTCACTGATTTTTAGAGAGAGTGGAAGAGAGAGGGAAAGATGGAGAGAAATATCCATCTGAGAGAAACACATTGGTTGCTTGCCTCCTGCACATGCCTTGACCAGCACCAAACTGGGGAGGAGCCTGCAACTGGAATTGAACCTGGGACTCTTTGGTCCACAGGCGGATGCTCTATCCACTGAGCCAAACCAGCTAGGGAGACAACTTACTCTTTTAAGTTTGCCTATAGGTATGCAGACAGAGATCAATAGTTGGAGTTGGACTTGAGCTTTAGTGGCGAGTTTTAAAGATAAGAAGATTGAACATATTTAACATTTAACTCCAGTAGGAGAAATGAATAGGAATTGAAAGATTGAAGGTAGATAGGTCTTGGTGCAGTTACTACTAAACAAGTACAGAAAATAAATTTGATTACTCTCTCAATTGAACCATTTTAGGAGCCTGGTTTATGCCTAACAAACACTCAGAAGCTTAATTTACAAATGAGAATACCAGTTTTATAACTTGGAATTAGAATATGTCATCTATTTTGTCTACATAGTCTTTTTTTCTTAGAAAAACCATATACATGAGAATCATAATTATAATCCAAAGGCCATTTTGTGAGCATGGAATCAATAAGAGGAGTTAGTTGGATGTTTCTAATGGCAAATGAAATCAACCTATACTAGTACATGCATCCAGCTTCACTCTAGGGCAGTAGTATTCTCCTGGACCAATTAGTAGTGTCCCTGCTTAGGCATGCTCTCTTGGACAATATTCATGATTGCTGCCACTTTTTATTTCTCTGACTCTTTTTTTCCTCTATGAAAGCCCTTTCTGTGGCTTATTCTTTCTATATTAACCCCACCTATTAGATTTTAGACAAATCTTTCTGCTTTTTTTCCTAGAGACATTCTTTTCCTTTTAATGGCTTCTGTAACCATTTGATTTATTCTCAGTTAAGTGTTTATTTTATTAATATAGCTCTGATTTCTGGTAATGCTTTATAGTATCTCCTATATTATTTCTATAAGTCACTCATAAAAATTACATTTTGTAAATAAAATAATTAAAATCCCACCATGATCTACTTTTTAACATTTTTGTGTATATATTGCATACCACGTGTTTGTTTCTATCTTCAATAGTCATAAATAACAATATGAGAAATATCCCTAAGATCCAAGTTTGTGCATAATTCAGATTGTTGCCTTAAGATACATTTCTAAAAATGGAATTTAGTCAAAAGGGGAATGGTATATAGTTATCGTCTCATTAGCAATGTATGAGCATGCCTGTTTTACTTGATTGTCATTTACTAGTGAGAATGTATTATTTTTTCTACACAGGATGTCCCCCAAAAATGTGTACTCACTTTGAATGATTATAAAGCCAGTGTTTATTAATATACAGTTCATTTTCAAAATCTAAAAGAATCCACAAAAATGAATTTTGTTGTTGTTAATGACTGTTTTCAAGCTGATGATTGCTCTGGTCCAGGCACTGCTGCTAACTCGAAGCAGTGGAATCACAAACATCCAGAATCATTTATTTCAATATTTGTGTGCCCTCAATTTGGCCACTGTTGCCGTTTTATGCCGTAAACTTTATCTTTTATGTATCACCATAAAAAAAAGTCTAGTGGCACTTTAGGATAAATTTTCTTTGTTCAAAGCCTAGTCTGGCTTCATCCCTTATTTCAAATCAGTTGAACCTGAAAAGGAGTGAAAATTAAATGAGTTATCAGTTGTTAAAGTATGTATACATATTTTTGGGATATCCTATATGTGTAAACTTAATAGGAGAAATATGTATTTTGATTTGTATATTTAAATATTACAAATATGATTGACTACTTTCCTTTTGCCCTACTTTATGTGTTTGTGTTTGTGAGGGTGGGAATGGAAAAAAAGGAAAGATGTGAATAAATGTTAAGTTGGTTTTTTTTTCAAGGAGGAATGAGAATGTTAAGTTCTTCCAAGGACATTTATCAGTTTCAAAAAAAAATAAACCTTTTTATCTTTGAGGATACATTTATTCATTGTTTATTTCTTAGCATGACTATATGAAAGGAGAAGGTTTTCCTGAAGATGAGGCGACTGAATCGAAAAAAAACCTTAAGTTTGGTGAAAGAGTTGGATGCCTTTCCAAAGGTTCCTGAGAGCTATGTAGAGACTTCAGCCAGTGGGGGGACAGGTGAGTATCAATTCAAATTAAAACTCCTACACTAAATGCAATTTCTGAGTGATCCATTTAACAACGTACAGAAATAGAGCCATGAGGAAGAACTCAACATATAATAACTTTGTAACTGGTCTGTCCTTATGTGATGCTGTTTGGCTATAATTTTATTGTACACTAGAGGCCTGGTGCATGAAATTCATGCATGGGGCAGGGGTCCCCTCAGCCCAGCCTCTCCAATCCGGGACCCCTTGGGAGATCAGGCCTAAACCGGCAGTTGGACATTCCTCTTACAATCCTGGACTGCTGGCTCCTAATTGCTCACTTGCCTGCCTGCTGGCCTGATCGCCCCTCACTGCCTCTGCGTGCCGGCCTGATCGCTCCTAACTGCCCCTGCTGCCAGCCAGGTCACCCCCAACTGCCCCCCTGCCGGCCTAATTGCCCCTCACTGCACCTCTGGCCAGCCTAATTGCCTCCAGCTGCCCCCCCTGCTGGCCTGGTTGCCCCACGCAGCTTGCTTGTTCACTCCTGTGGTCCTCCCTCACTAACCCCCGCTTCTGGCCTGGTCGCCCCACGCAGCCTGCTGTTAAGTTGTTTTATCGTCCCTCACTAACCCACCTGCCGGCCTAGTTGTAGGCAGCCATCTTGTGAGGGCATAAAGGTTAATTTGCATATCACCTCTTTATTATATAGGATACTAGTGGCCCAGTGCATGAAATTCGAGCATAGGGGAGGCAGATGTGTCCTTCAGCCTGGCCTGCACTCTCTTGCAGTCCGAGACCTCTCAGTGGATGTCCAAATGGCAGTTTAGGCCCAATCCCACAGGGATCCCTATTCCGGCAGTCGGGATTCCTGTGGGATTGGGCCTAAACCGGCAGTCAGACATCCCTCTCGCAATCCGTGACTGCTAGCTCCTAACACTGGCCTGCCTGCCTGCCTGATTGCCCCTAACCACTCTACCTGCCTGCCTGATCGCCCATAACCACTGCCTGCCTGCCTGATCACCCCTAACCACTCACCTTTCTGCCTGATTGCCCATAACCACTGCCTGCCTGCCTGATCACCCCTAACCACTCACCTGCCTGCCTGATCGCCCCTTACCACTTGCCTGCCTAATCACCCCTAACTGCTTACCTGCCTGCCTGATCACCCCTAACCACTCTGCCTCTGCCCCCACCACTGTGACTTCGTCCGGAAGGATGTACGGAATGACGTCCGGAAGGTCGTTCGGCTGTCCAGTCTAATTAGCATATTACGCTTTTATTATTATAGATATTCTCTTTGGCATCTAACTCATTGTAGTCCAAACATTTAGCAGTATTCATTAAAATATTATGGAATAAGTTAATCCAATTTTACTGCTTTATTGCTATTGAGTTATGTAATTATTTTAATAGGATGATTATACACAAATATAATTTAAACTGGAAGAAGTTATTTAATGATGTGAAACTGCCTCAGTGCCGTTTTGGTTAAGAATAAATCAGTTTATACATTATAATAAAAATGCTTAAATTTCACATTACTGGAGAGAGGCAACATAGGGTAATAGTTAAGAGCTTGGATTTGGAACCAGATTGTATGGATTTAAATCCCCCTTCTTCCCTTCCTAACTTAAATGACTTTGAGGAAATTAATCATACCCCTCTGGCCTCTGCTTTAGTTTGTTCATCCATGAAATGGGGATGATATCAGTATTTACGTAGTAGGGTTGCTGTAATGATTAAATAAATTAATATTTATAAAATGCTTAGAATAGTACCTGGTACAGATAGAAGTATTCGTTAAATAAAATAAATAAATAATGGAATATGTAAGAAAAATATGGAACTATAACAGTATTTACTATTATTTCTTTCCCTCTGAAGAGCTAATAAGATAATATGTTTCATTTGGTAAATGTGTACTAAGTTGCTTGCTATTTCTAATCTCTTGTGATTAACTTTTGTTAACAAAAATGGTGCAAGTTCTTGTGGCACAATAAGTTTTAAGTGTGTTTTGTCATAGTATATGATAATTCTTTCCTTTTTCTCACCTTTGAGTTGCTTTTATAAATGAAGTAGTATGTTTAGGAGATTCCAAGGTACATGAGAGTGTTATGAGAGATTTGAGATGTATGTTATTTTTTCTTTAATTGGGCTACAGGCATGGATCCATTTTTAATTATGAGGAGACTATTTTCAAATTTGTATTGTAAAATATTTATTATGTCTATGACACTGCTACATGTAAGAAAGTACAAGTTTGATGTCTGATGTCTTGTAATATTGAAGAAATACAATGCTTTCTCAATAATACAAATACTTGAGTTAATTTTTGTGTTTGTTAAATATTTTTTGAGCTGTTTTAGAAAAAAACCTATACTGGACATTTTAAGAAAAACTTTTTATTGTAATAATTCACATGACAAGCATTAAGACATTCTTTGATATATTTAATTTCACTTAAAATAGTTTCCTAGTGTTTTACAAAATTGTTTTAATTCTCTTACTCTTTTTTGTTTGATTTCTCAGTTTCTCTAATAGCATTTACCACTATGGCTTTATTAACCATAATGGAATTTTCAGTATATCAAGATACATGGATGAAGTATGAATATGAAGTAGACAAGGATTTTTCTAGGTAACTTTTTTTTTCCTTGAAATACCTTTAGATTCAAATTGTTTTAAAGATAACATACCTTTTAATAAATGTCTAACTTTTATATTTGACTTATTTTAGTTCTGAAGAAATAGTTCTGATAAATTCTCATAATTAATGCATTAGAAGCATTTTAGAATAATTTGAATACTGGTTAAATTATAAAAGGGAGGGTCTCTGATTTAATATGCACAGTATAAAAAGATTAGGAGAATATAATATGTTTTTATTTTAATGTGTTGAACTGGTAGGAATTATTTAATGTTTTAAAATTGTTTACTCTTTAGAATTTGAAATGGATACTGATCTGTGTAATTTGGAAAATATATTGTTTAAATATATGTTATTTATGCTTGTAACTTGATTTTTATAAATTACATCTAAATTAAACTTTAATGTAAATAATATCACTTAAAACTTTGAAAATATAGTACCTTAATAAGGAGACAAAGTATACCTTATTTTATTTGTAGTATTTGGATTTTAATTGATTGAAGATAACAGATTTATATTATAAAGATTGTACTGGATAGGAGAGATATTTACTTCTCAATTTCAATCCCAGTTCTGCATTTACTAGCTGTGGAAGTTACTAAATCTGTATATGCATGTGCTTCAGTTACTTTTTCTATTAAATGGGAAAAATAAATTTATGGTACCTTCCTCATGACACTAGTGAGAAGTAAAACATTTATAAATTGCTGTGTAACCTTGGGTAAGTCATACAACTGACTTCTTTTGGGCCTCAGCTTCTTTATCTATACCTTGTGTATTATTCTTGATAACGTAGGTTTTTAAGAGATTTGTTATTTTTCTTATTTTGTTTATTTTTAGCACCATTAAAGCACTTTATTTTTTTCAAATGGAGTCTTATATAGCTCACCACGGAAGCTTGTCTAATTGGTCATCTCCTCTGGTTCCTAAGATATCTCTTTGCCTAAACCTCAGGGTTATTAGAGCACTGCTTGAATCTAGACAACTTGAAGACTGTGAAGCTCTAAAAATGTATTGAAAAATCTTTTGAAGCTCTAAAAATTCCTGTTGAAACCAGATTCAAATTATTAGAGTGAAAAAAGTTTTGATAGCCCAGGGAAAAGATATTGATGTTACTCATTTCTGTTATTCATGGTGCTTAATTGATTATAATATTTAAAAATTAATTCAATTTGAATTCATTATTTGGAAATAAAGCATTAGTTGAACGAACCTTTTAGGAAGACCATGTAAAACTTGAAGCATGAGAGGCTTTTTCTGGCAATTTGGTTGCGTTTATCAAGTCACACAGACCTAGTTTTTGATATGCCAATTCAGTGGGTATGTGATCTTAAGCCAGGCATTTATACTGCCCTGAACACCATTGTCTTATCTACAGAACTGTGAAGCTAGCCAATTTACATATCCATGATAAAGAATAAAGGAGATAATATTTGTAAGGAGTCAGGCATAATGCCTGATATATAGTATTTATTTGATAAATAGAGGAGAAAGACTTGAAATTCCTAACTCTTGATTTTAAACGTTTTAAAGGAATATTCTACATAAGGTCTATGTAAACAAAGTTTAAAACTTATTTTTCTGAGTTTCTTGGAGTTACTTAATTTAGTAAAATTAAATTGCAGTGTACTATATTAAAAACCTGTGAAATCAGAAAGTCTTGGAATAATTGCAAAATAGAATTTTAACTTTTAAAGTGACTTTGCTTTGGCCATAAAAAATACTATCCAAGTTCTAATCAACAGTTTTGAAATCCGAGTTTTTCATAAAATTGATTTACATTTCTCATGCTTTGTTGATTACTTGATAGGTACTAAAGTTTCCTTTTTGTCTTTTAGCAAATTGAGAATCAATATAGATATTACTGTTGCCATGAAGTGTCAGTGTAAGTACATATAGTTGTTTAAACAATTGCTAGTAAAAACTAAAAACACTCATTGTCTTTTAACTTTTTTTTTATGATGTCTTAACATGCTGTTGCAGTGCTATTTAATAATGTATGTTGTTTTTCTCCCCAAATTATATTCTTTAAATTTCTTATCCAGAAAGAGAAGAGATTTAACTTCCACATTCATATAATTAAAATAAATAGGAGGAAATTTTTGGGAATCCAAGTTTTAAAATATGTGTATGTTTTTTTAATTGATTTCAGAACGAGGCAGGGAGAGGGAGAGAGATATCTATCTGAATCAGAGTTTTAATTTAGGTACATCCTTTATTTATTTTTTATGTGGACTACCAATGTTCCTCAAGAATATACTGTTTCAGTCTTTTTAACTTACCACCCTTTACTTTTACTCTTGCATATTAAAATACAGATCCAAGTATTTTAAGTTAATAGTGATTTCTGTTTTCTTCACTGACTTTACTTGATTATATTGGTAGAAGTAAAAAAAAAAAGTTAATATGTATTTTAGTTAATGTTTGAATCAGTAGTGCTCTTAAAAAATGAGGAGAAACATCGATCAGACCATTAAACCTCAGAGGGAAGATAAGGAAGGGTGGGGGTAAGGGGGAAAGAGCAACCAAAGGACTTGTATGCATGCATATAAGCCCAACCAATGGACACAGACAACAGGGGGGTGAGGGCATGAGGGGGGGATAAGGGAGGTAATGGGGGAATAAGGACACATATGTAACACTGTAATCAATAAAGAAATTTAAAATTAAAAAATAAATAAAAATGCAAGTTCCCAGAAAAAAGAAAATGAGGATGCTTTTGCATGAAAGTTGTCTTTTAAATTACCACTTGAAAAGTAGAGACAAGAATTCAGTAGTTCAGATAAATTTTTTTAAAGTGTTAAATAGTATTACCCAATTAAGGAAATTAATTTTGGGGAGATATTATCTCAGAACAGCCTTAAATTTCTTTTCCATTTATTTTTCCTTACATTAGTGGTTTTAAGAGAAATACTTTGTATCCCAATTATGAGCTAGTGTTAATGCTGAATATATCATTTTACCTTATTTTAGGTATTTGAACACCATTAGAATTTTAGCCTTTTCAAAATAAACTTTCTATTGATATTTAAAATGTCATTAGTAGCTTTGCCTTAAGATTTATTTTAATCTCTAAAAATAATCCTTGTAATTAATAGTTTGTGTAGCAGCCATTTAGTACTTGTGATTAGGTTCCAATTTTTGCAGAGCTCTTCAGTAAAGTTTGTATGTTTTACCATGAAATGCTGAGTCATTTTTTTACTGTGTAAAAAGTAGAAAAAGCATTATTTTTTTATGAATCTCTATCAAATCTATATCAAATCTATTAACTTTAAGCGGTATAGGAAAGTGAGTTTTCTGTTAGTCATCTTAATTTGTTACTTTATATCAGATACAGTTTGACTCTTGGCATAGAATGTAAAACTTTTAATTTTTTTTAAATGCAGATATTGGAGCAGATGTATTGGATTTAGCAGAAACAATGGTTGCATCTGCAGATGGTCTAGTTTATGAACCAGTAAGTTTGATTCATACGTTTTTAAAAATAATATGCTTTGAGAAATTGCTCCTTAAAAAATAGTTTTGATATTTTCTATTTGGTTTTGTTTCAGCTAGTTTTTAAAATATATTTTCTTAATGCAAAAGTAATCCGTATTCTTTTTAAAAATTTAGGGGGGAAAAGTTTAATACTAAAATCTTGAGATAACCATTATTAGCGTTTTTAATAAGCCTTTAATGTCTGTTTTATAACTATTCTCATTTTATATTTCTGTTAATGCTTTCTAATAGTTTTCTTTTTTCTTAGAATTTGTATGCTTTTTTTTTCTTTTACTTTTGAAATCAAATATTTATTCTTTATATCCAGCGGTGTATCTTTTTTAGTTTTTGTTTTGTTTTTGGTTCTTGGTGATCTTAATTTTTAAGTGTTTTTTCTTGTTTGCTTTAATGATATTCAGAGCAATGCTTTCACCTCTGTTTCAAATGATCATATGATGTTGAATTTTGTGGAGTGGTTCTCAGTATCTTTATTAATTCTCACATTAAATATATATTTTGAACTTTGCCTCTGAGTTCTGGGAGATTATCTTGATCCAAAAGGACCAATCTTCTTTTCAATGCTCTCGTTATGTTTTAAAATTTAGTGATTATATTTTCTACCTTTAAGATTTTGTGCAGATCACGCCATTTTTTTCTCTCCCTACTTCTAATCGTTTATTCACATGGTAACTGGGGAGAAGTTGCATGGTGATTCTCAGATATTAGCATTATCCTTGTGTGCAGTGGTATGAAAAGAGTTGGGAATCATGCTGCAGACAAGTTCAGCAGGAGGAATAAATAAATCAGAATAAATTTATTGAAATCAGAAAGATGGAACAATTTAACTTGGCGTATATGATTTATAGAGTTTAGAAAGACATAAGGGTCAAAATAACAGGAGAAGGATGTTCCAGGTTGGTATAATTAAATAACCAAAGGCACAGAGGCAGAACTGTTTGATAGAATGAGGGATTGTTCCACTTTTATTAAAAAGCAAGTATTTGTAAAGAGAGAGTAGTTGGTTAGGGCCCGATTATGGAGGGATAACTAATAATGTTAATAAAAAAGTAGGATTAATATGCTTTATTATGAATTACCTTTATGAAAATCAAAAGTGGACTTTTTGTTGCAAAATTAAATTGTGGATATTGTCTCAAACCATGAGAAGTTTGCATATTTCACTCTAATTATAAAAGTAGTCAACTCTGATTTTGAATTGATGAAGGTAATGCCTGAATAAAATTTCTTGAATTATTCTTTAATGATTAACACATTTAAGAATTACAGTGCTCTTTTATCTCATTTAAAAATAATGTTGATCTCATCATGGTATTATCCCAGCAAGAATATGGGCTTTGGAAGGTTGAATATTACACTTAAGCTGTATGTTTTTTTTTCTTTTTTCCTTTTTAATTAAAGTTTTAGGCTGGCATTATTTAAATGATTAATAACATTTCTTTATACTATTTTTAAATGAAAATAATTTAAAATTTTTAGGTTGACTTATAGAAGATTCAATATAAACATGAATACTTGTTTTTTACAACACTATAAATTTGTCTCTTGTTCAAAGAACATTTTAAAAAATTATTATATAAAAGCCAAGAGAAATCGACAATGTTGGTAATTGTGTTTTTCTTTATTTTAGGTAATGTTTGATCTTTCTCCACAGCAAAAAGAGTGGCAGAGGTAATAAGTAAGCTAAGTATTGTGCTCCAAAGAAATCTAGATCCCATTTTGTCTGTTTTGTTTATTGTGACTTCATAGTTTGGTATATTTGTCTAGGCATTTCTCTGGATGAAATATTAGCAGAATATATTATATAATGTAATCTTTACACTTTCAAAAATTTTACCATATCTTAAAATCATGTTAATCCTATTTCTAATGTACTTTGGATCATAATACACTTTAGGTTTCATTTAAAATTTTATTAACTATTTAAAAAATTTTAAAAGCAATATTTGATCATGTGTAACATTCAGTTTGGATAGAAAGGATACAAAGTAAAAATAAAAGCCTCCTCAGCATTCCATAAACCTAGTACTAATGACTAGCGGTAATAACCAGATTTCTTGTGTAGCCTTCTAGAAATTTTCTGTTCATATATAATGTTCTATATGTTTGCATATTTGTGTTATTTTTTTCTAATACAAATGGGATCATTTCATGTCTGTTTGATAACTTGCTTTTTTTCATCTAACGTGATATTTTGTACAACTTCCCCTTTAAGTACATGTAGCAGTCAGTTTTATGAATAAACTATACCTACTTAGATCATTATTGATGGATAGATTACTTGCAAGATTCTAATATTGAAACAATGCTCAGTGAAAATTAAAGAAGGTAAAATAACTTTGAAGATACAAAGTTATTGCTGAAAATGATAGGAGATAATATGGCCCAAAGGTAGAAATATTAGAGGAAAACTCTTATTTTTGGTTTTGTTGTTTGGAATAATTTCTTAAGTTATTGTGAACATGCAAATTTTGTTCAAAAAATCTTCAAGCAACCAATTCTTTGTGGCTAGGTATATTTAAAAAGAAAATCTGCTCATGGGTTCTCAAATGTAACTTTGTTTTTTATAATCCTCTGCCTTATATGTTGATATTCTTCATAAAAGTTACGGGTAGAATATATTACTTTGCTTAGAATGGTCTTGGAATAGAATAAAGCTCAGGTTTCTTCCAAAAAGGAGATACTAGTATATCAGATCTATTGTGTGGCCTCTTATTTGTCTAATTCCTTTTGTATTTATAACACTTTATTTAATGACAAAAAGTAAGAATTTTATAATTATTGCATGTATGCATGAATTTAGATATTCAGATGAGCAAAAGCTACTTATTGGTGACTCAGACTGCACATCCATTATTGATGAAATCAGACAGTTTTATTGTGGAGCCCAGTTATTAGACCTATAACCACCCTACCTCACTCTTCCTGCTTTCAAGGAAAATGACCAAAGAAAACCTGATACTTTATATTAGAATAAAGTCCTGTAATAATAAATGTATGGCTTAGCTAAGTCATCTAATTATTATGGTTATTTAAAAAAGGTTGGCTTCCTTTGTGTACCTTACTGTATTTATGAGCTATTGTTTGTGTTATATTTAGGATGCTGCAGCTGATTCAGAGTAGACTACAAGAAGAACATTCACTTCAAGATGTGCTATTTAAAAGTGCTATTAAAAGTCCAATTCCCCTTCCATCAAGGTGAGTTGTATACTCTCCAGGTACACCCCATGATGTTACAAAAGGTCAGATTTCTTTTTTTTATGGCTGAATAATTGGGTAGATGTAACACAGCTTTTTTATCCACTCATCTACTGATGGGCATTTGGGCTGCTTCCAAATGTTGCCTATTGTAAATAATGCTGCATTATATAGGGGTGCATATATTCTTTTGAATTAATGTTTTGGTTTTTTTTCAGCTATATTTCCAGAAGTGGAATTGTTAGGTCATAAGGCAGTTCCATTTTTAATTTTTTAAGATAACTCCATACTGCTTTCCACAGTACCTGCACCAATTTGCATTCCCACCAACAGTGCACTAGGGTTTTTCTTTACATCCTCACCAGCACTTGTTAATTGATTTATTGATGATAGCCATTCTGACAGGTGTGAGGCGATTCCTCATTGTAGTTAATTTGCATCTCACTGTTGATTAGTGACATTGAGCATCCTTTCACATGTCTATTGGTCATCTGTATGTCTGTCCTCTTTGGAGAAGCGTCTATTCAGGTTCTTTGCCCATTTCTCAATTGGATTGTGTGTTTTGCTGTTGAGTTGTATAAGTTCCTTATAAATTTTAGATATTAAGCCCTTATCAGATGTATTGGTGAATATGTTCTTCCATTTAGTGGGTTGTCTTCATTTTATTGATGCTTTTAATAGTTCAACAGCACTCCCACTAAGGTGAGGTGTATATTTTAAATGTGCAACTATTTATTAATGTACTTACTTTGACATCATTTTAGCATTGATTTAGTTCTCTGGATCTCATATTTCTCAGAGAAAATGTAATCATTCTGTATGATTAAGATGTCCTTTTACTCTTAAAGTTATAGTCTGTGATACTGATCAGGATTATCACAAATATAGTTGGTCCTTGAACTACATTGGTTTGAACTGCTCAGGTCCACTTATACACAGATTTATTTCAATAACCTATACTGTCTTCCATCCGTGGTTGGGACTCCAAAGGTGTGGAGGGCTAACTGTATGCTATGCCATTTTATACAGGGTACTTGAGCATTCCCTAATTTTGGTACCCTCGAGTCCTAGAACCAATCCCCTATAGATACTAAGGGACAACTGTGTTAAGTTTTGGTGGAATCAAAAGTTATATGTGAATTTCAGTACTCCTATTGCGTTGTTTAAGTGTTCACTGTATTTCATTTTATTTAATTTTTCTCTTTTATATGTGCATGGTATACCTCTATTTAAAATTGTTATGTTTTAAGAACAAATTAATTGCATTTCATATTATGAGGATGTATGAATTTTGATTAGGAATTTTGTGGGGGTTTTTACTTACTTTTTTTTATAGATTAGAATAACTGATAGTTGGAAATGTTATAATCATGAAATGATCATTTAAATCTAAAACTATTGAAAAGGTTTTACATTTGCTTAGAAAGAAAATGTCATTGTCTATTTGAACTTAGATGGCATGCCTTTCTCTCTTACCTCATTTATAGTTCCATCCTCCCCTATCCTCTTAAGTACCAAAAACAGATGATGAAAGTATGTCTTTGTTGGACTGATTCTTTACTTTTAATCTTTCTTCTATCATGGGACTTACTCCTTTGGTTAGATTTTGTAGAACCATGGAATTTTAGATTTGTGTAAATGTAATATGTAAATAATAATTATGTAATTTTTTTTCTGTTTCAGAGATATATGCTTTTTTATAAATGTACAGACCTCAAAAAAACTGCTTTTCCACTTTTGACATTTAGAACATTACCTGAAAATTGATCCTTACAGATCAATACTGGTGACAATATTGTATGTGCTGTAAATAATCCTAGCATATCTTGTTATAATAGGGAAGATGATTTATCACAGCCTCCCGATGCTTGCAGAATTCATGGTCATCTATATGTCAATAAAGTAGCGGGGAATTTTCACATAACTGTGGGCAAGTATGTTCTTTTCACCTATAGAAAATACTTTAGACAAGTTGTCAGTTTGTTAAAAGTAAATTCTTTGCTAAAATAACAATATATATTAACTACTAAAAGACAGCTTAAAATGTTTTGTATCTATATTTTTGATGTCTTGAGATTTGTCCGGGCTTTAATTTCAGGATAGAGAAGACTACTAACTTTAATCCTACTTCAAAATAAAGTTAAACAGTCATGTCATATTTTATATGTTAAAGTAAATGAGCTGTAGGTACAATATGAATTAAAACCTACTTACCAAGTTTTAGTAGCCTGGAAGTTCTTACCTAGACATTTCATTAATTTGCTCATTTTGTTGGATGGTGTTAATTGTTTTCCTCTTTGGTGATTGTCACCAAAATGTAAATCCTAACTAATTTGAGACAGGTATTTGTATTTTGATATAGTTAGAAATTACTAGTGTCTGGGAAAAAGTTAAATTAGATAACAGTTAAGGAAAAATATTAGATCATCAGCCTTCATAAGCAGCACTCTGCACAGAAACTGTTATGCAATGAATACTTGGTAAATTTCTGAATGGATTCTCTGATTCTCTCTCCCTTCCTTCCTCTATTTGTCTTGAGTTGCAGAACTGAACAATTCTTCATTGTAAAAGAAATTTTTTGAGTACTTGTTATATGCAAAGTAACATGCTAGATACTAAGAATGAAACAGTGAATAAAGGGAGTTTTTATCCTTTTGGTACTGACAGTCTGAGAGAATCCAAACTTGAAACAGTTAATTGAATGAATCCTATCTAATAAAAGAGTAATATGCAAATTGACCCTCACTTCAAGACACAGGGTGGCCACGCTCATGTGGCCAAAGATGGCTGCTCCCATGTAGACACAAGATGGCCACCACAAGATGGCCTGCAGGGGAGAGCAGTTGTGGGCAGTTGGGGGTGACCAGGCCAGCAGAGGAGGGCAGTTGGGAGAGACCAGGGCAGCAAGGGAGGGCAGTTGGGGGGAACCCAGGCCTGCAGGGGAGGGCAGTTGGGGGGACCAGGCCTGCAGGGGAGGGCAGTTAGGGACAATCGGGCCGGCCAGGGAGCAGTTAGGTGTCCATCAGGCTGACAGTGGAGTGGTTAGGGGGTGATCAGGTTGGCAGGCAGAAGCAGTTAGGGGCAATCAGGCAGAGACAGGTGAGCGGTTGGGAGCCAGCAGTCCTGGATTGTGAGAGGGATGTCCAATTGCCTGTTTAGGCCCGATCCTACCAGGCCTAAATGGGTGGTCGGACATCCCTCACGGGGTCCCAGATTGGAGAGGGTGCAGGTTGGGCTGAGGGAGACCCCCCCCCCGCCCCCCGTGCACGAATTTTGTGCACTGGGCCTCTAGTAACTATATAATTATAGTTGCATTGAACCTAAAAAGGAGAAGTATGGTTGATAAGAAACTATATAACAAGGTACCTGACCTACTCTGCTTGTCAGCAGAGGCTTTATTGAGGATAACCATAACTGTTCAAACTAGTGAATGATTAACAATTTTATATATAAAGGAGAGAAAGACATCTATGCTCAGGGAAAGGTTACAAAGCAGGAAAGAAAGTGGCTGAAGATTATATATGTATTTAGAGACAGCATGAGAATTTTATGCAAAATTATTCCATTATTTATAGCGATCAGATCAAACATTTCTTTGTCTTTGTTGTCCAATTCTTAACATTCTTTTTTTAAAAAATATGTTAATGATTTCATAGAGTAAGGGAGAAGAGAGAAACATTGATGATGAAAGAGAATCATTGATTAGCTGCCTCCTGCATGCCCCCTACTGGGAATTGAGCACAACCCAGGCATGTACCCTGACCTGCAATTAAACTGTGACCTCCTGGTTCACAGGTTGACACCCAACTACTGAGCCACACAGGCCAGGCCATTTTTTTTGTCGTTGTTTTATTAGTGTTGCCGCCACTCATTCTTTCCATTCCCAACCTATAGCTGGAAATCTTAGAATTTCTTGATATCATACAGGCAAATACTAGTTGGCTCAGAGAAATATAGAAAGTTTTATTATAGTTTTGGAAACAAACAATATCCTACTTCAAACCTAACAGTATCCTACTCCAAAGCTAACTGTGAAAGGGCAAAATTCTGTTAACAAATAACTGTATGAGCATCCATAATTGTAGCCTTCATTCCCAATTTCACCTATCTCTTCATATGATAACTCATTCCGGCAATAGGAGAGGCCAAATTGAAAATGATGTAGCTTATCATCTCAGAAGTATTCTATAAACCACTCCTAATTTTTTGGTAATAGGTTTGTCAAATTCAATATTGATTTTTTTTTTTTTAAGATCTCACATTACCTCTCAGGCACAGTATCATTTTCAACTGTATTATAAAGGAGAACTATTTATTTCAATATGCAGATTGTTGAGCATGACTACATTAGATAAGGCAGTGAAGTAGGCAGATGCTTGCCACTTATATGTCTCATTATAACAGCTGCAAATACGGACTGAAACAGATGTGTTGGCCACTCAAATATCATGAATGATAGTTCTATTGTTGAACTGATACTCTGAAATAGTGAACAACTTTTGTAATACTCTGAACAAAACAAAAATAACATTTCCTCTGTTTCCTGGGGAATTTAGTGTATATTGAAACTACAACAAAGTACTTTTTTTAGATAAATGGAGTTAAGTTCTAGACTCAGGTCATTATACATAGGTTTTTCACCTATGTAAATAACTTTTAAGCGTGTCACGCAAGATGTGGGATGGTTTTGCATGATGTGGGACAATTTAATTTTGTGTGAGACTGTCATTGCCTTGCAAGATGCCTTGCTTCCTTGGCCTCTGTCCACTAAATGCCAGTAGAGCTCCCCAGTGACCAAGACAACTGAAAATGCTTCCCCACAGTGCCCTCTGATTTTTTATAACCTTTCCTTCACTGAAATTTACATGGAGTTATATATCATAGGACATGAAAAATATATGAAATTCAAATTTCAGTATCCAAAAATACTAAAACATTAGCCATGCTCATTTGAAGTTGAAAGCTTATTTATGTGCCTTATACATAATACCTTCAATTTTGTATCTTGGTCCACAAAGCTTAAAATATTTACTACCTGGATCTTTACAGAAAAAGTTTGCCAACCCCCCAATTTATTAAATTGTTGAGATGAGTAGACTAACAAATCATAGGCCAAGTATTTTCTTATTTTATGTTAACAAAATTATATAACTTAGAAAAGATAAGATTCCTCTTCGGATTTTAATTTAGTTATATATTTAACTAATTACTTTAGTTTCTTTAATCTTTTTTCCTCCTTTCAGGGCAATTCCACATCCCCGAGGTCATGCACATTTGGCAGCACTTGTCAACCATGACTGTAAGCAGTTTCTGAAATATTTTTCCATGAAGAGGTCCTTGAAAGAAAAGTGTTTTGTTTGATTATTTGTTTATTTTATTGCAGGTGCAAGATAGGGCTTTGAAAGTAGACTGTTTTGAAAACAGATATCCATAGGAGAAAATAAATGATTAAATTTACCGACTCTAATCCATATTCTCCTGTCCTGTCCTTAAGCTCCTGTCTTCTGTGTAGTCATGGTTCAGAAGTTGCCCAGGTTAGGGAGGACAGCCTAGTGTGCTTTGTATTACTTTGTGCACATTTCTGCTAATTTCTATGGATAATGAAGGAAACATATTTCAAGTTTATTTTAATATCTAAGTATGGGCATATACAGTATTCAAGTTAGTTCCTTGTAATGATTGTCATGAAACTTAGTTTTTAATGTCTGCTTTAGAGAACAAAAGTAATAAAGTCCATAAAATCTGTTTGGTCCTATATAGCAGGGCATTAAAAATATACCAGATCAGTTAATTATTTGGATTCATGGATGACATCCCAGTGGTTTCAACAACATAATCCTATTACTAGATGGTGATTAGACCAGGAAAGACTTATTTTGGGGTTATCAGGCTTAGATGGAATATTATTTCTCAGACGTTGATTTATATATAATCATGAAATTTGAGATACAGCATTTTATCAGAATTTACTTACCTTTATGCATTTAATTCCCAGTTATTTATATGCATTTTTCTAAAAGTTAACGTGGTTTTAAATACTATTTTATTACACCTGCAGATTTTTGATGTTTTCATCTGAAAGTAGATAACAATGTGAAGCCATCTGTAATAAGTGTTTTAAATAATAATAATTCTCCACTTAATTGGTTTTATTTTTTGCCTCAGCATACAACTTTTCTCACAGAATAGATCATTTGTCATTTGGAGAGCTTGTTCCAGGAATTATTAATCCTTTAGATGGAACTGAAAAAATTGCTATAGATTGTAAGTACTTAATATTTATTGTTGGAATTTGCATGTAGGCAATTTTTTATATCTTTAATATTAATACATTTTTAATAATACTCTTAACCCACTTATAACAGATAAGCAGATAAATCTTTTAAGTAGCTTAAGTGATTGATAACTTTTAAGTGGAGATGTGTCTGGAAAGACTTTGTCCTACCAGTGGATAATATTTAAAATGTTAAAAAAAAAACCATAGAACAGAGTAAAAAATTAGGATGTAATGTAGGCTACAGGAGTAGAACTTAAAAACTCTCTAAATGTATGAAAGATAAATGTGTTAATAGGGCATATTGCTTTCCCATATTCACTAAAGAAAGAATGAGAACAAAAGGAAGTTTCAACATTCTAAGAAGAATTTTCTTCTTGGTATAGGTCAGTGGTCGGCAAACTCAGTCAACAGAGCCAAATATCAACAGTACAATGATTGAAATTTTTTTGAGAGCCAAATTTTTTAAATTTAATTTCTTTTGAGAGCCACTTCTTCAAAATAGACTCATCCAGGCCATGGTATTTTGTGGAAGAGCCACACTCAAGGGGCCAAAGAGCCGCATGTGGCTCGCGAGCCACAGTTTGCCGACCATGGGTATAGGTTCATAGTTCTAAAATGCATATTTACCACTATGGAAACCTCTCTGCAGAATTTTGCAGGCATCAGAAACCTATAGTTATTCTAGAATGGTTTGGTTATCAACACAGAAGTTGTACATCAAGCATGTCAAATTGAAAGGCTAACATGGGCCAAATAAATAAGATTTAAGTTTATGTGGGCCTCAAAAACAAAAACTTCAATTTTCATAGAAACGTAGGTTTATTTCGATAGAGACATGCTGAATACAAAGGGCTGAAATAAATGAGTAATTGTTAATATAATAGATCATTTTAATAAAAACATTTTTTCTTGAACATTAATTTACCAGACACTGAGTAACTGCATAAATTAATAAGTGTAATGCAAATAAGCCTATTTTCTTGCTCTCCGAAAGCGAAATATTTCCTGTGTGCACACCAAACAAATAAGTCCTAAAATATTCTTTGCTAGTATTAGTGGAGAGAAATGGTGCCCCTACACGTAAGGCATGTAAGGGAAATGAATGCAACATGTTTATAGTGATCAGTCATTAGCGAACATTATAGTTCATTATTAATATAATTATGTATAACAGGTTCTTGAAAAAATTACGTTACGAAATTTTTATTAAAATATTTCTTATATACTGTTATATTGGCTGGACCACATGCGGGCCATGAGTTTGACATGCTTGTTGTACATTATAGCACAGGTACCTTTCGTTACTGTTTTAACCTTCTATTCCACTTAAAATTTAAGTTTATTTAAATATGGGTGGATTATTATTATTATTATACTATATAATAAAAGCCTAGATGGCATCACACCCTTGTGCGACATCATCATAAGATGGCTGTGCACACAGTGGAGGCAGGGCCCCGCGGCCGCTCTGCATGGTGAGGCCTGGGGATACTGCAGCTCTGCGCAGTGTGAAGGAGGCCGGTCCCGGTGTCTCTGCCGCCTTGCGTGGAGGAGGCAGGTCTTGGTGGAAGAGGTGGGTCACGGCAGGGGAGGGCAGTTGTGGGCGATCAGGCCAGCAGGGGAGGACAGTTGTGGGCGATCAGGCCAGCAGGGCAGGGCATTTGGGGGCGATCAGGCTGGCAAGGGAGGGCATTTGGGGGTGATCAGGCCAACAGGGGAGCAGTTAGGCGTCAGTCAGCCTGGCAGGGGAGCAGTTAGGGGGCTATCACGCTGGCAGGCAGGTAGGCGAGCGGTTAGGAGCCAGTGGTTCCGGATTGTGAGAGGCAGTCGGACATCCCCAAGGGGTCCCAGATTAAGAGAGGGTGCAGACTGGGTTGAGGGACACCTCCCCCCACGCATGAATTTCGTGCACCGGGCCTCTGTTTACTATGTTTTTAAATTTTGTAGCAAGTAATCTCTTGAGCTTCCTGATGGTTTTGGTTTCCTTTCCTCTTCTTAAATAGTCATATTGTATGACATGTCCCACTTTTAGGACCTTTTAAGGACATCTAAAGCTTCCTATACTAGCAGGAGTTCAAATATTTGCAAAACTGAAATTAACTGGATTAATTTGTTATTAATTCAAAGAGCTTTATTAATATTCCTTTCAGTATATTACTCTTAGTGTAGTGTTATAGTCAGATACATTAAAGATGTTTTACTTAAAATACTGACTTCAGAAGTATTTTATGTTTGTATGAGAATGTTTTCACTTAAGGATCCTTAAGTGTACTGTGAGTAGAAATTATAAACTCTTATAATGTAATTTTTAATCTATGTATATGTTCATTATATACCAAAATGCATTAATTATTACTTTAGAAATGTTCATTTGAAAACAAGTTGGTTAATACTGTGTTTTATGATGCTAAAATGAACAATTAATTTCTGTACAGAAGTGGTTCTAAATAAAAACATTAATTTTCAGAAGGCTTTTTTTTAAGTCTACTTGTTCCTAAATTCAAAAGACTAGTAGGTATTTAGAGTTATGTTTTATAAAATGCCACTAGATGAGTGTCAGTAAGTTATTCAAAGCTTTAAAGCAGCTATACTCTTCTAACATATGTTCTGTTGGGCCTCTTTTTCCAAAAAGGATAAAAAGTTAGCATTAGAAATCTATTATGTTCAGGTAACCACCTCCTCCTTAAAATGTTCTCCTGAAATTTTGAGGGGATTACTTAACAGATACACCTTTAGAACTATGCAGATTTGAATATATCTAAAACCTTTGGAACAATTTGTAGCTTTCAGCAACATTTCATTCAACTGCACCCCACCTGCCTCTTAACCCCCAGACTGGCAATTAAGTTATTTAACAAACCTGTAGCCCTTTTTTGAATTAACATTAGACAAAAAGATCTTCAGTAGTTGTCTGGCCACAGGTTAAAAGGATTACAGTTTTTCCTGTCATATTTCTTTGACCATGGTTTGTTATTTATTGCATTGAGACTTCACTCCAGCTTGTGGAGAGATTCCCTTTGTCCTTCATTTTTACCCCCAAGTCTAATTGTCTCACCCATATGTGAGTGAGGTAATTGGTTATTGCCTCCCCACTCTCAGTTTCAACTTTTGTCATAAACACTTAATGCCTAAACACCTTTTTCTCCTATAACTTTCAGCTTGCTCTCTCTATGACATGATAGAGTTTATTTGTAAAACACCTAAATCCAAGCACAGAATGAGCAACTCACCTTACATCAAAGAACAAGCTAAAAGATTAAACTGAAGACCATTCACAGTTGATATGCTATCTACTGGTGGTAGACAAAGTTGACATCCTTTCAACCTATTATTGTCTATGATAATATTTAGGATATTATGTTGAAATTAATAATGGGAGAACTGGTAAAAAAAACCTTTATTTTTTAAAGTTAGTGTGGTACAAGTAGTAAGAGAAATATGTGGTGACATTGAAACAAGCTTTGATTTATTATGTTAAAAACTAGTTTAATGCTAGTGTGTGAAGCAACCATTATACATACCTCTCTCCCTCCTATCTAAAGTTTCACCCTTCCCGCCCCTATTCAGAATTAGACTGAGATAAGAGACAGACATTGGGTTGGTAGAAATAAAAATTCATTTATGCTGAGCAAAGAAAACAACTAGACACACAAAAGTATATACTGTATACTTCCATTTATATGAAATTCTAGAATAGGCAAACTAATCCATGAATTTTATAGAATACTAGAGGCCCTATGCACGAAATTTGTGCAAGAGTAGGCCTTTCTTCCCCTGGCTGCTGGCACCAGCTTCCCTCTGGCAATCAGGACCCAGGTTTCCCGCTGGCAGGGAACCGGGCTTCCCTCGCAGCCCCAACTTCATCCAGAAGGATGTCTGAAAGTTCGTTCGGCTGTCTGGTCTAATTAGCATATTGCGCTTTATTATATAGGATAGACCTAGAGAATTAATGTTTTGTACTATGTGAACTGTTAATTGTTTAGAATTAATAATTAGTAATATAATGGCATTTATGACTTGTATTAAACCTAGACATTCCTAATCTTACCTAATAATAGACAAACATGTAAATTGACCATACCTCTGCTATGCCCATAGCCAACCAGAGTGAGTATACAAATTAATCAAAATAAAGATGGCGATTAATTTGCATATATAGGCGCCCAGTGCCTGGGTCCAGGGAACATCCTGGCACCCAGGTCACTCTAAGGTAGGCCCCGTATGGGCCCTGAGCAGCCTGGGAAGGGCCTGAGCCAGGGGGCTCCTGGGCA
This sequence comes from Corynorhinus townsendii, assembly GCA_026230045.1. NCBI lineage: Eukaryota > Metazoa > Chordata > Mammalia > Chiroptera > Vespertilionidae > Corynorhinus > Corynorhinus townsendii. The sequence goes on from JAPDVU010000003.1 coordinate 181,911,204, forward strand.
GGGCCAAGCCTGCGATCAGAGGGGGCAGGGGTGGAGCCAGCGATCGGAGGGAGCTGGGGTCCCCTGCCCAGGCCTAAAGCCTCAGCCAGAGGCTTTAGGCGTGGGCAGGGTCGGAGCCGGCGATTGGAGGGAGCTGGGGTTCCCCTGCCCAGGGCCCGAGGCTTTAGGCCTGGGCAGGGGTGGAGCTGGTCATCAGAGGGAACTGGGGGTCCCCTGCCCAGGCCTAAAGCTTCGGCCAGAGGCTTTAGGCCTGGGCAGGGTCCAGCCGGCGATTGGTGTGAACTACAGAGGAAACACCTTTTCTAACTGCTCATTGGCTAAGCTTCCTGTATGCCACTGGTAATATTCTTAGTAACTTGGGTAATAAGAATCCAAAAAGGTGATCTAGGGGTTTTCCACCACACTTCTGGAGAAAAAAACAAAGGTCCGCTGCTGGAGGGCTAAGAAATGTCATATCCTGCCCTAGCCGGTTTGGCTCAGTGGATAATGTCTAGGCTTGCCGACCGCAGGGTCTGGTTCAATTCTGATCAAGGGCATGTACCTAGGTTGCAGGCTCCTCCCTGGCCGGGGCCCAGGTCAGGACTCATGCAGGAGGCAACCAATCAAAGTGTTCCTCGCACTTTGATGTTTCTCTCTGTCTTGCCCTTTCTCTTCCACATTCTCTAAAAGTCAATGGAAACATATCCTCAGGTGAGGATAAAAAAATAAAGAAAGAAAGAAATGTCATATCCTATGAAAGACACATCTTGAAAATGCCTAAAGAAAGTTGTCTTTTTTTCATGGTGAATGGACTGGAGTCCATGTTGATGAAAACACCTTGGTGGCTGTGGTGACTGGCAGTGGCTGCAGCAGCAGGGTGATGGGGCTGGTGCCTTCCCCTGATCAGCCCAGTCGCCTCCCACAAAGGGAGGCCAGACTGCGGCTTAGGACATCCCCTGAGTGCTCCCAGTATGTGAGAGGGGACAGGTTGGGCTGAGGGACCCCCCCACCCCTAGTGCATGAATGTCGTGCACCATGCCCCTAGTCTATATATAAAAGCCTAAGTGACCGAACGACAGTTCACTATGACACACACTCACCACCAGGGGGCAGATGCTCAGCGCATGAGCTGCCCCCTGGTGGTCAGTGTGCTCCCACAGCCAACCTCCCGCAGCCCCTCCCCCCGGCTGGCCAACCTCCTGGGGCCCTGATCACCAGCCAGGCTGAGGTACCCCACCCGTGCATGAATTCCTGCACTGGGCCTCTAGTGACTATATAAATATGATCCTTTTGATTGCACAATAACCCCAGGCCATCATTGAATAGTTCCTTTACTTAGTTTCTGCTGTGATATCAATTTCCTTATATTTAACCAAAGGGTGGCTAATTCAATGTTGGTTTATTTACATATCTTAAGATATTAGTAGAAACTGAAAATATGTCTTGTGATGGTTATAGTATTGTAACTTTAGTCTTAGTAGTTTCTGTACTGTAAAGGAATGCTACTTTTATTTTTCATATTTGATATAAGGATGGTAATGATTACAAAGTATCTAAGTGACTAGTTCATCCTTTTAAATGTCTTATGAAAGATGTGTATGTGACTATTTGAAATCTGCTTACTGAGAAATTATTTTATCAAATATTTATTGACTTCATTTAGTCTTTTAAAATTATTTTTTGTTAGGCATTAAGTCACAAGTAGCATTAAATTTCTGATTAGTGCATTTAATGGAAGGAGGATATATTTGGCAGTAGTTTTGTTGCTCCTGGATTGATGGAAAAAAATACAATTTGTTTTTATTCTAGACAACCAGATGTTCCAATATTTTATTACAGTTGTGCCAACAAAATTGCATACATACAAAATTTCAGCAGACACCCATCAGTTTTCTGTGACAGAAAGGGTAAGTTAAATCCAATTAATAAAATGATATTTTTAGCATTTTATATTCCTCCTGCTACAAAATAAGGTTGTAGTTTCAGTTGGTGCCCTTCCCCTTTTAAATCTGTTAAAAATTTGAAATGCATTAATATTTTAAGACAATAAAATACCAGAAACGAGTGTTAATATGTTCTAGTGAAAGAAAAGAAGTAGTTTGTTTTAAATCTGAAAGGTTTTGTATTCAATTAACTCAAAGTTATTAAATTGATGGCATTAATTATTTTAGTCTTACTATCTTAATTTTGTAATGTTTTTTCATGTATTGGCATAAACAGTTTTCTTATTTGCTGGCAGATTCTCTGATTTCTGTGTTACTTCTTTTTTAATTAATGTATCTAACCTTGGTCATGCATTCTTACTGTGGCTCAGATACCAGATTTTGAGGGTTTGCCTTCCTAACATGTGCTTTTTCTACTTAAGAAGACAAATGTTCTGCAACCTTAGGGTGCATTGGCCTTATAAATAAATAAGACAGTGAGGATCACAGTGCTGGAATTGGACAGTTTAATATTTCTCATCTATTCTGGGCTCATGTTTTCTTATTGTGTTTAAGAACGGTAAATATTCAAATACTAGTATTCAGAAGACTTCTAAGGCTTTTCTCGAGATGGAGTTTTCTTTTAATAGTCTTATACTTGGTGATGGCTTTGTCCTTAATACTTGTAGAATTTTCCTTATTCTTAAATACTAAAGATTTTAGGGGTGAAGTGTCATAAAACTTTTCACATGACTCAGGGGAGGAATCAAGTATGTACTAGTGTAATAACTCTGTGTGTGTGTTGGAGGGGGGTGTGTATACAGAAAGAGAAACTAGGTAAAGTGTACACAAGTATATAGACAGTCCTCGGGTTACATCAGAGATCTCTTCCTATGGTGTGACATAACTCGATTTTTGCCGTAAGTCGGAACCCACCTACATAAGCACCTACGTCACTCACATGGAGCACATATACAGCAGTAATGAAGTGAAACAGTAAAAAAAAATTTAAAAGAAAGATAGCAATTCCTGAACTTTACTTGTGGTAAATAAATAATAAAAAACATAAAGCACATATGTACATACGTCAAAATGGCAGAACTTTTTTTTTATATATATAAATACTGTAAATGGGAGATGGCGACGTAATCACGAAACGATGTAAGTTGAGTCCGATATAGCCCAAGGACTGCCTGTATATTGTGCTTTTCTGCATTTCTGTGTGGGTGGGGAGATACCATTTCTCACTAAGATTGGCGCCACCTGATGTCAGTCTACACAGTGACCAGGCTTTGGGGAAATCAGGCACACACCATTGCTATGGTAATGCAAAACAGCATAATCTCTAAGGAAGGGAATCTGGCAGTATCTATAAAATGACTCAGTAATCCCAGTTCTAGAAGTTGAATACAAGGATAAAAGTAGAAAAAATACCACAATGATGTGTGTATGAGGGTATTCTTTGTGTTATTTGTAGAATACTAGAAACAACTCAAGCGGTACATCCACAATTGAGGAACATGCAACTTTAAAAGAAGAGAGAGAAAAAAGATAACTGTATACCAATATGAAATTATGTCCATGATGTGTCCCATATAATAAAACCCTAATATGCAAATCGACCAAATGGCAGAACGACTGGTCTCTATGCTGTGCACTGACCACCAAGGGGCAGACACTCAATGTAGGAGCTGCCCCCTGGTAGCCATTGTGCTCACACAGGGGGAGTGTTGCTCAGCCAGAAGCTGGGCTCACGGTTGGCGAGCGCAGCGGCAGTGGCAGGAGCCTCTCCCACCTCTGCTACAGGCGGGCGGTAAGGAGCGAGATATCCCGGGCTGCGAAAGGGATGTCCGCCTGCTGGCTTCCAGCAGACAGATATCCCCCAGGGAGTCCCGGACTGCGAGTGGGCACAGGCCGGGCTGAGGGACCCTCCCCCAGTGCACAAAATTTCATGCACCAGGCCTCTATTTTAAATAAAAGAATTAAATAAAATATTAAATAGAATCCTGGAGCATTTGACCATTGCAGAGTATGTTTGTGCCAATAAAGTGACTACAAACAGTTGTGTTTCACTTAAACAAAAAACACAAAAGGAGTTGGTCAAGTGGAGGATGAGGAGGACAGAAATGGGAAGGACTGGCCTTCATTGGTCCTGCAACCCAAAGGGGATCATTATTAGTCTTTTGTTCCAAGGACAGTCTGATCAATCCCTGAAATACCTTTTATCCATAGAGGTGGTGAGAGTATATTTTGGCATGGCTGAACTTACCAGGGCTTTAAGATGAAGTCACTTTATTGGAAAGTTTTAACAATGGCTTTACAAGGCTCTGTTGTGTTAATAGGGGAAGGGCTTTTGTAATGTCCACATAAAATTGTTTTAACTTACCTTGTTATTCTAAAGCTTGCAGTTTAGTTGTAGCTTAGTCAAAATAGATAGGGCCTGACGTAAAAGTCATAACTAAATACTGTGATAGCATAGTTTTGAGCTGTAATAGAAATGTTTTAGAAAGTTTGCAGACTTGATTTTGAAGTGTAAACATAATGGAATGAAATAGAATATTTTCTTAGTGTGCAGTGTGGTAGATTTATAATTTTAGTTTCATTTCTTTCAAGAAAAGAAATTTTTAAACACTGAATCAGTTTAAACCAAATATTGATATCTTTAAAATTAATGCACTGGTTTTTTCCTGGGACTATACGATTAATAGTCACAAGATTAATGACTATATCTTATGTAATTTAAAATGAACAGCAGAGAGTGAAATTGTTTGTTTTAAAATCTGATCATTTAAATAATAGGAAGTAAATAATTATTTTGTAAATTCTTAGCAAATAGATATAAAAAATATGTCAAAATAAGAATTTAGTTTTTAATGATTTGGTCAATGAAGAATATCCCATATAGTTAGTTATAAGTTCTTGAGTTCAACAGAAAATTTGTATGTTGTGACCTTTTAGAGAAAATCAGAAAGAATAATTCTCTCCTTTTGATTGCTTCTAAAGCTAACCATGCAAAGAATACAGAACAATTTGATTATCTCTTAAGATCTTAGACTAGTGGGTCAATTCATGCATAGATTTGGATGTCCCTCTCCTACAGTAGGGGTGTAGGGCTTCATATTGACTGTATCTAAGTAACCAGCTGATGTAAGTTCTGTTTTCCTCTTCCTCCTATCTCTCCCTTCCTTTGCCTTCCTTTAGGAACGTGTCATTAACCATGCTGCAGGCAGCCATGGATTCTCTGGGATATTTATGAAATATGATCTCAGTTCTCTTATGGTGACAGTTACTGAAGAACATATGCCATTCTGGCAGTTTTTTGTAAGACTCTGTGGTATCATTGGAGGAATCTTTTCAACAACAGGTTAAGATTCATTCCTTTTTTGTCTAATTTCTAAAACTTATGCTGACACTGAAATTAGGATGTTTGTACTTAAAAGGGGCAAAAAATATACACACTTTTTCATGTTTTGATATTTAAAGAACTTTTTCTTTTAAGACTTCATTCCAAATCTCCAAAATCAATGGATTAAGCATACCTAAATTCACTGCATTCAGTGATTTAAGGGAGATTACTTAGTGAGCTAGACAGATCCTGGAAATGAATCCAAGTTCTCCCATTTACATAGTGATAGCTTTGTATAAAATTTAGTATTTACCTTTTTTGAAATTTGTTTTCTCATCTATAAAAAAGGGAATAATGGTTCCTAACTTGCAAGTGTGTTGTAGAATTAGATAAGAAAACACCTAGAAATAGTAGACACTTGAATGTAAATTTTCTATTTGGTTTGAAGTATTTTTAATTGTATGATACGTAAAATAATATCTTATGGTACTTTGAACTATGTGATAGTTCATTCAGTGTTTTTATGATTTTGACCTTTTTTTCCCCCTGATATTACAGGGTTCTCTCAAAGATGATAATTACTTGCAGAATTGTAAGAGTTAAGTATTATAAATAGAGAAAGGAAATAGTTCCTTCTTTATCCCCAACCCCTATTGAGTATTACATGGACTGAGTAGTTTATATACTTTGAATTATATTTTTTAGATGAATGACTAGCTTTTCTTATAAAAGTCTTTGTCATTGCTTCATTTAAATGCATTTAAATTTGTGGTGCTGGTATTTATTTTTTAAAATTATGTGGATGGAAGATGTATTAAGCACTCTTGAAAAGATTGCTTTGTCAAGTTCATGAATCATTGGATCTTGTGATTTTGAAAATAAATTCATTTGTTTTAAAATTTAACTCTCATTACTTTTAACTGTGGGAATAAAGCTAACTACTTTCTTTCCTTCCTTAATCTATATCACTATTGTTTAGTTTTATATTATTTAAGAAATAATTACATTATAGCATGATTTAATTAAAACTTTTTTTATTACAGGCATGTTACATGGAATTGGAAAATTTATAGTTGAAATCATTTGCTGTCGTTTCAGACTTGGATCCTATAAACCCGTCAATTCTGTAAGTAGTATAGTATAAATGGTACTGATTTCTAACTCGTAGTACCATTGTTAGATCTAAACAGTATCTTTTGGTGCCCAGAAAAAAAATTGCCCCCAGTAAAATCTTGTGTTTAGAGGAACTAGTGTAATGAGTAAAACTGATACTCTGGTCTTTTTCTCCCTAGGTTCCCTTTGAGGATGGCCACACAGACAACCACTTACCTCTTTTAGAAAATAGTACACATTAGCACCTCCTAGGTGAAGGAGAAAAACTTTTTGCCTGAGACATCAAACCTTTTTTAATAATAAAATATTGTGCAATATATTCAAAAGGAAAAAAAAAAAAAAAGAATGAAAAGCAGGAATCATACCTAGAAAAAAAAAAGGAAAAAAACTGAAATCCTATATATGTTGTGTCTGTTACAAATGTCTTAGAAGAAATTATGCAGCTAATCAGTGAATAAGTCCAACTGGAATATTGCTTCGAAGATGACCCCTTCTGATATTTTCATAGCAAATGGGCAGTGTTGAAATCGGACCTTGAAGAGCCTGAAGGAAAGAGGTCAAACCACATCTAAAGAAAAAGGCATTAATAGTGCTAATGTCTGCGTCCTTTTGTTTTTAAAATATGATATCAGAATAAAATATGGAAAACTAGTCTAAACTTTAAAAAGTTGTGATCAGGTCACCTTGTTAATAAAGATAAACAGGGATGGGTTCACATGCCATAGCCATATTAATGTTAAGCCATAATGACAAGACCATTTATCCAATAGTTTGGTCTTTTGAAGGTAACTGCTTTTCTTTAACCTCTGGCTATTGACTTTTTTAACTGTTCAAGGCAGGGTCATGAAAGACCAAGGTGAATTCTTACAGGGGCAGGTACATAGGTGCTATAACATGTAACAGGAATCATTCACAAATTGTATGGAGGGCACTTAATACAGGGGGGAAAAAGCACATGTTTTTAAAAAATGCTAAATTTTCTAATCTGATCATATTGTGTTGGTATACTGTGGGAACTGGGAACGGGGTGCATAATAAAAAGTTACACAACTGATAATGAAAATTATCAGTTTGTAAAATATTAAGAAAAGTAGAATATTTTATACATGCTGTGGTGAGTAGGCGACAGGGTAACTAAAATAAAAGTGTGAGGCAGCTATTTAAGTAAAACAAGATAATGTCATATCTGAGAGGTTATATTAAATGATTTCCGTTAAGCTATCAAACTAGATGAAAGAGGTATTTGCATTCAGAATGTCCTGAATGTGGTTGATTCTGTATTAGATTGTGTTGTTCTGGCTTTCTTACTATTTAAGACTTGATTTAAAATTTTCAGACTATAAAAAATTAAAAATAATGAGAGGGAGATATCATTCAGGTACCATTAAAAACTTATTTGGAATATGTGTGCCAACATCAGTTTCCTTTTGTAATATTTAATGTTAATAGAAGAATCATTAACCAATCCCCATGGTGTAAAGCATTTAGGGAAATAGGGCAACAAAAATTCCGGGTAAGTGCCAAGGCTAAAAAGCTAGATTTAAAATCATGGTTTTTAGAGGATAGGCTGTCACAAGTTGTAGTTTTTCAAATGGATTTTTTTAAAGTAAAATGGTTTCTTGAAAACAGTTTGGACAGTAATGTAATGGAGAGGGGAAATACTGATAAAACTTTGCAGTAAAACTTACTTTGAATGGTATTTTGCAGAAAATAACAAGCATCAGTGTTTAAAATACAGTTTATCATTAAGAGCCACAAAGTTAACGGATTAATACAGGTGACATAACAGGCCTTGAAACATATTTGAATCCAAAACATTCCAAATAATATGATTTTTATTTCTTCAAATATTTCCAATGGAAGACTAGAAACTAAAAGAGTAACTCTCAAAAGGAATTTTAACTGGAGAGAATTAGAATTTTAGCTATTTTTATTAGACTGTTGATTCTGTGAGTCTGCTTGTCAGAGAATTCCATCAAATTTCAGGCGTTTTGTTTTTTAATGGGAGGGAAGACAATAACCATTTAGAATTATTTTCTTTCTTGTAGGATTATAACAGTTAAATATCTTTTAAATTTTTTAAATCTTTATTGTTGAAAGTATTACATATGTTCCCTTTTCCCCCCAATAACCCCTTCCAGCTTGCTCCCTCCCCTCCCAACCCCCGCCCCAGGCCTTCACCACCCTATTGTCTGTGACCATGGGTTACACATCTATATATGCATACAAGTTTTTGGTTGATCACTTCCCACCCACCCACCTTCTCCTGCCTTCCCTTGGAGGTTCTGTAGTCTGTTCTATGCTTCTTTGTCCCTGGATCTATTTGTTCATTGGTTTATTTTGTTTATTAGATTCCACATACATGTGATATTTGTCTTTCTCTGATTGGCTTATTTTGCTTAGCATAATACTTCAGGTCCCTCCATGCTGTCTCAAAGGGTAAGTGATCCTTCCTTTTTACTGCTGAATAGTATTTCATGTTATAAATGTACCAGTTTTTTTATCCACTCATCTACTGATGAGCACTTGGGCTGTTTCCTGATCTTAACTATTGTAAATTGTGCCGCTATGAACTATATTGAAATGTTAATGGAATTAATTTGTCCCATTAAAACTATAAAAGGAATTTCTTCAAAGCAAAATCTTGCTTTGCATTGATTTTCAATTTAAAAATTAAGAAAGATTTCCAGTTGAAATTCCTTGAATAGCAAGATCAGATTTTTTGGCAATCAAAACGTAAGATTCTGATCAGCCCTTTGGATGATGGATGATGAAGTATACTTGTATATTAAGACTTATTAGGTGTTCTGATCTCACCAAGTGTTGCTTTTCAATTGCAGAGAACACTGTAGTGACCTATTTGGCTTATGCCTGGGGATGCCTTCAATAGGGTACCTAACTTTATAAACTTAATCCTTTTTATTAGGCTGTTCATAATACTTACACATATATTTCAGCCTAAATATTTTGAAGTTGAGACCTCGAATTATATGAAATTTTTAAAAATTATTTGCATATCGTGGCCTATAAGAGATGAAATATGTAGGTGAATAATTCTCTGCTAAAGTATTTGTACACTTCAGACTACCTCTTGGAAAAGCTTAACTCATTCAGAATTACAAAATTCTATTTTTCAACTCAGATGATTAATATCATACTTTTCTCATGCATTTTATGATACAAAGCACTGAATTTTTAAAAAATATGAATGCAAACAAAATTTACAATCTTTAGTACACACTTAATTCATAAAGGACTGACTAAGATGTCTTAATTTTTTAATGGTGTAAGGAGAGGGCTATATTACATACATTCTGTTTTCATGTCTGAAGTTAGTAATTAATGTACCAGCAACTGTTAGTTTTATTTTGTTAATTTAAATATATATATATATATATATGGCACTGAACATTTTTCCATACTAATGTGTGGGCATATGGAGCAACCATTACGTTTTAGTATAGGTAGTTGCTTATGTTTCCAGAACATTAGACTTGCAGTTCTAGAAAAATAGCCACTGGGAAATTTGCATGTGACTCCTGTGAGCTTTGCAGATTATTGATGTTTTTGGAAATTTTAGGCTGATCTACATTAACTATTAAGTTTATTGTGAGATAACACATTATTTGGGTTTTAGTCCCTTGGGTCAGTCTATTTACCTTGAGATTCTAAATCAGTTTTTTAAAGTGATAAGTGGAGATAATAATGTTAGGTTAGTATAAAATTGTGAGAAATGTTTTTTCCGAGTTCTGTGTCCATCTGCCCTAACTTTGTCTAATATTAATTGCCTTAGGCGGTGACTGTCTTCAACTCAGTAGTATTTATTACTGTATCGGGTATTTAGTGAGTGCAGAATATAGGGGTTATCAAAACTTTTCAAATATAAATGCCTTTTCTATTTACCATCCCCTTCTTCCCAAAAGTAGGAGGGTTTTTTCTCATTGCACTGTATATATTAGGCACTCAAATAATTGTTAGTCTTGGTTTAAAATCACTTCTTTCATGCAGATACCCATCTGCTTTCACTGCTTACAAGAGGACTATGTCATGTCACTAATGCGACAGGTAGAAAACAATGCAGCTTGCAAATGCTACCCTATTAATGGTCAGAAAAAGTGGAGCATTATGTACTTATATGTTAATTTGTATTCATCTGGTAGGTTCTTTGGATGATTACATTTTTTCTCAGGGAGGGAGATCTGCAGTAGTCAGCAGTTAAAGGCACAATACTGAAAAAGAGAAAAACATTTTTAATTCAAATTTCCATGTAATCAAATGTCAAAATGAATATTTGATCAGTGGAATTTATTGAATTGGTGAAACACAGTAATCAAAAGATAGTAAATTCTTAGAACTATTATGTTTTATCCAGTCTCATTGAATTATACATATTTCATTTTTACAGTATCTGTACTTATCAGTGTAACTCAAAAATATTGTATAGACATCTTAAGCTAAAGATCACCAGGTGGTTTTTTTCAGAGCTGGGTTGTGTGCCCTGGAAAGTAATGAATTCCCAGAACTTACATGAGATTGGGGAGGACATTGTCCAGAAGAGTTATCCCAAAATGCCTTTTATGGATTCAGAAAAATCTCAAGTAATCCTAGAAGCTGCCCTGAATTACTTCAATGTGCCATTTTGAGTACCAATTATTTCAGCAAGCAAGCATAAATATGTTAACATTCTATGTTCATGTGATTGTCTAGTAATTGTGATTATTTTTAATTGGGCCCCAAATATTAGACTTAAATAATAACCCATGTTTTTAGCATGCAATAACTGCAATCCAGTATGCACTGATCTCTCAAATAAGATGAAAGTTATGGTAATAGTTATATAGAAATTTAGGAATAAATAGTTTTCAGTAATTCATTTTTGTTATACATAAAATATTTTTAAACAAAACACTATTCTCTAAATGTAGTCACTTAATGAAGTCTGTCTTTTTCTGCTGTACATTGTACAATTAGCGATGTGCAATTGGAATGATTGAGACACCAGCAAATTCTGATGCTCACTAGAGTCATCTTCCCCACTTTATAGAAAAAGACTAAGACTAGCATTTAAGTTTGTGTTTAAAATTTTGTTTTTCCTCAATGCAAAGATCAAGAGAATGGGTTTTTGTATGATTCCAACCTAGGAGCTTCCTCTCCATTTAGTCACTCCTATTGAGGCCTGAGTAAAATAAGCTTAAATATAAGGTTACAGCATCTGTGAGGATGTTGAAACCATTCTTTCACTTAGATTGATTTTAAACCTTTATACTGGGTACCCCAGACTGGTCTCAAGGCTAGAACTGCCTTTCTTTAGCATATTTCCACTTCTGGGTGTTCTGTGTTTTGAGTTGCAGTTAGTCTTCTCAATGAGAAGAACGCTAAATATGGAAAGAGGGTTGTACTTTGGTGTTTTATATTCAAGGACATAGAGTGTTAGAAAGCAATCTGGAAATTACTTTTTCCTAAAATATGTTTGATTATAGGCTTGGCTATGATTTCCTTCTCTTGCATAAAAAAAAATAGAGATATAGAAATAGGAAATAGGGGCAAATACATGACAGGACATTTGACAGGTGATGAGGTTGGCCATAGTTTTTGCCACTTCCTAATCTTGAGGACCACAGTTTGCTATTTTAGAGATACCTGAGAGGTACCAGATAAATGAAGACTGCCAAATGTTCTTAGACCTTGAGTGTGCTGGGTGCCCTAAAGTAGGAGAGAAACTTATAACAGAAGCTCACGATGAAGAACCAGACATTCCGAGCCATCTGAGATCTTGCTATAAGAAGGCGCCAGGCGATGAGGAAGAGGGCAGTATTAAAGAGGTAGTGAATATTCCGGAGCCTGGGGAATAGACATATACAGTCAAAGTTAAAACAGTGCCAAATACCCAACTATTATCTGAAACATAAATGTGTTTCTTTTGGGCTATCACAAGCAAATAATTATTAAATGCTTACAGGTTTGACCTGATAAGCCTTTGAGTTTCATCTTCTATTTCCACAACATTCTTTCTCAATAATCAGAATTCCATAACATTACCTTGACTAGTTTCTATTTATCATACTTCTCTCTACTGTAACCTATCTTGCAAACATGACTAACAGTCTTTCTTAAAGGTACGTTGATCCTATTACCATATCACAAATCTTTACTGGTTCCTGTTCACTAGAGGGTAAGTCGTACAGTTCTCAACCTCTAAACCCTGTTTTCATCCTTACTATCTATTAAAAACCCTTTGCTTCTGCCAGAATTACACCGGACTGTTGTAATTCTTTGTCCTTTAAGGGATTAGTGACAAATTTAAGGCAGCTGAAGGACTTGAAGAGTGGTTAAGCCCATGTTACATAGTCTGATCAGTCTCCTGCCTACTGGGTGTTTTTTCTCTATATCACATGATAGGGTGTGGTAGAAGAATCAAAGACACTTGGGTTCAAATTTGGTTCATGTGTGACTATGAACAAATGACCATTACTATTGATAAAAATGGGATAACAAAGAATGCCTCATAGGGGTGTGGTGAAGGTAAATGAAGCAGTGTATCACAGGGCATAGTATAAAAAGAAGGACCTATTACTTAGTAAATGCTGAAAAAAATGTTAATTCCTCCTTTCCCTGGCTCAGATTTCCTGTCTGGTGTAAAATCAGATACACATAAATATTAACTGACCAACTATGCTTACCTTTTCAAGTGTTGCTTTGCTTCTGGGATCCCAGCCATATCTTCTTTCAATAAGTACTTCTTGACTCCTAAAACGTAATTTTCAATGTATTCCAACCAGTTCAACTGGCGCACATCAAAGTTGAATACCTGAAAGGCAAAAAGATAAAAGGATTGCCAGAATTGCATGGCTGGACTACCACTTTGTTCACTAAATTTTCTTTTACATAAATAAGCAACAGTTTAGAAGACTTAGGTTGGATCTCTCCAAAGGAGATTATTTGAGCTGCTATTTCAAAGGCCCTGATGATATAGATTATCATTTTCCTTGCAATATTTAAACATGGATCAAGCACAAATACTTGATCTTCAGGAAGTCTTGTGAGGGAAATTTAAGGAACTGTTATTAGTCTGGTGAAAGCTAATTTCATTTCATGTAAATGTGGATTAATAATTTTTAAAAGTGATGGAATAATAGGAACTAAAACAAATTATGCATCCTTTTCTTTCCATTTCTCTTAAATGTTGATGGTGTCTCTTGGCCTACCTACCTTTCCTAAAATATCAGCACTTTATGCAGATTAAGGCAAACTTTGGAAAGCAAAGCCTTGAGTAGCTTAGCAGAATTTATATTTTGTATTTGCTTTAGAGATATCCATTATGTCTCTCAGTGTGCCATTAAATGAAGCCATTCAGAACAGTTCTTTTAGTGTTAAGTGGTAAGGAAAGCTTTGCTTCTCTTGGAACACTAGTATGTTTTCTCCTTCTGGACAAAAAATAGCATGAAACTATTTTCCCTTTTCCTTTTCCACCAAAAGCTCACAAAGAAATTTAACAGGAATGACTTAGGTAGGATCTTGTATACTATAGATGGACATTATATTTTTTCATTTTTATCCTTGACTTCATATTCTAATTCAATTTATTTCTATTTTGTTTATATATGTCTTTATTGTAAGAAATACCAAATCTTTGAGATGATTTTGAGTATTATCAAAGATAGCAGATGAGATTAACAAGTTACAAAGAGCTTCATAGATTTGTCCAAAGCTGACTTGCTTTCCAAACGTAATTCAGTTTCGTTTTGTTTGGATATGTTTGTTTTCTACAATATCACTATTACGTACTCATTGATACAAACAGCGGCCTTTTCTTTTATTCTATTTCACTTTTCTAAGTGAGATTTCAGTGAAGCCCTGGTTAGGAAACCTGATTCTATAGGGCAAATCAAACTGGAAGCCGAGCCATCCCAGAGTTTGGCAATTAAATCCAAATATTCGGGACTATTATCTTTGCTAAGGTATTGAAATTGCATGTTAAATCCACTACAGATTTGATTTTTTCATGACATTTTAAGTGATTTTAGTTTAAAATCGTAAAATGTCAAAATGAAACTCTAAGCTCATTACCTTTTAAATTATTTAGATGGTTAAATTCCATGGAGAAACGCAATAAAGATAAGCCTACATAAAATTTGAAGCTAATTTTAAAAATAATGTACAATAGCTTGAGGTTTTTAAAAATAAGCTTATTTGATCAATCAGCCATGCATTTCAAACAGGTGCTTAGAAGAATTTTGTCTGTATAAGGTATGTAAACATTTCTGAAAATAGGTCTATTTCATGTTAATTATAGAGGTACTCAGTGATGATTTCAATTAAAATATCCTTCTAAATCTCATCTGGTTTATCAATCTAATGTTTATAGTGTTAGATTGTGCAAGTAACCCTTTGGTTCCATGGCATAAATTCTAGGATTGGATTTGAATCATGCTCTATGAGGCTGGTATGTTAGGAGTAAAATCTTTAGCTGCAAAGCCAGGCTAGCTACCCACTTAAATGTTTACTTCTCAATATGACTTGGTTTCTTCTACATGCTGTCAAGAACTAGTTAAATCAAGAAATGCTTTTTTCTTTAAACAATTTTTTTCAGTGGAAAAGTCAATCAAGAGTGAAAATTTTAAAGTTAAATTGCAAACTAATGATATGATCAGGGAACTCTTGATTCCTTGAGAAGGAAAGCTGGGAGCTTGTAGAAAGCACAAAAGATCTATATTTGTGAATTTCAGAATATGCAAAGATTTCAGGGCTTACTGTTTGTTACCACCACAAAGCTAATATAAAGAAATAAATGGTGCTGATGCTAAGCAATTAAAATGAAGGCATGTTTTAAATACAAGTCTGAGTTGATTAAATCATTATAGGGAAGAAGATTGACAATGCTGGGAAGAGGGCAATACTGATGGAGGGAGGTCTTCTATGGGATAGAATAAATAGGAGTTGAGTTTAGCTTTAAAAAGATAAGAAAGGAACTATTTTAGAGATGCCAAATGATTTTGATTTGATAAGAACTGGAGGAGAGAGTGTACAAGCAAGAAAATTATAATTTTTTATCAAAGTCATGTGCTGCTAGGGCTATTAGGGGAAAGATAGAGATACACAGGGTTTGTTGAGAACATTACAGCTGGGAGAGTGAACAAAGAAAGCTAAGTATATGAAGACCCCAGAACAGCAGGGAGGATCTAACCAAAGACCAAGACCCTTGATTTTTTTTTACCTACATTAAGCTTGTTTCCTGCAACTGTGTTGATAGCATTGACTGATTTTCTTAGAGAAAAAAAATTGTGTGTATAGCCCAGCTTGTGTGGCTCAGTGGTTGAGCATTGATCTATGAACCACAAGGTCACCATTCAATTCCCAGTCAGGGCTCATGCCTGGGTTTTGGGCTTGATCCCCAGTAGGGGGCATGTGGGAGGCAGCCAATCAATGATTCTTTCTCATCATGGATGTTTTTGTCTTCCCCTCTCCCTTCTCTAAAATCAATAAAAATATATATATTTTTAAATTCTGTGTATATAACTAGAACTTTCTTCATCAACTTTTCAGGTCAAATACTTCCAAATTCCAAGTGAGTAAGATTTTCTTATTGGCTAAGTCAGTGCTTGTACTTACTCTCTGGTCTTCAGGACTCAGCTTGGACATCAGCATTTCTGTATTGCATGTGCTCCATTCCCAGCTCCGATTGATGAAATACTCCAGCATGGAAACAGTTCTTAAAAGCCGATCCATGAGCTTTGTCATCCTGAGTTAAAGATCAGATAAGAGCCAATATCATCAGCATAGCACAGATGGCTGCTTCCCTGTTCTCTACAGGAATACATGAGAAATTATCTTTGAGAAAGATATAAAAATTATCCCTCCCCCAATCTTCATCTCCACTAATTCTCATAGCATCCCAGTTAGGTAGTATGAATGCAGTAAAGTGAATTTAAGATAAAGTGGCCACAATAATAGGTGTGGAAGCCAAAATTCCAACCAACTTTGACCTCAAAAAGCCTCTGCTTTTGTAATCTCACCATCCTGTGTCCCATTACTTAAAGTGGACCACGTCATCCAAGCCTGTGGTCAGGACTTGGACCAGCTCGGCTGTGTGAACTTGCCAACTTAACAACTTAACAAAAACTTCCATATGCAATCTAATTGCTCCTCTCTATTACTCCGAAGTAGTCAAGATCTGTATTATTTATCTTCATTTTACAGAAGGATTAGGTTTGTGGTTACAAGGCTAATGCTTAAACCTAGGACTTAGGGCTACAAGTCACCTTTGGCCTGTAGAACATTTGATTTTCCCCTTAATCAAGCAAATTGTGATAGTAGTAACTCAGCAATGACTTCCTATGCTGTTTTGGGAATTAGGTTTCATTTATGGTCAATCCTAATGCCCACATACTTAATGACTCCTGAGGTACTCTCATTGTATCATGGGGAATTCTTAGGAGGTAAAATAATTGCTCTGTGATACAAGCATCGGAACAGGGTTCTATTTAGCTGTTAGTATCTAACATCTTTGCTGCAGATTAAATATTTGTGTTCCCCCAAAATTCATATCTTGAAACCTATATCCCCCTAGTATGATGGTCTTTAAAGGAGGAGACTGGGAGTTGATTAGTGCCCTTATAAAAGCTCACTCGAAGCATCGGAGGGCACAAAAAGATGACTGTCTAGGAACCAGGCAGCGGGTCCTCAGCACACCTACTCTACCAGCATCTGGATTTTAGACTTCCCAGTCTCCAGAACTGTGGGAAATAAATCTATGTTGTTTATAAGTCCTCTATTCTGTTATAGCAGCCCAAATGAAATAAGACATTCTTCATCCATTCTATAATTCTGATGTAACTGATGTAATTTCAATAGATTTGTTTTAATTCTTAATCATTGTGCAATGATATTGTATGTACAGGACTGTATCAGCATAATATTTTTTATAAAGAAAAAATACATTTCTTCTTAAAACATAAAATGCAAAAGCCAAAAAGTGATCCATTTTATCACATAAAAATTTAGACATTTTTTAGTAATAGTAGTGCTACTGTATTATACACACTTTTATTCAAAAATCTTATAAAATAGCTATGATTACTATCTTTTTTTTAACAGGTGAGAAATTTAGGCTTCAGGCAGGTTAAGTAATTTAGGGTTCATGTGGCTAAACTGGTGAAGTCAGAAGTCAGACTCCAAACTTATATGTACCTCCCCTTGTATTATGAAAATTTCATATTCAAATCTATAAGGGAACAGACTTAGAGAAAATATATCAAATATGTGTATACACACACACACGTTTCCAGAAACTAATAAGGCCAACCCAATAAAAAAAAATAGATGAGAAATAGAAGCAACTCAGAATGGAGAAAACTTGAATGTCTAATGAATAAAACTTGAATATTTGATGAACACAAGGGAGTGCTGAGGACTTGGGGCTCAAAAGTAACAAAGAGATGCCATTTGTTGTCTTTATTTTGACAATTGCAAATGCACAGAACCTTTGTTGAGGGCAACCACATATGCTCCAATCCAGTAAAACCACCCCTCAGCATCTTCGCCAAACCAGTGGCACATTCTACAAAAAAACTCATGTGCACTGGTATTTGTATTTGTTTAACTCAAAGCCAAACTATATGTATTTCCATATGTGGTTGTAAATGCATAGATCAAATACACATGGTGAGGAAAGGTTCTAAAAGGATTTCTGCCATAAAGATTATTATTAAAATGTCTATCAAAAACCTACCAATTTCCCACAAATATTACAATTCAATTTCTCAAGAACAAAATTCATAAAGACTTGTATTGGGTCCCTTTGTCTTTTCTACTTACTAAACTTTGCTCTTTATACAGGTCTTCTTCCATCCTTGATATCCTATCTAATAATGAGGGAATATGCTAATTGACCATCATGCCCTCACAAAGATGGAAGTGCCCACAGCCAATAAAGAGGGGATGTGCTAATTGACTGCCATGCCCTCAAAGATGGCGGCACCCACAGCCATAAGATGGTGGCACCCAGTCCCCTCACTGGGGCAGCAGGTGCACAGCACAGCCAGGTCCGCCCCCAGGTGGGTCCAGCTGCTCGTGCACCTGCCTTCAGAGTCTTCCAGTCCCCTCAGCCTCCCACCTGCCCAGGGTCAGCCTGAGGTACAGGCAAGCCTCGGATGTTGGCTGCCCAGCTGCCCAGGGCTGGCCTGAGGCACAGGCAAGCCTCGGATGGCAGCTGTCTAGCCGACACCTGAGG
Organism: Corynorhinus townsendii; assembly: GCA_026230045.1. Taxonomy (NCBI): domain Eukaryota; kingdom Metazoa; phylum Chordata; class Mammalia; order Chiroptera; family Vespertilionidae; genus Corynorhinus; species Corynorhinus townsendii. The sequence continues at coordinate 181,929,793 of JAPDVU010000003.1, forward strand.
CGCAGGCAAGCCTCAGATAGTGGCTGCCCAACTGCCCAGGGCCAGCCTGAGGTGCAGGCATGCCTCGAATGGAGGCTGCTCAGCCACCCAGGGCCACCCGAGGCTCAGGTAACCAGGGCTGGCTGAGGCTTGCACTGCAGGCAATGGCAGCAGCAGAGGTGTGATAGGAGCGTTGTCTTCCCCTGATCACCAGGTCGCCTCCCACCCCTGAGGGCTCCTGGATTGTGAGAGGGGGAAGGCCAGGCTGAGGGACCCCCCTCTCCAATGCATGAATTTATATATTTTTTTATTGATTTCAGAGAGGAAGGAAGAGAGAGAGAGAAACATCAATGATGAGAGAGAATCATTAATTGGCTGCCTCCTGCATGTCCCAACTTGGGACCGAACCCACAACCTGGGCATGTGCCCTTGACTGGAATTGAACCTGTGACCCTTCAGTCAGCAGGCTGATGCTCTGTCCACTGAGCCAAACCAGGTAGGGCCACCTCTGATATATTTTAAAGTCTTTAGCATTTCTGCTTACAATGTTGTTTTTCTTTTCCCATTTTTATGTAATAAGCCCCATACAAATATTTTCCCCATAGCCACAGTGTCCCCTTTTCACTTTGTTCAAGGAGAAATTGACAATTATTGAGTGATGAGCTCTTAATAAGGTCTCTGCAAATTTAAATAAACTCTACATTGCCTATGTTTTAGTCATTTGCTCCGCTAATAAGGATGGAAATGAAACATGCTGAGAAAGACTTTCTCTTTTATAAAGAAGTTACCACTGAAGGCAAGACTATTCATAATTCTGATTCTTGGTTGCAGGAGTTGCCTTTGGTAATGATAATAAGGATGGCTCCTCAGACACTCATAATATTCAAGTGAGACAGATAAAAAGAGTATGTCCTGTGTCACACAGCTACATGGTGACAGCACCTAAGCTCTGCATACTGTTTACCCTGTTCCCTCTAAAGTCTTCACTCACCTCCAGGTGACAGTAAATCTAGCTCAGATTTCTCCAGATCTTTCCTCCATCACTTCCTTTCAGACTATTAGCAATTTTCCCCTTAGCTTCTGTTTCCTCATTTGTGAAATTGGGATGATGAGCATGTTCTCTTTGGGCGTTGTGAGACATGCATCTTCCCGTGTGTGTGTAATTGAGGCTGGTATCATTATTGTACACTTAAAGATTACCTAACAATTTAGAAAACCCCAGATACAAGGGTCTCAGATGCTTTTCTTTTTTGGTGGATGAGTACTTGCTGAATTCATCAAGCAAGTTCCTTAACATTTAACTTCCTTTATTATCATGGAGGGTTTTAAAGGTATGGGGCTTGTCACGACTGTTGCTTCGGTTGTCCCAAAAGGTGTGTGTGTGTGTGTGTGTGTGTGTGTGTGTGTGTGTGTGTTAGATTCACTTGTCACCTCTGATCCCCAGCTGAAGGGAGGGCTAAGGACTTTGAAGCCATAATCTGCCATGCAGCCACACTCTCAAAGCTGTTGACCCAGCTTCTCACCTGGGCTTCCTTCCTGTGAGTCGTAGATACAAGTCGTAGATGATGGCAGGGGCCCAGTGGCTGATAGCATTCCAGTACTGGGTTGTGAAGGTGTTGCTTGTGAGGTCAGCATATGGCCTCCTAAAAGCTCTCTCAAATGGAATTTTTTCAAAGGTTGCCAAGACTTGTAATCCTGAGGGGGGCGGGGGGAGGGGGGGGGAGATTGAAGTAAGGAGTAAGTCTGGAGCACATAAGCCCATTGTGGTGGATGGCATTTGCAATGGGTCAAAACAATAAAGAATAAGGATTTGCTCTATAGAGTCAAGAAACAATTTCTGAGATTACTAAGATTTTTGTCCTGGCAAGTAATCACCTGCAAATTTTAGGCAGTGAATAGGTTAAGAATTGGGTCCTTTTCTTGAAATCTTTAAAACAACTTCTAGAAGAAATAGTTTTAATCAGTATAATGAATGTTATTCAGAAAAACTTAAATCCATCATTGTTCTAAAAGCCCAAGACAGAGCCTGGGGGACTTATTTCCTTGTTTGGATCACTAGGAACCCTCAGGAAAGTTTCTTAACATTTTACTTAAACCTTGTAAAGGGCTACTTAAACCTTAAACCTAAGGGCTTCAGGGAAAGAGAGGCTGCAAAGGCAGGACTCCTATGTGCTGGTTCACTTTAAAGACCACAGTCTTCTTTGGGATTTCTACTTCTCTGGGAATACATCAGACCCAATTGTCTACTCTTATCTCCAGAGGGTTTTTTCATAATATATTTTTTCTTTATATATTTTTACTTAGGAAAAGCCGTGTTAAAATTTTTTAAATGTATATTTGCAAAGTCAGTAATAATTTTCAATATTAATTTGTATTCAATTTTCATTTTATCTATGTAGAATTTTCAAAGAATATGCATAAATGCATTATTCAGTTATGAAGACAGCAGTTATTATGGTAATAAGATTATTTCTTTAAAAGATAACCATTTGGAAATCTATATGAAAAAATATATACCCTATACAGAAAAGATTCTCAAGAAACATCTGAACCAGAAATCTGGACTGTTTTCCTCCCAGAGGAATTCATATTTACTTTTAAGAATCACTAGTGGAGTGGTTACTACACATTCACAGGAGGCAAGAGACCTGTCTTCTATCTTAGGCACCAGCTCCCCATATGAATTTGAATAGATCATTTAGTCTCGGGGTCCCGTATATAAAATAAAGCAACCCTCCAGATTGTTTTTAAGATCATTTTGAACTTTGAGATTCTATAATTCCATAAAACAGATATTAAGAATTATTGGCATGGAAGACTATTTTGAATCTCAGCAATAGAATTTACATGTAACATCTTTTTATTTAAGAGCTTAAAATATCTTGTTTGTGGCTACTAATGCCTCTTTTTATGAATGATATCTTAATTCTGTTATTGTGGTATAGGAGGTATATTTTTATTTCCAAATGTTTTTAGAATTATTTAGATAACCTAAATAAGTGGATATATGCTCTAAAGAACTTTACTGCTAGAGAATTTCACTTGATTTTCATTGAAGTGATAACTTTGCAGATAGCACATTTGAGTGTTCTGAATTAGAAATCAGATTCTAAAATATTAAGTACATTTGATTTTTTTTCTACATCTAGTACTTAAAAATAGGTAGGTGATCTAAAGTTTCAGATTTTGACAAGAAAATCAACTTCTAAATTGACAAAGGAGTTCAAGATTGGTTAGCTAATTTTCTAATCTATGCAGGATTCATTAATTCAACTAGACACCTTCAAGGTTCCTCTTTTTTAAAGGAAATATTTTTTATTGATTTTTAGAGAGCGAGGAAGGGAGAGGGAAAGAGAGAAAAACATTAATGTGAGGGCAAAACATCCATCGGCTACGTTCTGCAACTCGGCCATGCCCCCTTGCCTGGGAATCGAACCAGCAATCTGTGCACCCAACTGAGCCACACCAGCCAGGGCTCAAGTTGACTCTTATGGCTAACTGCATAATTAGTGAAGAGTATCCCTGACTCAATAACAGTTTATATTGTTGGACTTTTCTAAATCTACATTGTCGTTTCACATTGTCAGGGATGTAGCAATGTAGCTAACAGTGGCCACAGCAGGAACAGTGGTCCCCACAGGAACAGTGTTTGATCACTGACATTGCTTATTGCTGACTTCTACTTGGTTTCACTTATTTTTTTAAATCTCTATAACTAACAGACCACTTATTGCTTATAATCATGCAGATGTTCCCACTGACCCTTCTTTGGTACATTACACTTAATTCTTACACATATACAGTTGTAATTATTTTAGCTCTTATTTTTGTGTGTGTGTTTTTCCCCATTAGATCTAAGCTTCATGACACAATTGGTCTAATTTTTCCCCTGTGGCAGACATAGTAGTGATATAGTTACATCGCTATGGGCACTTACCCATTTTGCCCCAGTAACAGGGATTCAAGTTACCAGAAGTACAGTGGTAGATTAGCATTGACTTTGGTCTGGAAAATAGAAGAAAAATTAGGTAAATAAAACAAAATGGAGAACTCATCAAAGAAAGATAAGGGAAAATAATATGTAAAAAAAGGATGTTTCAATAATTCTCATAAGTAAGGTAAACTAGGCAACCTTCCTTCTTTTGGCTAAGCAAAATGGAAGAGGTGAAGGAAAAGTGTGAGTGTGTGTGTGTGTGTGTGTGTGTGTGTGTGTGTGTGTGTGTGTGTAAGAGATTGGAAATAGGTTGACATATTTGTGGAGCAAATGGAGGTGTCATGATGAGGAGTTAGAAGAGACTAGGCAGTTAGGGGCAGGAACCCTGAAGTTTAAAATGTATGGATATTGCTAGAGCAGAATTTTTCAGACCAACCAATGGGAAGTTAGCAGGGCACATATTAACCCCTAGACAAAGAAGCTTCAGTGGTAACCCATTTGGGGACCCCTCTCTGCTGCAGGGAACTTTATTACTTTACTATCTCTAATAAACTTTGATTTTGCTCATCTCTTTGTCCATGAACTCATTCTTCGATTTTGCAAGACAACGAACTCAGACCCAAACAGAAATTTTGGCATCAATGATGATGAGAATGATCATATTTCTAAATTATAGGCATGTTTATTGGGCAAAACTACAGACTAGATTTTTTCCTAAATCCAACTAAGTCCTGCTGGTTTGGAAAAGTCTGACTCAAAAAAAACCAAAAACATTTAATTCTGTTTATCATTTACTAACAGAGCCAAATATGCAAATAACCAATTTTTTTTTCTTTTTCTTTGTATCAGCAAATACCCCATACATGGTGGTCTGAACTTTAGGCATTTATCATGAACTGAGCAGGTCAGTGAAACAAAATATGCTCTCATTTTATTCCCCCTTTTCTCCTTTGTTTTTAAAACAGGGAGCTCTATTTTAGATTACTAAATAAAAAGAAAAGCTTTTTTTGTTATCAAGAATTATATGATTCGCTTAACCGGTGTGGCTCAATGGTTGAGCTTTGACCCATGAACCAAGAGGTCACTGGTTCGATTCCAATTCAATTCCCAGTCAGGGCACATGCCTGGGTTGCAGGCTCGATCCCTAGTAGGGGGTGTGCAGGATTAATGTTTCTCTCTCATCTATGTTTCTATCTCTCTCTCTCCCATCTGCACTCTCTACAAAATCAATAAAAACATATTTTTAAAAAGAATTATATGGTTTAATAATTTAAAGGGTGTTACTTTATGGTCAATGAAGTACTAAATTGTACTTATAAACAATAGTACTTATATATTTGGAACTATGTAAAATATTGAAACATATACTCTGTCACATTTGGGGTCTTCTACAATACAACGCATATATTTTGAAAATAGGCATAATATATTTACCCTCCTTATCATTAAATATTTGAAAGAAAGCCAGCTTAGCATCCTCACCTCTGAACTGCTGTGTACCATCCTACAGCCAAGGTGAGATTGACGACTGTATCAACGGGAATCACATCTGCCACAGCCATTGGAGTAGCTCTCAGGGCCCGGAGAAACCCTTTCCCCGTCTGCATGGTAAGAAGAGCATACTATATTGAGCCAGGTCTTAAGTAACAGCTGGAGCTAATTGGTAATAACAGCTACCATTGACCCACTGCTTATGAGGCTACTATACCAAGGTTGATGTCACAGCCTGTCCAGCCTTCCAGCCACGTTCATCTCAAATGCCAACACTTCTATGAACCACTATGAGTGGTCCTTGGGTTCCTTTAGGGAGTGAAAGTCCTCAAATTTGTGAGAGGTAATATATTTAGTTAATTAACAAACACCAAGAAGCGTTTTTCACATCTTAAAAATTAATTCATACGCATTAAGTTTTCCCCAACTTCCCATTTATACTGTATTAGTTTACCATTTCTTAATGATGTTTTCTGCTAGTGCTTACTAATTTACAAGCAAGAGCAGACACTAAAAGTTTAAGAAATATTTATTTTTAAAAATTAAAAAAATTCTACCAATAACTTTGTTATTACTTGGGAAAAGGACACCATTATTTACTTTTCCCTTGATATCTTAGTTCACCTCACAGATCACTGATGTTATATAGATGTAAGAATTGGGAACTATTCATGTTAATAAGTCAGTTAATACCTAAAAAGTTGTGTTTATTTTATGAATTATTTATACCCTACATATTTCCAACATCGATTTTCAGTGGTTGTTAGCACTTTCTTGTGTTCCTAATTTGTTGTAACTGATTTCCCTTCCTTTGGGCATAAGAAACCAGTTTGAAAAATTTTAGATAACTGAATAAATGTGCAGTTTTGTAAACAGTGTAATAAGACACACTCTAGGATCGTGTGAAAATAATTAATTATATTCTAAGTTACCAATGTCCACCCATAACTAAGCCTTAAAGAAGAGAAGGCAGGTAGAGAACAAAAAGAGAGAAGCTGCTAACGGAAAAAACAAAACAAAACCCGGAAGGTTCATTCTCACTATCTTTGACAAGTGGTCATAATTCACTGTCTTACATTTGAATTTTAGTTCCTATTGGACCTATCTCTGAGAACACAGGCAGTGTCTGAGGTATGAGGTTTGTAAGATGTAAACTCAGAGAATTGAACTGCTTTTCATTGTCCTAAAGAGAGGAGTTGTGGTTCTGGTCCTAAAATGCTTCAATATGAACTGGGATGCCCCCAGCTCAGGCTGAACCAGTCTTCACGGCAGGGGGACACGCACACAGGGCTGCTGACCCACAGGAACCAATGACGTTTCTCCTGGTCTGTGAGAGGCTTGCTGAAAAGTGTTTCCCAAATCCATCCATTTTTAATTTGAAATCTTTGCCCGAGTTGGTGGTTCTCTTTCTTCTCTCTATTAAGAACTGGTTACTGATGTATTTTATGCATTTATATAATTTATATACACACACACAGAAACTCTTGTATGTGTTTTGTAATCAAGAATTTAATAATCTTTGTGAATATGATTTTTATTGCATCACCAGTTCGCTGCATTAACTCAAGCTATTAATGATCAGCCAAAAGGAGGAAACACTCCCATCTTGTGGTAATCAGAGGGAACTACAGGCATGGTCCTCCATGCCCAAATGCTTTCCAAAAAGAAAACTCCTAAATGGTCATTGATATCACAGAATATCTGTTTTCTGGTAATAAAATTCACAAATAAAAATAATTTTATTCTGCCTCTATTTTCCAATCACCATAACTGAGGTAAGGTACTTCAATTGTAGTTAGTAAAGTAACATTTATGGTTTTGGATCAATGAAGTTAAGTCAATACTCGGCATGTTGTTAGTTACTATCCCTCCACCACCTTTCAAGGAGTTATTTCCACATTAGTATACGTACCGCAATAATGAGTCCACTAGGTCCATTTATGTTATCAACCCAACCCTAAAGTAAAGAAGAATATCTCTATTGATTACACATGTCAGAAAAGTGTAATACCTTTGGAACATTTGCAATCTAATCTTGATACATTTCAAACAGGAGCACTGAGACCCCAGCTAATATAATTGTCTAATCCAGTAGGTCTCACATCACACACAAAGGTCAATGCAAAGCACTGCATATTTTCCGTACTTTATTTGTGCAAGAATTAAAATTCTGCTAGGAGCCATGGGTAGTTTCAAGCTGTTTTAATGACATCTTGGGGGCTAAATCGGACCTACTAACCCAGTGGTCGGCAAACTCATTAGTCAACAGAGCCAAATATCAACAGTACAATGATTGAAATTTCTTTTGAGAGCCAAATTTTTTAAACAACTTCTTCTAACGCCACTTCTTCAAAATAGACTTGCCCAGGCCGTGGTATTTTGTGGAAGAGCCACACTCAAGGGGCCACATCCTTGCAAGCCACGGTTTGCCGACCACTGTGCTAACCAATTCATCAGTCATCATTTTCCTCCAGCTCAGGCCAGATTTTTATCTCCCTGGGGGAACACTTCAAACATGATTTGTAGGAATTATCCATTTCTGGAGAATTTTAAGATTCATACCATCCACGCTATCTCTCTCTATTGTATTAGCTTGCTTAGAGATGTTAGAGGAGAGATTATGCTTAGGAGCTGTAGGAGAAAAATGTCTTTTTGAGTTTGTCTCTTTAGCCCTAAGCAAGTCAGTGGACTGTATTATGTCTGTTTCTTCATCTGTAAAAGTCAAAATGCACGTGTAAAATGGGAGAGGAGAGAGGAGAGAGGAGAGGGGAGAAGATGCAGGGATTATTCGCTGAGCCGTTCTCGGGACCAGGCACTGTGGAGCACTCACCATACACTGTCTCATAGTCTCTGCAAAGTGGGGAGCAACAGCCCAGTTTTACAAGTGAGACGGCTCAGATGTCTGCATTGTCAGTAACTAGTAGAGCTCAACTTTATTTGCCCTAACACATCACAGAATTGCTTCAGAGAAGGTAATATATTCCAAAGTGCTTTCAAAAGGACAGAGCAGTACCCAGACATCAACAGTGACTATTCCCAAGCTGAGAAGCTTTTGTGAGCTTTGTGTTTCCAATTTACCCTGGCAGTGGTGATGCCACCGATTTTGCCATTAAGAACAGTCTGCTAAATTTATTTTATTTCTTATTTTTAAAAAATGCTTATTGGTTTTTAGAGAGAGAAGAAGGGAGAGGGAGAGAGAGAGAGAGAAACATCAATGATGAAAGAGACTCAATGATCGGCTGCCTCCTGCAAACTCCACCCTGGGGATCGAGTCCACAACCCGGGCATGTGGCCTTGACCAGAATCGAACCCGGGACCCTTCCGTCCACAGGCTGATGCTCTATCCACTGAGCCAGATTGGCTAGAGCCAGTCTGCTACATTTAAACTATAGTGGGAAAGGCAAGAAATGAAACTACCTCCTATGGAAATTTAAGACTAAATTTAATGAGAAGCTAATTTAAGATCTCACCCAACTCCAGATCAGTAAGTCCCAGAGGAGTTTCAGGCTAAATAATTCTTGAACCAAATGTGGAATTTTGCCCTAATGTAGTGGGTTCATGTTTGATTTCCTGCACTCAGCTATACATCCTGGGGGTAGAGGGGACAGAGAGAGAGAGAGAGAGAGAGAGAGAGAGAGAGAGAGAGAGAGATCAGAAAGCAACTGGGCTAGAAGGACACTGGCCTGGAAGCAGAGCAAGGAGTCCTGTGAAGGGGTGAAGGGACTTACTGGGAAAGGCTCCTGCCAGGTTGCTCCCACGATGGAGGGCCTCACGATGGCAATGTTTAGGTTGCCGCCCTCCTGGTGCACCACCATCTCCCCCAAGGCCTTGGTGAAGGTGTACGTATTGGGCTGATCCCCAATCAGCTTGGGCGTGATCTCGTCAATAATAGCGTCATCTAACCACCTAAAGTTAGTCCGAGGAAAAAAGAATTCCAGCAACAAATGTTACACAATAGACCGAAAAACACTGTGAGCCACAGACAATCAAATAAAATGTCCATGTTCTAGCTTGAGTTCTGGAGTTGAGAACAGTCATTGGAGAATGAGGCTGAGTATCAATCTGTCCAAATCATGTACAATAGCTGAATCCAATCTCACCAGGTAAATCCTACCTCCTCCCACCTAGATGGACAGGTTTAATAGCTATGCAATCTACTAATTTATTGCAAACTAGAGGCCCAGTGCACGAAATTCATGCACAGAGTTGGGTGGGGGAGGTCCCTTAGCCCGGTCTGCACCCCCTCACAATCTGGAACCACTGGCTCCTAATTGCTGGCCTGCCTGCCTGTCTGACCACCCCTAACCACTCTGCATGCTTGCCTGATTGCCTCTATCCACTAACCTGCCTTCCTGATCACCCTTAACCACTCTGCCTGCCTGCCTGATTGCCCCTAACTGCTCCCCTGCCTGCCTGACTGCCCCTCACTGCTCCCCTGCCGGCCTGATCACCCCTAACTGCCTCTGCCTTGGCCTCCACCACCGCAGCTTAGTCCAGAAGGATGTCCAGAATGACATCCGGAAGGTCGTTTGGCTGTTTGGTCTAATTAGCATATTACACTTTTATTAGTATAGATAATCTCTATCTTCAATGACTTTCTCTCCAACAGGGTCAAAAGTATATGTTCATGGAACATGTTTGTGAGTGCCAATCATGAGCCCAGGAGCATGCTGGGTGCATTCATGGCTTTTGAAGGCACTCTCGTCTAAGGTGCTTCTGTGGCCACCCCACTCAGTCATTGCCGTCCAGTTAAAACCCAGTGCATCAACCTATCTTGCAAATTTCAGCTTTTAATTTTTAAAATTCCATTCAATGCATCAACAAATGAAAGCAACTACTAGTACTTTCAGCATACTTAAAATCTGTTTTAACAAATCTATGAAAATATTTTGAAGGTCTGTTTAGAATCTATGTTAATAACTTGGTAATTATTTCCAGAGATTTCCAATGAATTCTGAAAGGCCTTAATAACTACTAATAGTCTATTAAGTGGAGTGGTTACAGTACTCTGAAGCAGTGGTAATAATGATTATTGAACAATTCTACTTACAACAAGACATGTATCATAAACAACTGAGTTACCATGACATCAGCCCAATCCTTTCTTTAAAGGTGTCAGAAGCATTTTTGATAATCTTCAAGTCTACTGCAGTTCTTGAAAGAGTAATACAATTACTGTCAATTAAATACTTAATGTTTCTCTTTGCTGGCAGACCTATTTGGTCAACTTTTGGTATAATATAGTTTTTAAAAATTAGATTTCTTAACTGTGTTAGTGTGATTTGATACATTTATTCCTGCCTTATAAAACTGAGCTCAGTCACTATTTCGATTGTAGAAAAATATTAGCTGTTACCACTTTGCTCCCATTGCATACTGGTGAGCAGTTAAGATGTGTTTATGCCAGGACTTATTCAGAAACTCCACTCTCCATTTTAACACCTCTCCTTTGATGTTGGAGTGGAACATGAGCATTGTCTATGATGTTTGGTTTTTCTCTTTGCTGCTATATATTAGTGCTGAATGCTTTCTAGATACTCACATGCCTTTTGTTTAAATTGAATAGGGAAAGTTTGAGAAGTTCCTAGAATTAAAAAGCTGTGGTACACTGACTAGTACACTATGGAATAATATGCAGCTATAAAAAAACCTATATCTTACCCTTTGAGACAGCATGGAGGGACCTGGAGAGTATTACATTAAGTGCAATAAGCCAGTCAAAGACAAGTATCACATGATCTTATTTATATGTGGAATCTAATGAACAAAATAAACTGATGAACAAAATAGATCCAGAGACACTGAAGCATGGAACAGACTGATGAACCTCAGAGGGAAGGGGGGTGGAGGTGGGCAGGAAGAGATTAACTAAAGAACTTACATGCATATATGTATAACTCATGGATAGACAATAGAGCAGTGAAAGTATGAGGAGGGTAAGTTGGAGGGGGCCAATGGAGAGAAAAAGGGGACATCCATAAGAATTTCAACAATAAAGATAAATTTAAAACAACAATGAAAACAACTCCAAATACTTAGAAAAATAATTATATGGCCACCTGAGGGTTGGGAGAGAGTGTGGAATAATGTAGGCAGCTCTCCATCCTTATAATAATGTCACCTTTACCTAATCTTATCTGGGGGCCACAGTGGGTTAACTGACCTAAGACCATTTCTCTCCCAGCAAGAACACACAGGTTACAAAAACTGGGCCAGAAGAAATACATCCTAATTTCTCCTCCTCCTCCTCCTCCTCCTCCTCCCCCTCCTCCTCCTCCTCCCTCCTCCTCCTCCTCCTCCTCCCCCTCCTTCTCCTCCTCCCCCTCCTCCTCCTCCTCCCCCTCCTCCTCCTCCTCCTCCTCCTCCTCCTCCTCCTCCTCCTCCTCCTCCTCCTCCTCCTACAGCTTTATTGTGATATAAATAACACAACAATATAATTCACCTAATTTCAATAAGGCTATGAAGAAAAACCATTCTAAGAAAACTGAAGACCCAACCACACACTAGAAGTGTATGTCACGTGGCTGGCACCAGCTGCTGTCCTGACGTTGGTCTGCACCGAAAGGGCACACTTAGAGGCTTTATTAAGTTGGGTGAGCTAGCTTCTTAGAAAATGTTGGTTTCATAGGTTTCTAAGAACACAAATGCAAGAGAAGATGTAGTGTTCTGTAGATGGCCTCCCTCTACCATTTGTAACTACACCTGTATTTTGTCATATTATCTTCTCATTTCCCCCATTTTTACTTGTAAAAATGGCAATGATTACAACTGTTCTAAATGTTTAGGTTATGATGAGGACCAACAGAAATAGTCACAACTGCACTTAAAGCTTCTTGATAAAACAAAATGAGCCCATCAACCTAAGGCATTCTTATTTTTGGTGAAACAATCAATGAGCATAAATCTACCGAGACAGTCAATGGTTTCAAAATAATCTTTTCTAATGCAGCCAAACAGGCCATTGTTTCACCCAGCCACTTCCCAACTTCACAGAGACAAGGGTAACAAGTACGCACATCCCTGATGCCCTTTTCAGGGTGTACAATCAGTTCATGCTCTTCTTTACCCAACTTTGATTTGCTGCTGTGGTTTGTTCTCCACTCATTTAAAAAACAGCAGATAAGTTAGCATGGAAACCAAAGGGTTTCCAAAATTAACCCAATGCCCTTTGGCACACTCAAGAAGGCATTTTGAACCCACTGGTCCCAAATTCTAAACTACTTAAATCAATTAGAAAGAAGCAAAAAGTTATTAAAGATTTCAGAAAGCAACGTGTGTGTGTATGTGTGTGTGTGTGTGTGTGTGTATACATGCCCACAATTTCCTCTAAGTATTACTTACCTTTTTGGTTTAAAACTTATTGAATCAGCCTCTTAATATCATTCATATATACTAATAAAAGCCTGAGTGGTTCTCACGCCTTCCCACAATGCCCTCACGTCATCACAAGATGACCGCCACAAGATGGCAGGCAGCAGAGGGCAGTGGGGGGCAAACAGGCTAGCAGGGGAGGGAAGTTGTGGGTGATCATGCTGGCAGGGGTGGGCAGTTGGGGGCAAACAGGCCAGCAGGGGAGGACAGTTGTGGGCAATCGGGCCTGCAGGGAAGGGCAGTTGGGGGCGACCAGGCCTGTAGGGGAAGGCAGTTGGTGGTGAGGTCAGGCCGGCAGGGGAGGGAAGTTGGGGGCATTCAACCCAGCAGGGGAGGATAGTTGGGGGCAACTAGGCTGGCAGGGAGGGCAGTTGGGGGCCATCAGGCCTGCAGGAGATGGCAGTTGGTGGTGAGATCAGGCCATTGGGGGCAATCAGGCTGGCAAGGGAGGGCAGCTGGGGGTGACCAGGCCGACAGGGGAGGGAAGTTAGGGATGAGATCAGGATGGCAGGGGACAGCAGTTGGGGGCGACCAGGTTGGCAGGGGAGGGCAGTTAGGGGTGACCAGGCCAACAGGGGAGGGCAGTTGGGGGTAACCAGGCCTGCAAGGGAGGGCAGCTGGGGGTGACCAGGCCTGCAGGGGAGGGCAACTGGGGTGACCTGGCCTGCAGAGAAGGGCAGTTGGTGGCGAGATCAGGCCGGCAGGGGAGGGCAGTTAAGTGTGACCAGGCTGGAAGGGGAGGGCAGTTGGGGGCAACCAGGCTGGCAGGGGAGGGCTGTTGGGGCAATTGGGCTTGCAGGGGAGCAGTTAGGTGTCAATCAGGCTGGCAGGGGGTGATCAGGGTGGCAGGCAGAAATGGTTAGGGGCGATCAGGCAGGCAGGCAAGCAGTTAGCAGCCAGCAGTCCCGATTGTGAGAGGGATGTCTGACTACCACTTTAGGCCTGATCCCTGGGGGTCCCTGATTGGAGATTGTGCAGGCTGGGCTGAGGGACACCCCCACTCCATGCACGAATTTCATGCACAGGGCCTCTAGTAACTTCATAATTTATGTATTTACTAAATGAGACAGCAAGAAGAATATATACTTTTCCTCCTAATTTTCTTATTCAATAAGCAGGGCAAGGTGACCAGTGTACTAGGCAAAGCTCTCAGAGTAAGCCTCATGGTAACTAATGTCTGTTCTCTCCTTCTCTCATCTGAATTAGTTCTTCCTTTGATTAATGCAATGATCATGTTCTATGTACTTGCTCACTGGTCTGTTTCCCCACTTTTCAATGATTCCAGTAGAGTACAGATTATGTTTTTTATCTGTGTCTAATCACCTCTCTACCCCCAGGAGCCAACTATTTAATCAGTAAATGGGTGGTCTCCCATAAGATGGTCTTGATTGGCCAATTTACATTCTGTATAAGGTTTTGGTAAGCTGAGCTAGCCAATGATAGGAGGGAATGGGTGGACTCAGAAGGAGCTGAGGTTGTAGGAAGACTGTGGGAAAGGGGATGTCTTTGTAGAGAATGGAGCAGTGGTGGTGGAGGAAAGTGTTGAAAAGCTAAAGTTCTGTATATGTTGACCAACTTTAATTTGTCAGCGTTGGCTTCAGAATAAATTTGAATATATTACTGGGGAGAAGAAATATATCTGAGCTTGTGTTGAATGAGCCATTGTATTTTCCTCCAAATGTATTGAGCACTTAATTTGGTCTCCAGTGGCCTGACAACATGACAATTATTCAACTTGGTCATATTAAAAGTACACAGAACTTTCAATTTTGTGTCAGCTACTTAGATGCCATCTGTAGATAATACAATCTGGAAAGTAAAAGATCAAGGAAACCACCCCCCCCCCCCCTTTTTTTTTCTCACATGGCAAATTGGCTGTGGCTTTGGGTAACCTGGTAGCTTCAAAAGTGTGACTTTTAGTAGGTACAAATCTATTGGGGACTTTTTATTGAATTAGAGTATCAAGAAATTAAAGGACACCAGAAGGTGAAGGGTGTGGGAAAAGGAGGCTACACTGGTTACTGGAACAGGAGTGAAACCCACTGATGATGCAAACTGCTCAACAAGAAAGCACTTTAACACACTGTTTCCCAGATCGGCCAGTTCATAAATCACTCACGTGAGGGCTCGGATAAACTGCCAGATTCCCTGAGTGGTTCTGAGGTATCACCGTGGAACCACTAATTCCATTTTTAGGGCTGATAACCTAATAATTTGGTGATTCTTAGGACCAGGCAAATTGGGGAATCACTAATTTAAAAGAACTCCACTTTACAAATTTAAGTCATTATGACTTAAATTGGGATTAGCTCTCAGAAAGGCACTGCTTCTTTGAGTAAAAATTTCAATACAATGAAGGTTTAAAAGAAGTATATTCCTGGCCCTAGCCGGTTTTGCTCAGTGGATAGAGCATCAGCCTGCAGACTGAAGGGTTCTAGGTTCAATTCCAACCAAGGGCACATGTGGTCTCTATTCCCAGTCGGAGGCGTGCAGGAGGCAGCCAATCAATGATTCTCTCTCATCATTGATGTTTCTAACTCTCTCTCCCTCTTACTTCTGCTCTGAAATAAATAAAATAAAATAAAAGGAATTAAATTCCTGGTAATAGAAATCCAAGTTGTGACAATATGCATATTCTAATCTGGTAGCTAATTAAATATGTGTAAGGCCCATATGCAAGGCATTACCATGTCTTATGTATTTCTTCTCCAAATTCACATAGGTGTTTTTTTATCTGTTGCCATGCCCATTCTGGTCCTCTCCACCACTGGATCTCAGGTAATGGGTCTGCCTGCCTCTGGCTACTCCCCAAGCCAATCTATATACAATCCTTCCCTTTCATGACCATATTACCTACAGCTCTCATCCAAGTCTTTCCTTAATTAAAGCAAAATAAAACAACTGACTAAAGCCCCTCCCATCACACACACACACACACACACACACACACACACACACGGCCCTCCTTCAATGGATCCCCACTGCCTACAGAGCTACGTGCAGTTTTCTGGATGGTATTCACAATCCTCTCAGGTGGTATTCACAATCTCCACAGCAGGGCCCCAGCCTATCTTTCCAGCTTTATCGCTAATGGCTTCCCTGCACAGAGGAGGTATGCTGCCAAAGTGGACTGACATCTGTATCCCAAATGTGCCCCTGGTTTCCTGGCTCTAGTTGCTCTGCGTAGCATGCACCCCAATCCATCTGTCCTTCCAAGTCTATCTCCTATGCCTGCCTTAATAGTCTTTCCACTCCCTCCAATTCCATCAACTTAATATGTCCCATCTTCTCCACCACTCCCCAAATACAATTCTACCCTGCTCTGTTTGCGTTTCATTGTGAGCTCCTTGAGAGCGCAATCTATATCTTAAGAAAGTACCTTTTAACCTCTGGCACTGCCAAGTCTGTGGGTAAACTGGAAAGACTAAAGTCACGTGGCCAGAATCACATGGCTATGGAGGAAATTCTCTCTGTGACTTACTGGATGAGAGCCTTTTGAAGAGTTATTTAAATAGCCTCACCCAGCATTTTGTGCCTTTCTTATTATAGCAGTGATAATATCAACCCTACAATATTATGTTAAGGAATTATCTGAAAGTGTCTTTGCTGACAATAGTTGCTCGACAATGATTCTTCCCTTCTTAGTGCGTATTTACTGAATTGATCTCAGTATGTCAAATAAAGCAGTAAATATGTATGGATCCATTTTCCTACTTCCTAACTAGTTATTTCAAGTTTTTGTAAAGGTGCAAAAGCCCTTTTCTCCATCACTAGCTCTGCTAAGAGAAGTTACTTGGCCTGAAAAATATGGACAGCAGCAGTCCCAAAGCCCTATCTTTTCTGGTCAGTTATATGCATTAAAAAGAAAATAATAACTGCCCTGAAAAAGTGAAATTTCACCAGTAATCCCTGGTCCGTGTATGCACATGAGTTCCTAAAGGTGAATATCACCAACTATGTAGAAGCTGGAAATATAAAGGCAGAGGTAAGTCAGCATGGTGACCCACCTCACAATAAAATGTTTGTGATGGTTGTGATGAGGGGCAGAAGACAAGGCAGGTATAAGAGCCAAGAAAATCAGTTGCTTCATACTGATTAATGGCCATGCTTGTCATACCAATTAAAAGCCTTAACTATTAATTGAAGTTTTAATTTTAAAATGTGTGTATGCTGAATTTTTTATACTCCTACAATCAAATGTTATCTTTTGGGGATGGTTCAAGACCATCAGGATTCTGGAAGCTTCAGATGTGGGCTGAAGGAAGGGAGTGGAGAAAGGGAGCGGTGGGCTGGGAAGGATGGGGCAGGGATGGTACATGTTACATTGAGGCTCACAGTCCCATTCCCTTTATTAACAACACTGAGCAGGATCACTGGGGCTTAGGCAACTAGGAAAGTTTTTGGAAAAAAGTACAAATCATCTTTTATTTCCCAGACTGGAATTCCCATTAAACTGGCTTTCTGGGAAAAGAAGTTCATTTTAGTTTGTCATGGGTGATTCTCTTTTTTTTATTATTCTATTTTTTAGCTTTACTAAGGTATAATTGACAAATAAAATTATAAAATATCTGAAGTGTACATTGTAATGATTTTATATATGTACTAGAGGCCCAGTTCACGAATTTGTGCGAGGGTGGGGTCTGGCTGGCCTAGCCTGTCAGGAGGAGACAGCGGGAGGTTGTCCAGCAGGCTTGTCCCAATTGGGTCCCAATCAGGGCCGGGTCAGCTGGGAGAGGGGCCAAGGATGATTGGCCAGTGGGCCCTGCCCCCAATTGAGGTGGGGGGTGATTGGGGGCGTGGCAAGCCATGGGAGGGGCTGTGGGCAGTGGGCCAGCTGGCCCTGCCCCCGAATGGGATGTGGGAGGGCCAATCTGGAGTCAGTGGCTAGGGGAGGGACCATGGGAGGTTGGCTGGTCAGCCCCACCCCTGATTAGTGTGGGAGGGCCTATCAAGGGTGGAGCTGGCTGGGGGAGGGGCTGTGGGCCAATCAGGGTGGTGGGGGCTGATCAGGAGTGGGGCCAGTCATGGGGAGGGGCTCTGGGCAGAGGGCCAGCTGGCCCCACCCCCAAATGGGATGGGGGAGCTGATTGGGGCCAGCAACCTGGGGGAGGGGCCATGGGAGGTTGGCCAGCTGGCCCTGCCTCTGATCGGGGGTGGAGCTTACTGGGGGGAGGGATCGTGGGCCGATTGAGGTGGCGGGGACCATTGGGGGTGGGGCCTGCTGGAGGGAGGGGCTACAGGAGGTTGGCTAGCTGTCTCCACCCCCTATTGGGGTAGGGGAGGGTAGTCAGGGGCAGCTGGCCAGGGGGAGAGGCTGCAGGCTGATACAGTTGGTGGGGGCCCACTGGGAGTGGGGGCAGATGAGGGAAGGGGCTGCAGGCCAATTGGAGTGGGGTGGGCTGATAGGGGGCGGGTCAGCCATCAAGAAGGGCTGTGGGGGGGTTGGCCTGGTGCCCTGCCTGTGATCGGTGTGGGAGAGGCTGATCAGGAGCTGGCTGGCTGGGGGGAAGGGCCATGGAAGATTGGCTGGCTGGCCCCACCCCCCTATTTGGGCAGTTTGCTGGCCACAATGGGTTTCATAGCGACCAGTCATTCTGGTCGTTACAGTGTTTTGGTCACTGGCTTTTTATATATATAGACTAGAGGCCTGGCACATGAAAATTCATACACTGGAGGGGGGTCCCTCAGCCTGACCTGCCCCCCTCTCACAGTCTGGGAGCCCTCAGGGGTGGGAGGCTATCCAGCAATCAGGGGAGGGAGACGCCCCATCACACCTCTGCTGCTGTCACTGCCAGCAGTGCAAGCCTTAGCCAGCTCTGGTTACCTGAGTCTCAGGCAGCCCTGGCAGCTGGGCAGCCACCATCTGAGGCTTGCCTGCACCTCAGGCATTGGCTGGGCAGCTGCTATTGAAGGCTTGCCTGTGCCTTGGGCTGGCCCTGGGTGGCTGGGGGATGGAGGGGATTGGGGGACTCCAGAAGCAGGTGCATGGAGCAGCAGGGCCCACCTGGGGGCAGGCACGGCCTTGTCGTGCACCTGCCCACTCTGGCAGGGCTGAGGGGAATGGACACTGCCATCTTGTGGCTATGGGTGCTGCCATCGTTAAGGGCATGGCAGTCAATTAGCATATTCCCTCCTTACTGGCTGTGGGCGCACCATCTTTGAGGGCGGGGCAGTCAATTAATTAGCATGTTCCCTCCTCATTGGCTATGGGCACTGCCATCTTTGAGGGTGGGGCAGTCAATTAGCATATTTCCTCCTTATTGGTTGTGGGCACTGTCATTTTTGTGATAGCGTGAGGATCAGTTAGCATATTCCCTCTTTATTAGATAGGACAAGAGGCCTGGTACATGAAATTCGTGCACAGGGGGGGCTGTCCCTCAGCCCAGCCTGCACCCTCTCCAATCTGGGACCCCTTCAGGGATATCCGACCACCTGGTGGGATCGGGCCTAACTGGGCAGTTGGACATCCCTCTCACAATCCAGGACTGCTGGCTCCCAACTGCTCACCTGCCTGCCTCCCTGATTGCCCCTAACTGCTTCTGCCTGCCAGCCTGATCACCCCCTAACCACTCGCCTGCCAGCCTGATCGATGCCTAACTGCTCTCCGGACAGCCAGATTGCTCCTAACTGCCTTCCCCTGCTGGCCTGGTCACCCCTAACTGCCCTCCCTTGCCAGCCTGGTCTCCCCTAACTGCCCTCCCCTGCAGGCCAGGTTTCCCCCAGCTGCCCTCCCCTGCTGGCCTGGTCACCCCTAACTGACCTCCCCTGCTGGCCTGGTCACCCCTAACTGCCCTCCCTTGCCAGCCTGGTCCCCCCCAACTGCTCTCCCTTGCAGACTTGGACCCCCCAACTGCCCTCCCCTGCAGGCCTGGGTCCCCCCAATTGTCCTTCACTGCAGGCCTGGTCCCCCCCAACTTCCCTCCCCTGCAGTCCTGGTTCCCCTCAACTGCCCTCCCCTGCTGACCTGGTCTCCCCCAACTGCCCTCCCCTGCAGGCCAGGTTTCCCCCAGCTGCCCTCCCCTGCTGGCCTGGTCACCCCTAACTGACCTCCCCTACTGGCCTGGTCACCCCTAACTGCCCTCCCTTGCCAGCCTGGTCCCCCCCAACTGCCCTCCCCTGCAGGCCTGGTCCCTCCCAACTGCCCTCCCCTGCAGGCCTGGTCCCCCCCAACTGCTCTCCCTTGCAGACTTGGACCCCCCAACTGCCCTCCCCTGCAGGCCTGGGTCCCCCCAATTGTCCTTCACTGCAGGCCTGGTCCCCCCCAACTTCCCTCCCCTGCAGTCCTGGTTCCCCTCAACTGCCCTCCCCTGCTGACCTGGTCTCCCCCAACTGCCCTCCTCTGCTGGCCTGGTCACCCCTAACTGTCCTCTCTGCTTGCCTGATCATCCACAACTGCCCTCCTCTGCTGGCCTGGTCACCCCTAACTGCCCACAACTGCCCTCCCCTGCAGACCATCTTGTGGCAACCATCTTGTGTCCACATGGGGGCCGCCATCTTTGACCACATGGGGGTGGCCATATTGTGTCTTGGAGTGACAGTCAATTTGCATTTTACTCTTTTATTAGATAGGATACCTTGTGAAAATATTCCATCTAGTTAATTAACACATTTACATCGGTGACTGTTTTGAGATCACAAAGCCCAGAGTATAGCTTTAAGATCTTCTTGTCTTCTTTTTTTTTTTTTTTTAATGAGCTGGATTACTAAGAACAAGGACATTTGTTAGACCCGGTGGGGTTATTGTTAATAAAAATGTTCAAGGAATTAGAAAACTAAAAGTCTTGGGTAATAATTTTATGTTAACCTTAGGCCCATTAAAAAAACAGAGAAGGCTGAGAATAAATATATTCATAAACAAAGTAACTAAGCCTGAATTTAGGTGAATTAATATTTATTCAGAATAACTTTAATGATATTTGATGTTATTGAACTTCAAGAAATTCCATCTGTCCTTAAAACAGTCATGGACAATGATGTAGTAGTGATGGGTTGCTGGGCGTTGTGTAAAGTGTTATTGACTTTTAACACTTAGGTTTTAATTGAAATTTAAGAAGAAAAATGGGCAATCAGAGACAGGGGTAATATATGAGCTTGTAGTTATTTTACATATAGAACTTCACATCCCAAAATATCAACTAGCTATGAAATTCTGTCATCTATCTTGCTTTTGTCAAAACAAACAAACATCAACCCATCCCACCCCCTCACCGCAAGCCAGAGCAGTATGAACAATCATCATCTAGCCAATATTTTTATAAGCAATTGGATTTAACAAAGGCCAAAGTAAAAATTTGCATACATATGCAAATGAGAACTAGCCAAAAAGAATACTGTTTAAAAGTAAATTTTAAGCTTAATAGAAAGGAGAAATTTTAAAATCACTTCTACTACTATTTATGGGGTAAACTAAAAGTTATTATTCAAACATTAAATCTCACCATTAGTAAGTCACCATAACAAAAAGAGAGTCACTTGAAATGTAGGCATGGAAGTATTGGACAGCATCCAAAAAGCAACCAAGTTTGTTGCTCTGTTTAAAAGGAAGAAAAAGGTTTTTAAAAGAAACTCCCTAAATATGGCCTAGAGATTACTCGGGGGGGAAAAATAAAAAAGGATATTTTCTTCAAATATCTGGAAAACTGCAATTACAAGTCAATGTATTAGGCCTCAAAAAAAAAGTAAATAATTTGCATTTTGCCTCCCTAACAAAGCTTGTGTCATTGTACTCAGAGACTGATAGCAGAAATTCAATGAGTGTCATTAAGTTACAAAATAAGTCTTATTTCAGAGTGATTTAATTTGTCAAATTGACATAAGTGAATATTCAGGGGGAACTTAGTTGTACTAGGCAGGAACCTATTCCTGGAGCATTAACTATTTCTTACTGATGGTTCATCTCATAGTAAAGCTGCTTATCATGCAATAAATTCAAGTAATGTTCCACTTGCATGTTCCCAATTTAAGACAAAAAAAGGGGGGGGGGGTAGTGGGGTAATTTCCTGTAAGTAAATTACATCAAGCCTTAATTACTTTAAAATTTTTCACTTAGAAATATTTTTTTACTTGTAATGCTGATGGCAAGACACACATGGTGTCAGAATGAGCCAAAGAAAAATAGTCTAATTATATGGAAAAATCCCGAGTCAAGTTTATAGAAAGGTCCCTTTATTGGCCTTTGGTTGAGGATATGCTTATGTATTTCCAGAAAACTCCTCCAAGCCAGTGCGGATTCCTGCAACAATGATTCTGAGAGAGGAACTGACCATACTATCCAACCACAGATAGCAGTTGCCCCAAGCAATACGCTGACAAAACAGAGGAGAAACAGTCCGGAGATGGGGGATGTTAAAGACGCCTTGCCATGCTAGCAGTCGTCAGCTGTGCGTCGGTGCAGGTTGCCCTGGACAAAGCCAAAGAAGGTCGGACCTGCATTGTCATTGCCCACAGTTTGTCCACTATCCAGAACTGGAATATCTTTGCTGTCATGTCACAGGGGACAGTGATTGAGAAGGGAACCCATAAAAAACTGTTGGACAGTGATTAGCAAGGGACTCAAAGAACTGTTGGCCCAGAAAGGAGCTTACTGCAGACTGATTCCTTTGATGCCTGACAACAATTTTAAAAGGACATGAAAGAACTCAATTCTTTTCATTGAATTTAAAAATCTTAAAAGGACCAAATCTCTAAAATTTGTTAAAACAAAAAGGGGGATATGCTGGAAGAAAGGACCAAAAAGTGGTTAGCATGTAGATGCAAGGAGTCCATCAGAAGACTGATGGACTTTGATATTCAGCAGGACTGAAAATCTGCATATTATTACCTGCTGCTGGCTGAATATCTGAAGGCGACCCCCTAATCTGATAATCCTTTTATTGTTTTCCAAACTTTATCATTGAAATGTCTGTTTGCTTTGCTAAAGGATAAATGTGCATTCCAGTAAATAAAAAGCTGATGGGTCTGGAGATTCAGCGAGCTTCACCACTAGAGTGAAACCTCCGCCTGGCTTTCCCCCAGGCCTTCTAAATTTATATTTCTTGTCTAGTATATCCATTTATGCATGGCCCCTTCTCCAGATGATGAGTCATTGCTGCAAAAGGTTGTGGCACTGCCCTTCCCTATCTAATGGAAAACACAGATTAGCAACCAGTATTGAGAATGAGCATGGGGTACTATGGGGCCACCGAAGCCTGAGGGACTGACTCTAGGGGAGAGTTTTGCTGTCTGAAGCCAAGGTGAATCCTTTTTAGGAACAGAGCTTAGTAAGCAAAGGCAGGTGGTATGAGAGAGGAGCGATTACTTCTTTTTAAAAAAATTTATTTACTGTTTAAAGATTTACATATGTCTCCTTTTTCCCCGCTTGACACCACCCCCCTCCCACAAAGCCATTCCCACCCTGGGCAAATCCCCACCGCCCCAGCGTCTGTGTCTATTGGCTAGAGGTGCGATTACTTCTGTGTGACTGTGGCACAAGTGAAAGGGGAGGGCCAAGAAGTGCAGTTGAACAAGTAGTCCCAAATATAAAGTTTTGAATTAATAAATGGTAGTTATAACTTTTTTCCTGTCTTAAAAAATACCTAAACTCCTTAATTGCATTCAAAATGTATTCTGCTGAGGTAAAATATAATTTCATTCCTAATTCTGTTTGGCTGCCTATTTATTTAAATAACTAGTGGCCTGGTGCATGAAATTTGTGCACATTAAAAGGGGATTAATTAGAGGAAATAATTTAATATTCTATTTGCCCTTTCTCTATAATAGAAGTGTCGGAGATGAAAGAAAATTAGTAAAATGTATATGAAAACCTTTCTCCTGTCAGAGTCTGGGGTGCACCATGGGACCCAGAGTCAAGTCCCCACCCACCCACATGTGCCTCAAAATTGCGTGAGACCCAGACCCGGCTGACCCCCATTGGGCTAGATCCGGACCTGGCCAGTCCCACCCTTGTCAAGCCCTGCTGGGCAGGGGACGTAGCCTCAGGTCCCCTAACTGGTGCCAGGACCGGGGGTGTGGCCTGAGGTCCTCCAGCCCAGACCAGGGTGGGGGGCATGCCTTGAGGTCCCCCGTCAAGCCCCGCCAGGTGGGGGACACAGCCTGAGGTCTCCCGTCAAGCCCTGCCAGGCAGGGGGGTGCAGCCTCAGGTCCCCGGCCCAGCACCAGGAGTGGGGGTGTAGCCTCAGGTCCTTGTCAAGCCCCGCCAGGCCGGGGGACACAGCCTCAGGTCCCCCGGCCTGGTGCCGGGGTGGGGGGCACAGCCTGAACTCCCCTGTCAAGTCCAACCTGGGGGGGGGCATGGCCTGAGGTCCCCCAGCCTGGTGCTGGGGTAGGGGGAGCAGCCTGATGTACCCTAGCTCAGCACCAGCACCAGGATGGGAAGCGCACCTTGAGGTCCCCTGTCAAGCCCTGCCGGGTGGGGGGCACGGCCTGAGGTCCCCTATCAAGCCCTGCTGGGTGGGGGGCAGGGCCTGAGGTCCCCTGTCAAGCCCCACGGGGGTGGGGGAGGGCATAGCCTCAGGTCCCTGCTGATTTCTCATTAAGGCTCCTTATGGGAACTTGGCCTTAGCTGGGGGTACAGCCATCTTTGTGAAGGAGTGATGGTCAATTAGCATATTCCCTCTTTATTAGATAGGATTATTCTCAGAGAGAAGCAATGACAGAAACATAGATTTTGTACAAGTGTCAATGAGAGTCTGATCACAAATCATGTAGCAATCACCTGCCTTTATGGGCTGACATATAATGGGGGAGTGTGGGAAAGGCCGAACACCTGAGATAAATCAAGGTATCCTTTGCTTTGAAATCTAGGGGTGTTGAATGTCTGGACACAGTTTGGGAGGCAGGGAAGTACCTGGAAAAATCTCTCACTGTGGTTGAGTGGAGTGTTTGCTGCCTCCCTCTTTTTCTGGGGGACTCTCAGAGACTACTGTGCTGTAACTTCAGGTGTCAGAGAGGTCAGCAGCAGACTGAGTGTGGACTCTCAGGGCCAGGGTCTGGAATCAAAGGAGGTCTGTCCCCTTCCTGGGCATATCCATATGGAAGCACCATATGCACCAAGAGACAGCACTTTAAGGAGGCAGCTCACTCACAACTCAATGCCACCTGAAAATGCCCCGAGGCTTTAGACTTCCCTGCACTGACCTAGGGCATCAGTGTGTCTTCCCCACTCTGAGAGCTTTCTTTTCACCAATTAAACAAAGAATGATTTATTAACAACTGTAAGTCACCTCCAGGTCCTTTAAAGGACTTTCATTCTTCTTTGTCCTGGATATTTTATGAGAGGTAAAAATATCTATCCTCAGAGCTACACGAGATAAAAATGTTGGCCCTGAAGGGAATGAACTCTCGATTTAGCTAATGCTTCCTTTTGAAGAGTATATCTTAAACAGAAATACAGTAGTATATGACTTTAAAATCTGACAAATTCACTGTGAAATAGTCTATTTTCTCTGCTCTGATACTTTTTATGCAGAGGAAAAAGAAAACAAAAAGTAACAAGGTAAACTTAGTAAATAGAGCAGAAGAACAAAGAAGCAGAAAACAGAAGCATACTTATTCTGAGACTGCGGCCATGTCCTAAGAATAAAGTGGTTCCTTTTAGTTGGCAAGAAGGGGAAAATGCTGCATATTATTTCTCCTGCACAATAGGAAAGTAAGGAAAGTGTATCTTGGCCAAACAGGTTAAGAGACTGACTCCTGACAGATCTGGAGGAATTCTTTTCTCTTTCCATTTTTCTTTACTAACCTTTCGATTACTGCTATGGAACAACCCCTAACACTACAATAATTGCTTGTATTTATCAGTTTATCACCATAACTATAAGATGGGCACTATTATTAGCCTCATTTTACAATGAAGGACCTGAAGCTCAGAGAGGCCAAGGAACTTGCTTGGCATCATCACACAGCCAGTAAGTTGCAAAGCCTCAAGTTGAACCCTTGTCAATCTTCAAAACCTGTCTTCTGAGCTTTTGTAGGCTAATATGCAAAGTGTCCCCTTGGGAGTTTGGGAGACCTGGAGTTCAATCGTTCTCTATGACATGTGCTGACCAGCAGGAGGCTGCGTGGAATGAAGGAAGGCCCGGGCTGGCAGCCAGAAGGCCCCGATTGGCCTTGATCGTAGGTCAGGCCTAGGGACCCTACCCATTTTGTTGCACAAATTTCATGCAACAGACCTCTAGTATACAATATTTTCTTTAGTGATAATACTGAGTCATTAAGAAGTGAGAAACTACTTCTATGTGACGTATCCCCACATACCTCTTTCAATCCTAAATGACATAACAAGATTAAGCTATTTAACAAGACCTGGGGATGGAGGGACTTTCAAAGCACATTGTTTCAAGGGTGTTCCCCTTTGCTATCTCATTAGTGAGTGACAACAAAGAATCCAAGACAAACACAATCTGCCCACTCCTGTCCCCTCATTTGAGCCAACTTACTCCATAGAGTCGATGATTTTTTTTGGCTCCACAGGGCATGGATATATGACTTCATCAATGTGCTTCAGGTTACAGTTGGAAAAGGCAGTAGAGATATGTATGAAGGCTTCAAGCTTTGGCATCTGACTGGCCATGAGCAGGAGCTTCTGGGTGGCAATAACATTGAGCTGCACGGCATGTCTAGAGAGAATTAAGCAGAAAGAAACACACCTGGCCTGTATCATGCTTCTTGGTGAAAAGATGGTCAAGTATACCTATGATCCCTACTCTTCCTTAGCACTGCTCTGAAATCCCAGGCTTGTAATTAGGGAAAAAAATTCACAGACATAAATATTAATAGATGTAAAGCAGTCACAAACCCAATGTCAGATTACATCGCTATATATCTGGAAAGCAAACAGAAGCAGCTACAAAAGGTTGGATGGACAATAAGATAATCCAGTAAGGGCAGAAAAACAATCAGAGGATACAGTGGAAGAAAGGCACAGATTCAAAACCCAATATTTAAATATATATCACATTAATAATAAACAAATAGACTATTAAAAATGATAAAACTTCAAAAGGGTCATGACAAAAAATTTGAATAAATATAAAGAAATATATTGTTCCTGGATAGAAAGAACTAATATTGTTTTTCTAAATGAATCTACATATTCAAGGTGATCCCAATAAAATTTCCAACCCTTTTAAAAAACTGGCAAATTATTGTAAGTTTAATCAAGAAGTATAGCAAGTAAGAATAGTCAAGAAAATCCTATTAAAAATGATGTGTGTATACTTGCCTAATAAAATAAAAATTATAGTAATGAAAATACTATGATGTTGAAAGAGAAAGCTGAATGAAACTAAAAATGATAATTTAATATGTTACAATTTTCCTTTCAAATGTTTTAGAAGTAACCATCTCTTAGAAATAATAAAAAAGGTTACTCTATATTCACACCTACCTCACTCTTCTTTTTACAGAACTTTCCTGACTTCTCATTCCCCCTTTTAGCTAAATAAATGTTAAATAGGTCAAAATTGAAATGTGAAAATGAAACAATAAAAATACTAGAAGAAATTTCAAATAACTTCATACATAATAAAAACAAAGTTGAGGACAAATGGTAAACTGTTAAAATATTTGAAGCCTTTTAAAAAACAAAGAATTGTTAAATCTTTCAAGAAATCTTAAAATTTATAAGAAAAAAAATGCTTCAAATGAAAAATAAACAAAAACCGTGGATAGGTATTTGAACAAAAGAATAAAATATCAATCAAGGTTAAACATCTTCAACCTTTCTAATTATCAAAAAAATCAAAATCAAAACTCAAAATGTCATTTCCATGATCATATTAACAATGTTAAAAAGAATTAAAGAATTATAATAGAGTATTGTGGTGGGCGTTGAAATGGGGAATCGTGTGCAAAGTGATGGTGTAAATTGATGATACCAAATTTTGAAGAGCAATTTAGTATTATATGACAAATTATAATCTGTTCCTAATCTGGGCACATTTGATACATACCTAACAATTCCACTTCTTGGTATGTACTCGAAGGGAAGCATCCAAAGGTATATAAAAAACATTTATGTACAGAGGTGTTCATTGCAGAGTTGTTTACAATAGTAAAAAATTAGAACAATCCACCAAAGAGAACTGGTTGAATACATATATTACATATATGTACAAAGGAATATCATATAGTCATTACAAATTATATAGACAATGAAAGATAAAAAAATAAATGAGCAGTTTGCAAAAATGTTCTCAATGTGATGACTTTGTTGTAGATTTGAACATAAATCTATTTTACTATATGGATGCATAAAGAAAAACTGGTGTGGCTCAGTGGTTGAGCCTCGACCTATGAACCAGGAGATCACAGTTCGATTCCCAGTGCAGGGCACATGCCTGGGTTGCAGGTTCAATCCCCATTGGGGGGCGTGCAGGAGGCAGCCGATCAATGATTCTCTATTATCATTGATGTTTCTCTCTCTCTCTCCCCGCCTCCCCTTCCTCTCTGAAGTCAATAAAAATATATTTTAAAAAAAGAAAACAAAAAAAGAAAGGGAAAACTGGAATGAATGTTCTCCACAATGTTAGGTGGTTAGCTCTGGCATGTGAGATTTTGGAGAAGTTTTACTCCTTTGTACTTTTTCATTGGGACTACCTTTAAAAAAAAAATCAACAACAGAAACATACATCCATACAAGCCATGAGAGGGGAACAGGAAGTACCTCAGGTGGTCATTGAAGCGCACGGTGGCGGCGCAGTGGAAGATGATGTTGGTGCAGGAGAGCAGCTCCTGCATGTCCCCCTTGCTGATGGCCAGGTCGTTCTGGTTGAGGTCTGCGTAAACCGCTCTGATCTTCTCATGCACGTTGGGACAGACTTCTTTGACTTTTTCAAACAGCTGAAACATAAATAGAAATCAATATACAAAGATTACCAGCACCAGCACATGGTTCCGGTTTTCACTGACTTGTTTCATTCTAATTCTCAAAAACGGGTTTTACCCGTAGTTGTAATATCACTCAAAGAAGGCATCCCAAGAGCATTTGCTTAATTTCGTGCAATTCAAGTTTGGGATCATTCCTGCTCCTCATAATTTGATAAACATTTGAAAAAGTCAGTTCTAATAACCAGGAAAAAAGTGTGTTGGAACGTTCCTGCAGAGTGGAGGAGTGATAGTAAATTAAATGTATTCGGCCCCCTCCCCTCCTCTCCTATGAGGCATCTCAGTGTTTATACATGGTGGTGATTCCATTTTGTGCTGGAAAATATTGTTTTCAGTGCAAGATTACCAGCCTATATAAATTTTCAGGCGTTACAGAGTCTCACGACGATAAATTCAAAACAACATGTTTAACTGGCCAGATTAACAAGATATCCTAGTAACACAAACATAATTGGAAACAAATTAAGCACATTTATAATGGTTAAAACAAATACAAATTTTATATCCTCTCTTTCTAATATAAATGGCAGTTATTGCCAAGTAAGATAATTACATAACCTCATGAACCTTTTATGGAATTATAATTGATTTTTTAAAATATTCTAATTTATAAAGGGCAAAGGAAGGAGCAGTGGCAGCTTCAACTTTCATTACAATTATTCACTTGGATTGAGGTCTCTACTTTCGCCTCCACGCAGAAGTTCTTAAATTAAATTGGTGTTTTCCATTTTGTCAGGAAATATGATTTTAATAAAATGATCTTGGTCCCAACCTTTTTGGTAAAATGTAATTTTACTGTAATATTGGTATGGTACGTTAACAGCGGAGGGAAAGAAATGTAAGGCTGAATGTTTAGAAAAGTTAAGGGCAGAGAAAATTCATCTGTGGTTTTAATCATAATACAGTAGCAGAGACAGTCCTCTTCTACTCTTTAACCACCAAAGAATGTTTTCATCTATTCCTTGATCCTTAGTAGCAGGTTTCTTCTCTCCGTTAGAGATCCATCCCAGGCTTTTCTTGGGGTAATAAGTAGTTGATCTCAGGTAGTCAGAGGAATCATGCCTCATTTGTGTCAGGCAAGACCATATTCAGAGGCCATGCTGGGAATTTTATGAAGGTGATCAGAGAAGGAAATTAAATCCACATATTGCTTGGCAAGTTCATATACTCTATCTCTAAGCTACTATTTTTCTGCAAAGGGTCAGCCTTTTCCATGGGGTGTTATTTCAATTCTAAAAATAAATTTGTGGAAGGCACTTTTTTTTAATCTGCTTGATAGATTTTATTCACAAAAAAATTTATTTAAGGTTCTGTGGAATCTTTGACTTTGGCCTGTGATGATTTTTGGCTGCTTGACAGTAAGAAAGGGAAGATGATTTCAGTGTCCACCCTTCTAGCAATGGGGTTCCTCATGTCTGATGTAAGCTGCTATACACAGATTTTCTATTTCCTTTGTTTTTTTGTGACTCTAAGAGGCAGAGGATACTTCACACCATATTGTACTTTCAGACAACCAACGCAATGTTGAACAGCACCCAAATATTAATTTACAGCATTACTGTTATAGGAGATAATTATTATTTCAGGAAATAATGTCTCAATCTATATTCTATATATTGACTTATGATTTCAAATGAGAGGACATATTTGAATGAAATAGTCCACTTAAAAAAGTCTGAGTTTTCTGATCCAAATAATAAATGATTATGGTGAGTCAAAATAAATCAGTGAATTAGCTGCATTATATGACATGCCTTGTCTGAATTACCATATTGCTATAATTTCTAATAAAACAACACTCTATAAATACTGCTACATCCTACAGAGAATGCAGGATGTTATAGCCAACTGCCATCCATCAGGTCAGTACTTTTCAAGGTGTTATCCCCCAATCAAACTGCATGAAATTTGTTTAAGGGGGTGGGGGGCTCCCTCAGCCCAGCCTGCACTCTCTCCAATCAGGGACCACTTGGGGGATGTCCAACTGCTAGTTTAGGCCCAATCCCTGTCTGACTGCTGGGGCTCTGCAATGGGTCCACCAGCCTGGCTGGGGCTCTGCAATGGGCCCTCCCAGCTTTGGCGGCTTGCCTTGGCTCTTGCAGCCACGGCTTTGTCTGGAAGGATGTCCAGAGGGTCATCCGTAATACGTCTGGTCTAATTAGCATATCACCCTTTTATTAGTATAGATGGAATATCCTATATAATAAAAGGCTAATATGCAAATTGTCTCCTTGACTAAGACTTCGACCAGGAGTTCAACCAGGGGGCGGGGCCATCTGGCCAACCTTCCGCATCCCCTCTCCCCAGCCAGCCCAGCCCAATCGGCCCCGATAGAGGCGGGCCAACTGGACCTCACCTGTGTACAAATTCGTGCACCAGGCTTCTAGTGTATATAAAATGGAATGTTATTTTGGCATAAAAAATAATGAAATGTTGCCATTTGTGACAACATGGGTGGACCTCAAAGACATTATGCTGGTAAAATAAGTCAGAGAAAAGCAAATACCAAATACCGTATGATCACTCCAATATGTGTAATCTTAAAAAACAAAGCAAAATAAAAAACAATGAGCTCATAATACAAAGAACAGATTGGTGATTGTTGCCAGAGGCAGGGGCTGGAGGTTGGGAGAAATGGAAGTGGGGGTATATATTTATTTAAAATCAATGAATCAAACTACGAACCCTATGTGGTAGGTATTATTATTTTCATTTTAAAGTTTAAATAGCCCAGCCATACAGAACGTAGATTCTTGCACAAGCTCTCATTACTCAATTTATCCTGAGGTGTTTGCATCCCCAAACCTATGCTTTTAACCTCAGCATGCACTCACATACACAGTATATTCTTGGGCCCATTAAATAAGAAATTACTGAGGCATAATCAGGACTTTGCATTTTACATGAAGTTCTTTAGTTGATTTTTACTGAACCCAAGATGAGAACTTCTTTAGTTGGAAGGATAACACAGATAATTATTGATGAACAAATGTCATTTCCCTTTATAACTGCCCAGGGCAGTTACAGGATATCAGTGGTTTTTAAGCAGTAGGCATAAGAATAATCTGCGGACTGGTTAACAATGATTCCCATACTCCACCCTCAGAGATCTGGGCGTGGTAGGTTTGGTATGTCACCCAGGAAGTTACATTTCTTAACAAGCTCCACCGTTAGGTCTGGCATACATGGAGAAACACGGACTCTGAACATTCATGTCCATTTGTAAAGCCAGGGCTTAAATTTCTCCCCCACCCTGGTTTGTAAACTCCTTGATTCTTGTCCATCTATGCTTGGCAGCTCCCAGTTCATTGAAAGGATTCAAATTTTGTTTGTTAAATTAAAATTAATTGCCATGAGAACACTAATAGAATCATGGATGGGAGCTTGATTCCTGAAATTGCTTGGCTCCCAGCTCTTTCATAGCGGAAGGATGAAAGGTAGCAGATCACTACTCCTAAATGAAGACCCCCTGGGCCCTCTGTACTAACTGCCAATGCCAGCTAGAAAGTCTCAGAGCAGAGTAGACCTTTTTCCTTTGTAATAATGACAAGCCCAAAGGACAGATGAAATGATGCACATGGATCCTCAATAGATATCAGCTCTTCTGAACATTTCTTTTGCTAATGAAAGGATTTTAGAGACAGGAGAGGCAGTTAGGGAAAAGGCAGTTTTAGGGTAAGGGCCCATAGAGAGGAATGCATTGCTGATGGGCAGAGATGGCTCCAACCCGCCAGATTGTTTACAAGAATGTTACAAGATAAGGGGAAAAAGGAGGAGTGGGGCACTGGGTGAGCTTCGAAACTTGGAAACTGATACCATGCAGGGAAAAGGGGGAAAGAGGCCAATTAGGAAAACATGGGGACATAAAAATAAAGAAGGGTCCAATTAGAAAGTAGGAAGAACAGATAAAGAAGCTTCGAGCATTTATAAACCTGTAGACAGAGACTCACTGGACTTTGAATCTCTGTTTTTTTCCCATCTTAGAGAGAGAGCAGGGTTCTTCCTTTTGGGGACCCCTCCCCAGGGGGTAATTTGTATACCCTTGCAATAAATTTCCACACTTTTGCTCAAAATCTTTTAGTCTGCAAATTTATTCTTCAAACTTCGTAGGACAAGAACCTACGAGAATGAGTCCCAGCTTGCCATTCGGGGTATCACTAATGTGAGACATGGTTGAAATGTAAGAAAAAGCAGATGGAATAAAAATGAGTGAAAAATATAATTTCAAAAATTTCACTGAAGCGTGATCTTACTCCTTCTCATATATTCTTTACTTAATGGCATGAAACTGAGATGGTAAAGAAGGAACAACCACTCGCCATTTAGGAAAACGCAAGCCGAGGGACTGCTGCTTCTCCACTTAGGAAACCGTGTGGCAGGAGCAGGCACATCTCTGTGGTCTCTGAAAGATAGCAGCTGGGATGTGAGCCAAGCATTTCAAACTGATAACAAAGCTATAGTTTTTTTTCTTGGAAAGTTTAGGAGTGTTCCCTTGATTGGACATTACACAGCAAGTATTTCTTTCTCCTAATTTGTTTTTAAACATAAGCGGCCATCTTATTTATGGCAATAGTAACTTATCACCCAGAGGCAAGAGAGAAACTTTGCAAATCTTAAATAAGAAAATTCAGCAGAATGAGAAAGCCAGAAAGAGAAATTATTTTGGAACCAATAAACTCCTTAGGTACAACTTGACTTCTGTAGCCAGACACTAAGACTGCATTTTTATTAGAAGCAGGACTTGGGCAAGGGATGGGGGCAGGACATTTTTTATATTGTGCTTTTGAGGCAATGTCGAAGTCCTGAACTTGAACCCCTACCATCCACATGACCTCACATTGGAGGTACGCACAAAGAGGTTCGGTCACTGTTTCCTGGGCATCATTGAGGTAATCAAATATTTTATGATTGTGAGAGTCTTTACTAGTAATCCTTATTCAGATTACTGAGTCCCTCTCTTCAAATATTACTAACTATATTATTTAGTCCCAATAACCCACTAAAATCTGCTTAATATTTAAAAAAAAAAGTTAAGTTCACTTTAACTAAAGGGCAATCTTTGTGAAATATCTGATATTCTAAAGCAAAAGAGAATCTATAACATTTGTCAGAGAAATTTTAGAGTGTGGAGGAAAAGCAAACCAATGGGTCATGCCAGTTAGCTCTCAAACAACAAAGACTTGTTAAGAAAGAATATAATGTAAGTTGAGAACAATTAAACACAAATAAGTACATGTAGATTAAGGAAAATAAAACCATCAAACCATGTAAAGATTCAAAAAATTTAAAAATGTTGGGATTTGGCTAGCTCATCAATGAACTCTCATAAGATATAAAAAACTGATCTAGAAGTTTTTAGTGCTTAGCAAGGACCATTTCTTCAGGACCATAATGCAGTGTTGTGTGGTAGTGTGGTTATCAAACTTTGGCACATAGCAGGCTTGCCTGGGAAGTTGTTTACAAAACCAAAAATCAAAAGCCCAGATGTCCTCACTGTGGAGAGCCTGACTCCACTGTTCTGAGTGGAAGCTTGTGCACCTGTGCTTTGTGCAAGTCTCTAACGAGTCTGATACACAGGGAAGGGGAGAGCCATCGATGATGTATCAGAAAGATCAGTCAGGCCCTTCGAGTCAGGAAGGCCAGGGTTTGCATACTAGTTCTATCATATTAGCTGTGTGACTGGGGCAACTGACTCATCTCTTGGGTGAGTGCCTTCTGGTGCCCATCCTATCTAATAAAAGAGCAATATGCAAATTGACTGTACCTCCGCTACACCCAAAAGCCACGCTCACCAGCCAATCAGGGGCAATTATGCAAATTAACCCAACCAAGATGGCCATGGAGCAAGCAGGAGGCTTGGGTTTCCCTGGTGATGGAGGAAGCCAAGCTTCCTGCACACCCTGGCCAGCCCAGGCCTCTGCTGAAGGCTACAAAGTTTCAATTATAGAAGATAAATAAATCCCAACAAAGATGGTTGCGGCCACTGAGGGAACAGGAGGCTTGGGTTTCCCCAGTGATGGAGGAAGCCAAGCTTCCTGCACAGCCTGGCCCAGCCCAGGCTTCCGCTGAAGACTACAAAGTTTCAATTGTAGAAGATAAATAAATTCCAGATACCAGGGCCTCTGCTTGAGTCCCCAGGGAGTGTGGCTGGACTGCAAACCACCACAGGCCCCTTGCCCAGGCCGCCCCATGCCCCAAGGGAACCTCCACCCTGATCCAAGACACCCTTCAGGGCAAACCAGCTGACCGTCTTATTTATGGCAATGGTAACTTATCACCCATGCACCAGGTCTCTATCCTATCTAATAAAAGAATAATATGCAAATTGATCATCACTCCAACACACAAGATGGCTGCCCCCATGTGGACACAAGATGGCCACCACAAGATGGCCAACAGGGGAGGGCAGTTGGGAGGGACCAGGCCTGCAAGGGAGGGCAGTTGGGGGTGATCAAGCCTGCAGGGGAGGGCAGTTGGGAGGGACCAGGCCTGCAAGGGAGGGCAGTTGGGGGCAATCAAACCTGCAGGGGAGGGCAGTTAGGGGTGACCAGGCCTGCAGGGGAGGGCAGTTAGGCATCAATCAGGCTGGCAGGGGAGTGGTTAGGAGGTGATCAGGCGGGCAGGCAGAAGTGGTTAGGGGCAATCAGGAAGGCAGGCAGGCGAGCAGTTGGGAGCCAGCAGTCCTGGATTGTGAGAGGGATGTCCGACTGCCCATTTAGGCCCAATCCTACACACCTCCCGTGCACAAATTTCATGCACCGGGCCTCTAGTCCTATATAATAAAAGCCTAATATGCAAATCGACTGAATGGTGGAATGACCAGTGGAACTGGTTGCTATGACGCTCACTGACCACCAGGGGGAGATGCTCAACACAGGAGCTGCCTCCAGCCCACAGGCCCCAGGCCAGCCAAGGCAGGTGCTGGGAGGGCCCCCCGCAATTGCCCCACTGGTTGCCCTGCAGAAGATGACTTATGGCAGCGGCGGGTGTTGGGGCTGGCCAGTGAGCAGGCTGGCGCTAGCCCCCCCCCCCCCCCCATCACCCTGCTGGTCACCTCCCACAGAGAGAGGCGACCAGCGGTGGTGGCAAGGCGATCGGGGTGGAGAGGAGGGGCCGGCTGGTGAGTGGGTGATGCCATCCCTCAATCACCCCGCCCATCACCTCCAAGGTGGGTGCCAGCAGGGGCCCCCCAATCACCCCACCAGTCACCCCACAGATCGACCCTGATTGCTGGCCAGGCCTAGGGACCCTACCAGTGCAGGAATTTCATGCACCAGGCCTCTAGTTTATCTACAATGCTAATCACTGGACTATCTCATTAGATGACCTGGAGAACTAATGATTCAGCAGACACTCTGCTATTGTTAAAAACAATTTTGCATTCAACAAGATTTTGATTTAGTTTACATAAGTGCTGGAGGCAATGTTCAGTCTTGGGAATGCCTTGTTCTCACACCCAAGGCCAGTTTCACAGAGTTCTTCTGGAGAATTAAGTACCTGGTTAGAAGCAGCAATGTCCTAGGGGAGGCAATGCATTGCAGCGGGAAAAGCATGGGCATTTTAGAGATGAAAGAACTGAACTGAATTTCTGCTTTCTTGCCCAGTGGGTGTGGCTCAGTGGTTGAGCATCGAACCAGGAGGTCAGGGTTCGATTCCCGGTCAGGGCACATGTCCAGCTTGCAGGCTCAACTGGGGTGTGAAGGAGGCAGCCGATTGATGTTTCTGTCTCTCTCTTCCTCTCCCTTCCTCTCTCTGAAATCAATAAAAACATATTAAAGGAAAAAAAAGAGAAATTCTGCTTTGTCAGTCCTTAGATAGATGGCAACATTTTTGGATTAATTTCTCATCTGTAGAGGTTGCAATAAGGCACACCACAGTTTTGTGAAGATTAAATAGGGTAATGAAAATCAGATGTCTAGAGGAGTGCCTGCCACTTAATAGTTTCCTAATAATAGAAAAACTCCCTTTCTGCTTCCACAAAAGTCCATTTTCCAAAGCTGTTAACCTGACAGCTACGCATGTATGTGTGAGTGTTTGTGTGTGTGTTGGGCCATCTCAAGGTTTCTGGTTAGACCATGTGATCCAGATACCTCTGAAAACTGAATGTGTTCCAGAGTCATGCTGAATCTTGTGGCTTAGTGACTGTTTGTGTGAAACTAGTACAGGCATTTTGAAGCTTTAAAAAAAAAAAGGCTTTGCATGATTGGAAACAATTTAAAAAGAAGGAAGGAAGTTGGATACCTGAAATCATGTCAGTGATTGAGTTAACTAGTGAATGGTATTGTAAAAGAAAATAAGGAATCAAGAAAAGAAATTGCTTCTGTTCCTCTGACCTTTAATATTTCCCCAGGACTAAATCAATTTCTTTAATTTTTTTCTTTTTCTCTTGAAAGAAAGGAAATGGCCCATAGGGGAGAGGCTTAACATGCTTCAACTAACCTCAGCTGAGTAACTGTCAAACTGAAAACCAGTTACAGGCTTTTAAAAGTGTGTGTTTGTTAGTCATGGGAAATTTAAATGCCTGGCAAGATTATATTCCCTCTAGTTGTCCCAAGTTTATAGAGGTTTCTTGATTTTTGTGGGATAATTAGTTTCTTAGGAAAAAATATAGTAATGGAACAAAACTGGCTTTGGGGATTTATAATATAAACTTGTTTCCAGTTGCCTTTACCTTATATAGAGATATAACAGAAATATTAAAGTCAATTAGAAATTCATTTTTGGAAGAAGCAGCTTTTACAAAACAGAAAAATGTTTCTTTTTGTTTTGTTTTGTTTCCTTATCAAAGGGTCTTTAAAAATTAACAAGGAACTTTACAAAAAATGAAATTAACATTTCAGTTGGGTGTTTCTTAATACTCAACAAAGGTCAGATTGTTGGCCTTTTCTTTGCAGATGTTATTTGGTTCAGTGTTAATGTTTTTGGTTCGAAGTTGTTGGTTTTTTTAATTATTAATTCAAAGTTAATTTCTTTAAAAAATATATATTTTATTGATTTTTTTTACAAAGAGGAAGGGAGAAGGCTAGAGAGTTAGAAACATCGACTAGCTGCCTCCTGCACACTCCCTACTTGGGATGTGCCTGCAACCAAGGTACATGCCCTTGACCAGAGTCGAACCTGGGACTTTTCAGTCTGCAGGCTGACACTCTATCCACTGAGCCAAACTGGTTAGGGCCAAAGTTAATTTCTTTAAATGCATTATTTTTTCTCTTAAGGATTAATTTACATAATGTCTTTTAGAAAATGACCAAACAGTGATAGTCTTGCAAAAGGACTCAATTAACTGTTTAATTAAATTTTACCATCTTCTATTGTCTGAAACACAATCAATTAGTCTGTGAACTGAGGGCCCAGTGTGTGACCCTGCATGATTCATTACGGAAAGCTCCCCAGAATATTTCAAAGTTGATTTATTTAGGGGCCAACCGAGGGCTTATTGAATAATTCACGTTTTCCAGAGAAGTTGACTTGAATTATACAGTACAACCTGCCAAGCTTTGTTTATAAATCCGATTTCTGGTTACATCAGGCAGGATAGGCCCTTCCTGGAAATCTTGACTTGTGCCTGGTCTTCTCCGATGCTGCATTCCAAACCCAGCATAACCTCTCCATGACCCTTCCCTTGTCTGATTACTCTAACTTGCTAGGAAAAGACCCACCCATTGTTGGTACCATATTTTTCTGTATATAAGGCACCCCTATGTATAAGACCACCCCCCGCTTTCCCAACCCAAAATTAAGAAATCAATATTTTAAACATTTTGCTGGTTTTCCTCTTAAGGCCTTCTTTTTTGGCATCTTAAGGAGTTGTTCTTCCTGTTTTCTCCACTGTGTGATCATACATTCAGTGGGAGGAGGTCCAAATGGTCTCTATGCAGCTCTATTTTCATGCTCTTTTGCATAGCTGATGACATTCAGTTTGAATTTTGCAGAGTAAGATAATTGCTTACCGGTACTTATCTTTTTATTTTTTTTAAATCTTTTTGGTCTCAGAACACTCCAGTCCCTGTTGCATCTCTGCACTCTCCACCTCCACCTCCACCTCCAATTAAGGCATCAGCTGACGTCAGTAACAATAAGGCTCATAATTGGAGGAAGCCTGTTTGACAAGGTATGGGCAGCTACACACCTGCTTGGCTCCCTCCTTGGCTGACTTCCAGTGTATAAGATGCCCCTCAATTTTCAGTCTAATGATTTTAGAAAAAAATAGTGTATTATACACAGAAAAATACGGTATTCTATCAATGAAACTTTGTTTAGATGCTGGCCTCGCAATCACTCTTAATTAACTACCTCAGTCTTAATGTAATTTCAACTATTTGGGGTTTATTTTTCAGGTATGGATTTTGTCTTGGTGTTTTCTTACAAAGTTAGTCAGAGTAGATTACGGGCAGTTTAAGATCCTAAGTATACATACATGGAACGTGGTTTTTGTGGAAAAACAAAACAAAACAACCCACATCTTTATGGCACTAATGAACCTCAAAATACTCCCAATATTTCTTGGAATTTCACAACTTTAGGATGTATTTCCAACTACTTATATGTTATAGCAGGGGACATCATGTTTTGTTAAGCAAAGCCATATTCAAGATAGCAAAATAGAGAAAATATCAATTTCTATATCTGAAACTGGTTTGATTAAGATGGAAAGCTGATTAGTTCATAATGAAAGGAGCACATTTTTCGTAAGTAAGAGACTAAGCAGCTGGCTTAGGAAACCTCGGCACCCACAAGTTGAAAAGCATGGGGTGTGGTGAGCATGTTCACATTGCAACACATGAAACCTGCCTGATTTTTCTTAGAAGCTTCCCAGATGTGAAAGAAACAAAAATATATATTTCAAAGACAATGTTGAATACTTGGAATTCGAGGGGGGTGGGAAGAGGGAGAAGGGTAAAGGAGATATAAATGGTGATGGAAGGAGACTTGACTTGGCGCGGTGAACACACAATACAATATACAGATTATATGTTATAGAATTGTACACCTGAGACGTATGTAATTTTATTAACCAGTGCCATCCCAATAAATTCAATAAAATTAAATTAAACTTTAAAAAAATACACATTCCCTTAGAATCCCCTAAATCTCCCGACGGGCAACCACTGGGCTGGACAATATCGCAGTAGGCGGCTACCTGGCTGGGTTATGTTGCATCAGGCAGCTATCCAGCTGGGCACGATTGCAATAGGCAGCTACTATTGCCAGAGGCAGCTTCCCAGCTGGGCACTATCTCAAGAAGCAGTTGCTATCGGAGAAGAAGTCACTATTTCCAGAGGCACCTGCTATCCTGAGAGGGAGCGGCTGTCACTATGGCAACAGGCACCTACCACAGGGCTGGGCACTATCTGGCATCGGCACTATAGCAAACGGAGGCACTTTCGCCAGAGGCAACCACCCTGTCAAGAACTATCAGAAGAGGCAGCTACAGGGACGAGACTATGTTGCAACAAGCATCTGCATGGCCATTTCTGTGATATGTAATAATAATAAGGGGAAAAATACAATATGGTCTTGATTGGAGAAAAACAAAGAACCCTTCCTTGGATTGTTGTTGTGAGGACAAAAAAGCATCTGTCTTTTAGCCGACACTCAGTAAGTAGTCATAATTATCATATTATTGATGCTAGTTTTGCAGGACTTGACTTTTGCGCACTTCTTTGAAAACTGGAGGATTCCGTGCTTATCACATTTCTGGAACTGCCAGAGAGCTGCAGGTTATTCCTTAGCACCTGACCCTCCCATGCCAGATTCCTTTCCTCTCACCAGCCCCTAAGGCCCTAACATGCCCCACCTCACACTGAACCACCAGTGATCTAACCTGTGACTAGTAGAACTTATCTGGGTCCTTCCTCAAACCAAACCCTCCGCATTAAGTAATTGTAAGCTTTCACGCCGCCCTTATTTTCC
The DNA here is from genome assembly GCA_026230045.1 of Corynorhinus townsendii. Lineage (NCBI taxonomy): Eukaryota > Metazoa > Chordata > Mammalia > Chiroptera > Vespertilionidae > Corynorhinus > Corynorhinus townsendii. Next base: position 181,970,366 of record JAPDVU010000003.1, read on the forward strand.
TTTCTATCGCTCCAAGCTTTCTGGATCTCTGAGGGATCAGTGACATGTCAAAAGGAAGAATAAAAATAAACTGGAAACTATTATGTTAATAATCTTCATCCTTACTAAAAAACTTGGTTTTCACAACTTAACAAACCCTGGTGCTTTCTCCAGACTGAAGACTGCTTTCAGTTTTGTTTGTAGTTTTTAACATAATCACAGTGTTCCAAAGTACAACTTCTCAAGGTCTTACAGTTCAAGAACTCATCAGGGAAGGTTTTCAAGATGCCCAGCTTCTTTTCAAACCACTAGTTTAGAGAATATCTCATAAGTGACAAAATCAAAATATCACCCCCAGACCAAAAATATAAACACTACCCAGCCGAATCCCTTTTCCACTAAGGTAGGTACCGAGGAGGCCAGGATGCCTAGTAGAAAGACTATGAACTTCTGAATCATAGATGAGTCTAATGAAACCCACAGTCACAACTAGCCCCGCTTGTTGTGAATCCTTTGCAAAATTGCCAGTCTGCCCTGCAATGATTTCATCATAAATAGGTAACAGCTGCTTTGAAGAAGTCCTCTAATTCCTAGAAATAAAACCCTGAAATGCCTGCACATGACAAATATTTTACATGCTGGAGGGAAGCTCCCTTGTCAATCCATGCAGTTCTCTCCTGACTCATATTAATCCTTTCTTCTGGGCTCAGAAGAGACAGTTCTCCTTTTTCATTAATTCTCCCCATAGTGTTTGTCACAAAGGTGACTCCTTGAAGCGAATATAACATTTTGACTCCAGAATGAACCCTGAGACTTGACTCCCCCTGGCTTATGGAATGTACAAGAGAGCTCTGGGCTAATTACAACTTCCCATTAGTTCTGCCTCCAGAGCAAGCTGCCCTCAATGTTATCCATGTCTTCCTTAACAGGCCCTGCATCCAGAGCCTCGCAGCGCCTGGTCCCTTTACTCCCCCAAACATTCCTTTCCCACATGGAGGCTCCCTGATCACTTGCCCGGGACAGAGCCAAAGCACGCTCTTCTCTCTTATGGGAAAGCACGACTGATTCCCAGGAGCAGTTGGTTGCTATCTTGTTGGTATCCCCTCCTCCCTCTGCCCCTATATCCTGACTTTCACCTGCCATTTGAGGCCATATAGGACACTGTAGGGAGTCGCCTTGTAGAGAGTCGCCTTGCCCTAAGTCTCTCCCCATGAGTCATACCTTACTATTTAAGATCTGGACGACCCTCTGCTGCAGTGTCTGGCCGGCCTTGGGCCTCACGAGGATATAAATGACTTTCAGGTCCGGGCTGGTGCGAAATAGCTTTTCCATCAAGACTTTCCCCAGGAAGCCTGTGGCCCCAGTGATGAGAATGGACTTGCCACCGTAGAAAGCTGCAATCATGGACATGATTCTTCCCTTTGTCTCTTGTGGCTCCAGAAAGAGGTTCCTGAAAAGGAAGAGAAATAACAAAAGATGACATCCTTGGAAATTATAAAATGCAGTCATTTAAACTGTTTTTGGTGCTCTCAGAATTTTGAATGCAGGGAAAGGTTAGAGTGATAGCATCATGGCTTATTGACAACATGATTCGTGGCAATCAATATTTATTCAGCTCACTGTATATGCCAGACTTTATGCTGGGAACTGTGGGCAAGAAATGAGTGAAACATGGCTCCTGCTCTCAAGGAATTGCTCAAAGTCGAATGCAGGGGACAGACACGTAGAGACACGTTGTACAGTATATAACATGGTAAGAGCTGAAACAAAGGGGGCACAGTGGAGGGGTGCACAGTGGAAATTTCAGGAAGGCGATACCTGAGGTGAAACTTGAAGACAGAGAAGGGCTGTGGTAAGTGTGTTCCAAGCCAAATAAAGAAAGAGAAAGAACAAAGGTCCAAGGTGTGGTGCAGCATGCTGTATGGGGGAAATAAAAGGAGTTCAGGATTGCAAGAATGTAAATAGTAAGGCGAGGAGTGGCTCTATAACCTGTTAACTCAAAACTCAGAACAGCTATAAAACTTTTAAAATTAGGGTGTAATTATTATTTCATTGCAGTTTTTTTTTTTAATCCTCACCCAAGGATATGTTTTTCATTGATTCTAGAAGGAGAGAGAGAGAGAGAGAGAAACATTGCTGTGAGAGAGAAGCATCGGTCGGCTGCCTCTTGGACACGCCCAGCTGGGGATCGACCCTGCAACCTGGGTATGTACCCTGACCAGAAATCGAACTCTTGACCCTTTGGTGCACGGGGTGATGCTCTAACCACTGAGAAACACCAGCCAGGGACCATTGCAGTTTTATTTAGAGACATTACTGGAGCAAATAACTTCTGGTTTCACTTGAGCTGACTGGCCCTGTCCTACCCAATCATTTCTGCATTGACATGTTCTCTTCCTTGAGCTGAAAATGGGTCGAGTGCCATCCTTTCCTTCATATGCTGCTCACAGGATTGAAACATTGCAAACGAGAAAGGGCGGAGAAGGTTGCGCAGGGAGGCCACAGATAGAGGCTGGTTAAGCCCTGTTTCCACAGCCTGGGGAGCGGGTGGTGGGAGCCAGCTGCAGCACTTGGATGCTGGGACTCCTGACAAACAGTCCCCATGCGGTAGAAATGCAGCAGGAAGTGTTTGTCTTTAAGCCCCAGGTAGTAAAAGACTGTTGATTGGAAGCAGCCTCTGAGCTTTGAGTGAAGGCGGTGCTGGCTCTAGAGGAGCAGACTTCCTTTCTGTCCACTGACTTTTCAGGCTACAGCAAATCCTCAGCTGTCTGCTTGGACCGGGTTGGTGTGGATCTTGCACAACATAGCTCCAGGGACTGGCCTTGGCCTCGGGGTTATAAAGGAGAATATGCAACAAGTCCAAGAGTCCACACCCAGCCTCTTCAGCTTCAGTCAAGGTCACTCGGCCAGTAACTACTCAGGAACAATGACCTTTCGTAGTTATAATGTACATGCTATAATTTATAGTCATGATTTATACTTTGAGGATCTTGCGGCTATGTTCTTGAGCAGAACTCTTTGCCTTTAGAAGATTCATTTATTCCTGAAATTATGCAACAAATACTTTTGGGTACCTGCCACTCCAGCAGAGGAGGCCCGGGATACAAAGATAAGCACATAAATAAACAAGACTGTTACAAATGTAGATAAAACTGGGATGGATGACAGAAATCACACCCAATCATCAATACTATTTGCTTTAGGAAATCTGGATTTCAGATCACATTTGCTACACTTATTGAGCTGGTATTTAAACCCCTTTTATTGAGGGTTGATGTGAGACATATTATTTTGAGAGACACATTTGGACCTTGTGCAAAACATCAATTAATGATTTTTATCATATTATATAACATTATTCAGATTATAAGCTATCCAACCATTTTCTCAAGAATTGGGCACTTTGGAAAAATACAGACTATTCTTGCCTTGCCTGCCTTGAAGCTCAGAAAAGTGGTGTCACGAGTTTAGATAACATCCTACGTTAGGACACAGGTTCTAAGACTGCCTGAAATCAAATCCCAGTCTATCACTTATTAGCTGTGTGGCCTCAGGCAAGTTATTAATCTCTATGCTGCAATAAACTGGGGACATCAAAAGTATCCACTTACTAGTGCTGTGGTAAGAATTCCATGAATGAACACATGTAAAACTCTTAAAAATATGTTATACAGAGTATATTAAATATATACTATTATTAAGTATTAGCTATTAATATAATCACTAGTCCCACATTTTTCCTCTTAATGGTTCTTGCTTTTTCCTTTTGACATTTACTTTAAATGTTCTGTCTGAAGCATTTTCTATACCTTCTTTCGGAAATAGGAGACAATTTATAACTCAATCAATCGTCAAGCCAAATACAGTGTTATCACCAAACACAACTCCACTAGATGATGAATCTTGTCAATTCTTTTCTATATGAAAATGTGTACTCCTCCACTCTAATATTTGGCACAAGTGAGCATGGCTTGTGGTAGAGAAATTAAGGAAGGGAAACTGGGTTTGGATAGGGGACTTCCCAACCTTCTTTGTTCTGATAATATCATTGTTTTGTAATCTCATATGCTTTAGTGGAGTCACATTTTCTAGAAATGCAAAAATACTGTTAAGACATTTTGGTTCCAGACACAGTTTTGCAACATGTGATGAAGAATTTTAGAGAGCAGGAAACATACCTCTCCCAAGCTTATTTCTTGTGGGACACAGGAAGGCTTGATATGTCCTCAAAGAATGGAATATGCCTGCTCTGTCCACAGCCCAGATACTTCTCAAACACAACAGAAACCATAGCAGGGTGCACTGATTGCCCTGAGAGGAAAACAAAACATACACCAGTGTCTCCCGGCACTGATCGCCCTGTCATCAAGACCTGGTGACCACGGTGACCATGACTGCAATCAAGGCAACCGATTCTGAAAAATGTCAAAGAAAATGTCCATCCTCAGATCAAAGCTGCTTCAGAGATGTTTCTTCTGTTTCTTGCTTCTGCTCTCAGACTAAGGCTTGGTTGCTGCCCCCAGAAACTCCTTTATAAAAATTGACTCCCTCAAACCCGTTCCATATGGCATAGCTTTGCAAGGTCCAGGAATTGTTAACTCCTAATGCAATGAACCTAAAGCAGTCATATTTTTGGGCAAAAAAAAAAAAATTAAATTTAAAGTTATCAAGACTGCATTATAAAATTTACAAAAACTTCCATTAATCAAAAAAAAAGGGGGGGGGATAGTAGGGTAATATCATGTAAGGAAAAATATCCTATAAGTAAATTACATCTAGAAAACTTTTACTTTACAAAATTAATTTTCATTTGTAATGCTAACAGTAAGACACCCATGAAAAACACACATGGTGTCTAAATAAGACAAAGGAAAATCATTTGGGCAAAAATAAAAAGGATCCCAAATCAATTATATAGAAAAGATTCCTTTATTAACTTTTGGTCGAGAATATGTTTGTATATATTTCAGAAAACAACTCCAAGACCATGTGGATTTCTGCAACAGAGAGGAATTGACAGGTCTGCTCCAACCATGAAGACAAGAGGAAATTCAACAGTCCAGAGATGGAAGACACTGACAACGCCTTGCCATACGAGCAGTCAGCAGCTGTGTGTCACTGCAGGTTGCCTAGGACCAAACCAGAGAGGGTCGGACCTGCATTGCCACCATGTGCCCACCATCCAGATATCATTGCTGACATGTACACATAAGGAACTGTTAGACATTGAAACGGGGACTCAGAACTGTTGGACATTGAAATTAGGACTCAAACATTTTTTTTGTTATTATATGTTTATTTCTAGTCTGCAGAGGCAAAATTTTTTAAAGGAAAGAAATGGGGGGAAAATAGATACAGAGGCAAAGAAGCATTGAACAGATTGTCAAACTACATCGGGAAGGCAGGGGAGGTGGGGCGAGGGGGGGGCTGTAAGAGACCAACCGAAGGACTTGTACGCATGCATATAAGCACAACCAATGGATACAAGACACTGGGGGGAGTGGGGGCAGGCAGGTGAAGGCAAGTACTGGGGGGTAGGGGAGGCCAGAGGGAGGTCAATTGGGGAAAAAAAAGGAGACATATGTACTACTATGTGTAATACATCAAACAATAAAAAATAATAATAAAAAGACTTACTTTAAACATTAAAATAATTTTAGAGTCCTTTGTGGAGGATATGCAACTCTAGAAGGAGAAATATGTTTCGAACTGCTGATCAGGCCAGGGCTTGCCTTTTGTGTTTTTTTTTTTTTTTTTTTAATATTTTTTTTTTTTTATTGATTTCAGAGAGGAAGGGAGAGAGAGAAACATCAATGATGAGAGAGAATCATTGATAGGCTGTCTCCTGCATGCTCCACACTGTGGATTGAGCCCACAGCCCAGGCATGTGCCCTTGACCAGAATCGAACCCGGGACCCTTCAGTCCGCAGGCCAACGCTCTATCCACTGAGCCAAACCAGTCAGGGCAGGGCTTGCCTTTTGTATCATCTCAGATCACAGGTGCAGAGAGCACAGGACAGGTTCCTATCCTTCAAGCCCATGATATCGTTTGTGAAAAGCTCACGTCACTTTGCAAACTCCAGACTCATCTCGTACAATGCAGACTATCTGATGCTTGAATGAAAAATATAAGGAGCCATGAGAGTCATTCACTGTGTTTTTTAAATATATTTTTATTGAGAGGGAGAGAGAGAGAGAAACATCAATGATGAGAGAGAATCATTGATTGGCTGCCTCCTACAAACTGGGTATCGATCCCACACCCAGGCATGTGCCCTGACTGGGAATTGAACCGTGAACTCCTGGTTCATAGGTCGACACTCAACCACTGAACTGTGCTGGCTGGGCCAGTGTCTTTTTACTAAATGTCAACTCTGAGCCAGGCACTGTCTAGACTCTGCGATGGTAGTAAACTGGCTGTATGCTTCTTAGATTCTTCCTTTCTATTCTGGAGCATTTTCTCCTTAAGATCACCAGTTGCCCCATGATCATTAATGAAAATAGTTTTTACTCTCCTTTTGATAGTAAAATGATGCTGTTCTCACAATTCAGATTTTATTTTATTATTATTATTTTTTAAAAATACATTTTATTGATTTTTTACAGAGAGGAAGGGAGAGAGATAGAGAGTTAGAAGCATCGATGAGAGAGAAACATCGATCAGCTGCCTTCTGCACGCCCCCTACTGGGGATGTGCCCAAAACCCAGGTACATGCCCTTGACCGAAATCGAACCTGGGACCTTTCAGTCCACAGGCTGATGCTCTATCCACTGAGCCAAACCAGTTTCGGCACAATTCAGATTTTAAAATACTGAATTGTGATAGTTGTGACAAGTTATACCTTTTTTTGCACAGCATATGGGAACTTTAATTATTCTTTGAGTAGTTCTGGAAAATAAAAAAAATTAAGATTCAAATATTTAAGGGAGACAAGTTTATCCAAACTTCTTGTTTGTTCTTTAGAGAAAAACACTTTTAAAAAAGAAACTTTGCCTCTGAGGAATCTTACTCTTGATGAAAGTTTCCGGGCCTTGGCTCTATCAGTCTTCTGGGACACATGCATTTTGGTGTGGGGCTGCTCAGTGCAATGCAGGGTGTAAACTTTGTTAAATGTGCCCAAACCACCCCCAACCCTCCGAGAACCATTGCTCTAGGGCCTTGTTTAATTCTCATTTTATAATATTTAGCACATCCTATTAAAAAGTCAAGATTCAAGGATAAAAATTCTGTTTGTAAAGCTACAAACAGGTATGACTATGACCCATTGCCACACCCTATTTTGTGTATATTGGATCATTCATAACTAATTACAGTTCCCCAAGCAAATTATATGTGTGGCAAACTGGATAGTCTTCAAAGTGGAGAGGAAGGAAGATTTCTCCAGAGAAAGATTTCCCACTTTTTATTTAACAAAAATTCTTTCTGTCTCATAAGTTAGACTACTAACCTCACTTTTCATTTAGATTGACTCTCTCAGTTTTATGCATCTAAACCTATTCTGGGGGAACTTAAGAAAGAATGACAATCGGACCAGCATGAGATCAGCTGAGAAAAAGACCACTTAGTATTGGTTGCTGTATATTAATAATTATGTAGATAACCAAGTCAATCTCATCTATATGTAATTCTGTTGCCTTTTTTGGAAGATACCAAATATGCTGTATGTTAAGTGATATCTCACATAGATAATGGAGTTTTGGTTGGCAATGTGCCCAGTAATATGGGCCAGCCTATTGAAAAATGATCAATGTTGTTTATTTCAAATTCAGTAAATGGAAGTTGTTCATCTCCATCAAAATTAAATACTGTAAATCTTTCAATAAGTATGTTGAATTAAGGAAATACACTTAAAATAATATTCAAAGAAAAAAAGGAGGACACTAACTTGTAGAGTAACATCACATCCATTACAAATCCCCATGGAATAGCCTGGAGGGGAATGAAATAGAAGACTGTAGTTGTGCAATAGTGTCATGAGGTTAAAGAGTGTTGTTTCATGGTGCTGATTGCTTTCCATGATTTTAAAAGGTAATTTAATAAATGCATACTTAAAAAAAGTTCTTAGAAAGTAATGACAACTAGTGCTGTGGGAAAAACTTCCAAAGTTTAAGATGTGTTTAAATTATCTTTAAAAGTGTGGCCCAGCGGACACTGCACACATTTTTCAACTAACTTGTAGTCCCTTCAAATTCATATGTTGAAACTGTAACCCCAAATGTGAAGGTATTCGGAGATAAGGCCTTTGGAAATAGATTCAGTTTAAATGGGGTTATAAGGGTGAGGTGCTAATCTGATAAGAGTAGTGTCTAATAAGATGAAGAAATGTGAGAGAATACTCTCTCCTTCAACAAGCACCAAGAACAGGCCATGTGAGGCCTCAGTGAGAAGGCAGTTGTCTATAAGCCAAGAGAGCTCTCACCAGAAACTGAATTTTCTGGCCCTTGATCATGGACTTCTGGCCTCCAGAACTGTGAGAAATAAATATCTGTTGTTTAAGCCAGTCAGTCTGTGGTATTTGCTATGACAACTCTAGCAAATTAATACATGCACAAACATACTAGAACAAAAACATGTGCTTTTTTGGATAAGTGAGTAAAATAATTCTTGACAATCTACACTAATAAAAGAGAAACATGCAAATTGACTGTCCCTCTGTTACGCCCACCAGTCAATCAAGAGTGAGTATGTAAATTAACCCAACAAAGATAGTGGTGGCCATGGAGCTGGAGTGAGCAGGAGGCTTGGGTTGCTCCCAACAACAGAGGAAGCCAAGTTTCCAGCCAGCCCTGGCCTCCGCTTAAGGAGGGGCTGGAAAAAAAAAATAAGGAGGTCCTGGGAGCCTGGGTTGCCAGGAGGTGTGGCCAGCCTGAAAATGGCCCTCAGCCCCTTACCCAGGCTGGTCACATCCCCATGGAGTAAGAATCCCCGCTGGGGGGCATGGCCAGCCTGAAAACAGCCTTCAGGCCCTCACCTAGGCTGGCCAGGCACCCCAGTGGGAACCCCCACCCTGAAGGGGGTATAGCCAGTTTGAAAACAGCCCTCAGTCACTCACCCAGGCTGGCCATGTCCCCCCAGCAGGGACCCTCACCCCTTGGGGGCATGGCAGGCCTGCAAACCACCATAGACCCCTTGCCCAAGCTGCCCCACACCTCAAGGGAACCCCCACCCTGATCCAGGACACCCTTCAGGACAAACCAGCCAGCTCCCACCTGTGTCCCAGGCCTCTATCTATACCAGTGGTTCTCAACCTTTCTAATGCCATGACCCTTTAATACAGTTCCTCATGTTGTGGTGACCCCCAACCATAAGTCACAGGTTGAGAACCACTAGTAGGGTCGCCTAAGACCATCGGAAAACACAGATATTTATATTACGATTCATTAACAGTAGCAAAATTACAGTTATCAACTAGCAACGAAAATAATTTTATGGTTGGGGGTCACCACAACATGAGGAACTGTATTAAAGGGTTGTGGCATTAGAAAGGTTGAGAACCAATGATCTATACTAATAAAAGAGTAATATGCTAATTAGACTGGAGACCTTCCAGACATTCTTCTGGACAAAGCCATGGTGGTGGGGCCAAGGTAGAGGCAGTTAGAGGCCAAGAGGGAAGGCAGTTGTGGGTGATCAGGCTGGTGGGGGGGGGGGCATTGGGTGTGATCAGGCTGGCAGGGGGGGCAGTTGGGGGTGAGCAGACTGGCAGGGGTGGCAGTTGGGGGTGAGCAGACCAGCAGGGGGGCCAGTTGGAGGTGAGCAGGCTGTCAGTGGGAGTCAGTTGGGGGTGATCAGGACAGTGCGGGGGAGGCAGTTTGGGGTGAGCAGGCCAGCAGGTGGGGGCAAGCAGGCTGGCGGTGGAGGGAAGTTGGGGGCGAGCAGGCTGGCAGGCAGGTGTGTGGTTAGGAGCCAGCAGTCTAGGATTTTGAGAGGGATGCCCAACTGCCGGTTTAGGCCTGATCCCTGTAAACTGGCAGTAGGGCATCCTTCGTGGGGTCTCAGATTGCAGAGGGTGCAGGCCGGACTGAGGGACACCCCCCTTCCCCTCTGTGCACGAATTTCGTGCACCGGGCCACTAGTAATATACATAAACCTTTCCAATTATGATGTAACCTTTTATTTCATAGCAGATGTATCTGTCTCATATTCTCATCTTTGTGGCATAAAGGTAAGATATCGTTTCTTGGTTTTCACAGATTTGTGAAAATATGCACAGGTCTTCTTTGATAAACTACAGAAACCTTATTAATTTAAGCCTTAAAAACCTGTATATATGTCATATATCTGTGTGAAGGTCCTAGTGATAAAAAAAGTTTTCATCAGAGAGATCTTCCTTTTTCTTGCTTTGGTTTCCTGCATATATCCCAAATTATACAACTCGGCAATGAAATCAGGTACTTTTTACTGTGGGCTTCTTATGTAAAGTTTTTCTGAGAGAACTTTTACTAGTAAGTTCTTGATGGAAGAGTATTAAGCCCCAAAGGTACTGTGGACAGTTGTTGGGCACAGGCCTCACTAATTAGATTAGCAACGTTCCATTGCCAAGAAATATCAAGTTGGAAACAGTCCCAGATGGGGAGGGATAGTTCAGGCTGGATTTAAGAACACAAAATTTAGCAATCACCCCAACTCATTCTTCTAAGTTTGCTTCTGCTTAACTTATTAAGTCTTTTTAAAAGTCTCAATTTAACAAATGAAAAAGGAAAAAGATATGATCTAAATTCATCATTTCATAATAACTGATTAAATAGGCCTACTGTGTACTACATACTATATTAGGTGTGGATAATTACTATGCAAACATTCTTGCTAAATGGTGAAGCATTTAAAAAATGCATGGTTTTATTATTATTGTTTATAGGTAAGTCAAACATCAGTCAGCATGGGAAGAATCTAAAACACTAAGAGAATCACTGTAGAGGGCTGCCTGGGAAGGCACATGGGCATTTCTTTAAATTGTTGTCAGCTGAGCCCGAGGCGAGTCTCAGTTATACTCTCCCCAAGAAGGTGGGGGGTGTTATCAGTACTGACTTTTTACCTTTGTCCAGGTGTCGGCCTAGCAGGCTTTGATATGTAAATCCAGGCAAGCACCAGGAATGCTAGGGCCTACTCAAGAATGCAAACAAGCTTCTTTGATCCTAAGTTTTGGTGATACTTCCTGGTATTTGGGGGTATAAAATAAACTTGCTGCGTGGGCTAGAGGTCCCTGCCTCTCCATCAGAGAGGATGGCGTCCCACCTGGCTCCCAGCTTTGTTTCTATCTTCGTGTCTGGTCTCTTTCTTTCTTTTATTTCTCAATCCCTGGCCGCCTCCACTTAGAACCGGTTCATTCATCTCTCTTTCCGTGTTGGACATGGAAAAGGGAGATCCCCGCCATATCTGGCCCCCGCCGCATCTGGCCCACCGCTAATCACAATAAAATACAAACCATGATGCTCCCTATTTCCTCTTGGTGAATTATAAATTGGTCAGATTGTAAATAAAAGAATGGTTGGTCAACACAATGACCACCAAGAAACCCTCCTGAATGAATGGTAAACCAACATTTTCATGTTTTCCTTGGAATTAAATACTTTTTATTTTGGAGATGACATGACATCTCTCTCTCCCTCTCTAGAAAGAAGGGGTTATAAAGGAGAATTAAGCCCCAGGTAGTAAAGAGAGGGAGAGAGAGAGTGGGAAACAGAGAGGGAGAGAGAGATCATTTTAAGAAATTGTGGAGCTTTGGTAAATCCAGAATATCCAGAACAGGTGTTTATTCCAGTAAGAACAACAAACTGACCCTTCTCTGATGGAAGTGGTCCAGTGTAGTCAGTCTGCCATTGGGCAGCTGGTTGGTCATCCAGAGGAATGGTGCCATGTCAGGGACTCAACGCTGGCATTTGCAGACTGGACTCTCAGCAGTGGTTACAGCCACGGTGCTTGGTGAGCAGAGGCCCATGTGTCTGAGCCTGTGCATAGCCTCCATTGTGTCTAAATGGCCCCTTTGTTCACGAGCTCATTGGGTGATGACGGGGTGGCTGGGGAAACAGGCTGACAGGTAATTATAGAATACGTCACCCAATCTACTTGATTATTAAACTCTTCCTTTGTTGAGTTCACACTTTGGTGAACATTTATATAGGACACAAGTATCTCCATGTTTTTTTCTCATTCTATACACATCTTTTCCAGACTTCCTTGTCATCAATTTTCAATAATGTTCCAAGTCCTCGACCACCCAGCCAAACCATTGGCCACAGGCCACGAATCAGTATATAACCCACATCTGATTAGGTGCGCTGCTCAAAGATCTGCTCACTGGGGTGATTTTCCTTCACCATGGTCCCTCAGGAATGTTCCAGAAAGGGGCTGTATGCTGCAGATGTCCACTTTGTGTGGTACCCACATATCATGCAGAACCATCTGTAAACCAGGCCTGAGAATTCTCTCCTCTGTCAACTGAGTAGTGGGAATTCCCCATAAGGTCATAAGTATAGCCTGACAGAAGGCAGTGTAAGGAAAGTGGGGACCATGGGCATTTGGGTCACTTCTTCACGTGACTTACTTGTGTCTTTGGGGCATGCTCGGGCCTGATCAGATATATACAACTTTCAGTCGACAGAGTGCTGCTGAGCAAGCACAACTTTATGCTCGGTGGGTCAGACAACAGCCACTTCCATATGGACAGCTCAGGTTTCATGGTAACTTGGTGGCCCATGGTTATGTGTTCAGTCTCTACTAAGGCCCAGTATCTTGCCCAAAGCTGTTTCTTAAAAGGAGACTAGTTGTTCACAGAGAATGACAAGGCTCTGCTTTAAACTCTAAGAGCCTGTGCTATGATAGGAGCTTGCAGAAGGCCCCAAACAGCATCCCTATCTGCCACTCGCACTGCAAGTACTATTAGGTTTGCAGGATTGTAAGGCCCACGTGGCAGACCTAATAGTAGCTGGCCCAGCATCTTGGACCTGCTGCAGATTCTTCTGTTCTGGGCCCCATTCAAAACTAGCAGCTGTTTGGGTTACTCACTAAGCCGGCCAGAGTAACACACCCAGATAAGGAACATGTTGCCTCCAAAATCCAAACAGACTTGCTAGGCATTGTGCCTTTTTAAAATATCTATCTATCTATTTTATTTTTTTTGGTTGTGGGAAAGGCCAGATGCCACGACTTAGCTTTTACTTTAGAGTGGATATCACAACACACCCCACACCACTGGGCCCATAAAATTTCACTGAGATTAAAGGCCCCTGAAATTATGTTGGATTTATTTACTACTCTGATACTCAAATGTCTTACCGATAAATCTAGAGTGGTTACGACTCTTGACCACAAGGTCCAATCAGCATAATATCACCAATGTAATGGACCAATATGATATCTTGTGGAAAAGAAAGGTGATCAAGATTCCTGCAAACCAAACTAGGGCCAGAGAGTTGATATATCTCTAAGGTGGGAGAGTGAAGGTATTGCTGGCCTTGCTAGCTGAAAGCAAACTGTTTATAGTGTTTCTTTTCTTCTCTCTCTGAAATAAGATTACCAATATTTTATGCTTTTCTTTTCCAGTTTGTGGAGATATTATTGACATACATCACTACATGAGTTTCAGATGTACAGCATAAAGGTTGGACTTACATATTTTGTTAAGTGATTACCACAATAAGTTTAGTTAACATCTATCATCTCATATAAATACACTAAAAAGAAAATTTAAAATATCTTGTAATGAAAACTCTTAGGATTTACTCTCTTAACAAAGTTTTACAGCAGTGGTAACTATAGTCATAATATTTAAATTACATCCATAGCACTTATAACTGGAAGTTTGTACCTTTTGACCACCTTTCTTCAATTCTCTCTCCTCAAACCCTCCTCCTCTGGTAACCACAGATCTGATCTATTTTTCTACAAGCTTCTGTTGTTGTTGTTTTAGATTCCACATTTAAGATCATACAGTATTTGTCTTTCTTGTTTGAATTGTTTCACTTAGCATAAAGCCTTCAAGGTCCATCCACGTTTCCGCAAATGGCAGGATTTCCTTTTTTATGGCTTAATAATATTATATTATATGTTATATGTTATATATTATATTCATATATATATATACACATACATATATATCACAACTTCTTTATCCACTCATCTTTCAGAGGAGACTTAGGTTATTTCCATGTCTTGGCTACTATAAAAAATGCTGCTATGAACATGGGGTGCAGATATCTTTTTGAGTTAGTGTTTTTGTTTCCTTTAGATATAGCCCCAGAAGTAGAATTATTGGATCATATTGGGATTTTTTTTATTACATTTTTGAGAATCCTACATACTTTTTCCCCATAACAGTTGTACTAACTTACAATCTTTGGGTGTTTTTTGTTTGTATATTTGTTTTTAACAGAGATTGAGAAAAAAGCATTTTCCAGATAACAGGAATGATGGGATATGTTAATTTTCCCAGGCAATAAAACCACATCCGGTACAGTTTCTGTAACTGAAGTCACAATAAAGTTAATGTTTATATCTAAGAGCATACAGTTATTTTGCAGCTATGTGGGTTACCAGAATTTGTTGCTGCTAATAATTAGACACAATATTTATAAGCTATATCCATTCAAGGAAAAAGCACAGTGTTAGTCATGTGGTGTAGTGAGATTCCAGCACCTTAGTCATGGCCACTTACCAAGTAATTATTCTTGGACCATGTCAGCAATGATATATTTTTAAAGGTTAATACAAAGGTTAATTATACCTAAATCCATATAATATGGTGAATTAGAAATCCTTGTTTCCAATATATTGACAGCCTTTCAGGAAAAAGCTGAATAAATGTAAATACAGTTGACCCTTGTAAAACATGGGTTTGAACTGTGCAGGTGTGCCTAAATAAGGCAGATGCTGGTTTGAATTTCAGCTCCACTATTTACTAGCTATGATCTTAGGCAAGGGAGTTAGCCTTCGCCAGGTGGTTTCTCCATTTGTAAAATGGGAACAATATTATTGGGAGGATTTAATAATAAAAAAAAAAAAGGCTGGACAGAACTTGGCACCTTTTACAGTTGGGTCAATGAGGCTGGAAGGGAAGAGATGGGTGGTAGAAACATTGGAAGGACATTTTGTTTTTCTCTTACCATGTTCTATCTTATATATTTGTGTACATGAGTTTTCTGCTGTACATGAATTGAGGTTATTTAAGGGCAGAGACCTTAGTGGTCATCATCATGTGCTCCAGATATTATAATTGAATGAATAAATTCTGTCCTATCCTGTTCAGCATTGATTTTATATCAGACCCTTGAGCTCTTACAGGGCAGGGACCGTAGATTCATGTTTAATACCTAATGCTTGGTAAATTCAAGGGGCTCAATCAGTGTTATATAAGTGAAATGAATGAATGAACAGACAATGGATAAATGGATGTGTGTGGGATAATGTGCACCCTAGTACAGGCTGGATGCTAAGCCAGGTCTCTTGTCTTTGAAATCCTGGTCTCCTGCAAGAGGTTCTGCTTGTCACATGGAAATGTGCAGTCTCTGACAGGCTGTGTGAACCACCTGGCTTGGGAAATGTTTCTGTGAAATCATTTGACTAAGTTTAGCATTTAAAGTTCAAATTCTGCACCACTTCCCATAGACTCCAATAAGATAAGCTACTTCAAGTCATCTTCCCTTTCTGTTCATTGAACAGGGCTTTAAAATTCCATTTTCTGTGTGCATTGATACTTTCCAGAATTTAGCATTTTGGGGGGAAGAAGTGACCAAGATATCAACTGCTGATTAAATGTACACTGTGTTCCAGGCATTGTGCTAGATGCTGGGAATACAGCAATAAACAAGAAACCTGTTCAGGAAAAAGTGCCTTGTCTCTCATCATGTGAGTTCTTATTACAGAACTTCTAACAACTGTAAGTGGCTTCAAGCTCATTGGCGAGCCCAGAATAGATCCTAAACTCAGGATGAATGGAGAGACCTGTTAGAACCCTGCAGTTTCTTTTGGGCTTAGACCCGTGGTTGGCAAACTGCGGCTCGAGAGCCACATGTGGCTCTTTGGCCCCTTGAGTGTGGCTCTTCCACAAAATACCACAGCCTGGGTGAGTCTATTTTGAAGAAGTGGTGTTAGAAGAAGTTTAAAAAATTTGGCTCTCAAAAGAAATTTCAATCGTTGTACTATTGATATTTGGCTCTGTCGACTAATGAGTTTGTCGACCACTGGCTTAGACAGTTCCTGAAAGTGAAATTAACGAGATGGGCAATTTCAGACTCTCCTAAGGAATTCACAGGTGTTTTTCTTACAACTGATATACCATTCCAACTCTGACATAATTCCACAGAAAAGACCTAGTTATACCAAGATAATCTGGCTTTCCTACGTCTACCCAGTTCTGAAACAAAATCCAGCACAGACATCAAGAAAAAGGTGCCAGAGAGCAGTGGTTTCAAACACTTGCTGACACTGTACATTATTTACTTACTAGTGGCACGGTGCATGAAATTCATGCACACTAAAAGGGAATTAATTAGAGGAAATAATTTAATATTGCTATTTGCCCTTTCTCTATAATAGAAGTGTCAGAGATGAAAGAAACTTAGTAAAGTGTATATGAAAACCTTCCTCCTGTCAGAGTCTGGGGCGCACCATGGGACCCAGAGTCAAGTCCCTGCCCACCCACATGCACCTCAAAATTGCATGAGACCCGGACCCAGCCGGCCCCGCCCCCATTGGGCTAGATCCAGACCTGGTGAGTCCCACACTTGTCAAGCCCCGCTGGGCAGAGGACGTAGCCTCAGGTCCCCTGGCCTGATGGGGGGTGTGGCCTGAGGTCCCCCAGCCCAGACTGGGGTGGGGGGTGTGCCTTGAGGTCCCCTGTCAAGCCCTGCCAGGTGGGGGGCGTGGCCTGAGGTACCCCGTCAAGCCCCACTGGGCGGGGGTGCGGTCTGAGGTCCCCCGACCTGAAGTCCCCTGTCAAGTCCCACCTGGTGGGGTGCACGGCCTGAGGTTCCCCCAGCCTGGTGCTGGGGTTGGGGGAGCAGCCTGAGGTCCCCTAGCCCAGCACCAGGACGGGAAGTTCACCTTGAGGTTCCCCGTCAAGCCTGGTCGGGCAGGGGGGCATGGCTTCAGGTACCCTGGCCTGGCGCCAGGGTGGGGGGCATACCTCAGGTCCCCCAGCCTGGCACCAGGGCGGTGGGCGTGGCCTGAGGTCCCCTGTCAAGCCCTATGGGGGCAGGGGAGGGAGTAGCCTCAGGTCCCTGCTGATTGCTCATTAAGGCTCCTTATGGGAACTTGGCTTCAGCTGTGGGTGCAGCCATATTTGTGATGGAGTGACAGTGAATTAGCATACTCCCTCTTTATTAGATAAGATTATTTTATATATATATATAAATATATGGCCTGGTGCATGAAATTCATGCATGGGGGGGGGGGGGGTCCCTCAGCCCAGCCTGCACCCTCTCCAATCTGAAACCCCTTGGGGGATGTCCGGCTCCTGGTTTAGACCTGATCCTGGGAATTGGGCCTAAACCAGCAGTCGGACATCTCTCTCACAATCTGGGACTACTGGCTCCTAACTGCTCACCTGCCTGCCTGCCTGGTTGCCCCAAACTGCCCCCTCCTTGCTGGCCTGGTCAATCCTAACTGCCCCCCCTCCCCCCGCTGGCCTGGTTGCCCCAACTGTCTCCCCTGCCATCCTGGTCGACCCTAACTACCCCCCGCACCAGCCTGGTCACCCCCAATTGCCCCCCTCTACCGGCCTGGTTGCCCCAAACTGCCCCCCATGCTGGCCTGGTCACCCCTCACAGCCCCCCCCCCCCCACTCACCAGCCTGGTCACCCCATGCAGCCTGCTTGTTCGGTCATTTGGTTGTCCCTCGCTAATCCCCTGCCAGCCTGGTCTTGTGAAGGCATGAGGGTTAATTTGCATATTACCGCTTTATTATATAGGATATTTATTTATTTATTGTCTAAAGTTTTACATATGTCTCCTTTTCCCCCAATTGACCCCCCCTCCCCACCCAGCTATTCTCACCCCGGGCAAGCCCCCACCGCCCCAGTGTCTGTGTCCATTGGTACTTCATTTATTGAGCACCCACCAAACGATAGCGCTTTGATGGATGCTTTTCATGGGCGCAACTGAGAGACTGAATATACACATGAGCAATGGCCAGACCTTATAGAAAAGGAGAGCTTTGACCCACAAACTGCAGCAATCTGCTCAGGAACCCAACCTCTTATCTACAATACACAACCCAGGAAGCCAGCCAGCTGTAAATTCGATTGTCTGGAAGTCAAATTGCTACTTCTAATGGCAATCCAAACAACCCACAGCTGGCAATCCACACAACCCATTGCAGACTTCATTGTGACCTGACAATGCTCCAATATTCCCTTTGATGTTGTATTTTGGGCTCCTTTCAAAAAAATATGTATAAAATATAAAATCCTTCCTTTCCTTTCTGTGTCAAGCTGTCAAGACAAAGACCTCAGCGCAAAACAGCCACGACTTGATTAACAACTGACAGCTTCCCTGATTTTTGTCCCTATTTTCAATTTAGCACCAATCAGAGAAAGCCACATATCCACCACTAACCAATTACACGGGCTGCCCCACTTGTAGTTAACCTGCCTATGTGTAGCTTCTCCACACCAATAATCTCCTACATGGCAGCCCCGAAGCCTTCTCTTTCTTCCCTAGGAAGCTTTCTAGCTTCTTTGCTTCGGAGTCTGTGCCAAAACACGAGTGAGGGTGACAGCCTCCCTTGCTCTTGCAGGCTCAGAATGAATATACTGTACTCGTTCCCATTTGGTTGGTCTTCCTGTATTTCCACACAACTCTTACACTCATTTTACAGGGAAGGGGAATTGTAGGGGTTAACTTGTGAATGGGACCACACAAGTGGCAGAGCAAGGCTTTCCACTTGATCTCACTCATTCCAAAGGTATTCCAGGAACTGTTATCCACATGTAGAAAAATAAAAGAGGCTTTTACTCCACTGTCCTCTGCTAACCCTAATTTTTACTGTTGGAGAACTTTTATCTTTCCTTAAAAGGTAGTGACTCCAAGGATAATGCTACTAATCTGTAGGCCTATTGGTGTAGCAGTTTAATTCAATTCAGATGCACTATTGAGAGTTTAAGGGGATTTCTAGGGTTATAGCAGTAACTCTAATTCCACATTTCTTTATCGTGAATAGAATATATGAGCAGATCTAGAGCACGGTAGGTGGTAAGACTTGAGTTGCTTGTGGGGGAAATGGGACTACAGTGCTGTCCACTTGGGCTGCATCCCAGTGACGGAATCAGGGCACGTGGGCATTGAATATGAGTCTCAATGCAATTTAAAGGATTTAAAAACAGCATGCTCCTTTCAGGATGCAGACTTTTCCCATGTGGATAGTCACTAATTTAGAGAAGGGGTAAACTCACCAGTAAAACAGTCTCCGGGAGTCACAAAGAGGAGTTGATTTAAAGGAAGGAAGTTTTTTTGTCTTATTACTGCATTTTGTCATTTTGGGTTACCAGTTCTAAATGGTGTCAAGCTGTCAAGACAAAGACCTAAAACTTACATACATGTTCCTCTCCAGGCCACAGAAACCCTGAAGTTCTGTGTCAAAACTCTTGTAGATCATTTGTTTGTAACATGAAATGCTGTGTATTGAAATGGACTTACAAAATTACCCCAAGGCAAAGTGCATGCTCAGCGTTCAGATTCAGTTCTCCAAAACCCTCATGTGTGACATTTGTCACTATCACTGGGTGTACCTATGAGTGATTTCTCCACAGAGACCTAGAGTGGTGGGGGTGTTCCTCACCATTCAGACACACACACTAGGGTCCTGGGCCACACCCTCACAACTTCCCCAGGTACCAACCACTCCCTGGAGCCACAGAGGTGCCTCCTCAGGAATGAAAGGCAGGCAAGGAAGGGAGCAACACAGGTCTGGCTATTTAGTATGCAACAAGAAAAACAAGACTATTTGCTCCTTGTTTCAAATGTTGACACAGGAAGGAAAGGAAGGATTTTACATTTTATACACATGTTTTTGAAAAGAGCCCAAAATACAACATCAAAAGAAATATTGGAGCATTGTCAGGTCACAATGAAGTCTGCAAAAACACTGCAGTCTGAGAAATTAAAGGAAGGAAGGAAGGAAGGAAGGAAGGAAGGAAGGAAGGAAGGAAGGAAGGAAGGAAAGAAGGAAGGAAGGAAGGAAGGAAGGAAGGAAGCAAGGAAGGAAGGAAGGAAGGAATTGAGCTAGAGAGACCAGAGGAGGGAGGAAGCAACAATTTTATTTTTTTCCTGAGAAGGGAAGGAAACAGAGTCATGTATATGCGCAAAAACAGAAATCACAATTTGGAGACTATCTAGACAAAATAAATCTAAACTTTACAGAAATTCCTCCTTCATTTTCTAGAGAAGGTATATTTAGATTTCTTTCAAATGTAAAGTCACAGAAATACTAGAGTAAGACAGTTAAGTGTATTTAGCCCATTTACATCCATACATAAACATCCAAACGTTATATCATATCCACACACCTTAGTTATGTAGCATATGCATAGCTTAATCTTTCTCTAGTACAAATTCAGAATGCATTTTCAAAACTGGCCTTTAAATATAGAGTAAAATTCCTAGCATTAAAAAAATAAGCTACTGAGCCACCCCTCCCCAACCTACTCCTCCCCATCTCAGTAAAGAAAAATTCTATTCCTTGTTTTGATCAGTGCAAAGACAATGAGGCCACCTGGACTCTCTTTTTCTCACACTACCCAATCTTTAGCAAATCCCATCAGCCCTACCTACAAAGTGTATTCAGGATCTGACCACTTCTCACCACCTTTGCTTATGACAAACTGGTCCAAACCATTACCATATAGCCTCTAAGTGGTTCCTGCTGCCCTCACCCTTGTTCCACTAACAGCCCATCTAATATAATAAAGAGGGAATATGCAAATTGACTATCACACTGCAACAAAGATGGCTGCACCCACAGCGGAGGTGGGTATTCATAATACAAGATGGCTGCACCCACAATGGAGTCTGAGTTCCCATAATGAACTGTAACGAGCAATCAGCAGGGATCTGAGGCTGCGTGGCACTGGGCCGGGGCAGGGGACCTGAGGCTGTGCCCCCTGCCTGGTGGGGCTTGACAGGGAACCTCAGGCTGTGCCCCCCACTCTGGCCAAGGCCGGGGGACCTCACATCATGCCCCCCGCCCCAGTGCCGGGCTGGAGGACCTCAGGCCGTGACCTCCGCCCTGGTGCTAGGCCTGGGGACCTGAGGCCATGCCTCCTACCACAGCACAGGGCCGGAAGACCTGAAGGTGCACCGGGGAACCTGAGGCTGCACCCCCCGCCCAGCATGCACTTGGGGCCCTGAGGCTGTGCCCCCCACCTGGCAGGGCTTGACAGGGGACCTGAGGCTGCACCCCCTGCCCAGCACCAGGCCGGAGGACCTGAGGCTGCGCCCCCTGTCCAGTGGGGCTTGACGGGGGTGGGGCCAGTTGGGTCCAGGCGCACGTGGGTGGGTGCGGACTTGACTCTGGGTCCTGCAGCGCGCCCCAGACTCCGACAGGAGGAAGATTTTCATATACATTTTACTAATTGTCTTTCATCTCTGACATTTCTATTATAGAGAAAGGGCAAATAACAATATTAAAATACTTCCTCTAATTAATTCCCTTTTAATGTGTACAAATTTCATGCACTGGGCCACTAGTTCTCTATATTAGCTCAAGTGATCCTTGTCAGAGGCAAGTCAGGTCTATCAGTCCTATGCTTAAACTCTCCAATGGTTGCCTTTTGTTTGCATTCCTCCTTCCTCAGAAATTTCCCACCAGTTCACTCAGGTTTTCTCTGTCCTCTGGAATCCCTCCTCCCCCTCCTTGTCCCCTCTT
This sequence comes from Corynorhinus townsendii, assembly GCA_026230045.1. Taxonomy (NCBI): domain Eukaryota; kingdom Metazoa; phylum Chordata; class Mammalia; order Chiroptera; family Vespertilionidae; genus Corynorhinus; species Corynorhinus townsendii. The sequence goes on from JAPDVU010000003.1 coordinate 181,992,205, forward strand.
TCTCCTTCCCAGATTCCCATCCCAACCCCATCCTTAGAGGGGGTAAGAGGGAGTGGTTCTCGCACTAAAGGTGCCCATATTTACTTTCCTGAACAAAAAAAAGAAATGATCTCCCTAAAAGGATTTCTGAGTTGCATTTTTCTATGTGCAATGCCAACATGTTACACTTTATTAGCATTATCTTTTTCTCTTTGTAAGTCTTTATTGAGAAGGGACTATAGCTGTTAAAAGTGTTTCCAAGAACATCTAGGTCAATACCAATTCCAAATACAATTGCCTTTTTCACATAAAAGGCACTGAATGACTTGGCCCCATTACCTCTAGTAGATGATGACATCTTCTACCACTGCCTCCCTCCTTCCTCCACCCCCCGCCAACCCCTACTCAGACCCAGTTCCTTCTGCTCAAGAAAAGCTCTACTCCAGGCCTCAGTTCCCGTTCTTCTCCCTGCCCAGGGAGGCTCCGCCCACCCATAGCTGCATGCTGCTTCTCCTTCAGGTCTCAGTTCAAAGGCAGCTCATTCAGGAGACCTTCTCCCAGGTGTCCGCCCTAACACATCCACCTCATCTCCACACCCTGTACTCCCTATTCAGTTTACGGTTTCTTCTTCACAGTACTTATAACCACCTGACATCATTTATATTTATTGGGTTATTTGTTTATAGTCTGTTTCCTCCACCAACTAAAACATAAGCCCCAGCCCTAGCTTGTTTTGCTCAGTGAATAGAGCGTCGGCCAGTGGACTGAAGGGTTCCGGGTTCGATTACAGTCTAGGGCACATACCTGGGTTGTGGGCTAGATCCCCAGTAGGGGGCGTGCAGAAGGCAGCCAATCAATGATTCCCTCTCATCATTGATTTTTCTATCTCTCTCTCTCCCTCTCCCTTCCTCTCTGAAATTAATAAAAAAGAAAAAAATATTAAAACATAAGTCCCAGGTGGGCAGGGAGTTTGTTTTGTTCACTGCTGTCTGCTCAGCACCAGCCAGACACATTGACTACACGATGTTCCCTTTATTGGAATGTTCTCAAGTGCATATTTGTCTTGTCATCGCCCAGTCATTCTTCAGATATCAGTTTTTCCCTTCCACTGAGAAGCTATCCCTGATCTTTCAGTCTAAGCTGTAATTTAACTCTTTTATACACCTTTCTCTGTCAGCACTTGCCACCATTGTAATTTGCCATTTTTCTGTATTATGTCCTGATTAAAAGTGCTCCCCAGCTAGACTTTAAACTCCCTTAGGGCAGGAACGCATCTGCCTATGCTCATCACTATCCTCGGGACTTAGGAGAGAGCCGGCAGTTGGTAGGCACTCAATTGTGATTTTTTTTTTAAATAAATGGATGAGTAAATCAGAGAACAAATAAATATAATCTTTTTAAAAGGTTTCTGGCATCTTTACTTCGCCCACCATTTTCTTTTTCTTGTTCAGGACTACTTTGTTTTTTGTTGTTGTTGTATTTTCTTTAAATTGAGAGATGAAACTGTCAGCGGGTACATCATGAATTTAAAGTGAGATTGCTAGAACAGTGATGCCCATAGGAATTACCTGTGGAGCTTGTTTAAAAATCAGGTGTCCAAGTTTTTTATATGGATTTATCGAAACATATCAGATGCCTTTCAGGATCTTCACACTTTATCTTACTTTGTTTCTTCATCATTAGAATAGTTAAAAACAGACAACTTCAAAATCTATCAATCCTGATAGGACAGACAGGTAAACCGCAATCGGAAGCTCAGCATGCCATACTCAGTGGGGAATATGGGCTTTAGAAGATCCTCTATCAAGGGTGGAATTGCTTTTGAAAACGATCATTGTTGACCTAGCTGCAAAGAATGTCAAAACTGAGTAACTACAGAAAGAACTTTGCTGAGTTTCTGCAAATGAAGAAAAACAAAACCCTTAATAATCTCTTGTTTTTCTTCTGCCTCAGACAAAGACAGTCTTTATGAGTTTCACCCTGACTCTGTAGATGTCACTCAGGGCGTCTACGCTTCAGGAAGTTTACACTTTAAACTTCAGGAAGTTTAAGATTTTCTCCTAGAATATGTTGGGGGAAAATGAAATAAATCACCACAAAAATAATTTTATAGCAAGTTCCTCAAATGAAATTTTTATAGTACAATACTTATAAATAATAACTTCTAAAATTTAAACATTTAAAGTAAATGTAATCTTAAGAAAGGGGCTGTCATTTTTCAGAAGGAAACACGGAGACATTACCCCAGTATTTTTAAAATGAGAACTCCTGACTATATTTTTGTTTCATTTGGAAACAACATAACCAATAGACAAGGTTGAATTCAAGATTATTAAGTAATTTAAGGAGGACAATGTACATTAGGTTAGTGCCTGTAATGAGGTTTGAAAAACCTACTCTTTATTAAAAACAAAACAAAATGAAAGCCAATTGTATTGACCTTAGCAAAGTATATCAATGAAATACACATAGTTTGTGGCTATTCTGTCCAAGTGTCAAATCTAGAACAGGGCAGATGTTAATTGCCCTGAAAAATTAAATGCGACATAAAAATTCTTCAAAAAAATTTTTTTTCCTACAGTCAAGAGAATGCTGCTTTTTCAGATGTTTCCTTGGCTGACACTAATATTTCTTATTTTACAATGTTCTTGAAGAAAATCGATTGTTTAATAAAGCAATCTGCCTGGATAAATCTTCCTGGAAACAATCCATTGTAATATCCTTGTGTAAAGCCAAAATGACAACATAATCATGTCTGGGGACAAATATTAGAAATACATAAAGTACCTACTCAATAGAGAAGAAAAGTGATCAACTTCTTAACCATAAGTTAACATTACCCATACAGTGTTCATTGACCCTAAGAAAGATGGAGGGGAGAATTCATGTTAATGGTCAGAAATTAAATAGATAATAAGAAACCATGGTGTCAGGGATAGTGGATTAACCTTTTATACATTATCCATATACATTGAGAAGCATCAATGATGAGAACCATTGACTGGCTGCCTCCTGCACACCTCATACTGGGGATGAAACCCAAAAACCAGGCTTGTGCTCTGACCGGGAATCGAACTGTGACCACTGAGCCATGATGGCCGGGCCTTGGTTATTTTCTACAGGGTGTGTTGTTGGTGGGACACCTTTTAATTTAGTCTTCAAGTTACAGGATGGCAAAAGCAAGTTCCATTGAATTGCAAGAGGAATGGACATGAGAGATGGATTGTGATGGATAGGACTTTGGGAAGAAGGTGAAGCGCCTTAATTGCATGAAGGATAGTTGTTGCATCACATTAGGTAAAAGCATGATGTCGTTTGGAAGTTTAAACGTAGCGGAAGGGTGTGAGCAAGTGCAGAGTACCAAAAGTACTAGGCAGGGGTTGCCTGTTGATATTCCAGACCTGCCTTCTCAACTCTCTCTATTGTAGGAAGTTGGAGGCCACCCTTCCTTGACTCTCTTGCTAAATGGGTTTTACTTGCAATTGACCAATGAGAGAGGTCCATGTACTATTTGAAAAACAAGAGAACGGAGGCTGCTATTGTTCCTCGGGCCTCAGAGGGCAGGCATGAGGGCATGTTCTGATGGCATACAAGAGGTTTTCTAAAATTTTTTTTTAAATGAACTCTTAAAATTTTTAAATATGCATAATTGTTTTCAACACTTCTTAGTGCAAATATCATCCAACAAAAGAAATGAAAAGGGACACTAACATTTATTGAGCTCTTCCTGTGGTACAGACAAATGTTCTATGTACCATGTAATTATTTTTTCAGAGAATTTTTGCAATAATTTCATGAGGTAACAAATGAGGACTCTCAGCCCAGGGAGCTTAAATAACTTATGCAAGTCTATTAATAGAAGAGCAGGAATTTGAAACCAGAAACTCTGTCTCCAGTGACTCTTTTCTTCTATATGAAACTAGTAAGATGCCTTTATCTAAGCATTCTCCAGGGTAAAGTTCATGCACCTTTATCTCCTCACCTTGTATTCAGTTTGAAAATAACTTACTGGAGCTACAATCCTTTTAAAAACTGAAACCAGGTGAGGCTTTAGGGTGTCGGAAGATACACTAATGTATAACTATTAGGCAACTCCACTCTAGGGAGCATACAATTGTCTTCATTAACTTTTTCTGTTTATCTTACAATTTCCACATCCGCATTTGTCCTATAGTCTTATTGGATAGCTGCCCTGTAACTGTAAACTTGGACCAACAACAATAACAAAATAGCTTAGATTTTTTGCCCCAGGCCTTCCGCTAAAGGTTCATATGCGTTAATCCATTTAATCCTTATAGCAATCCTATGAAGCTGGCATGATTATGTCAGATGAGAAAAGGGAGGCTTAAAGAGGGTAAGCAACTTGCCCAACAGTGTTTATTTGGGGGAAGGTGATTAGGGGGTGTAGTAAAGAAAGAGACTTTATTCAGTACAAAACAGCTCAATTGTGATTCAGCACAGCTGTGAGGCCTGAAAGTTTCTCATTTACAAAGGTAACTAATTACTCGTTATTTAATGTTATTTTCATATCCCTCAGTTTCAGAAAAGGACATGAGGCAATGAAGGGCTCACTTGGGACCCATCAGGTAGTCCACGCAATCACACATCTTTCATATCATTGCACTTTCATATATTCACAATTTAAGTATCTTATCAATATCTTTTAAAGGTACTGCTTAAGTCTAATAAATCACTACTTTGGTATGTATAGAGTTTGAGCATGTCCCATGGAGAATCCAGTTGAAGAAAAAAGAGGTGAAACATTTATGGAATGAAGGCCCATTCCAATTACCCCCCACCCACCAGCATAGAACAATCAGCCTTTTGAGTGCTTTAGAGTTGATTATTTAATGAACACACACACACACACACACACACACACACACACACACACCTATTGTCAGACATGAGCTGGAATATATAACCTCTGATTTGAGTATGAAAATTAAATTCTGTTTTTAATTGATTTTTCCAGGCAAATTCAATAAAATGATCAAATGCAATTGAAATATTATATTCTTCCCTGGAGCTCTCAAGTTCCCTGCTATTGTGATCTGTGTTTGACTCTCAAAGGAAAATCTTTGGACTATAAATCTGTACCAGATGTGCCCAAATGACACTGCTAATGCACATACTCCAGGCATAATTGAATTTCAGAGACTGGCAACAACTATCTCACTCCCCCACCCCCACCCAATACCCCACCGCTACTAAAAGTTCAGCATTTCATATAATGCAGTCATAGTGAAAAACAATTTTTCTTCATTCAAACATTTAAATAAGTTGCAACAATTATTAGGCTTGTGCTTCACAGCACAAGTAGAATTGAGCACTCATTTTTAACCAATGTAAAACATTGCAGATTTATTGATTTTGAGAAGGCTAAAAAGGGCTAATTCCAATGTAACCCTGATGGTTGGGGCTAGTGATCTGAATCCAAGCCAGCAAGCTCAGTGTACATTCCTGATAACCTATAATTAAGTCCCTCTCTCCTTCTTAGATACTGGTCTTGCAGAACCAGTTACTGTGAACAGTGCACTGCCCCGGAGGGAGGGTTATTAACACTGGCGCCAGGCCAGACCATCGGATGTGGCCTGGAGACCCCCAATACCTTGGGGCCTTCTTGCAAGGCCCACCAAAAGGATCGGAAGCATAATCCATGTTTGTGGGACAAAGACCACAGTGAGGGACAAATAAAGGAAAGCCCCATGCATGTTACTTCAAGAACATAGCAAATCAGAACATAGCATGTTACTTCAGATTTGGAAGGCTGTTCCCTAAGTCCGCCAGGGTATTAAACAGTGTCCCTCCTTTTATTCTCAGAAGCGTCCTTGGTTTTCTTTGGTCTTCTGGAACAATTTTACCTCACAGGAAATTAGTCATTGGTTTCTTAGGATAACTGAGTTCTGATGAACTATGGTGAAGACCAAGGAAAAGTGAAAATGAGTAAGAAAGACCAGTCTCTCACCCCAAAACTCATTTAGCTTCTCACTCCTACTAACAGCATTAGCAACATCTGGGATTTCATTGCTTGCTTGCTTTTCTCTTACCTTTTTGTCTTATCTCTCTGGCTTCAGGTTTCTCTAGGACCAGAAGGTTTGTATAAGAAGAGTTGAGCAGGAAATGTGGCAGAAGAACCTAACTCAGATCTAAAGAGCTATAGGAGGAGTTCTCACAGAATCCCACAACCAGCAGCCTTTCATTAGAGGAGCTTTACCTAGGGAAGAAAGGTTCCTCTCACTTATATCTCTGTGCCTGAGATCCAGTACACCTCATGCTGACATTGGAAGACTCTATAGGCTGGGTTTCCAAAGACAATTGCAATGACCTATGTATTGTTAAAGTAGACAATGCCTTCTGGGTTCTAAAATGTTGCCATTGCAGTGCCTAGCACACACAGAGTTTGAAAAATATAACTTGAATCTTAGCATTAGCATTTTATTGTACAATTTATCTATCTTGGGTGGTAGGTCCTCTTGTCATCTACTCTTGGAGCATTAGCACCATTCAATAAATGATCAAAGCAGGAGATCACTGTCTCAGCCAAAGTCACATGGAGTAGACAAGATTCAGACTAGGTGCTCTGGGTTTTCCTGCCTGGGCACTTTCATGGCATGGCATAAACTGATTAAGAATCCAGGTCCCATGTCAGGGGAGCTGTCCTCACCTCCCTCAACTCATGCGCTTTCTGTTCACCCTTGGCTACTGTCCTTTCATTGACATGGTTCTCATTTTTCCATTGATCCATATACCACTCTGCTTTGAAAACCTTCACTTCTTGCTGCTCACTGAAGATTCATTAGGAGGCCTGTTTTGCAGATGAGCTTGCAACAGGCTAGTTGCATGCTGACCTCAGAGCAGTTCATTTTCAAAGAAGGGATAACATGAGAAATGAGCCTTCTTACATCATTGTTGGGGATGAGGGACTGTATCTGATTTGCTATGTTCTTGAAGAACCTATAAGCTAGGGAACAACCAACATGACGGCATGGGTAAACACCTGTACTTGCTGCCTCTCACAACCACATCAAAACTCCAACTATAGGGCCCAGTGGCTCAGCCACTGGGCCCTATAGGACACCTAGCACAAAAAGCTCTATCAACACAGGGAAGCAGCCAAAATGGGGAGACAAAGAAACAGGTCACAAATGAAAGAAAAGGATGAAAGCAAACTACTGGATATAGAGTTCAAAACCACGGTTATAAGGTTACTCAAGACTCTTCTAGAAACCTCTGAGAAATTTAGTGAGACCCTCAAGGATATGAAAAAGGACCAATCATAAATGAAGCATACACTGATTGAAATAAAGAATAATATACAGAGATTCAACAGCAGACAAGAGGATCCCAATAATCAAGTCAAAGATTTGAAATACGAAGAAGCAAAAAACTCACAACTGGAAAAGCAAAAAGAAAAAAGAATAAAAAAACAGGAAGTTAGTGTAAGGAGCCTCTGGGACAACTTCAAGCATACCAACATCCAAATTATGGAAGTGCAAAAAGAAGAGAGAGAGCAAGATATTGAAAACCTATTTGAAGAAATAATGACAGAAAACGTCCCCTACCGGGTGAAAGAAATAGATTAACAAGTCCAGGAAGTGTAGAGAACCCCAAATAAGAGGAATGCAAAGAGGACCACAGCAAGACACATCATAATTAAAATACCAAGAGCAAAAAAAAGAGAGAATCTTAAAAGCAGCAAGAGAAAGAGTTAGTTACCAACAAGTGAGTAGCCATAAGACTGTTAGCTGATTTCTCAACAGAAACTATGCAGGCCAGATGGGAGTGGCAAGAAATATTCAAAGTGATGAATAGCAAGAACCTACAACCAAGATTACTCTACCCAGCAAAGCTATCATTTAGAATTGAATGTCAGATAAAAAGAGCTTCACAGACAAGAAAAAACTAAAGGTGTTCATCACCACCAAACCAGTATTATATGAAATGCTGAAGGGTATTCTTTAAGAAGAGGAAGAAGAAGAAAGGGTAAAGATAAAAATTATGAACAACAAAGTGACAACAAATACATATCTATCAACAAGTGAATTTAAAAATCAAGTGAATAAAAAATCTGATGAACAGAATAAACTGGTGAATATAATAGAATCAGGGGCATAAAAGGGAGTGGACTGACAATTCTCAGGGGGAGGCGGTGTGAGGGGTGCAGGAAGAGATTGCACAAAAATCTTACACCTATGGACAAGGACAGTGGGGGAGAGTAAGGGCATGGGGTGGGGTGGGAATCGGGTGGAGGGAAGCTATAGGGGCAAAAAGAAGAACAACTGTAATAATCTGAATAATAAAGATTTATTTGAAGAAAACACTTATAACATTATGTTGCAATTATTTGTTGATGCGTCTGGGTCATCATATACTTTTTAATGGCCGTTTCCTATTCAATTTTATATTCTCAAAGCTTATACATTGTCTGTACCATCAATAAATGTATGGTGAATGACCAAAAAAAAAAAAAAAAAAAAGAAGAAGAAGAACCTATAAGCTATTCACCTGAAATAGTGGGGTTTTAGAGTAGCAGTTAAAAATAGTTAACTATTCTTAAGAAAAAAAAAATTTTTTTAAGTTCAGAGAGGAAGGGAGAGGGAGAGAGAGAGATAGAAACATCAATGAGAGAATCATTGGTTGGCTGCCTCCTGCAGACCCCACATTGCGGATTGAGCCCATAACCAGTGATGTGCCCTGGCCAGGAATCAAACCCTGATCTCCTGGTTCATGGGTCAGTGCTCAACCACTGAGCCACACCAGTCAGTCAAGAATAGTTAGCTATTCTTTAGAATAGACTTAAGAATAGTTAGTTTTTATCCTTTCCATCTCTTTGGTTGTATTTAAAAATTGTTCCTTTATTTTTTGTTAATCCTCACTTGAGGATATTTTTTCCATTGATTTTTAGAGAGTGGAAGAAAGGAAGGAGTAAAGAGAGAGGAAAGGAGACAGAGAAAGAGAAACATCAAGTGAGGAAGACACACTGATTGGTTGCCTCCCACATGTGTGCAGAGCAGGGCCAGGGATTAAACCTGTAACCCAGGTATGTGCCCTTGAGCAGAAGGTGAACCTGTGACCCTTTGGTCCAGGGGCCTAAGCTCTACCACTGAATCACACCCAGGGCCTGGGGGAGGGGTGGGCAAGAAGGGGTTGTGTTATGTTTTCATAAGCGATGTGACAAAAAGTCCTTTTACATTCTTGAAAGCATTTCAAAACTGCTTAACTGTAAATAACTTAATAAAAGTCTGTCTACATAAGAAAAAAGAAAAGAAAAATATAACTTGATTATCTTGTTGGGGATCAGGAACTGATATCACCTTGTAATTCATTCAATCATTTATTTATACAAGAACAAAAATTATTCATGACCTGTTATGTAGTAAGCGCTGTGCTAGGTAGTAAATATAAAGAGCTTGGAAAGTAGGAAGAACAAAAAAGCACCAAAATATAAGTACTTCCAAACATATCTTTCCACTTCAGCTTAATCAGTTCCATGTGTTTGCTTGGGGAAAGAGAAGAAAAAAGATTTTATAGATACAGAAATGCACAGTGGTTAAGAGCACCATCTCAACAATCAGGTAGTTTAGGCTACAATTGAATTCTGACATATTCTAATTAAGTAACTTTGGATAAGTTTGTAACTGCTATGTGCTTCATGCTCTCTGTGTATCATCCTGGGATGAGGTTAATAATAGTACTTCCCTCACAACATTATAGGGAGGATTAAGGGAGGAATTTACAGAAATTAGGACAATACCTGACAAATAGCACATTATATTATACATATTTCCATCATCTCTGATGTTGATCAGATTTCATTGTAACAAAAGTGTCAGTGTGTGGGCAGTTCTGCTAAGGATTTTGTTCTGATAAGACAGTTGGTATTACTCATCCATGCATGAGCCTTATGAATTATGATAGAGCTTATTGTCTGGAGCTATAAAACAACTAGTACAGTACCACTACCATTCTAAATTGGGCCTAAAATTCCAATTTAGAAAGATTATGGTGACAAAACTTGTTAATTAACTAAGTTCCTCTCCCCATATCATTTGCTTTAGGCATTTTTTTTCTCTCTAAGAGTGATTGTAGCAATTTATAAACCCAATTGCCATGTGGATTATAGTTTGTGTAACAAACACTTCTTTAGAATTATGGGCCAACTATTATTCTATAGACCAGATTTATAATAATGACCCATTTAATTCTCATATAAGCCATAAGAAGTAGATAATAGTAGTAACTACTTTGGATATAGGTTTCTAACTGGGCAGGTTTTTATTGTCAGCATTTTAAGCATATCATTCCATTATCTTCTGATTTTCATTGTTTCTGAGACAAAGTTAGTAATCATTCTTACTGTGGTTTTCCTGAATGTAATCTTCCCCACCTCCAATTTTCTGATATCAAACAAAGTTTTGAATAAAAATCCCATGAACAGAAGTAAAGAACAATTATTTGTAAATTTCTTCCCCTCCCCCCACACTGATCAAAGGTAAACACGTAAAAAAACAGGGATTTGGGAGCCAGAGGGCCTATGCTGTGGGGGCTTAGGGATTCCTTAGTATTCACCATGCCCTGCATGAACCCTTTCAAGAGTGCTCACCACATTTTGCTTTAATTCTGTGTTAACAAAACAATTTTTTTCTTAAAAATCTGAAGACCCAGTATAATAGAGTCTGACTCTAGTTTTCTGTGACTACAGACATCTTCTAAGCCTTACCCTCCCCCCTCCCCTTCTGCCCCACCCCTGGGTGAGCTGATAAGAAAGCCCAGGTGTTCAGGTGTTTTGTCACCAGCAGTAAGTTCACATCACACGCAACAACCCTCTCCCCAGCCCTGTCCTCTGGTCACCACAAACACTCAAACCCAGTCTCCTTTCCTCTTTCATGGCTCTTTGAATCCATTTTCAGTTCAGTTGGAGAGGTCTGTCCTTCTCCTCCCTTCTCTTCATTATGGGTATTAAAAACTCTGTCTGTGTGTGTGTGTGTGTGTGTGTGTGTGTGATCAGCAGTTTGGAAGTCAAACCAAAGTTTGGGTGGGGAATCCATCCAAACTCTATGGACTGGCTAAAACACCCAGTTACCATGATACTGGAAGGAGGGTCCCTGGCAATAAAGAGGCAATAATTTTAGTACCTAGGAAGAAATATGCATCCAATTAGCCAAAGAACATATACACATGGGTGCAGACAATATTGCAGTGAAGGTCAGGGGAGGGGAGTGGAGGGGGTGGATGGAGGTGGTCAAAGTGAGGGGATGGGGACATCTATAATAGTATCAACATTAAAAAATGAATAAAATTAAAAAAAGAAATATGCATCCAATAGAAACCTAATAAACTGGGATTCCAGTTTATATATCAATTTCTTGTGATTCGCATACTGACAATCCATTCTATTGAACTTAACCAATGCAAAATGATGCCAAGTCTGAGTTTCAGAACCTGAGGAGTAGAAGACTTTGGAAATGGTAAACCTGCCAACAGACTACTACCACAGCCTTTTCTTTTTGCTTCCATTATCATATGGAAACACAACTTTATCCCTCTAAGAAAAAATACACACTGCATTTGACAGAATAGTTGTACATTATGGGAGGCAAACTTGAATGCCTGCAGGAAGCAGTAGTTAACTTCAATGGAGCAAGCAAGAGAAAAGAGGTGTGTTCAGTTTTTGTATTACAACCCAGAGTAACCTGGCTCTACTACATTGTCTATTAAAACACTTTACTGTTTAAAAGGCATGTGCTTTAGAAGGCAATATATGCCTAGCTGGTTTGGCTCAGTGGATAGAGTGTCGGCCTGCGGACTGAAGGGTCCCCAGTTCGATTCCAGTCAAGGGCACATGTCCAGGTTGTGGGCTCATCCCCAGTGTGGTGTGTGCAGGAGGCAGCCAATCTACGATACTCTTTCATCATTGATCCCTCTTTTCTCTCCCTTCCTCTATGAAATCAATAAAAAAATAAATAAAAAGAATAAATAAAAGGCAATATATGGCCAGCTTTGAGCCCTGCTGTAAATGCTAGGGTTGAAAGTTATATAGCTAGAAATATCAGCATTTTAACCCCTCTGTTATCAAATTTAAAAAAAAAATCTCTGGATATTCGTAACGTAGACACTAACTTACAGGTATGTGTATAAATGGGAAATGAGTGCCACTGAAGGAACCAATGCCTTTATTCTGACGCTCTCTTGCTTTACATTTCCACTTTTACTTATATTTCATGTTGACCAGATCCTTAGTCTTCACTGATTGTTATAAAAGCCTATGCTCGTTCATTGGACCTCATTCCTTGAGTAAATTTAGATGTATTACTTGCCTCAGGTATTTAATGCATAGATGCAATATGTTATGGAATCTTTGAGCAACTTGATAAAGGTGCTTAACTAGGAATCTGCAAATACATAGATGATTTTTAAAGAACTCAGGGGTTTTTAAGTTTTCCTGAACTAGATGCAAATACTGGCTCCACCAGTTACTAACTGTGGTTAACTTGATCTGTTCCATGGAGGTTCTTGTAAGGATGAAATGAGATTGCATACGTATAAGCATCCATCATGGTGCGCTGCAAGCAGGAAGTACATAATAAATGTTAACCCCTTTCCTTTCTAAGTTCGTCTGTTGGGGTCCTCTGGCTTTTGGTACTCTGAAGCCTTGGAGGTGCTCCATGAACCTAACAGTTCACCTTCACTCAGAATATTTAAATTGGCATAATCCTAAAGGAGAGTGTAATGGATTAGATTTGTGTAGGTACGATGATTTAACAATGGCAGGAGTTACTGCCATGTGTTGGTTCAGCCATTCTTGAATTTGATGCAATGGAGGAAGTGAAAGATTTAGTGATGGTAGTCATGGCTACTCACTGGACCATGAATATTCTCTTGCTTTCTGACAAGCCAAGGGAATCTACCTGCTTGGAAACCATAGCCAACATCCCAATCAACCAACACAAATAGCTAGGCAACTGACTTTCTGACAAATAGGGCTCCTCCGTGTACTTTAAAGAAGTAGTCTCTACATGGGAATTCACTAGCTCCTCTCAAAATGCATTTTTACAAACTGATTCTGAAGAAGTAAACCGTGATGCTGGAAGTGGATGAGAGTCTGAAAGGAGTCAAACTTTCTGCTTTAACGGTCCTAAACACTCTTTTCAAGCTACTCTGCAAGAGAACCACTTACAATCACCCAAATTCAAAAGCCTATTAATATAAATAAAATGCCTTTATCTAAGCATTCTCCAGGTTAAAGTTCATGCACCGTAATCTCCTCACCTTGTATTCAGTTTGAAAATAACTTACTGGAGCTGCAATTCTTTTAAAAACTGAAACCAGGTGAGGCTTTAGGGTGTGGGAAGGTACACTGATGTATAACTACTAGGCAACTCCACTCTAGGGAGAATATAATTGTCTTCATTAACTTTTTCTGTTTATCTTACAATTTCCACATCTGCATTGGATAGCTGCCCTGTAACTGTAAACTTGGACCAACAACAATAACAAAATAGCTTAGATTTTTTGCCCCAGGCCTTCTGCTAAAGGTTCATATGCATTAACCCATTTAATCCTTATAGCAATCCTATGAAGCTGGCATGATTATGTCAGATGAGAAAAGGGAGGCTTAAAGAGGGTAAGCAACTTGCCCAACAGTATTTATTTGGGGGAGGGTGATTTGGGGGTGTGGTAAAGAAAGAGACTTTATTCAGTACAAAACAGCTCAATTGTGATTCAGCACAGCTGTGAGGCCTGAAAGTTTCTCATTTACAAAGGTAACTAATTACTCATCATTTAATGTTATTTTCATATCCCTCAGTTTCAGAAAAGGACATGAGGCAATGAAGGGCTCACTTGGGACCCATCAGGTAGTCCACGCAATCACACATCTTTCATATCATTGCACTTTCATATATTCACAATTTAAGTATCTTATCAATATCTTTTAAAGGTACTGCTTAAGTCTAATAAATCACTACTTTGGTATGTATAGAGTTTGAGCATGTCCCATGGAGAATCCAGTTGAAGAAAAAAGAGGTGAAACATTTATGGAATGAAGGCCCATTCCAATTACCCCCCACCCACCAGCATAGAACAATCAGCCTTTTGAGTGCTTTAGAGTTGATTATTTAATGAACAAACACACACACACACACACACACACACACACACACACACACACACACACACACACGCACACACATCTATTGTCAGACATGAGCTGGAATAAATAACCTCTGATTTGAGTATGAAAATTAAATTCTGTTTTTAATTGATTTTTCCAGGCAAATTCAATAAAATGATCAAATGCAATTGAAATATTATATTCTTCCCTGGAGCTCTCAAGTTCCCTGCTATTGTGATCTGTGTTTGACTCCCATAAGAAAGTCCTTGGACTATAAATCTGTACCAGATGTGCCCAAATGACACTTGCTAATGCACATACTCCAGGCATAATTGAATTTCAGAGACTGGCAACAACTATCTCACTCCCCCACCCCCACCCAATACCCCACCGCTACTAAAAGTTCAGCATTTCATATAATGCAGTCATAGTGAAAAACAATTTTCCTTCATTTAAACATTTAAATACGTTGCAACAATTATTAGGCTTGTGCTTCACAGCACAAGTTGAATTGAGCACTCATTTTTAACCAATGTAAAACATTGCAGATTTATTGATTTTTACCTCAGAGGAAATTAGTCATTGGTTTCTTAGGATAAATGAGTTCTGATGGGCTATGCTGAAGACCAAGGAAATGTGAAAATGAGTAAGAAAGAGCAGTCTCTCACTCCAAAACTCATTTAGCTTGTCACTCCTACTTGCTGGGGTTCTTGTTCCATCCTCACAGAGGGTTCAGCAATCTGGAGTAAGGTTGTGCGTAGATTAAATAAGAGTCCAGAGATGAAAGATAATTTTAAAAGGCATTAGAGTCAGAGGAGCTTCAGCTAAGGGAGCTAAAGTTTTCCTTGTCTCAGGACCCTTGCTTTTTATTAACACAATTTGTGGTATGGCAAGGTGGAGATAATACACTTCAAAGGGTAAAGTTTACAGAAGCATTGTCAGATTGGGGAATAGCCTTTGGCTGCTCAGGTGTTTGGCCAACAGGAGGCAAGAACATGTAGATTAAGATGCCCTGAACTGTCTGGCAGCAAACAATCATCCTATTCAGGTTTGGGGGAAGTGCCTTTCAGCCATTCCAATAGGTGATAACATATATTGTTATTACCTCCTGTTGGCCAAACACCTGAACAGCCTATGGATATTCCCCAATCTGAAAATGCTTCTGTAAACTTTACCCTTTGAAGTGTATTATCTCCACCTTGCCATACCACAAATTGTGTTAATAAAAAGCAAGGGTCCAGAGACAAGGAAAACTTTAGCTCCTTTAGCTGAAGCTCCTCTGACTCCCAATGCCTTTTAAAATTATCTTTAATCTCTGGACTATTATTTAATCTACACACAGCCTTTCTCCAGATTGCTGAACCCTTTGTAATGATGGAACAAGAACCCGAGCATAGCACCATTCTCTAAATGAGCAAAGCAGGAGATCACTGTTTAAGCCAAAGTCACATGGTGTAGACAAGATTCAGACTAGGTGCCCTGGGTCTTCTACCCTCGGCACTTTCATGGAATGTCATAAACTGACTAAGAGTCCAGGTCCCATGTCAGGGGAGCTGTCCTCACCTCCCTCAACTCATGTACTTTCTGTTCACCCTGGGCTACTGTCCTTTCATTGACATGGTTCTCATTTTTCCATTGATCCATATACCACTCTGCTTTGAAAACCTTCACTTCTTGCTGCTCACTGAAGATTCATTAGGAGGCCTGTTTTGCAGATGAGCTTGCAACAGGCTAGTTGCATGCTGACCTCAGAGCAGTTCATTTTCAAAGAAGGGATAACATGAGAAATGAGCCTTCTTACATCATTGTTGGGGATGAGGGACTGTATCTGATTTGCTATGTTCTTGAAGAACCTATAAGCTAGGGAACAACCAACATGACGGCATGGGTAAACACCTGTACTTGCTGCCTCTCACAACCACATCAAAACTCCAACTAAAAGACAAAACAAATATCATCTAGAACCATGGGAAAGCTAGATGAGTGGAAGTTCTACAACTAGAAGAAAAGAAAAAAGCTCATTGAGACTGCTGGGAAGTGTGGAGGTGTGGAAGTGTGGAGGTACGAAGGCGCGCACGAAATGGGCTGGCAACAGGGTGCACTGTTGTTGTTTTTTCAATTGGGAGGGAGATACAAGCTCCCGATTGCTCTGAACTCCAGTTCTGAGCGAGACTCTGGGGACCCAGACTCATACAGGGAGACACTGGACTGTCTGGCATCAGGCAGGAATGCAAGAGGTGCTCACAGCGATCATTGTTCCTGCACAGGGCCACCTGACACAGAGATCCTGGACCTCTCCAGTGCAGGGATGACTGGCAGCCATTGCTATTTGCTCCACCCTGGTAATTCCCTGAGAATCCGCCCCACTCAATTTACAACCCCACCCAACCTGTGCACAGTGACTTTTGCATATGAATGGCCTGTTCTTTTGCAACCTAAAAACTAACACACTGCAGCTGGGTCAGAGAGCTCCAAAGCTTCCAAAAGAAGGCCTAAGGCCCTGCAGCAGCAGCCTGCATTGCTTCACAGCTGGGCCTCATCTGGGCACTTCCAAACTCCAAACAAAGAGGAGGGATCTGCAGATCTCTCTGTAGCTCCTGCTGGGTGGCCTCAGGCAATGGCTGACTTTGCACCACCTTGGAGATCCAAGAGCCAGTGTACCCAGTAGTCAGTGTGAGACCATACCAGTTTATAACTCTTCACATTCATAAGCGACACATTCAAGGGGCAGACTCAGTGAGCACCAAAGCCCCACTGAAGCAAGTCCTGCCCCATAAGGGTGTCTTCAGCACAGCAGTTCTCCCATCGTAGACAAAGCTGGTCCTTACAGCCAATTGGTCTGGAGGTCAATTCCTCCCAGTGATACCAACAGCAATCAAGGCTTAACTACAACAAGACTGTGCACACAGCCCACAAAGGGGTGCACCAAGAGTGTCCACCTCAGGTGATTGGGGAGGCTGAGCCACTGGGCCCTATAAGACACATAGCAAACAAGGCCACTCTATCAAAACAGGGAAGCTTTGTTTCTTTGCAGAGACAAAGAAACATGTCACAAATGAAAGAAAAGGAGGAAAGCAAATTACTGGATATAAAGTTCAAAACCACTGTTATAAGGTTACTCAAGACTCTTCTAGAAACCTCTGAGAAATTTAGTGAGACCCTCAAGGATATGAAAAAGGACCAATCAGAAATTAAGCATACACTAACTGAAATAAAGAATAATACACAGAGAACCTACACCAGATTAGGGCAGTGGTTGGCAAACTCATTAGTCAACAGAGTGGCAAACCATGGCTCGTGAGCTGCATGTGGCTTGCAAGCCACATTTTGCCGATCACTGGACTAGGGAATCCCAAGAATCAAGTGAACGATATGAAATACGAAGAAGCAAAAAACTCACAACCGGAAAAGCAAAAAGAAAAAAGAATCCAACAATATGAAGATAGTAAGAAGCCTCTGGGACAACTTCAAGCGTACCATCATCTGAATTATAGGGGTGCCAGAAGAAGAGAGAGAGCAAGATATTGAAAACCTATTTGAAGAAATAATGACAGAAAACTTCCCCTACCTGGTGAAAGAAATAGATTAACAAGTCCAGGAAGCACACAGAATCCCAAACAAAAGGAATCCAAAGAGGACCACACCAAGACACATCATAATTAAAATACCAAGGGCAAAAAAAGAATCTTAAAAGTAGCAAGAGAAAAACAGTTACCTACAAGGGAGTACTCATACAGCTGTCACCTGATTTCTCAACAGAAACTATGCAGGCCAGAAGGGAGTGGCAAGAAATATTCAAAGTGATGAATAGCAAGAAACTACAACCATGATTACTCTACCCAGCAAAGCTATCATTTAGAATTGAATGTCAGATAAAAAGAGCTTCACAGACAAGAAAAAACTAAAGGAGTTCATCACCACCAAACCAGTATTATATAAAATGCTGAAGGGTATTCTTTAAGAAGAGGAAGAAGAAGAAAGAGGTAAAGATAAAAATTATGAACAACAAAGTGACAACAAATACATATCTATCAACAAGTGAATTTAAAAATCAAGTGAATAAAAAATCTGATGAACAGAATAAACTGGTGAATATAATAGAATCAGGGGCATAAAAGGGAGTGGACTGACAATTCTCAGGGGGAGGCGGTGTGAGGGGTGCAGGAAGAGATTGCACAAAAATCTTACACCTATGGACAAGGACAGTGGGGGAGAGTAAGGGCATGGGGTGGGGTGGGAATCGGGTGGAGGGAAGCTATAGGGGCAAAAAGAAGAACAACTGTAATAATCTGAATAATAAAGATTTATTTGAAGAAAACACTTATAACATTATGTTGCAATTACTTGTTGATGCGTCTGGGTCATCATATACTTTTTAATGGCCGTTTCCTATTCAATTTTATATTCTCAAAGCTTATACATTGTCTGTACCATCAATAAATGTATGGTGAATGACCAAAAAAAAAAAAAAAAAGAAGAAGAAGAACCTATAAGCTATTCACCTGAAATAGTGGGGTTTTAGAGTAGGAGTTAAAAATAGTTAACTATTCTTAAGAAAAAAAAATTTTTTTTAAGTTCAGAGAGGAAGGGAGAGGGAGAGAGAGAGATAGAAACATCAATGAGAGAATCATTGGTTGGCTGCCTCCTGCAGACCCCACATTGTGGATTGAGCCCACAACCAGTGATGTGCCCTGGCCAGGAATCAAACCCTGATCTCCTGGTTCATGGGTCAGTGCTCAACCACTGAGCCACACCAGTCAGTCAAGAATAGTTAGCTATTCTTTAGAATAGACTTAAGAATAGTTAGTTTTTATCCTTTCCATCTCTTTGGTTGTATTTAAAAATTGTTCCTTTTTTTTTTGTTAATCCTCACTTGAGGATATTTTTTCCATTGATTTTTAGAGAGAGTGGAAGAAAGGAAGGAGTAAAGAGAGAGGAAAGGAGACAGAGAAAGAGAAACATCAAGTGAGGAAGACACACTGATTGGTTGCCTCCCACATGTGTGCAGAGCAGGGCCAGGGATTAAACCTGTAACCCAGGTATGTGCCCTTGAGCAGAAGGTGAACCTGTGACCCTTTGGTCCAGGGGCCTAAGCTCTACCACTGAATCACACCCAGGGCCTGGGGGAGGGGTGGGCAAGAAGGGGTTGTGTTATGTTTTCATAAGCGATGTGACAAAAAGTCCTTTTACATTCTTGAAAGCATTTCAAAACTGCTTAACTGTAAATAACTTAAAAGTCTGTCTACATAAGAAAAAAAAAAGAAAAATATAACTTGATTATCTTGTTGGGGATCAGGAACTGATATCACCTTGTAATTCATTCAATCATTTATTTATACAAGAACAAAAATTATTCATGACCTGTTATGTAGTAAGCGCTGTGCTAGGTAGTAAATATAAAGAGCCTGGAAAGTAGGAAGAACAAAAAAAGCACCAAAATATAAGTACTTCCAAACATATCTTTCCACTTCAGCTTAATCAGTTCCATGTGTTTGCTTGGGGAAAGAGAAGAAAAAAGATTTTATAGATGCAGAAGTGCACAGTGGTTAAGAGCACCATCTCAACAATCAGGTAGTTTAGGCTACAATTGAATTCTGACATATTCTAATTAAGTAACTTTGGATAAGTTTGTAACTGCTATGTGCTTCATGCTCTCTGTGTATCATCCTGGGATGAGGTTAATAATAGTACTTCCCTCACAACATTATAGGGAGGATTAAGGGAGGAATTTACAGAAATTAGGACAATACCTGACAAATAGCACATTATATTACACATATTTCCATCATCTCTGATGTTGATCAGATTTCATTGTAACAAAAGTGTCAGTGTGTGGGCAGTTCTGCTAAGGATTTTGTTCTGATAAGACAGTTGGTATTACTCACCCATGGATGAGCCTTATGAATTATGATAGAGTTTATTGTCTGGAGCTATAAAACAACTAGTACAGTACCACTACCATTCTAAATTGGGCCTAAAATTCCAATTTAGAAAGATTATGGTGACAAAACTTGTTAATTAACCAAGTTGCTCTCACCATACCATTTGCTTTAGGCATTTTTTTTTTTTCTCTCAGAGAGATTGTATCAATTTATAAACCCAACTGCCACGTGGATTTTATTTTGTGTAACACACACTTCTTTAGAATTATGGGCCAACTACTATTCTATGGACCAGATTTATAATAATGACCCATTTAATCCTCATGTAAGCCATAAGAAGTAGATAATAGTAGTAACTACCTTGGATATAGGATTCTAACTGGGCAGTTTTTTATTGTTAGCATTTTAAGCATATCATTCCCATTATCTTCTGATTTTCATTGTTTCTGAGAAGGAGTTAGCCGTCATTCTTACTGTGGTTTTCCTGAATGTAATCTTCCCCACCTGCAGTTGCTGTTAAGGTTTTTCTCCTTATCTTTATTTTACACCAATTTCCTAAGTGTTATTTTCTTTGTGTTCATCTTTCTTGGGGATCTGGAAACAGGTGTGGGCTGTACACAAATCTATATATGGAATAGAATAGAAATGAATAACTTTGCCAAATGATGGTGAAAGAAGACCTAAGAGCAGGGGGTTAAATACAGAATTCTGAGTAACCTTACATATAAAAAAAAAAAAGAAAAAGAAAGAAGAAAAACGGTCAGAGAAAGAGCAGCTAAAAAAAGAATCCAAGGGTGGAGGTCACAAATCACAAAATGGAACAGCCAAGGATATAGTGACCAGTGGAAAATGGACAAAGCAAGTCAGCAAGATAAAGACTGGAAATGGAGCTTTAGAGTTAGCAATCTTTTTTTCTCAAGAGAACACATTTGTTTTGTTTTTAGAGCCGAGGCAGAAGTGAAATCCAGACTTTTAAGAATTTGCTTTATATTATTTCAGGTTCAGATTCATAAACTTTTACTGGTTGTATCTTAATGAGCATGTGTTTATTCTCAATAAATAGAATAAAAGATTTCTAAACATGCTTTGGGAATTTCTAATTACTATATTTTAAAAAGTGGCTAACTGAAATGTCATTAATAGAAGCAGAGAATATGTCAACCACAGATTGTAGTTAAAATCTATTTTCTATTCAGATCAAATAAAGTCCTACTGATAGATCTTCCAGGTGTCTGTTGGACACCTTCCTAACTAATAGAACGATGGTTCTGGGAAGGACTGCGGACACATACGTCTTCGACAGTCTCCTTCCCTTCCTGAGTATTGTTATATGCCTAAGGCTTCCCCCAATATCATTCAGCCTTTTTATTTTTTCTTCATTTCTCAAGACATATGAAGACCGGTCCTATTCTCTATAATTTTCTACTATCCCTACTAAAATTTATCATTGTTCATTACTGCTTTTCTTATAACCAGGGTGGGGGAGGAGGTGGCAAGCGGGGTAGGGGAGGAGTCTGAAAACAAATATATGACAATAAGAGAATAAAGAAATTAGTTTAGTCATGGAATTAAACACAATGATGTTATTTAAAAAAGTGGCTGAGCATAATTAATAATATGGAAATGTATCACTATATTAAGTGAAAAAGTATGTCCGATCTATATTCTGGCTCATAGAATAAGAAGATTCTTACAGAAATAATAAAATATTTGAAATTGGATTTGCCTGAAAATAACATATGGCCCCAAGCACCATGTTAAATAGTTTGGGGCAAGGAGTCCCATAGTATGCCAAAATAATACAACCATTTAAGCATGTGCTGTAGTTAGGGGCTACCATATGGCTGTATATGAGTCACTTTTCACTTATATGTCCTTTGAGTGATTTACAGAGAATGTGTCATATCTCAACACAAAGTTTGGATTTTTCATTAGAAGATTAAAAAAGTCACTCTGACATCTTTCTTACACCAGTAAAGTTTAGTAGCTCTTCTAACAAAGAAGCAATGGAAACCCGTGAAATAGTGTTCCTTATCATTGTATGAGCTGTACTCTCTCAGCTGATTAATGTGGTCTCCGTATATGCCACTAAATCAAACTTTCTGAACCATCTGTTTCTATATTTTGCTTTAGAATTTTTGATTGGCATTTAAATGGAAAACTGAATATTTATTCATGTTTCATTTAAAAAGAGAAAACACAAAACATTTCCTCATTAAAGTGACTCAAGTGAAATTAATTTGACAATAAGTCAACCAAGAGAGCCAAAGCATGTCAAATAGAGATTCCAAACAATTTAAAATATTTCTTGTGACAGCTAATTATTTACAAAAGAATCTGAAATATTGATTTTTCTTGGTATATGGAGTATTCATATCTCCATTGAGATGCTGTCAAAGTGAGTTTTCCTCTAATTCACATAATGCTATATATATATATATATATATATATATATATATATATATATCCCATCAGTCCTTTAATATCCCTGTGAGTCAAGGAGAAAAGTTTTCTTCATTTGATATACAGAAAATCTAGCACAAGAGATCAACTCAATTATTTTAGAAGAATGAATAACTCATTGGGAAAAATATGTGGTAGGATACTTAACTGGCTAGAAGAATAAACACTACTCTCTGGCTGAGTTTAACAAAATGAAGTAAAAATAAGTAATGTTCTCTTATTGGAATTAAAAAAAACAAACACCCTGCAAATTCAGGGAGGATACATGGCTTATTATTAGTACATATATTCATTCATTCATTCATTCATTCATGACCTATCAGCTGCTATTATGTGCTAGGCTACTTCTGGTACTTGATGATCAAGCTAGAGCTTACCATGCAGTTATTGCAGCTTATCTAATAGGAAAACAAAGGCATTTTAGTGCAATATTATGGATCACTGTGATGTCCCCCCAAAGCTAATGTAATCTGAGGATGCATTTATTGAAGGATAGTATCTAAAATAATAGTATATTTAATTCTATTCTAGTCTGCACTATTGTGACCATAACCACTCTAAAGTAGATATAATAAACGGATTCCTATGTTCCACTCTAAAATAGATACAGTACACTGAAACACATATAATAGAGCTGGCCATGGAGGTTAAAAAACTAAAAATTATGTCATATGAGTAATCGTTGAAAGAACTCAAGGACTAGTTTAGAGAACAAAAGACTTAGGAAGGTCATGACAGCTCTCTAACACTGAAAGGACTAACATGGTAAAAGGGAATTAAATGTGTTCTTTTTAACTTTAAGAAACTGAACTGTAATAAATGGGTGAAAAATAGAA
Source organism: Corynorhinus townsendii (assembly GCA_026230045.1). Classification (NCBI taxonomy): domain Eukaryota; kingdom Metazoa; phylum Chordata; class Mammalia; order Chiroptera; family Vespertilionidae; genus Corynorhinus; species Corynorhinus townsendii. The sequence goes on from JAPDVU010000003.1 coordinate 182,015,481, forward strand.
ACAGATAGTTCAGTTTAATATAAGAAACCATATTTTGATCATCAGAGCTGATAGAGTGTATTGCCTGCGGAGTTAGCAGATGTATATCCAAGCAGAGGCTGAAAAACCACTTTGCTGGCACACTGCTGAAGATACTCAAATATCCAGTGGATGGCTGAGCTAGATGACCTTTTCATTCCTTCCAAACATGGAAGTCAATCTATGATGCAAGTTAGAGAGATAACAGGACAACACTGAATTTCTTTACCTTTTCAAAGTGTTTGATTCTATCTAAAGATTTACTTTCTGAATGACCTTAAGCAACACGGATGTTCAGAGCAAGATCTTACGTTTATTTTTGTGTTATAATCCAGTTTATATTATCTTGTTGCCCTCATTGCTCTAGGACTCACTGTTTCAGTTTCCTGGGCTGCTGTAACAAAGTACTCCCAACTCAGAACAATGGAAATTGAGCATCTCACAGTGCTGGAGACTAGAAGTACAAAATGAAAGTGCTGGCAAAGCCATGCTCCCCTGGTCCAGGCTTCTGCTAATGCCCTGACTTGTGACTAAAGCATAGTAACCTCCATCTTGTATAAAAACTGCTGTTTGAAATTCTCTGCTACTGTTAGATAGTCCCTTGTTCTGTAAACTCTGTCATTTTTAGAGAGTCTCTTATTCTGTAGAATAACTGTTTTAGTTTGAATAATAGAAAAATATAAAAATTTAACTGTCTGACCTTGCAAGCTAGCCATCGAAAGTAATGAACTAATACTGATAATAATTCCCATATTCTTATGCCAAATATTTGTTCTTTATGTATCCAAGATTACAAACTGTCTGTAACAATAATTCACACAGAGCTCTTTGTAAAATCTGCAGACAAAGAGCCCGAAAGGTATAAATACGAGAAACTTCCCCTGTGTCTTCACCCAGAGATTTGGAAGAAACACCTCTCTCTGGGTCCTCGCGCAATAAACGACTCCTAATTAATTGGCTCATTAAGGCGTCTTGTATCTCACTCACGGAGTTATGATACAACATGACAGCAGAGCCTCAATCTTCACATGATTTTCTCCCTGTGTGTGTCTCTGTGTTCAAATTTCTCTTTTTACAAGGTCACCAGTTATTTTGGATTAGGGACTCACTTCAATATGACTTCATCTTGACCAATGACCCTATTTCCAAATAGTCACATTCTAGGCCATTGGGGTTAGGATTTCAGCATACAAATTTTGGGAGAACAGAAACCAGTGGCAAAGAGGCAGGCCTACACAATTCATTTGTACCCAGCCTGCCTAGCAAAACTAACTTCCAGTTTTCTACTGGGAGGTCTGGAAGCTCAGCAGCAGAGTCAGAGGGAGTAAAATCACTGCTCCCACCAAGGATTCAATGTGGCCTTCGTAAACTATTAAGAGGTATTTATCCTAAAGGAATGCACCCCTTTCTGAATGGTGTAAGCTCGACCTGGAGCCCATGCTGGCCTAATGTCAACATAAATACATTGATGATCGACCTAATCCACTTCATCTACTGGAAAAAAGAAAAAGATAGTGAGAGAAGACTTTAAAGGACTACACTTGTAAGTCAAAAGCATTTCTAAAGACAAAAATGATATCAGAGGGAAAATTATTGTTATTCATTAAATTATGTGATATCTACTGTTTCTTTTAAATTAGAAACATTATATGATCTTTGGACACTTCCATTAACATTCCTCTTGGATCCTCTTTCTCTTGTGCTTAGTTCAGGTCTAAATTACCCCTGGCCTACATTTCTGCAACAGCCTCCTTGCCCACATGCTGGCTAGACTCTTCTGGGTGTCTAATCTTCTATAGGCTAACCCCCCTGAAGCATATTGCTTTCCCCATATTAGTTACTGTTTTGTCAAACCAAGCTTGCATTTTGCCATTGGAACATTCTCCCATGATTTTGTTCATTCCCTCTCCCACCCCTACCCTCCCACTACTCAGAAATGAAATGCCCCTCGTTAGTCGAATCCCAAGTTTCAGATAAACACTCCAGTGATCTTATGAAAATCATTTCATTTTCAGAACGTGTACTGCAGCTGTTGTATCTTTCCCTTTAGCATCCATTTATTCTCTGATTGGCTCATATATTATAACATTGTCTCCAGACTTAATCTGGCTCTTTTTATTTTTATCTATTTAATTATTCTATTTATTTATTGTCTAAAGTGTCTCCTTTTCCCCCCGCCAGGCTCTTTTTCTTTCTTCTCTCTAGCACTTAGCTTGAGACCCGAGTTGTCTGAGTTCTCAGTAACTACTTCCCACTGCCTGAATAACAGACAATCACATTTCTCCTCAGGAAACAGACCATAGTGAACCTTCTAGTTAATCTGATAGTAGAAATGTAAGTGAAGAGTAAACAAGATAACAATTGTGATACTTGCAGAGCTACAAGCCAAGGAAGGCCACATACACACACAAATCAGAGGAAACATTCTTTGATATCTGGCTTCTGATAAGCATGTTTCTCCCATGTCAAGGTTCTGAGCAGCAGGGCTCACGTTTCCTCATCACTGAAGTTTGGGCAAAACTGTTTAGTCTGCAGCTGTTCAGTGATGAGTAGATGTGTGAGAATAGATGGCAGAAACTGAAGCATTCTCTGGAGGTCCCAGAAGTGCCCACAGTCTTTAAATTTCAATTCAGGGTACAAGCAACTGGAAGAGAATTTCAGTAGCTTTCAGAACGCGTGTTATCGTTGTTGTTTTCTTACACAGGGGTTGTGCGCAAAGCTCTTGTCCAGTCAGGAAATGCTAAGCTTCTAGTCAGTTGTGCATTTAATACTGAAATACACACTTACTTGAAATAGTCTTTTAAGTTATTATATGAATAAGCAGAGACTCATGGTTATCATGCTATGTCCAGGTTCCTGAATTCGTGCGAAATTTATCTCCTTTCAAGATCTAACAATTCTTTCTGCAAAGAATCTTAAGAAAAGCCAGCTATAAACAACATTTCCATCCTGCTAGGTGACCTTCTTTAGTAAAATCTATCTATCTACCTACCTACCTACCTACCGACCTACCTACCTATCATCTATCTATCCATCCATCCACCCATCATCCATCCGTCCATTCATCCATCCACCCATGTAACTTGTGTCAGCCCAATATTAGCCATAAAATGATTGAATCTTTACTCAGGCCTGCCCTTCAAACAAGGAAAATGAGGAAGAAGCAGGGACACCAAAACAAACCAACTTACAAAGCAACGTGTAATTCAGGAAGTGACAAGTGCAGGGTACCCTCATTATGGGTAACAATGAGGCCTGGTTATCCTGTTGGAAACACTGGCTTTGCTGCCTCAGCAGCGCCCCCTTCTGGCAATTCCTCAGGGGGATTCTATACAGTTGTATTTCTGTCTGAATCACCCACATGGTAACAGGAGAAATCCTGTATCAGAGAGGGTGAGGGACTAGTGAGTATTAGAATATGTCTACCCTTAATTTCAGTCTAACTTAAGCTTCCAAGGAGCAGGTGGAAAAGGGAAGCAAGGAGTTATGTGATACAGAGGAATTCTAATATATTTCTCCAGCTGTGAAAGTCAGGTGTAGCTAAATATACCCCACTATCCTAAGCCAAATGTTTCCAAAATGCCTGGGCCTGATACACACGGATATTTACAAATCAGTTGAAACCTGACTTTTCTGCCTCCTACACTAATGCTGTACCTGACCAAATAAGCTTCATTTCTTTAAACTTTTTACCTTCTCGTCGAACCCCAATTTTTCTGCCTGTCCAGGGTATCTGACATGGAATTCTTGGAAACATCCTAAGTTGGCCCATCCAAGGCCTAGATCAAACCCCGCTTCATCCATGATACTTGCCTGGGCTACTCTGGGACTCAGCTACGGCTCCTCCTTCCACCAGTCCCATGGCAGCTCCAGCTGTCAGGGCATGGCCCCCATCATGGATTGCCCTATGTCATTTTTAAAATATATATTTTTATTGATTTCAGAGAGGAAGGAGAGGAAGAGAAATATCAATGATGAGAAAGAATCATTGATCAGCTGCCTCCTTCCTGCACACCTCCTACTGGGGATCAAGCCCGCAACCCAGGCATGTTCCCTGATCAAGAATCAAACCGTGACCTCCTGGTTCATAGGCCAATGCTTAACCACTGAGCCATGCCAGCAGGGCTTCCCTATGTCATTTTATGTTATGATCTTCTTTTATTCTTATTTAGCACTTTCAGTGTTCTTCTCCTTCATTAAGTGACTGTATGCCTTAATCCCCCAATTAGAGGTGGAAACAATGAGAGATGACTTCCGCTGTGCCCTCCACTTAGTGAGGTAGGGGTCAGTAAGTAGTTTTGACTGCCTGAAAAGGGACAAAGGCACCAAGCTGTTATTTTATCCATGGAAGCCAAAAAGGGGCTTTGTGGGAAAGCTGTGTGTCTGTAGTGCTGTGGGTGAAACTTTCAGGGTATGGGTCCTTGTGCCAGGTTGACTATAAGCCATAGTTGAGGAAACTCAACACAGTGCCTCAATCAGTCTTAGTTCAGATGAGGCAAGGGTTTGGGTTAGGCAAACCTGGATGATTCCTTTGGGATATGGTAACTTAATGGTTGAGTCTCAAACCTTGTAGGAACATTGCAACGGTCTGAAAAAGTTCAAGCAAGCTATAAATGTCATTGTGATTCATGATGCAATGAGAAATAAACACTTGGTCCAAATCTGCACAAGGGTGAGGCTTGCTGGGTCCTTTGGGGATTCTTGCCCAGTTCTTGGGGGAAAGTCAGGGAAACAGGGGTGCAGGGCCATTCTCACTGGGTGAGGATGCATTCTCATGGAATACACTTCTCCGTGATGACACGTATTGGAGAGTAAATTTAAGGAAAGCACCATTTAAGAAACTGCATCTTTACTACGGAAGATACTATCATTAAGTCACAGTCCCTAGTAAGGGGAATTGATACTGATTTTTTTAAAATGGATTTATAAGGAGTATCTGGTAGCCACAAGTCAGAAAAATAAAAGACAGTTGTTTTTTAAAATATATTTTATTGATTTTTTACAGAGAGGGAGAGAGAGAGAGTTAGAAACATTGATGAGAGAGAAACATCAATCAGCTGCCTCCTGCACACCCCCTACTGGGGATGTGTCCACAACCAAGGTACATGCCCTTGACCGGAATCGAACCTGGGACCCTTGAGTCCGCAGGCCAACACTCTATCCACTGAGCCAAACCGGTTAGGGCTAAAATACAGTTTTTTAAAAGACAAGTGAAATTAAGAATCAATGAATTCTGGGCCCTAACTCCCTGCTTACAGCCTCCTTTCACATCCACCAATGTGAGACAGCTGCTATATCCTAGAGACTGAGCCTTCTGAGAATCTCAGGGTCTCTGAGACCCTTTCAAGTTGTAAGGATGCCTTGTAATCTCCCTCTATCTGAGACACTTTGAGGTTGGCTCGTACTATTATTTCATTCAGATGTAAAGGATCATATGGGGTTTCTTCTTCATTTCATTGGTCTCCTTATCTTCAGGGCCTGGATTGTAGCTTTTGGTGCCACATGGCTGTTCTTTCACTACATATTCACCCAAACAGCAAGTGCTTTACACATGGCATAGATGTTAGTATCCACATTTTACTTACGTTCCCGCTTAGTCATTCAACAATACTATGGAGTGGAAATATTGTGCCTTCAGATCAGCAGAACAGGTCAGGTAAGAGAGCAAAGGTTTGTATAACATGTCAGTACATTGACAATTACCATGCCTGTTCTTCTCTGAGGCCAGAGAAAATATTTTATTCCTATTTGACAGCTCTCTCTCCACAACCCTTGAAAATCTCTGTAATAATTCAAGTCTGGCAGGAGGCCAACAAGCAACATTTCCTGAACATAGGAAAACGCATGCACTTTTACTGCCATACCCAATATAGGTACATGGGCGATTTTCATAGACTGAAAAGAATGAATACTTCCAAGTGGTGGTTTTCACTGTAAAATAATAATGCAATGGAGAATCCAATTTCTCCATGAAAGCAACAATATAACAGGTATTTGCAATTATTATATTATTCGAAAGGAATCATCAGTCTGATTCTGTCAAGACAAAAAGACCTGTAAAAGCGCGTGGCAGCTGTGTAGGTACACAGTCTCACGTCTGGGGCTTTGTACAGGCTGCTTCCTCTGTAGAGAACTCATGGACTCCACAGAGCTCATTTGTTGCTACGCCCAAGAAACAAGTTGCTGTGAGTTGACTGCTGTTGGTCAAGTTTGTTATAACAACATCACGCTAAGTCTTACCACGTTGGGTCTTATTGAAAGATGATATTTTACTTCTCAGATACTGTCTATCTAACTCAAAATATTCTGCAATTGGTAAGCTGCTGGTGGTAATGGATGTCCCACCCAATTACAACCTTTATTTCTGCCCTGACACACACACTGTGTCAAACTATATTGTGGGAAATGAAATGGCTTTAGTAAGCTCAGAGGTCATATAATTGCCAGGACTTAGAGATTTTCTTGGGGTTCAAGTACTAGTATACGCATGTCGACCCTTCCCACTAAAGAAGATTTATACTAGGAACTTCACTCTTGGGTGATTCTCCCACGGGAACCCAAGAACCAAGAAAACCTCTCACCTACTCAGTAATTCTTTGCAAAGAAAGGTAGATATGCAGCGTGAGTTGTTTTCCTGAAAAAATGATAAAGGCAAAAACAATTACACTGTGGTGGGAGAGATACTATATTTCCATTTACTTTTCTATGAATCAAGGAGGAGATTTTTGGCTTATTAGAATGCCACATAAACCAAGACCATGGTTTTAGAGCCAAAACTTTAGCAAAATCAAATTGTGTAAAGCACTTCTCCTTTTGTAGTATACTAAGAATAAAAAGTCATTTTCAAAAGTCACCTTTAAAATAAATTATAAAATTATTTGTACTATTTTATCTCCATAAATTATTTAGCTCTGATGTACTATTTAATTAAAACAGCATCCGTCTTCTGGGGAAATATTACTGAGATTTATTTTGCCTATAATTCTCAGATTTTCCATGAAAATATATTTAGAATAGGTTTGGAATCATTGTTTCACTAGAATGTTACTGGTTGCTCCAGTCAGAATTTGCTTTTTGATGGTAAGAAAATAAATGAGCCCTAGCTGGTTTGGCTCAATGGATAGAGCGTTGGCCTGCGGACTGAAGGGTCCCGGGTTCGATTTCAGTCAAGGGCACATGCCCAGGTTGTAGGCTCAATCATGCAGGGGGCAGCCGGTCAATAATTCTCTCTCATCATTGATGTTTCTATCTATATCTTCTCCCTTTCTGTCTCTGAAATCAAAAAAATATTTTAAAAAATAAATGAATCTCTTAGTAAGTTCTTAAAGAGTGAGTACATAACTACCAACATGTAAAAGAAAACACTGTTCATCTGAGAAAACAAATATTTCCTTGAAGACTCAGAAGGTCCTGCCATTATCTCTGTGTACAGCCTTATTTTACTCCAAAAAAAGGAAATGTAACCATGTGGTGATTTTTGTAAGGCATCAATTAGTAGGCTTGGACCAGATCAATGTGACTTTGGATTTTAATCCTGCCACTTGCCTACTCTTAACTGTATTTCCCCTCATTTGTCAAATGATGATGGAGATGAGTTTAGATAATGAGTATAAAATACTTGGAACACTAAAGATGCTGATTAGAAGTAAGTTTTTATTTTTCTTAAATTAGTATTGCTGGCCACTAGACATGATTAGGGGAGTGTGCCCTGCTCAGCTCCAGGGTCCCATTCACCTCGTATACTTCATAGATTTGAAAATTCATTATGACCACTTTCAGGCTGATGGCAGGCAAGGTGTCCTGTAGTTCACACAAAGGTACCAGATGGCCTATAAGTCCTCCAATTTGGCTCCTAGGAAGGCAATACTTCCCTTGGGAGTACCCTTGGCCCTTCATTGTTTTCATTTTTAATGTAGTTAGTGGTTACCTCATTCCCACATATTAACCACCACCTACTAGTACATGGCTCTTTTGTTGTGTGATCCACAGCCCAGATTTTTCTCCTTAGCTCTAGACTTATATCTAATTGAGTTCTGCACAGTTGTACTCAGAAGTCTTAGTGGCACCACAAACACAACATATTAAAAAAGTGAATTGATCCTCAATGCTGATTAACACCACAATTCGCTTGGCAACTCAAGCCAGAATGTGAGAATTATCTCCATCTCACTCAATCCCCACATAAGATCAATGGATGAAGCCTGGAGCTCCTGCCTCAGTGAAACTCTTCCCTGCACATCCCCCCTACATTCTTACTGCAGCTGCCCAGGGCTGCCCAGTGCCCCTAGCAGCCTGCCATCTCTTCTGACAATCTGGTCCACGCTGCCTCCACACAGCTTCTGCTGGGCTCTTCCTAAAATGCATATATTATCATGGCACTCCTGCTGAAGTTTCTTCCATTTTTAGGCCTTGTTAATGTGATTTCTGATAAAGTTTAAATTCTCAGTGTGGCATATAACAAGGAACAGGTGAGCTGGACTCTGCATGCGTCTTCCTTTTCAAGGGCTACCACCTCTAACATAACCCTACACTTGAGTCATACACATTAATTACATTTGGCTCCCTTAACAGGCCCAGCTCAAGCCCCCTGCCTACAACTCCAGCATTATCCACCCAGGGGCATTGCAATTCTTTCCAAATCTATCTTTCCCTTTAGACTTTAAGTACCTTGAGAAGAGAAATATGATTTTTTTTTTTTCCGTAAAGTCTCCAGGAGGACTTTGTCTTGTAGTAAACATGGGAGAGATCTTTCTACTTTGTGGATGAGGTCAGCTGACGCCTTCCATGTTGTTGCTACGGCTGACCAGATCAGTGATGCTCCAGGCGATAACTCATGGTCCCAGTATCTTCCTCTGAGAATGAAGTTTGCTACCACTCCAGGCCAGCTTTACTTCTGTACCACGGAGCGGAGACTTGAGAACTTGATGGGTCCGATGAGTAGTCATTTTGGTCTTAAGGCTCCAGCTAGAGGACCTGGTCCTACTACCTCATGCCTGTAAGATTCAACTTCAAACTGCGCAGGAAAAGCGTGTTTACTTATATCTGCCGACAGGGCAATCCTCCCTTGTTTAGGGAATTTCTGAGGCACAACAAGCTTTGGCTTCAAGTCAAGATAGGTATTGTCACTCCACCGATAAAACAGATCAGCGCAAAGCGCACCAATAGGCTCTAGGTCAATGGTTAATGAAGCAGGCAATGACGAACCATGGAACGTAGTATTAGAACTTGCGAGAGCAACACGCATACACTGATGAGAATGGCGTAATGTGATGACCAGCACTAACGAAAAATAACCTGGAACAAGGGCCTCAGTCGGGTCAACTTCGGGGAAGTCTTTAGGTGACATTGTTCCGAGAAATATGATTTTATCTTTGTACCTCTAGCACCTACCCAGCTACTCAATATATCTTTGTCAACTAGGTGGATGAATGCAAAGGTCAGAGAGGAAGAGAAAGGGGAAAATGAATGAACTTCAAATCCTCTGGATGCTCAGGAAGGGTAGGAAGTTTGAGAAGATGAAGTAGGACAAAAAAAAAAAAAATGACTGTGATGCAGCAAGTACCTTTAGATTTAAAAATCCCTCTGCTTTTGCTTCCCTCGCAGGTGGAAGGTAGGGTTGATTGCATGATTGTTTCGCAGAGACCTAACATTTTTATGCCTCCCTGTGTTTTTTAATCTACAAGAGGGTAAGTGTTAGTTCAAAGTATTAATACTCCAAAGCCTTTGTCCTTTATGACAAAGTGATGGATATTGGTGGTAAACCTTAAAGGAAAGGTACTATGATATTTAAATGTAAAATAATAATGGGAAAGGATACAAACTGCCTTTGAACAAAGCTGTTTTAAAATATTAGGCATTGCCCTAACTCAGTGGTTGGCCAACTTATTAGTCAACAGAGCTAAATATCAACAGTACAACAATTGAAATTTCTTTTGAGAGCCAAAATTTTTAAACTTAAACTTCTTCTAATGCCACTTCTTCAAAATAGACTCGCCCAGGCTGTGGTATTTTGTGGAAGAGCCACACTCAAGGGGCCAAAGAGTTGCAGTTTGCCGACCACTGCCCTAACTGGTCTGCCTCAGTGGATAGAGCGTTGGCCTGCGGACTGAAGGGTCCCAGGTTCGATTCTGGTCAAGGGCATGTACCTTGGTTTCGGGCACATACCCAGTAGGGGGTGTGCAAGAGGCAGCTGATCGATGTTTCTCTCTCATCGATGTTTCTAACTCTCTCTCCCTCTCCCTTCCTCTCTGTAAAAAACCAATAAAATATATTTTTTAAAAAATAAATAAAATATTAAGCATAAAAAGAAACTCTCCATGCATATTTTCTTTTTTATTCTTTTCCATGTCACATCTGTTTGGAGTACATTTAATGTCACCACTAAGCTGTATCAATCATTTCATATGTGGTACCAACAAGGAAGGTGCTATTTTTGGTTCATAAAAATTGTCTTGCATTGAAGTCTGAGGTTTTGTTTGGTCTTGAGTTCACATACCTTGGGGTATATACGTTTGTTTGGTTGCCATCATGAACGGAGCCTGCGATGGGATACATACTTTTTTTTCTTTTAAATGAGCACACATACAGTTTTATAAGTCAACTCTCCATATCATTAGTTTGGTGTAAAATTAAATATAAGGCTGGAAACGGCATTTCAGAATTTCAAACACAGGTCTTTTTTTTTCGTTCTAAAAGTATCCTGAGCCAATAAATGTTTTATTTCATTTACATCTTTATTCATAGTATCAGACATTCAGGAGGTGCTCAGTAAGTATGCAGACAAATTGTTTAACTTTCTAAGCCTCAGTTTACTCAAAATTGAAATGGGATTAATACCATATCAAAAAGCTATTGGAGGATTAAATGAGGTGGTGCTTTGTAATAGTGTGTGGTACATAGTAACCATTCAATCAAAGGTTGCTATTATTTTCATATATGATCCTTGTAAGCCTGGCTAAGGGGCCTTTTCGTCATCAACATATTCATAAAAATGTAAGATTGTGCTTCTTATATTTCAGTTTGAAGCATGGGGTAACAACAAACAAACAACACTCTTTGCGAGGGCCTTTTTTAAAGCTTTATTTTAAAATCTGTTTGTAAGAAGAACAAAGTAGGTTCTGGGATGCAACAGCCTACATCAGTGGTTCTCGATCTTGGAAACAAGAGAATTGATAAAAATCCTTAGTGTAGAGAAAATTCACAGGAAGCACCTGCATTTGTATTTGATCTGTAATGTGTATTATGTTATCCAGCGCTAACTTAATGCTGCATGGTAGGTGAGAATCATTCCAAAGCAAAAGAAGTTGTTTCATAAGCTATTTAATTCTTACTAGAGCAGTGTCTCATGATTGGCCAGCTGTGTTCAGTTAGAGTCTCCAGTTTCTCTCTGAACTTGACTCTGTCTGTTGTTACTGCAATGTGTTGGTTCAGCCATTCTTGAATTTGATGTAATGGAGGAAGTGAAAGATTTAATGATGGTAGTCATGGCTACTCACTGGACCATGAGTATTCTTCTCTTGCTTTCTGACAAGCCAAGGGAATCTACCTGCATGGAAACCATAGCCAACATCCCAATCAACCAAACACAAATAGCCAGGCAACTGAATTTCTGACAAATAGGGCTCCACTGTGTACTTTAAAGAAATAGTCTCTACATGGGAATTCACTAGCTCGTCTTAAAATGCATTGTTACAAACTGATTCTGCAGAAGTAAACCGTGATGCTGGGAGTGGATGAGAGTCTGAATGGAGTCAAACTTTCTGCTTTATCAGTCCTAAACACTCTTTTCAAGCTACTCTGCAAGAGAACCACTTACAATCACCCAGAATCAAAAGCCTATTAATACAATGTGACTATCAAAGGCCGTTTCAGTTACAGTTCCCTTAGCAACTGTCACTTGGCCAGTTTACACTTCAACAGTTAACAACCCAGGGTGGCCACTACCAGAGAAAGCACTTCTGTAGCAGTTCTAGGCCTTTCTGTCTTGGAAGAGTGTTAGCTGTTGTATTGCATTAGTTCCAGTGTGTACTCACATCAGTAGTTCCATTTAGGTTTTCCTACTGAAAGCTTTTCAAGCTGGCCCCACTGTTTCAGTGGTGATGGCTGCAGCCTCGTGTACCTTGCAATTGTCCATTCTAGCCGAGAGGATTATAGAGGCATCTTTACACTTTTATGGAGAAACATTTATGATGAATCCTCCTTGGGGAACTGGAAGGCTGTTTTCACATTGTGGTGTAAATCAGAAAATGTAGGCGTATTCACCACTGAGCAAATGAGCTCGAAGTTGGAAATACGTAAACACAAAGGATCAAAAACTAAGGCTTGAGAGTGAGGTTTCATGGAAGCTACTGAAATAAAACAACAATGTAAACCTTGGATAATTTTGTTTTAAAAGCAGAGTTATAAATGAGTTTTATAATACATGTTGCAGGAAAACTGAAATGACAATATAGTTTCATAGTCAGGCAAGAGTTGGTGAACTCTGAACCTGTCTTCTTTGTACTCAAAGCTCAGCATAACAACTAAACCTTATGTCAGAATCACATTGGGAGGTCGAAGGGCAAGTCTATATAGTCAAAATGAAGTGAGTGATTCTGCAACATGTAGAACAAGGACCAACAAACTGTAGCCTGAGGTCTGTTTTTGTAAAGTTCTATCACAACACAGCCAGGCTGTTACCTTTACATCATGATTAATGGCAGGCAGGCAGAGTCGATGTGACAGAGACCATTAGATTGGCAAAGCATAATATTTACAACCTGGACCTTAAGAGGAATTTCAGCCAAAAAGCTTAAGTAAAAGCAGGCATACCTATCCATAGCCTGCAATATACAACTCTTTATTTTGGTTGAGGAAGAATGAACAAAAAACACACATACCCCCCATGGACTAGAAATGACCATTTGTTCTATTCTGCTACCAAGCAATAAAGTTACCATAGCCCAACTAAACTGTGGATAAATCACTCCCTATAAAATATTCAGAAAAGTCTATATGATTGCCTCTTTTTCATAATCTAAGCCACTGAATACAAGCTTGATACATTTTAAAACCTGTCTTGCTGAATTTAAAGATTTCAAGTTCAAATGTCCTATACTTGCTATCGAAATATTAAAAAGTATATTTGCGGTTGTTCTTTCTTTTTACTTCAGAAATATTTTTATTGAAAGTCAAGTGGAAATAAAATATTTATGAAAAACAATTAATACCCGAAGCAAAGTGTTCATCATTTAATAACCAAGCTCTAGAAAAAACAGGAAGAATGGACAAATTGGCTATATTCAATGAAAGAATGACAGAAGGAACTTAGTAACATGTAAAAAAATGACTAAAGGATAAATAAATGGTTTTATTAGCTGGGGGAAGTTTCAGCAAGGGAAACTTAGGCAAACTATTATTAAAAAAAGAGAGAGCCATAAGAACTAAGTTGCATAAAATTCTGAAGAGAAGGCTAGAATTTGTGTTCAGGCAATATCCTGAATAATGAAAGCTATTATGGCAAATGTAAAAAATATATATAAAAAAGAATATTTTTCAGGAAACAAGTCAAACCTGGAATTATAAAATGGTTAATTTAGCTTAATACCTAATCATCATCATCATCATCATCAACAACATGTCTTTGGCTTTCTGAAAAACACTTAGGCAGATCAATCTCATTTCTTTCTATGATACAGTAACAGGAATAGGAGATAAAATCAACCGAGGTCTTTCATTCCGTTTCTATCGCATGCATCTTGTTAAAAAGACAAAGACCATTTAGAAAACACACAGCATCTCCAGAGTTACTCTATATAAGCCACTAGCTACAGGGGGCTACTAAGCACTTGGACTGTATCTAGTCTGAGTTGGGATGTGCTGTTAAGTATAAATAAATAGCAGATTTTAAGGACTTAGTACAAAAATCATAGAATATTTCATTAATAACTGTATATTGCCCACTGGCTTGGGTCAGTGGTTGAGCACTGACCTATGAACCAGGAGGTCACAGTTTGATTCCAGTCAGGGCACATGCCCATTTGCAGTCCATCCCTATTGGGGGTGTGCAGAAGGCAGCCAACCAATGATTCTCTCTCATCATGGATGTTTCTTTTTTTAAATTTCCTTATTGATTAAGGTATTACATATGTGCCCTTATCCCGCCATTGCCACCCCAACCTGCCACTCATGCCCTCACTCCCCTGGTGTTCGTGTCCATTGGTTATGCTTATATGCATGCATACAAATACTTTGGTTGATATGTTCCCCTTTACCCCCACCCTCCCCTACCTTCCCTCTGAGATTTGATGGTCTGATCAATGCTTCTCTGTCTCTGGATCTGTTTTCGTTCATCAGTTTATGTTGTTCATTATATTCCACAAATGAGTGAGATCATGTGATGTTTATCTTTCTCTGACTGGCTTATTTCACTTAGCATACATAATGCTCTCCAGTTCCATCCATGCTGTTGCAAATGGTAAGAATACCTTCTTTTTTACCACAGCGTAGTATTCTATTGTGTAGATGTACCACAGTTTTTTAATCCACTCATCTGCTGATGGGCACTTAAGCTGTTTCCAAATCTTAGCTATGGTGAATTGTGCCGCTATGAACATAGGGGTGCATGTATCCTTTCTGATTGGTGTTTCTGGTTTCTTGGGATATATTCCTAGAAGTGGGATCACTGGGTCAATGTGAGTTCCATTTTTAGTTTTTTGAGGAAACTCCATACTGTTCTCCACAGTGGCTGCACCAGTCTGCATTCCCACCAGCAGTGCAGGAGGGTTCCTTTTTCTAGCACTTGTTGTTTGTTGATTTGTTGATGATAGCCATTCTGACATGTGTGAGATGGCATCTCGTTGTTTCCATTTGCATCTCTCGGGTAATTAGTGACTTTGAGCATGCTTTCATATGTCTCTTGGCTTTCCTTCTGTCTTCTTTCAAAAAGCATCTATTTAGGTCCATAGTCCATTTTTTGAGTGGGTTGTTTATCCTCCTTTTGTTAAGTTGTATGAGTTCCCTGTAAATGTTGAAGATTAAACCTTTATCGGTGATAACATTTGCAAATATGTTCTCCCATGCAGTGGGCTTTCTTGTTGTTTTGTTGATGGTTTCTTTTGTTGTGCAAAAGCTTTTTATTTTGATGTAGTCCCATTTGTTTATTTTCTCTTTAGTTTCCTTTGCCCTAGGAGCAGTATCGGTGAAGAAATTGCTTCGGCATATGTCTGAGATTTTGTTGCCTGTGGATTCCTCTAGTATTTTTATGGTTTCCTGTTTTATGTTTAAGTCCTGTATCCATTTTGAGTTTATTTTTGTGTATGGTGTAAGTTGGTGATCTAGTTTCATTTATTGAAGAGACTTTCTTGACTCCATTGTATGTTCATGCCTCCTTTGTCGAATATTAATTGAGCATAGTAGTTTGGGTTGATTTCTGGGTTCTCTATTCTATTCCATTGATGTATATGTCTGTTCTTGTGCCAGTACCAAGTTGTTTTGAGAACAGTGGCTTTGTAATACAGCTTGATATCTGGTATTGTGGTCTGAGAAGATGCTTGATATGATTTCAATCTTCTTGAATATGAGGAGACTTTGCTGTGACACAATATGTGGTCTATTTTTGAAAATGTCGCATGTGCACTTGAGAAGAATGTATATTCTGTGGCTTTGGGGTGAAATGTTCTGAAGATGTCAATTAAGTCCATCTGATCTAGTGAGTCATTTAGGATTGCTGTTTCTTTGCTGATTTTTTGTCTAGAGGATTTATCCAGTGGTGTCAGTGGTGTACTAAAGGCCCCTACTATGATTGTACTAGAGGCTCGGTGCACGAAATTCGTTCACTGGGGGTGGGGGGGTCCCTTAGCCCAACCTGCCCCCTCTCACATACTGGGAGCCCTCAGAGGATGTCCTACTGATGGCTTAGGCACGCTCCCCATGGGGAGCAGGCCTAAGCCGCAGTCTGGCCTCCCTTTGTGGGAGGCGACCGGGCTGATCAGGGGAAGGTACCAGCCCCATCCCGCTGCTGCAGCCACTGCCAGTCACCACAGCCACCAAGGTGTTTTCATCAACACGGACTCCAGTCCCTTCACCATGAAAAAATGACAACTTTCTTTAGGCATTTTCAAGATGTGTCTTTCATAGGATATGACATTTCCTTCTTTCTTTTTTTTTTATCCTTACCTGAGGACATGTTTCCATTGACTTTTAGAGAATGTGGAAAAGAAAGGGAAAGACAGAGAGAAACATCAAAGTGAGAGGAACACTTTGATTGGTTGCCTCCTGCATGAGCCCTGACCTGGGCCCCGGCCAGGGAGGAGCCTGCAACCTAGGTACATGCCCTTGATCAGAATTGAACGCAGACCCTGTGGTCGGCAGGCTGAGGCATTATCCACTGAGCCAAACTGGCTAGGGCAGGATATGACATTTCTTAGCAGCGGACCTTCCTCCAGCAGCGGACCTTTGCTTTTTCCCTCCAGGAGTGTGGTGGAAAAACCCTAGATCACCTTCTTGGATTCTCATACCCAAGTTACTAAGAATATTACCAGTGGCAAACAGGGAGCTTAGCCAATGAGCAGTCAGAAAAGGTGTTTCCTCTGTAGTTCACACCAATCGCCGGCTGGGTCCTGCCTAGACCTAAAGCCTCTGGCCGAAGCTTTAAGCCTGGGCAGGGGACCCCCAGGTCCCTCCAATCGCCGATTGCCGGCTCCACCCCTGCCCAGGCCGAAAGCCTCTAACCAAGGCTTTTGGCCTTGGGTAGGGGACCTGCAGCTCCCTCCAATTGCAGGCTCTGCCCCAGCCCAGGTCTAAAGCCTCTGGCCAAGGCTTTCGTCCTGGTCAAGAAACCCCCAGCTCCCTCCGATCACTGGTTCCACCCCTGCCCCCTCGGCTCTGATCGCAGGTTTGGCCCTGCCCAGGAGACCTCTGGCTCAGGCCCTTCACAGGCTGCTCAGGGCCCATGCAGGGCTTACCTCAGAGTGACCTGGGTGCCAGGATGTTCCCGGGACCCAGGCCCTGGGCACCTATGTATGCAAATTAACCACCATCTTTGTTCGGTTAATTTGCATACTCTGATTGGCTATGGGCATAGTGGAGGTACGGTCAATTTACATGTTTGTCTATTATTAGGTAAGATTGTTGTCCATCTCTCCCTTGATATCTTCCAGGAATTTTTTTATGTATTCAGGTGCTCCTGCATTGGGTATATATATGTTTACCAGAGTTATGTCCTGTTGTTGTATCGATCCCTTTAGTATTATGAAGTGGCCTTCCTTTTCTCTTGTTATGGCCTTCACTTTGAGGTCTATTTTGTCAGATGTAAGTATTGCTACCCCAGCTTTTTTTTTTTTCATTTCCATTTGCCTGAAAGATATTTTTCCATCCCTTCACTTTCAGTTGTGTGAGTTCCTTGTTCTGAGGTGGGTCTCTTGTAGACAGCATATATACGGGTCGTGTTTTTTTTATCCATTCAGCCACTCAAAGTCTTTTGATTGAAGCATTTAGTCCATTTACGTTTAAAGTTATTATTGATAGGTACTTGTTTGTAGCCATTTTTATTTTTTGTGCCTATGTTCCTTCTTACCTTTTTATTTCTTCTTTTTACAGCATTCCCTTTAGCATTTCTTGCATTGCGGGCTTAGTAGTGATAAACTCCCTTAGCCTTTTGTTTTTGTCTGCGAAGCTCCTTATTTCCCCTTCAATTTTGAATGATAGCCTTGCTGGATAGAGTAAGCATGTCTCTCTCTCTCTCTCTCTTTCTCTAGGAAATCAATAAAAATATTTAAAAATTACATATCAATTATATATTGAAATATTTTATATATACTAGGTTAAGTAAAATATATTAAATTAATTTTACCAGTTTTGAAATATCTTAATGTGTCTGTTCATAAATTTTAAATTACAAGGTAGCTTGCACTTGTGGCCCACATACTATTTCTACTGGCTAGCATTGTCTGTAATATAAACCCAGGAGATTGCAGGAGACACTCTTATCTTTCATGAGCATCAGTTTTTACTGTTATGGGAGTGGAAAGGTTGGGAGATTAGGAGGAGGGATGGATGGACATAGGACAGTTCCTTGCTGGGCTGTTTGGAGGGTGTGTTCCCTGCATTGCACTGTGTTTAGCATTTCTAAGCCCTACCTCGTAATGTTTACCCTTCTCTAGTCACAACAGCCAAAAGTCATTCTTCGCATAGTTCCAGTGCCCCTGAGGTGAGGTGGGGTGACAGATATCCTCTCATCTTGAAAACCAATGGCCTAGAAAATGCTCATAAAGTCCTTTTGGGTGCTGATGTTTTTTATTCTACAGCGTGACTGAGCCTTGGTTTTATGAAAAGTACTTTTTGTTCATTTATTGAGCCCGTGTCTAAAGACAGCCTACTTAAGGGCTGCACTAAAAAACTGCTCTGAGTGTCTACCCTGCATGCTGTTCTGAGGTTATATGAAGCTTATTTATCTAGTATTCTAGCACTTTGTTCCCACTGCTTTTTATTTCATCCCTTTGCAGACAAGTTGTGTGCTCCAGGCAGGATGATAAGCTGATGGCAGGAACAGTTTCTGATACAAACTTTTGGTCCTATAACAAGTGAATAAGAGATACCAGTGACGTAAAGGGATCCAGTGCTCAAGATAGCCTCCAGGATTGTTAGAATGTGGTGTTATTTAATATTTTCAGCAGTGACTATGGTGGTGGAATATATCATTCATTTGAAACTTAACCAGATGCTGTCTTATGTATTATTATTAAAAACATTTCACAGATTTAAATTTGATTATGCAAATTAAGTTGAATTCTTTGAGGGCAGAGAATTATGCCTTACCGTGGTAACAATAATATTTAAAAGTAACTTTATAATATCATATACAGTTTTTAATTCAAGAATTAAAAGAACCCTACAAAGCGGATGTCATTGTCACCTCCATTTTGCCTAAGAGGAAACAGGTTAAGGAAGGTGGACAACCTAACAATATCAGTGTGGAATTTGAACCTAGAATTTGAAATTAGATCAGCTGATGCTAGCTTGATGGTCTTTGTGTCACTCTTCAGCAATGTAATGTCTCTTCCTTTGTACAGGTCCTACTTTGCCATCCCACAGGTGCTGATCCTGAGAAAAGGATTTGAGTGGAAGTTTGGAGAGGGGCAAGAAGGACCTGCAGGGGAGTCAGCTTGTGATACAGGGAAAGGAGAGCAGCCAGGAAGGAGTGATAATAAGCCAGCTACCACTCTATGCAAGCGGGCCTTAATTTCTCAGGGAAACAATTCAATGGTATAAAACCCATAGGCTGTGGGCTAATCATATGCCCACGCCCTAACCCCCAATGCCACAGCACCTGAATGTATCTGAAGATCAGGCCTTTAAAGAGGTGATTAAGTTAAAATGAGGGTATTAAAGTGGGTCCTCAACCAACCTTACTCATGTCCAAACAAGAGGAAATTTGGATACACAAAGAGACCCAGGGGTGTGCACACAGAGAAAGGCCATGTGAGGGCACAGCAAGAAGGTGGTCATTTGCAAGACAAAAAGAAAAGACTCAAAGAAATGATACTGGCCAACAACTTGATCTTAGACTTTTTAGCCCCCAGAATAGTGAAAAAATAAATGCCTGTTGTTTCTACCCAGTGTGGGTAATTTCATATGGCAGCCCTAGCAAATTAACACACTACGCCTCAGAATTGTCCCTCCTAAGTAGTCAAGGAGTTTTTATGGTTACACTTGAGTTTCACCTTCTGTACTCATGGCTCTTAGATTCTCTCCTTGACAAGCCTGCCCGGCCTATGACCTGCAGGCCACGTGGGATTCCTCACTTTTCCTCCTGAACCTCATTCTGCTATGTTCAGTATTTCTCACAGGCAGCAACACATCCATTTCCATTTGAATAAGCTGTTAGGGGTCAGTCCTTCCCAGCTCGGATTCAGGTAGGTGAACTTTATGAAAACTGCATCAGAATTCAGGGTTGGAAGGAAGTGTACAGAATGGATTCTACTAGCAAACACACAAGAGAATTAAAAATACTTCAGAGAGGCAAGAACCACCAGTTATTGCCAAAGATATAGAATTCAAACTGAATTCTAACGTAGGGTTTAACGTTAACACAATCTTAGTGTCGTTGTAAGTAAAGAGCACAGAACGGACATAGAACAGATGAGGTGAGAGTGGGAATGCACATTGTAATTCATTGCACCAATAGTGTTTGATGGTATTGCTGTGTGTCTAGAGAAGAAAAGAAGAGCATGCTCGAAGAATAAATTAATGTTTTCATTATACATCTGGGTAACAATCATATCTACTTGGGAACCCTTTGAAATAATGTATGAAATGGAAAAAAGGCAAAAAGTAAATAATAAAGATGGTTTAAAGTTTGTTTAAAAAACTCTGAGGAAAAGCTTATAAAATTCGAGAATAAAGACGAGCAACAATACTAAAGTTTTTAAAATGGTATTGCTGGATTCATACCAGCTGTTTTCTACTACTACTGAGAAAGTAAAGGAGAAGAAACAGATTTTAAAAGCTGAAGGAGAGATTTAACTGGGCCTCACAAACTTTGAGGGTCAGAGTGAAGTACTAGAAAATGCCACCAAAGGTTAAAATAACTCTTCTCTAGGAATGGTTATGAGCAAAGATGATATATTGATCTTTACAGTGGATCCTGGGATCAGGCCACATCATTTATCACAATGAGAACAAATAATTCAGAAGTATAGTTTTTGGATGCTGAGTAGTATTTAAGAATTCAATGACAATTTAACTTGCCTACAACTTCTTTATTTAAAGCCTGACCTAATCTCTCCCAGAACTGCAGATTCAAATTGATTTCTGTGGTCTGGATAGATAATTATCCTGGTGGGGTTATGTAAGGTTTTTTTAATAGAGGAGGGAGACGAGCTTCAGAGATTTTCTATTTTTGTGTTTATTTTTTTTATTAAGGTGAAATTCACGTAACATAAAATAAACCATTTTAATGTGTACACTTCAGTGGCAGTTGGTACATTTACAATGATACACAATCCTCACCTTTATCAACTTCCAAATTTGTATTGATATTTGCAGTTAAGACAGTCTTCAGTATATCTCTTTTTGAGGTTTCCTAAATAATAACAACAACAATGTGGCATAAACTCTGGAAATCTGAAGGGTTCAGTAAACTTTCATTTGGAATTAAGATAGCCACTCAAGTCCTGGCTGGTGAGGCTCAGTTGGTTGAGTATCATTCCATGCACCAAAAGGTTGCCAGTTCAATTCCCAGTCAGGGTACATGCCCAGGTTGCCGGTTCAATCCCCAGTAGGGGGTGTGCAGGAGGCAGCCGATCGATGTTTCTCTTCTTGACAGTAATTATAGTGGGAGCTTTAAATTTTATATGGGAAATGGTCCATTTCAGTCCCATCACCAAACCCCCATATCTGACTGATGCAGCTAAGTTCACAACAAATCACTAAAGTAGAGGAGACAGATGGGGCCAAGCAGGGCTTGTTTCTTACTGGGCCTCAGTTTTCCCATTCAAAACAGGAAAATATTCCTGAAATTAGATTGTACAAATTTGAATGGCCATGGATTGCCTGTCAAGGACCTGAGCAGACATGTGTCACTCTAGCGTCGTGAAGAGTGAACAGGGATTCTTGGCCTGAGAGGGCTGTGTGTGAATGTCAGCTCTGAAAAACACTTACCACGTCCATTCTGTCTTCTGCTAAGTGGGAACCATGTCTGGCTTGAAGCTTTGTTGTGAGGATTAAGCTTTGTTGCACAGGATAAGCATGGAGGGTGGCTATGAGTACACATAAGGTCTCTGAACTACCTAGCCTAGCACTCCACACTGGGGAAGCATAACAGATGTTGGATTCCTTTCTCTTCCCTTTTCTCATATATCTCAGCAACTTCCCAAAATTGGCATCAGGATTCAGATGCAATGCATGCATGGCATTGTCATGGTTGAATGTTTCCTCCCTTCCCAAATGCATATGTTGAAACTCTAACCTTCAGTACCTCAGAATGTAAATGTATTTAAAGAGATGACCAAATTAAAATGAGGTCTTTAGGGTGAGGCCCAACCCAATACGACTGGTGTCCTTATAAGGAAAGGAAATTTACACACCGTGGACAGGTGTGTGCTCAGGGAAAAGACCATGTGTGGACATATTGGGAAGACGGCCATTAGCAAGCCAAGGAGAGAAGCCTCCTCCAAGAAAACCAAACCTGCGGACCCCTTGGTCACGAACTGCTACCCTCCAGAACTATGAGAGAATACATTTCTGTTCTTTAAGCCACTGATCCTGTGGTGTCTGGCTATGACAGCGCTAGCATATTCGTCCAGTGAAATAATGTCTGCAAATCCAATAAGCATGTACATCAAGCCATGCATTGTCACCAAAGAAAGATAACTTTTCAGTAAGTTGTCTAGCATAGGGTTTATTTAGTTTTTATATCTTATATTCCAAGAAGCAGTATCAAAGAGCTTGGGCCTCACATGCTAGAAAAACAAAACTATCCTCCCTTCCCATCTGAAGAAAGACATTTATTTTACAAGCATACTTTAAAAAATGACCACTGAATGTAAGTTGTAAGATCATAAACGAATGGCAGTATAGCAAACCAATTTTACTGAGAATTTTTTTATGGTTATCTTTATCATTGTAATTGTTATAACAGACCTGCATCCACTATACTGTTTCTGAGGGCCATTAATTTTACAGCGACCCCCAGATGAGAATCACTAGTTTAGCCTCCACAGAGAAGACGACAAGCATTGTGTGCCACAGGAGGGAACACTTGACATTTTGCAGGCCAGGCCGCTGTTTTTGCATTGCTAAGAAGCTCTTTCATGCCAGCAACACAGATCAATTCCGTTTTCCTCATTTCTTTTTGTCTGGTTCTTGTTCGTGAAGGCAATTTGTCTTCTGAGCAGAAATACAGTTACTGAATTTGTTAGGCTTATGTCACAATTGCTATTTAACTGTAAAGTCGACAATGACAGGCAATGAGCACAATAATGCCTTCTAGATACCAGAACAAATGCTCACTTGAAATTTATCCAGATCGAAGATCTATGAGTGTGTGAACTGATTACAGTTCAGCTAAACACCTTGCTGCTTATCCAACTGTAGGGGGAAACCCCAGGATAGCCCTTCTTGAATCAGCCACAGAAAAATTGGTTACATTCCATTGGTTTTTTGGGGGAGAAATGACACTGGGATGAGGAACAGATTCTGCCCCATCCCCAGTCTCTCAGGGCCTCTGGCAGCATGGGAAGGAGGGGCCAGAGTGGAAAGAGGCAGTTCTGGGGCCTAAGCAGAAAGGGGCTGGGTCAGAGTGGAAAGGCAGTGCCGGCAGCCAGGAAAAGGAAAGCCCATTCTAGCATGAATCTTTGTGCATCGGGCTTCTAGTGTGTATATAAAAGGCTAATATGCAAAGTGTCCCCTCAGGAGTTCTATCGCTCGCTATGACGCATGCTGACCACCAGGGGGAGGCAGTGAGGCACTGAGGGAGCAAGGGAAGGGGGAGGCGGGGAGGTGAGGAAACTGATTGGCCCTAATCGCCAGCCAGGCCTAGGGACCCTACCCATGCACGCATTTCCTGAGATGTTAACAACGTGAGGTTTAGCAGTAAACTGACGCATCCTCATGCCCGTGTTTGTCGCCTGAGAGGTGCATGACTGATCATACAGGTCCAAGCCTGAAACGGCTGTCCAGTCGAGAACTGAAGTTTGTTTGACAACTGAGACATTGTTTTTCCTTGAACAACCTGGTCGAGAAACGGACTGTTTGAGATGAGAGGCATTTGAGAACTGAGGTTTGACTGTATTTGCTCCGTAGATCATTTGGAATTTCTGTGGCAGATCTTCACCTACACTGCTCTCTTGATCCAATTCAGCCCCAGAAGATTGGAAGGAGACTTATAAGAGCTGTGCCAAGCGCCGGGATCTCTGGATGTCTTCTGAGAGTATTCAACCATCATCTCTAAATGACTGGGCTCCATGTACTGCTGCATCCTTCATAAACTTCCTCCGGCTCTTATCAGGGTCATTTTATGTTTCCTGCCCTTCAGAAAGCTCTCTGGCTCTAGATCAGGTTGGCCATTGCTTCATTTTGTGAGGTGAGCGCTGGGTGTAGGGCTGTCTTGATTTACCAAGTTGAAGGATTGGAGGTCAGCATGGCTAAGGGAAATTCACTGGTAGTCTGTTAAAGAATACTGATTTAATCTATAGTTTCTGGCTTCTCCACAACCAAATGTATCACTTTTTCTCTGAAAAATATTCATTGAATTACATAAAATTTCCTTTTTGCCATTTTCTATGGCATTGCTATGTATAAAAGCCCAAATGAACAGAGTGGTTAAGGCAGCATTGAAACAGACTAAATAATTCCACAGTAGATTAAAGATACAGGGCTAGGGTAACACACCTATATGGTGTATAAAGTATATTCATAGTATCATTTTCTCAGCCTTTGTCATAAGCAGTTATATATTTAGGTTTTTTTGTTCAAATTTCACAACAATTGTTAATGTAATGTTCACAGTTTTCGCTACAGTTCTTATTTTCCTCTAGATGGTCTTTAAACTGCTTCATCTAAGCTTCGTTTTCTTTAAGTAAAAATGTGGTTGATTTTTTTTTCTGAAAGAATGTTTCTTTTCTAGGTTGGAGAAAATAACACAAACTAAATAAAATGTTCAAAATATTGTCTCTGCCACTGGCCATTTCCTGCCTACATTTTTTAAAATATATTTTATTGATTTTTTTACAGAGAGGAAGGGAGAGGAATAGAGAGCTAGAAACATTGATGAGAGAGAAACATCGATCAGCTGCCTCCTGCACACCTCCTACTGGGGATGTACCCACAACCAAGGTACATGCCCTTGACTGGAATCGAACCTGGGACCCTTGAGTCCACAATCCGATGCTCTATCCACTGAGCCAAACTGGTCAGGGCAATTTCCTGCCTACTTTTGCTGTTCTATCCAGACTCAGCTGGAATTCCAATTACCCGGGTACCACCGAGCTGAGTGGCAGGCCAGAGGCCCTGAGGGCACGATGAAGACCCCAGTTGATACTAGTAAACTGATCAAGAAAAACAAATGTACACCTTGCTTTAATAGCAACCATTAAAAAAAAAAAAGCTTTTATTAGGGATTACATTTTCTCTTTAAATAAATTTGCTAAGCATTTTTCCAAAATTTTCTTAGGAGGCAAGAGCAATCTAGGGAGCTTAAAAATAAAATTTGATAATGAATACCATAAACAATGATCTCTTATGTTTAGTGCTTTTGAAAACTTAAGCAACAGGTGCATCGTTTCATAAAAATAAAGGAGTTTCATATTTAAATTGTTTCCCCTTTAAAAGTTCATCAACTAAGGTCACCTAGTTTCTACTCTTGATAGAATACTAACATTTTGGTATTTTGTTTTATTTTTCAATTTTTACCCTAGCGTTTTTGTAAGATAAATACGAAATTATTATTATTTATAATTTGAATTACTCGCTATTCATTTCTTTCTGAGCCGGGTTTTGTTTTTGTTGCCTTCTTCCTCTTCTCCTTCTCCTTCTCCTTCTTCTGAAATAGGTTTTTGCCACAGCTAGACATGCACTGTCAGTCAGTGTGTCTCAGGGGCCAACTCCATCAGTGGACATCCCTCACTCTCCACCTCCAGAAATGAGCTGACATCTATTAACAGTAAAAGGTTCCCCATGCCACTTCACAGTATCATCAGTCCCATTTATTTCTGTCAACAGATTTGAGGGTTCATCAAAGTGCCCGCTCTCCTTTTACAGAGCAAGAACCAAACACTCAGCTCCTCCTAACTGGTCTCTGGTTTCAACCCAGGATAAACTGTGAGGAAAAGGCTCCTCCTGACATCCGTGTTTACTCTTGACTGATACATTATCAAGAACTCACCCTCTGGGACTCTCTGGAATCTCAAGCACAGAAACTACTTTAACTTCATCTATGAGGATATGCACATTTACTTGGACTATACTTTCTTTTTGAGGCAACATTTCTCTTGGAATCCTGTCTAATAAAGAGGGGATATGCAAATGGACCCTCACTCTGCCACAAAGATGGCGGCGCCCATAGCCACAAGACGGCAGTGCCCAGTCCTCTCAGCCCCACTGGAGTCCCCCAGTCCCAGGGGGGCAGCCTCTGAGAATGGGCAGCATGAGTGGGCTGGCAGAATGCTTGCTTTATCACCGTGGTGACGAGGCAAGCCTTCCACCCTGGCCACAGAGGGCCTCTGGGCAGTGGGCATGGAGTGGTGGGGTGGGGGGGTGGAATGCTTGTGTCATCACCCCAGCAACGAGGCAAGCATTCCATGCCCAGCCACAGAGGGCCTCTGGCCAGGCTGGGCTCGGAACGCTTGCATCGTTGCAGGCTGGGCCAAGGGATTCCCACCCACCCCCATGCATGAATTTCATGCACCGGGACTCTAGTTTCATAATAACTGATCATGAGAAATGTGTGTGTTTTTCTCTCACAATTACTATCACTGTCCTTGAAGTTCTTGTTTCCAACATTAGGTTTCATGGTTAGTGCGCTGGTACCAGTTGTAGTCATTGGTCAAAACAGCAAGTCAAGTCATGTACTCATCCAAAGCAAACATCCTTATTGAGGAAGGTCAAATGTCAATGTAGAAGGAGAAAGTAACTGGAAAAAAGGTACCAAATTAAGTCCCAGAAAAAATCACAAAGTGTTTTTTGATTGTAGTATTTCATATGACAATGCTGGACAGATTACTGAATTAAATGAACAGCTAAGGTAAATTACCTTTGGGAGAAGTTCAATCACAGAGGGAAAGGGATGTAGTATCACACAGTAGTAGCAGGAGAATAGAATTTTATATAACTGATAGTATGTGGGGGGAGTTCATTTGCTGATGAAATGTGATATTCATAGTCTGGGAGGAATAAGATAGAAAAGGAGCAATCAAAAGTAAGTGAAACCAAGGTCCTAAAGAAGCTCAGATGGAATAAAATTAGTAGAAAAGATGGAGTGGTCAACCCTGAACACCAAAAGGTCATTTCATCCTCTAAAAAGGAGGAAAAGAGGTAAGACTGGGTGGGCAGGAAGTAGATACATTTGTAGATTAGAGCAGAACCAGAGATAGATCTTTCGGTACTTCCTTCTACAGAGTATGAGGCAACCCATATGTTATCAGTAAAAGAGCTGCAAGTAAAGGAAGGTGCTCAGGGAAAAGGGTACATATTTGTAATTACTGCTATAGACAGGAAAGAAACTAGATCAGAAACGAGCAAAGAAGCTGAAAGCAGTGGAGTGTCCTGCTGGGGTTAAAGATGAACTTGTCCGATGCCTGTTTCACACAAGTTCTCTCCAGCAACCCTGATTGCCGGAAGATGGAGCAGGACACATGGACTGTTAGCAAGATGCAAATTTGATTAGACAAAGAGTGGAGTTAAGGAGAAACAAAAGGAAAAGGTAGGGAACACAGGAAGCTGACAAAAGAGTAAAGCAATGAATGGGAGCTGCAAAAGGAAGGACTACAACCAGGAGGAGCCTCAGGGACCATGAAAACGTGTATTTGTGTTGAACTGGAACAGTAGCTTTGGTGGGAAAAAAGAAAACGAGAGAGCTGGAAGCATAGGATGTCACCGTCCATGTGTGAACTGTTAGATGTAGAGGTTTCAGACACAGCCGTCTGGAGCAATGCTGAAGCCAAGGACTGGCCTTAAAAGCAGGTTTCTAGAACTAGGTGCCTTAGGGCGGGAACTGAGAGCTGGTGAAGGTCTGAGATCAGGCACTAGCATGCTGTGTGCTCCTCCACATGGATGTGGAAATGGAGGGTACGCTCCAAAGTTGGGAAGGAATAGGCACACGTGAGTTACATATTTGACAGATATCAGAGAATGAGCTGGCGGTGAAAGTAACAGCAGCAAGGACTGGCAGAAGATGCAAAAGTGGAGAGGCTTTCTTTTGTTTAAAAAGCAGAGGTCTGCATTCGCAACAAGGCAGGACAACACTTTGCCCACCTCGCTGGTTGTTCTGAGGCTTGTATGAAATAATGGATGTAAAAGTCCTCCAAGGAGTGTAAAGTACAATTATTATTATTAGTGTGCAAAATTATAAATAGACAATATATTAGAGCCTCTGCATACAGAATTATCAGTCTTACATGCTATTAATACCATTAACATGAGCAACTCATAATGTCTTATTCTTTATCTTAATAGTTCTTGAAGCATTTCATGTGCACACTTCAGCATTTTCTCACAACAGTCCTGGGAGGTAAACAGAGAGGGGCCATTATCCACAGGTGCGGAAAGTGAGGACATGATTTGGCTAAGGTCCATACTGGTGACAGAACCAGGACTTAAATTTTGATCATAGAAATGAAGTCTTCTAACTCGTATCCTATATAACAAAACCCTAGTACGCAAATCAACCGAATGGCAGAACAACCGGTAGCTATGATGTGCACTGACCACCAGGGGGAAGACGCTTAATGCAGGGGCTGCCCCCTGGTGGTCAGGGCGCTCCTACAGGGGGAGCGCCGCTCAGCCAGAAGCTGGGCTCATGACTGGCAAGCACAGTGGTGGTGGCGGGAGCCTCTCCCACGTCCACGGCAGCGCTAAGGACTCTAAGCACTAAGGACCCTGCCGGGAGTGGGCCTAAGCCAGCAGTTGGACATACCCTGAAGGGTCCCGGACTGCGAGAGGGTGCAGGCCAGGCTGAAGGACGCCCCCTCCCCCCTCAGTTCATGAATGTCTGAATGTCGTGCACCGGGCCTCTAGTAAGTAATAAAGAAAATAAAGTATTTCTCAGGTGTTCATTTGCTTCCTGCTTTTCCTATAACTACATCTAGGACACCTGTACTGTGCACCTGGTAACTCCCTGTTCTGTATTTTTTCTTAACCACTGCATAGTAGAATATCAGAACTCTAGGAACTCAATGGTACTGATTTTGCAGGGAGACTCTATCCTCAACAGCCTCAAATATTTACCTATTGGCACAATTACATCCATATCATCTCTTGGTAGTAAAGAAAAACCCATGAGTCTGTTCCCATTGAAAATGAATATAGAATCATTTTTTGTTGATTTTCAGGAAAATATGATGCCATTCTTAATACAAACATGTCTAGTCTATCCAAACAATGGGAGTGTTTCCAAATTAAAGTTATTTTCAAAATAGAGTTTTTTAGATGGAAGTCCCTCTTCACAGAAGTTATGCTTCAGTAATGACTATATTTTTATGTTGATACTTGCCGAATGACCATATTTGAAATTGGTGAGCCTTGGTTTTCTCCTCTGTAAAATGTGTAACCCCTAGGAATGATGTAACATCGTTTTTTAAAGTGCCTGCTGGGGCCTTGCACCTGTGAAACATTCAGTAAGCAGTAGGGTGATTTTAATCAACCATGACTTAGTATCCTGCACATCATCGTTAGAGTATTTCCTTCCTTTGTGTGAACTGTGTCACTGCATTGGCATCAACAAGAGGATATCAACTGTTGCAATCTTGAGTCTGAAACCACAATCTGAGGTGACATTCACAAACAAATTGCTTAAAAAGCGATGAAGATAGGGAAGGCTCTCTTTAAACAAGACACAAAAATCTCAATACAAGGAGAAAACCTTTGGCAAATTCACCAACATTAACAGTCAGCACCTCTGCTCTTCAAGGCACACCAAAAAGAAAGTACGACAAGGCACAAATGAGGACCTTTATCATATCAACCCAACAATGTGAGTCATAGTTACTATAGAGGACCCTGAGCAACGATCAGTAAACGGTTTTGATAAAAGCTGCAGCTGGTCCTGCTTCACAAACTCAGGACAGGCAGGTTTTCCGTGTTCTCTTCTTTTTGCTACCCCTCTAACATCTTCCTGAATCTTGGTCCATGCACAGTTGGGTCGTCATCATACTAACACACTAACCACTTGTCCAAAGCAACACAGTCAGAGCCTGGCTCTTCCTCAGCCTCTGCCTCAGCCCCACCCCCTCGCTCACGGCTGAGAGCTGGCTGGGGCTCCAGCCACCCTCTTTTCGGTTCTCCCCTTTGCTGGGTCTCCACCCAGGACCACTCTTAGATGTCCCCTCCAACCACCTCCCTGCAGGGCCAGCCTGGTGTCTGGACTGCCGAGGGGTCTCAGAAGGTAGATGGCAAGTCCCAACGTTATACTCTGAGGGAGACTGAAATTGGGCCCCTTGATGCCATGGGCTGGGCTGGGGAGGAGGGTGCCAGGAGAGAAAGCTAGTTTCAATTCAGGAACTTTGATGGTAAGTTCCCCTTTGGAGTAAACACCTATGTCTATCAAGATGAAAGCACTGGAAATACGCAAAATGGCAATGGGAGCCAGCACTGGACACACAACTCAACTGTACCCTTACAGACTAATGGGCCATTCAGGTCCTCATGCCTGTTTCAACGCCAGGATGGGAAAGAGGCCTAAGCAGACCTATTATGCAATGCCTAATTGTTCTTGCCTAATGCAGCTGGTATAATAGATTATGAACAATCCAGATAGCCTTAATAGTAAGGGAATCACTTCTGGGGCATCTTATGATGTGCCAAGCCCTGTCCTTAGCATGGGACCCATTTGAACTCACTTATTTCTCAGTACAGCCCCGTAGAAAGTGTCTATTGTTAGGATGAAACACATAAAATTACCAATATCCAACCATTTTGACCCCAATTGTATGCGGTTCAGCCTGCATTTTGTCTGCGTTTTACAGAAGAAACCCAGCTAGATGCAGAGCGTCAGTAACTTGCTGGAAAGTGTACCAGGCAATCGGGCTTCTGAATCTACGGTTGTTATTTGTCGGAAGCCGCCCATTGTCCTCTGATTGAGACATTGGTAGCTGAAGCAACTTCCACCTGTCAATCTTATGTAAATCCTTGCTGATTGGCTATTACTGGCTATGGGTGGATCCCAAGGCCAGAGCGAGAGTAGTCCTCCCCCTAGAGGTGGGCTGCCACCTGGCCCCCAATATCGCCAAATTAATATTTTTCTAGTCTCTTTCATTTGTGTGCAGCCTCCTCCAGAGCCCAAACCCTGAACCTGAACCCTGAACCACGAGGGACGTGAAAGGGGTTCCCACAGTTATTGACTACTGAAATATACCGCCTCTCCACCACAGGAATACAAATAAAAGAAATGGTTTCTTCCTATTTAAAAATTCTGTCCACACATCTGTGCCCCGTCACTCCCAGTCTCTACACACACCAGTCCCTTCTTTACTTGCCTATTTCTTTTCACCCACTCAGCTGGAAATATCAGAATCAAATTTGATTTCTTTTTTTTTTTATTTCTCTATGACCAGAATCCAAATCCTATTGCTCAAGTCTGCAGGAGCTGTGGAATCATAGGGTGTGAGAGCTGGAAGGGGCTTGTGAGATAACTAATCACTTTTCTAGCGCAGATCGTCACCAAGCGAGCCGTACCGAGTCAGGACAAGCACCTGTACTCTTGGGTTCAGGTCTGCTCTTCTCTCTGGACCTCACACTGGACCAAAGCCATTGATAATGCCTCTGCTTCTCCGGAGCTTCAGGACCAAACCCCTCCATGTGACAATAGCTCAGCCTCCACGGCATTTACTATTATAAACTCCATTTTACAAAGAGGAAACTGAAGCACAGAGAAATTAAAGAGATCTATCTCGCGTCACAGAGCATGTAGACCATTTCCAAAAACCATGCTCTAGACCACCCGGCCATATTCCCTTTGTTTGAGTCAGCAAAGCTCAGACTTGA
This sequence comes from Corynorhinus townsendii, assembly GCA_026230045.1. Classification (NCBI taxonomy): domain Eukaryota; kingdom Metazoa; phylum Chordata; class Mammalia; order Chiroptera; family Vespertilionidae; genus Corynorhinus; species Corynorhinus townsendii. The sequence continues at coordinate 182,047,173 of JAPDVU010000003.1, forward strand.
CGCCTTTGGGAAGTAGTTCCGATTCTTCTCCACTCTGGGAGGAGTTGGAAGTCTGATATGCCAGACCCTCAGAGCCCCCATTAAATATCACTTTATATGTAAATGTCTGTTTATTGGTCTGTTCTCTCCACAGACACCTTAAGAGAAGTGACTGTTTTACTATTCTTAATAGTCACAGAATTTGACATAATGCCTGACCATAATCACTAAATAACTATGTGTTGAAAGGTTATCTAATTCGCCTGCCTTCAATTTCTCCTTATTCCAGCCACTTTCTAACCTCAAGTGAGTCGGGGAAACTAGGGAGACATTTAGCTGTAAGTACAATGGAGAAAGATAAACCCTTCCTTAATAACCAAAGATAAGCCCTTTTTTTGTTGTTCCCTAAATGTTTGGTCATCAACTTACCACTATTTTTTTTTTCATCCATAGTCCAAGTTCACACTCAACTATCCAAGTATAAAATTTAAAATATTTTTTTCAACCAGCCGGCCCCCACCCGTGCACCAGGCCTCTATCTATACTAATAAAAGGTTAATATGCTAATTAGACTTGGAGACCTTCCAGATGTTCTTGGACCATTAGTGATTACGGTCAGGCATTATGTCAAATTTTATACTTGGATATTTGAGTGTGAAATAAACTAACTTTATTTTATTTTACCTAATTTATTAGACCAGAAATTAAATCCTTACAAGCAGGTCAAATAAGCACTTTGATCTTAACACAGAGGGTCCTAAAGTATTCATAGTCACAGAGGGCTTCAGAAGTCATTACAGTGAGGTAGATTTTCAAGTGACTTCATTCCTAAATTTGTCAGTCCTGAGGTATTCAGACTGCTACTGTTTAAAATCACATGCAGAATTATAATAAACTAGGGGCCCAGTGAATGAATTTGTGCACCTTGAAAGGAACTGTGGACCGGTAGGCTGTGGTGGGCACAGGGGCGGGTCTCGGCCCATCCTCCGCACCCCCACCTGGCTCCTCCTAATATGGCCCCTGATCCTCACTGTGGGCAGCCCTGCTCCTGCCTCCACTGCTCCGATGCTCTGATGGCACCGGCCCTGCTCGCACTCGCTGGCACGGAGGGATTGGAGTCAGTGCCAGCAGCTGGTGCGAGCGATCACCCCTCAGGAGCAAGGGGAGGTGGAGAAGCCCTCGGGGCAATCGGGGCCATCACTGGTAGCAGGTACAAGAAGTGGCTGCTGGCCCTGATTGCCCCTCAAGGGCATGGGGAGGTGGAGAAGCCTTGAGGGGCAATTGGGTCCAGCAGTTGCCACTCACACTCGCTGACAGTGCCGAGCGATTGGGGCTGGCGCTGGGCACCAGCAGTGGGTGTGAGTGGCAGCTTCAGCACTGGTAGCAGTGCAAGGGGGCCAGCAGCAGGTACGAATGCCAGGCAGGACCGTGGCACACGGGAACAAAGAACTTTGTGTAACCACCAGGGGTTCGCCACTATGACAGCGACCAGTGCCCCACCTTGGTCTGGCACCCTCACTCACCTGCTCCACCATCCCGCCAGGGCCAATGCCTACCATATTCTGCATGTGCCTCCTGGTGGTCAGCACGCATCATAGCAACCAGTTGTTCGGTTGTTCCACTGTTTGGTCTATTTGCATATTAGGGTTCTATATGTATAGACTAGTGGCCCGGTGCACGAAATTCATGCACAGGGGGTGAGGGGTGTTCCTCAGCCCGGCCTGCACCCTCTCCAATCTGGGACCCCTAGAAGGATGTCCTACTGCCAGTTTATAGGGATCGGGCTCAAACCGGCAGTCGGACATCCCACTCGCAATCTGGGACTGCTGGCTCCTAACTGCTCACCTGCCTGCCTGCCTGCCTGCCTGCCTGATTGCCCCTAACCCCTCTGCCTGCCGGCCTGCTCCCCCCACAACTGCCCCCCACCGCTGGCCTGCTTGCCCCCAAATGCCCTCCCTGCCAGCCTGATCACCCCCAACTGTCCCCTGTGCCAGCCTGCTCACCCCCAACTGCCCCCCTGCTGGCCTGCTTGCCCCCCACCTTCCCTCCCCACTGGCCTGCTCACCCCCAACTGCCCCTCTGCTGGCCTGCTCACTCCAAACTTACTCCACCTCGTTGTCCTGATCACCTCCAACTGACCCCCACTGATGTCCTGCTTGCCCCCAACTGGCCCCCCTGCTGGTCTGCTTAGGCCCAATGGCCCCGCCCCCCACCAGCCTGATCACCCACAACTGCCATCCCATCCTGGCCTGATGACCCACAACTGCCCTCCCCTCTTGGCCTCTAACCGCCTCTACCTCGGCCCTGCCACCATGGCTTTGTCCAGAAGAACATCTGGAAGGTCTCCCAGTCTAATTAGCATATTACCCTTTTATTAGTATAGATAAAGGCCTGGTGCATGGGTGGGGGCCGGCTGGTTTGCCCTGAAGGGTACCTGGATCAGGGTGGGGGTTCCCTTGGAGTGTGGGGCGGTTTGGGCAAGGGGCCTGTGGTGGTTTGCAGGCCAGCCACACCCCCATGGGGTGAGGATCCCCACTGGGGGTGCATGGCCAGCCTGGGTGAGGGGCTGATGGCTGTTTGCAGGCTGGCCATGCCTCCTGGCGACCCAAGTTCCCAGCTCCTCCTTTTTTTCTTTTCTTTTTTTCAGCGCCTCCTTGAGCAGAGGCCAGGGCTGGCTGGAAGTAGGTATCTGGGGTTTATTTATCTTCTATAATTGAAACTTTGTAGCCTTGAGCGGAGGCCAGGGCCAGCCAGGGCAGTGGGAAGCTTGGCTTCTTCCATTGCCAGGGGCAACCCAAGCCTCCTGCTCACTCCAGCTCCATGGCCACTGCCATATTTGTTGGGTTAATTTGCATACTCACTCTGATTGGCTGGTGGGCGTAGTGAGGTATGGTCAATTTGCATGTTTTTCTTTTATTAGATAGGATAAATGGTGCTGAGTCAATTGGATTTCCAAAAGGAAAGATGAATTTTTAGTTCTCACATCATATAAAGAATTAATTCCAGATAGATAGATCTTAGTATGAAAGGTAAAATAATGAACTCTTTAGAAAATAACATCTTCTGACCTCAAGTAGGCAAAAGAGCAGTAACCACAAAAGAATAATACTAATAAATTGGACTCTATTAAAATGTTCATCAAAAGAAAAAATTAACAGACTGAAAAGGAAAGCCATATTTGGGAGAAGACAGATATCCAACAAAGGAACTATATCTAGAATATATAAAGCATATTCACAAATCATTATGAAAAAGACAACAGAAAAATGGATAAATACTTGGGCACTTCTCAAGACAAGATATCCAAGTGACCAAAAATTAAATAAAATAAAAAAGTGCTCAATCTTGTCAGTCATCAAAAAATTATAAACAAGACCACAATGCCACACAACTGTTCTCCCACCAAAATGGCTAAAATGAGAAGAGAAAACAAGAAGTGTTGATAAGGATCTGAAACAAGGGGATCTCTTGCCTACTGCTTCTGGGAGTAGAAATTATACAACCACTTTGGAAAACTCTTTGGCAGATTTCATTGAAGCTCTGTCTATATAACGCAATTCAATGCTTAGGCATACCCAACAAAATGTGTACATATGTGTAATAAAGACCTTCATAGGAATGTTCCTAGTAGGGCTGTTCCTCAGAATCCCCTAATAGAAACAAAGGGATTAAGTGTGGTATATTCACAGTATGGAGCACTGTATAGCAGTGAGAATGAATAACCTACAAATTTACACAATTTGGGTGAATCTCACCAACATAATGTTGAGCAAAGAATCCAGACACCAAAGAAAGCATACTATATTAATTCTTTTATATAAACTCTTAAAAACTGTCAACACTAATCTAGATTTGAATCCAGCTAATCTATGGCGTAGAAGTCAGAATAGCAATGGCTTTGGGGGAAAATAGGTAGTGACTGGATGGGAGTCTATGGAGCACTCACATATTTTGTTTATTTGATCAGGAAGCTGGAATCTGAAAGAAACTTAAACATGTTCCACTCACTGCATTTACAATCTATTCACTTTCCACACGTATCTCATAAAAATAATAAAAGCCACATGAAGAAAAAACTCCTGATGAATTGTCTTAATACAAAAATACTTAGTAGATAAAGTTTCATCACCACATTCCATTGTGGTAAGGAGGAGTCAAGTATTAGGTCAGGTACTAGTTTCCTGAGCGTGAGGGGTTGAATTGTGCCCCCTGCTCCAACTCATATCGAAGGCCTAAACCACACCATCTCAGCATGTGATCTTATTTGGAAATAAGTTGCTGTACATGTGACTAGCTAAGAAGAGGCCACACTGGATTAGGGTGGGCCCCTAATCCACAATGACTAGTACAAAAGAGGAAATCTAGACAGAGACATAGACATGCATAGAGAGAAGATGATGGAAGGACACAGGAGAAGATGGCCATCTACAAGGCAAGAAGGCCTGGAACAGATCCTTCCCTCACAACTCTTAAGAAACCAACCCCGCTGATGCCTCGATTTTGGATTTCTAGTCTTCAGATTTGTGAGACAATGGGTTTCTGTTATTTAAACCACTCAGTTTGAGGTATTTTTTTATAGCAGTCCAAGCAACCCAAAAGGTTAAGTATCTTGTCTATAGACACCCAGCCAGAGAGCAGAGCGGGAAGGGAAGGTGATGTTAAAAGGTGCCTATGCACTAGGGACCCCTTCAACATGCACACACGCGTGTGCACACACACACACACACACACACACCCCTCATCTAGCAACTCACACACTTGACAAAACTGCTCTAAGGAATGGGGAGCAATGGAAGGTGTTATACAGGGACAAGGACATGATTCTTTTCCTGTTTTGTAACAATATAGTGCTCTGAATCATGTGACAAAATGAAGGTGGAATACGGAAACCTAAGCCTCCCAAACAGTTCTCTGGGCCCTGTGAAGAATCTTTACAAGGGACTCATTCCTGACCTGGCAGTGGCTTAGGTCTGGAGTATTTCAAAGAGGGGAAATGAGTAACTTGATTGTCCAAAGGTTCGATCTTGCTTCCTTCATGGCCTCTTTGAGAATCTGCTGAAAGCTACAAATCATCTCATCAGACAAATGTCACACTCATGCAGATGTAAGATGATGGGTAAGGATTTTTAAGGCAGAGGATTGGCTTTTTGTTCTTTCTTCCAGAAATAAAGATGAATGGCTAAAGAAAACGGGATTTCCACTCGTCATCTCAGAGGAAGGCAGCCACTAACTACTGGCTCTATGCCAGGACTCACAGGTATTCTGGAAACTTTGTAACTTTCCCACATTGGTTGTTTTCCCTCTTCCCCTATATCTTTTCCCACAGTGATTAGTAGTTAATTACTTAAAACACAAAGAGATTGTGGGTCTGTCTTTCCTCACAGAAAGAAAAGGGGATGGAACCCACTCCATAGCCAGGTTTGGGGAAAGTGAGTAACTAAGAGGAGAGGAGCACAGGCTGATGAATCCTTAGGCCTTGTGAATAAAGGAGGACATTGTCTCCTTGGGAAGAATTTTCATTCTCTTCCCTGTGGACTTTTTAATATTTTATGTGAACGCCATTTCCCATCATACCCTATTGCTCTCTTTCTCTCCTTCTTTCTCTTTCTTTCCCTTCCCCTCCTCCCTCCTTTCCACTCTGTCTAAAAGTAAAATAAAGTAAAATGAAATAAAATGAAATAATGAATGGGATGGTCATGGGATTGAAGTAATGAGATTTGGATACTAGTCTATTCATCCATTAAGTAGATGTGTGACAAGTTACTTTACCTCTTTGGGACTAGCTTTTCCTTTCTATAAAATTAGGGGACCAAATAAGGGACTCAGACATTCTACAATGTAGAATATGAATATACATAATTAAAGTAAAGCAATTTGTAGTCATCACTATGCACAGTGGATAAGTTGGTGTGATGTGTGCCAGCATACAGATGACTAGGAGTTCAGGAACGTCTAATTCGAGCAAGTTGAACTCAGTCCCTAAAGAAATCGAAACCTAATTTACCTATAGTGTAATCCTGTGATCAGCATGCTCTCCCTGCAATTTGCATAATCATTGCTTCAGGCAGGACTAGACCAAAACTGTAGAAGGAAAGGAAGAGGTAATGTCTCAGTTCTACAAAGGAGAAAGTTTTGACAAGTACGAGATGCTGAGAAAAAAGGAAACTGCTCATTTGGATGAAAGAAATGAACTCTTTTCAAACCATCTAAGATTCCTGCAGCTTTGAGAATAGTTTGTAACTGGCTTTTAATACCCTTGAAGCCTTTTGTTAGAACAAGTGTCCAACTTTTAGATTACACACTTATCTTGAGGGTAGATGTGTCCTGAAGGTCTTGTATAAACACACAATAGGAATGAGACTCAATTCAGAATGAGACAAGTTATAGTGCAATAGAAACAAACAAACAAACAAACAAGAAAACCCACATAAACTGACATAAAGTTAATTTCATTAATATTTATCAGGGTATCTTACTCACATTTCTGTTTCAAGTGGAATTAAGTGAACAAATTCTCTTAAGTTTTCATTAAATGGGTCTATTTTTATTAAATGACTAGTGGCCCGGTGCACAAAATTCATGCACATTAAAAGGGAATTAATTAGAGAAAATATTTTAATATTGCTATTTGCCCTTTCTCTATAATAGAAGTGTCAGAGATGAAAGAAAATTAGTAAAATGTATATGAAAATCTCACTCCTATCAGAGTCTGGAGCACGCTGCAGGACCTAGAGTCAAGTCCCCACCCAACACCTGCACACGCTTCGATAACGCAAGAGACCCAGACCCGGCCGGCCCCACCCTCGTCAGGCCCCTCCAGGCGGGGGTGCACAGCCTCAAGTCCCCCAGCCCAGCGCCAGGAGCCATGCAGCCTCAGGTCCCTGCTGTTCGGTTGTGACATTATGACATCCTAGCAATTTGCATATTCCTCTATTATATATATAGATGACTGTCCATATTTAAGATGCTTTCATTACTAGATAAGACTATGCTGCTACTATCTGGACATCTTACAGTATAAATGTCCTTCCTTCAAAGTAGCAAGCAAAAGCCTTCAATATATGCACACACTGAACTGTTACACCCAGCTGGGCAGATTCCTCCTGTTTCTTGACAATAGTGTGCATTGGTAGATCTAAGTCTGCTTGAAGGACTAAGTGCTTTCAAGTATGTTGGGACCAGACACATAACTTAGTGTTCTTCCTAATTTCCAATTATCATGTTTTCAAGACTACCTTGGGTTTGTAGAACGTGTCCTCTCACTGACCCCTGCTGAATAAAGCCCTATTTTTCTACAATGTGGAGCATTTTCACAATGACTTTTTCTCATTTCTTGACTGAGGAAATATTATTGTTGCCTCCCGTGGTCATCCTGTTATTCACCAGCCAATGTTACTGACCCAACAACTCCTCATCGGAGGTGGAAGGATGAAAAAGTGGGTAGGAGAGGGCGTGTTCTTCCTTTTCTACAGGGAGTCACAGGGAAGAGCCCTTGCTTTCCCACCCCCTCAACTCCGTGCTCTAATGGTGTGGGGCCATTTCTGGAGGAGCCTGGGAAGTTAAAATGCTTTAAATACAAGAGAATAGCTCAAAAGCCATAGGGGACACCTATTGTCAATTGCAGCTTGGAAATCATTTTGCTGGACTGGAAGGGATAAGTGTACAAAATTATCTAAGACTTGTTAAATAAACCATGATGAGAACTATAAACAAACGCTACTCTTAGTGTCTGGTAATTAATTTCTTCAGTCTACTAAATCAGATTGTTGGCCACATAATATTCTTTGCTTTGATACAGGTGTTTAATAATAATAATAATAATAATAATAAAAATAAAAAATACCTATTGAATGATCTCACCTGAAACACATTCTTCTTTTAAAGGTAGGTCTCTGAGTTAGTCATGGAAGATTCCTGGATGAATGTGGCTGGCCAGGAGCCTCATATATCATAGTGTTTGATTCCCACAGAACACCCTGATCTGGAAAGATTTCCTGACAGCAGTGATTGACTGGCAGCGGCCCCTGGAATTCAGGTGCATCCCCAGCCCTGACTTTGCCAGTCAGGATGGGAAGTTGTATTTCAGCTCCAGGTGCAGAAAAGCAGCAAAACCAGACCAGTGACCCCGTGGCTGACCTCAGGACCAGCTGCATTGGATAATGACCCTGCCCTGGTGCCAGCTAATCAATCAGCGGAGACCACAACCCTGAAAGCACACACTTGGAAAACTGTTGAATAGTCTATGCAGTAGTCGGCAAACTCATTAGTCAACAGAGCAGCAAGCCGCGGCTCGCGAGCCGCATGTGGCTCTCAAGCCGCAGTTTGCCAACCACTGGTCTATTGAGATCTCCTGGGACCTTTCCTTAAAACCCTTAGGATGGAGGAACCAGTGAGCTCTACCTCCCAGGGAGCTCACACCCTAGCCCATGCTTTTCCTTTTTCCCCGCTCCCCTCCCCTCCCTGACCCAAGCAGGGTCACCTTCCTCACTTCCAAGCTCCTAGGGCCCTTCCTTTACCTCTATAACTTGTTTCTTAATCCCATTTCTTCTAGGAATTACTTTTTATACCTCTGTGATTAACCAAATAAATGTTCTCTTATTTTAAAAAAAGTAAAAAGCATATATATATATATATATATATATATATATATATACAAAACTCATTCTTAGTTCACGCATTGTACCAAAATAGGGGGGAGCCAAATTTGCCCTCAGACTACTGGGCTGGAGCACCAAATGGGTAAAACCACAGCCAATTTTCTAGTTGTGTGAACCTGTCCCTTCTGTTCCATTCTATTGCACTGTTCTTTGGTCACAGATTATATTCCTGTCTCCTCCCCACCAGCATTCAAATGCACTGGGGACCAGGAAAGAATGTCTGAGATTCACTGCAAAATCACATGCTCTATGTATTCCTACTAGAGGCCCAGTGCACAAAATTCATGCCCTGGTAGGGTCCTTAGTGGCTGCCAGCTGGGTACTCCCTCCCTTCCCCCGGCCCGCCCCACTCCCTTGTCGAACTCCCGGACAAACTCCTGCTTGAGGGGACAATTTGCATACTATGCTTTTATTTTTATATAGGATGGTGTGGCTTTACCAGAGATACAGTACAAACATCAAGTAGGGCCCAGACCTGCCATGGAACATGAGAGGCCCCGTAACATCTTCTCCACTGTTTATGCTCCAGGCCCCTCACGTGCAAATCTAAACTTGACAGAATGTACTCCAGAGAGGTCCTGGCATCGCCCTGCCAGCATGTAGCAATTTTTTAATGTTTTTAATCAGACTGCAGATTGTGCAGGTGAATTATCTCTGGATCTCTTATCCATATAGCACAATTGTTTTCATCATCAATTTCAAGCCAATTGACAGGACCAATTCTAATCTTCTGCTTTCTTCCAACTAAAGAGCATGAAAGACATGAGAGAAGCTGATGGTTAAGAGAGCTATGTATGTTAAAGGTTTAATCTATTAATACAAGGGTAGCATTTCCCAAAGCATGTTCTGCTGAACAATGACTCTGTTAAAGGTTCCACCAAAAAAGCATTTCAAGGACAAATAAGTTTAGGAAATATGCCATAAAATACCTCTTATTTTTCAATGATTCGTAGTGTGCATTGGTATATTAAAGGCTCTCAGGATTCCTGCAATGAAACTGCTTAACTGCCCAGCTGGGGTGGCTCAGTGGTTGAGAGTGGACTTATGAAAAAAGTCACCATTCAGTCCCTAGTCAGGGCATATGCCCGGGGTTGTGGGCTCGATCCCCAGTGTGGGATGTGCAGGAGGCAGCCAATCAATGATTCTCTCTCATCACTGATGTTTCTATTTTTCTTCCTTTCCTCTCTGAAAGGATGGCACTGACTGGTCACAGAAAAAAAAATTGTTTTTTAAGAAAAGAAACTGCTTTACTAAGTTGAATCAAGTGTTTCTCAAGCTTATATGATCAGGAAAGCCTTTTTCTCTTTCACACAACTGTTATTAATATTCCAAGAAACGAATGATCCACAGACTACATTTTGGAAAACACTGCTATAGACGGGGGTGGGGTGTGTGTGCCCTAGAATCTAAAGGTTTTATGCAGGGGAGTGAGTTATGTTTTAGGAAAACCACTTTGGTGAGGATCAGGTCCTTCTCTCCTAGTTGTTGTCATTTTAGGAAATTACCCTGTATTCTATCCATATGCTCAAGCCAGAAAAACAGGAGCCGTATTTGTTGTAGTGGGAACTTTTAAACAACTAGAGGCCCAATGCACAAAATTCGTGCAAGGGGCTCGGCCCTCATAGCCCCGGCCGCCTCGGCCAGCCCTTGAAGCCCTGGAAGAATGTCCGGATGGTCGTTTGGCTGTCCGGTCTAATTAGCATATTACACTTTTATTACTATCCTATCTAATAAGAGTAATATGGAAATTGACCATCACTCCAACACACAAGATGGCTGCCCCCATGTGGACACAAGATGGCCACCACAAGATGGCCAATAGGGGAGGGAAGTTGGGAGGGACCAGGCCTTCAAGAGAGGGCAGTTGGGGGCGATCAAGCCTGCAGGGGAGGGCAGTTAGGCTTGACCAGGCCAGCAGAAGAGGGAAGTTGGGGGTGACTGGGCCTGCAGGGAAGAGCAGTTGGGGGGGACCAGGCCTGCAGGGGAGGGCAGTTAGGGGTGACCAGGCCTGCAGGGGAGGGCAGTTAGGGGCAATCAGGCTGGCCGAGGAGCAGTTTGTCATCAATCAGGCTGGCAGAGGAGTGGTTAGAGGGTGATCAGGCAGAGGCTGGCAGGCAGAAGTGGTTAGGGGCAATCAGGAAAGGCAAGCAGGCAAACAGTTGGGAGCCAGCAGTCCTGTATTGTGAGAGGGGTGTCCAACTACCCGTTTAGGCCCGATTCCGGGCCTAAACGGGCAGTTGGACATCCCTCGAGGGGTCCCAGATTGGAAAGGGTGCAGGCTGGGCTGAGGGGCACACACCCCCGTTTACGAATTTCATGCACCGGGCCTCTAGTAGATTATAAAATGCATACATGGTTTAAAAATAAGCCCAACAGTGCAAGTGATAGTATGAAAAACAAAAGCCTCCTCCCTCCTCTCTCTCACCTTCACCTCTACCCAATAGCCTGGCCTACTTTCTAGAGGTACTAAGTAGGGTTAACAGGTTTCATTTCATTTTTTGGTTCTTTATATGCAACTCTGAATCATACACATGTGAGCCTATTGTTTTAAATTATAAACACTCAGCAGTATCTATTGAAGAAATTTGTCCTCACACTTCTTCCTGCCTCACTCACCTCTCACATCCTCTCGGTCACCAAGTTCTACCAATTTTACTTTCCAAATGCATCTCTCTGTCCTCTCCCCGCCGTCTGCCCTGGCAGCACTGTCGCTGGCACTCTGTCCATTCTCTCATGGTACTCATAAAGATCTTAAATATAAATTAGGTGATCTCTGGCTTCAAAGTCTTCAAAGGCTCCCCACTAAAATACAATTCAAATCCTTATCAAGATCTGTGAAGGTTTGCATGACCAGGCTCCTACCTACCTCCCGCACCCATAGCCAGCCTCTCAGCAAAACCTTCACCAAACACCAGCCACAGGTGCCTGCTGTCCCTTGAACACCCTTGGCCTCTTCTTCTCCTTAAAGCCTTCCCATTTGCTATTTCCTCTGCCCAGATGGATTTCCCCCCAAAAATTCCTTTTTGCCAAGTTAACCCATATGCTTCTTTCAAATATCAATTTAAAGAGCATCAAATCTGAGTCAGCCCGTGTCTTTTTCTTCATAGCACTCTGTTCTCCATACTACTTCCAACAATTTGTTATTTTATGTTTATTTTTTAAATGTCTCTAAGTTCCAAAAGAATGGGGAGCATATCTGCTTTATTTAACACTATATGCTGTGAAAATTGGCACTGTCTGGTCACAGAACGGGCTTAATAATTATTTACTTACTAGTAGCCCTGCGCACGAATCCGTGTGCCAGTAGCCCGCCAGTAGCTCGCTGCCACCCAGTAGCTCTCCACCTGCTGCCCCAAACTCCTATAGCTCCCCCTGCTCCCCTGCCCCCCTCATAGCTTGCTGCCCTGCCCCCTCCTGTAGGTCTCCACTGCCTTCTTGTAGCTCACTGCCCCACCCTCCTGGTAATCCGTGATCCGGTTGTTACTTGGTTGGTTGTTACCCTTCACAGAGTAACAACCATTTGCATATTACATCTTTATTATATAGGATATGAATGAATTTAGCCAGTGGAAAGTTCTCTCATGGTTTTAAGTTCCTGCTTTTTCTTAATGTGAAATTTAGTCCCATCAAGATTTTCATGTTTTGCATACCTATCACCTAGAAGACTCACTCATTCATCACTATGAGAAACAGAACTTACAGGGACATCTCATGTAACGCTCCGCTTAAGCTTCACTGTCCATTTCAGTTTATTTTATTCTCTTCTTGGGAACTCATTGCACTTATTTTCTGTACCATTCATTTTGTGCCAAATTTTATAATATCTTGTAATAACTTATCTGCTATTATTGGCACCTTTTATTTACATACTAGAGGCCCGGTGCATGAAATTTGTGCATGGGCGGCGGGGGAGCGGGGGGGGGGATGGTCCCTCAGCCCAGCCTGCACCCTCTCCAATCTGGGACCCCACTGGGATTGGGCCTAAACAGGCAGTCAGACATCCCTCTCACAATCCAGGACTGCTGGCACCCAACTGCTCGCCTACCTGCCTTCCTGATTGCCCCTAACCGCTTCTGCCTGCCAGCCTGATCACCCCCTAACCACTCCCCTGCCAGCCTGATTGATGCCTAACTGCTCCCCTGCCAGCCTGTTTGCCCCTAACTGCCTTCCCCTGCAGGCCTGGTCACCCCTAACTGCCCTCCCCTGCAGGCCTGGTCACCCCTAACTGCCCTCCCCTGCTGTCCATCTTGTGTCCACATGGGGCCAGCCATCTTTGGCCACATGGGGGCAGCCATCTTGTGTGTTGGAGTGATGGTCAATCTGCATATTACTCTTTTATTAGATAGGATAGAGGCCTGGTGCATGGGTGGGGGCCAGCTGGTTTGCCCTGAAGGGTGTCCCGGATCAGGGGTGGGGGTTCCCTTGGGGTCTGGGGTGGCCTGGGCCAGGGGCCTGTGGTGGTTTGCAGGCCAGCCACGCCCCCCCCCCCCCCCCTCAGGGCGATCCAAGCAGAGGCCCTGGGATCTGGGATTTATTTATCTTCTACAATTGAAACTTTGTAGCCTGGAGCGGAGCCAAGCCTTCTGCTCGCTCTGTGGTGGCAGCCATTACTGTTGCAATTTATGTATCTTCTATAATTGAAACTTTGTAGCCTTAAGCAGAGGCCAAAGCAGGCCAGGGCTGCAGAAGCTTGGCTTCCTCCATCGCCAAGGGCAACCCTAGCCTCCTGCTCTCTCCAGCTCTGTGGCTGCCACCATTTCTGTTGGGCTTTATTTATCTTCTATAATTGAAACTTTGTAGCCTTGAGTGGAGGCCTGGGCCGGCAAGGGCAGGAGGAAAGCTTGGCTTCCTCCATTGCCAGAGAAACCCAAGCCTCCCTCCTGCTCTCTGTGGCCGCAGCCATCTTGGTTAGGTTTATTTGCATATTCCCTCTTGATTGGCTTGTGGGCATGGCTTGTGGGGCTAACAGAGGTACGGTCAATTTGCATATTACTCTTTTATTAGATAGACTTATGACATCATTGGCAAGACAAAATCCTATCAAGTACAGGACTTGGTACTTTGTATCCTAAAGCATAAAGTGTGCCCTTGAACAGGGCAGCTGCATGAAAAGGAGTCTCCACCCTACCCCTCTGGTGCCCCCATTATATGACTTTGATGTGGGATTTTGACCCATTTCCTTTCACTCTTTCTTCCTCTGCCCTGCCGAGTGTGTTGCCATTATGCTGGGAATAAAGGCTGGTATAAAGATAAGCTCTGAGGTCAGGAGAAGTAATTAAGGGGAGTGTGTAGGCAGAGGACTTGCCAGTGTCTCATTTCCTCCCCAGTGTTATAGGAGGTGAAGATAACGCAATAAGGGAATAGGTGTGTTTTATATTGCTAGGTGTCTCCTAGAACATATAAAAAAGTGACTTGTTCAAGATTTTGAAACTATGGATTTTTAAAACTTAAATGAAACAAAGAGAATTATGCCCTCAAAAAAATTGAATCATTGACTCAATATTTGGATGAATTAGACCCAAACATCAACTTAATTCAGAAAGTATCTTTGAGATCCAAGAACTTATTCTGTACTTCGAGTGGCCATTTCTAATCTTATCCAAATAGTGATATGTAAGCCTGTAATACTGTCTTTGTTAGCATATAACTATTCCAGGTAAGTAGACATTTTCACAATTACTTCCTCTTTTTACCTAGTGTGTCTTCACAACAACCCTTTATGATGAACAGAGAAGAAGCTATTGTTTGCTATCTTGATTTTGTCAGAAAGGAAACTCGCCACAGAGGGCTCACTGACATAAGTATGCAGCTGATAACTCGTGTTGGAGAATTCCTCTGAAGAATTGGAATGAGTTAATGCTGTTGCTCAGAATAGGGCTGTTAACCTGGGGTCAGGACTGGCTAAAGAATTTGCAGGGTCTAGTGCAAGCATGTCTAACTCAAAGGCTACCACGGATCAAATAAACAAGGTTTAAGTTTATGTGGACCACAAATCCCCCCCGCCCAAGCTTCAATTTTAATAGAAACGTAGGTTTATTTAGAGAAGTACAGTCTAAAATAGAATAAGAGCAATGATAAAATTAATGTTTTCTTACATACCATTTCATTATATTGGCTGGGCTGCAAAAATATTTGGTGTGGGCTGCATGCGGGCCACAAGTTTGACATGCTTGGTCTAGTGTACAATGAAAATTTGGGGCTCCTTGTTTGAAAGTTCTTAAGACAGCTGAAGGTAACAGCAGGACATTAAACCGAGCGTGGGGGCCCTTCCAAGTACAGGGCCCTGTTTCCATGAAGCTGGGCGTGCCTGGGGTTCCTGGATGGCTAACATTTGGGTGGCTGCGTATCAAGGAGACTGAAATTTTAGGCAGAATTCTGTGTTGATGTGTATATGATTGTTTCTTATATTCCAAAGCTATTGTCAGATTTTTAAAGTGGTCTGTTAACACAATAAAATGTTAAGAGTGCATCTTTGAAAGCAGCAAATGTTGCCTCAGAGCCCAGCATGTCACAATACATTGGTGGGACCAGCATGCTGGTGGGCCCTAGGCACAATCCTTCAGGAGACTGTTTGTGAATGAGTGAGTTTTCATGAATGCATGGGGATGAGCACAAAACAAAAAATTGTTAAGGCTGCCCAGCTGTTGCCAGAAAGACAGACGCTCGAGGATGCACCTTCAAAATATAGGAAAGCAAATAATGAGATATTCCAGATGAGCCCATTCTTTACAAATCCCGGAGTACTACCTAAACACGAGCTATTTTACTTATTTTCACCCCTTTCAAGGAAGGTTCTCCATCTTCTGTAATTAGATACCACATTCCCTCCTATTAAGAAAGGTGAAATATATCACCAGAAGATCTGCCAACTCATGCTTACTTATATCTGTTTTACAGGTAACTATAACCCAAATGTTAGGAACTGGAGTAAGGTAGGACTGTTAATAAAGCAGGTGCAGGAGGCGCCCACGGAAAAAGAAAAGGAGTGGTGGTCATTTCTTGGGGGTGCTACACACAAATATCCCTACATGTAGATTTTGTTGAAAAGCCTGCTCCTGCCGTGAGCGGCGGCATTCCAATTGTATTCAGTTCCTTTGCACTTTTAGACTAAAAATGCTCTTCAGCCAAATCTCCAACTCATAGGAATGGGGATAGAGAGATGGGTAATTGAATCCACGGCGTAATCCTCAAATTTCCATTTGCACAGTGTCAAACTTGTCTAGATGCAGCCTCTCGCACGCAGAAAAAGCATCACCCATTTGTGTCCTGGTCACTCTGTTCTTGCGCGTGGCACAATGGGGCACTCTACGGGGCACAGAGATTCGAAGCTCTTGGGTTCCAGCGAGAACCTCGGTTGCTCACACCAGGAAACTCACTCCTGGAAGAGTAAGTGCTCATAATTTACCTATCCCAACAGCTGAAAGAGAAGGAGGCTGGCGGGCGGGGTGCCTTCCTATGGTTTCTAGGATTCAGGTGGTCATTATGTCTCTTAATGGAATGGATTTGCCTGCGGGTAATCTGACTTGTCTCCCCGTAAGCCATGGACTCCAGCTGGAGTCTTCTAGTTCTCGCTCCCCTGCTCCCTCCAGGACGCTCAGGCCACAGAGAGAGGTCCAAACTTTCAACCAGGACAGACTCCGCCCCGGGGCCCCAGACCGTGTCCAGCCAGACACGAATGGGAGGGTCTGGACGCTGGCAGACCCGGGTGGGGTTGGGAGAAGGGGGGGGGGGCCCGAGGCCGCGATCTCTGGTCGGGAAATGGGAAGCGCAAGAGGGCAGCCCGGGCGGCGCCCGCCGCACGTGGCCCGGGAGTCGGCGCGCTCTTTCTAGGAACAGCCCGCGGGCCAAGGAGGCCTGGGCGAGGCCAGCCGGGCGCCTCTCTCCTTTGGTCTCGGGTTGCCCGGGAGCAGCTCCCCACTGTAACACTCGCGATCCGCGGTTCCCGCCCCGGCTTACCCCACTTTGGCAAATATGCAGGCGCCCAACGCGCTCTAACCGCTGGCTGCTGGCGGGGTGCGGCGGGGCGCTCCTGCGCGCACAGCCTTGGAAAACGCTTGGGTGCTCCCGCCCGGCCCCGCGCCCACCCAGCCCAGCCCAGCCCGCGCTCTGTCTTCCCGGGTGCGGGCTCTGCCAGCCGCGGGGCTGCAGACTCTGGAATACCTGCTCCTCCGGCTCGGGGTGGGCTCCTCTAATCCGTTCCTTCCCCGGGGCTACGGGAAGTGCTCCGGCCGCAAGAAAACAGCTCCTGTCTCTAGGCTCTTGAACGTGACACTATATATCCGGCGGGAGACTGGGTGTGGAGCGGAGGAAGCCACCCTCCCCCCACCCTCCCCTCCGCGGCGGCCTCGGCTTGGGCGAGGAGCAGGCGGCAGCTTCAGCCCCGGGCCGGAGGGGGGCGCGGGGCTGGCGGGGGCTGGCGGGGGCCGGCAGTCGAGGGCAGGGGGCCGCTTGCTCAGTCCCGCCCTGAGCCTCCATTAATTCAGCACCAGGCAGATCCACTATTACTCCACGGGTTCCCACCCGCCTCCTCGTTTTTCAATCGGTAGGTGAGGGGAAAGGGAAGAGGAAAGGCGCCCTTCTCTGGTCTGGAAAAGAAGGAAAGCTCCCACACTTCCAGAGAGAAAAAGAGGAGAGGACGGAGGGAGGATCGAGACAGACAGACACGGGGTCAAAGGCTCTGGTCTGAACGCTTGGAGGACACATCTTTCCCCAGCCACCCTAGCAGGATGGGCAGTCCCAAATCCGAGTTGACTCAGCTCGTCCCTTCTGCACAGCACCCCCCCCCCCATTCCCCCTTGGAGGTATGCTCTGTATCTACGTGCTCCAAACTCTGCGAGGCGCCCCGCAGCGACCCACAGCGCAGGGTTCTTCCAAACACCCAGGAGGGGCTGGAGGCGCGGTTTACTCAGACCTCCCCAGGCTTGGAGGGCAGATATCTGCGCGCGGTGCGGGTGGGAGTGGGCAGGTGCATGGAGACTGGAGAGGATAAGATGCTGCTGAAGGAACAGCGGCGGGCTAGCTTTGCTCAGCGGCCCTTCAGATTCTTCAAAAAAGACGTTTGGTTTCTTAGCCTGATAGATTTTTGGGGGTGGGGGGTGGGGGCGGGGGGGAGATTAGGTGTGGCCATGGGCATCAGGGCGAAGTTGTAGAGGGAAGGACAGGCATGTGAGTGGAGCTGTCACAGTTCTCATCCAGGATGTGCTGAAACCCAGCAGATGCCCAGCCTAATTCCTTGGACAGGTAGAAGGTAAATTCCTGCATAAATATGCTACATTAAGAAAATCCAGAAAGGACTATTGCTCTATAAGCTGTCTTCATCCCCCTTACAGCGATTGCCATAAAGACTTCATGAAGGTTAGAATGAATGCAACGAGCTACTTCCTGCGTTAAAACAATTTACACCCAATTTCTACTGGGCTCTCTTCAGTTAAATGCATCAAGGAAAGCATAGCCTAAAGACACCTGGCTAGTTTCCTCTGGCGACTGCCTGAAATCAACAGGGAGAGGAAAAGTTAGGACCAAATAAACATACTCTGTTATCCCTCTCCCTACTCAAGAATAAATCTGAATGTGTCCTCAAAACCTGTATGAGAGTACTTGAAAAGACACAGTCACACGTTGGTGAGAATATGCTGAAACCACTCATTACAGCAGGTCGACAGTAAAAGAAGGTATATTGCTACAACTCTTTGGAAAGCAATTTAGCCCACATTTCCAAGGCATAAAATATTTTTAGTCACTTTTTTTTCAAAATGTTCTCAACAGTAAAAGACTGGTAAATGATTCCCATTTCTTAGAATGCATCCGAAGGAAATAACCCACAAAAAGAGAAATGCCACATGAACAAAATTGCAGGTTTGTTACAGCATCTATAATAATAAAAATGTAATATGCTAATTAGACCGGGCAGCCAAATGGCCTTCTGTATGTCATTCAAAACATCATTCTGGACAAAGCCACAACAGGGCAGAGGCAGAGGTGGTTAGGGGCGATCAGGCATGCAGGCAAAGTGGTTAGGGGTGATCAGGCAAGCAGGTGAGTCATTAGGGGCAATCAGGCAGGCAGGCAGAGTGGTTAGGGGTGATCAGGCAGGCAGGCAGGCAGGCAGGAGAGCAGTTAGGAGCCAGCAGTCCTGGATTGTGAGAGTATGCAGACTGGGCACCATGCATGAATTTTGTGCATAGGGCCTCTAGTTATTAATAAAGGAGAAAATAAAACATACTTTCAGTGGAATGTTGATAGGTAAAAATGCAACATTATTTTATCTATCAACATTATTATAAAATACAAAATCACAATTTGATTATCACCATTAAAATTACATTTATGTATGGATAATATATGAGTTTGCTAGGGCTTCCATATCTAAGTATACAGGCTGGGTGGCTTAAACCACAGAAACATGTTATCTTACAGTTCTAGAGGACAGAGATCCAAAATGGAATTGTCAGCAGGTTTGTTTCTTTGGAGGGTTTTGAGGAAGAATCTGTTTCATGCCTCCTTTCTGGTGGATCTGCTTGTAATGTCTGGCTTTTCTTCGCTTGTGAATGATCTCTGTGGTCATCTTCACAGGGTGTTCTTCCCCTGTGTGTCTGTGTACAAATTTCCCCTTTGGGTGAAGACCCCATTCACATTGAATTAGGGCTCACCCTCATGATCTCATCTGAATTTATTACATCTTCCACATTTCTATTTCCAAATAAGGCCGCATTCTGAGGGTTAGGACTTCAACGTGTGGATTTGTTGGTGGTGGGAGAGGGGGGAGCAAAGTCTAGGGGGAAGGGCACTCTCAAGGGTTTTATCTCAAAACCGCTATTGCTGAAGGTCAATGTTGAGAAATACATTATTACAATAACTGACATCTACTTTCAAAGTCTTCCTCTACCTCACCATTGCTTAATGATTTACCATTTTATTCAACCTCATAAAATGAATGTTTCTTTGTAAATCTGCCTGGAAGATTTTATTTCATATGCCAAATACTTACAAAATGTGCTATACCTAATATAATTCTGATCATTCTAATGACATGTTAAAGTTGGAGACTGTGAATAAATACCGTGTTCCAAAAGAATGCTATCATTCCCCAATACTATGTCTTTAAGCAAATACTGTTTCTGCCCTGGCTGCTGTGGCTCAGTTACTTGGACATCATCCCATGCCCCAAAGGGTTTCCAGTTAGATTCCTGGTCAGGGCACATGCCCAGGTTACAGGCTCAGTCCCCGGTAGGAGGCGTGCAGGAGGTAGCTGCTCTCACATCGTTGTTTCTTTCTCTCCCTCTCCCTTCCTTTCTCTCTAAAAATCAATTTAAAAATATTTAAAAAATAAAATAAAGAGTTTAAAAAACATACAAACAAATACTTTTCTGTTGACAGATAGTAGCATGGAAATAAGAGGTTTGATTTTGATCTACAGTAGAATCATAAAAATATGGTGTTCTGGAACTAGAAAACTAGTTCTTTGGGCCTACTGTCTTATTTAAGAAAGAATGCTATGAACCTCTACTCCCTCCTAACAAGTAAAAAGCTAAACAAATTGAAAAATAAACTATCCTTCTTAATTCATCAGGGAAGTACAGTCACAGGGCAAACTGCTGCCACCAAAACTGGAGAAAGTGACAAGTAGATAGAGAAAATCACAAACAGCAGGAACAGAACCCGTGAGCAGACACCTCCAAATACTGGTGTCTAGAGAGAAAAACTGAATTTTACTTGACCAATTGCTGGAGGCTCCACGTGAACAACTTTAAGTTAAAAACTCTGCCAGTGCAACCTAGTACTGGGACTGGAGTGGGGAACACTTTTGTGAATTTTACTTCCAGGACCTCTACCGCGTCCTCACGGTGAAGAGTGGAGAAAAACCCTGGTGCTCCCAGCAGGAGGAGGGGAAGAGGAACCGTTTGAAATAGCCAGAACACTGTGTCCTTCTTAACCATTTTATCAGACACTAACCTGGTAGAATTTTATTGGAGCCTAACCTGGCTCCAATAAAATTGGACACTAACCTGGTAGAATTTTATTGGAGCCTAATCTGGTTCCAATAAAATTGGACACTAACCTGGTAGAATTTTATTGGAGCCTAACTTAGCCATGTGAAGGGAGGTTCCCAAATCCAGCCCCCTCTAGTCATTACCCAAAGGGGGAAATCTGAGAAGCACTTGGGTTGCTCATAGCCAGGAGCATAGGCTCACCAAAAGACTAAGACACAATTTTAGGACTAAAATGATTCTCTTCTTTTCACACCTTACCATTACATTACTAAGTACCTATTTATTGCAGTTCTTTTTACCCAGTATTCATGGCCACCCTACCAAAAAATAAAAAATAAAAAGCACATTAAAGGCTAAAAGCACATTATAAAGGCACTGAACAAGTATCAGAACCAGAGTCAAATATGGCAGGACTATTGGAATGATCAGACGAGGAATTTTTAAAAACTATGATTAAAATGCTAAAGACTTTCATGAATAAAGCAGAAAACATTCAAGAAGAGATGAATAATATAAACAAAGAGATAAAAATTCTAAGAAACAATAAAAATAAATGCTACAGAGAGAGAGAGAGAGAAAAAAGAAACTGTAGCAGAAGTGAAGAATGCCTTTGATGGGCTCATTAATGGCCTGGATACAGCTGAGGAAAGACCCTGAGCTGGAGGACATGACAACACAAATTACAAAGTTGAAAAAACAAAGAGGGAAAAAAGACAGAGAAAACCAGAACAGAATGGCAAAGGACTATAAAAGGTGTAACCACAACATGCTGATGAACGATATCAAAGAAGAACTAAATAAATGGAGAGATACTACATGTTCATGATTAGGATGACTCAATATTGTCAAGATGTCCATTTTTTTCTAGCTTTATCTATAGATACAATGCAATCTCAAACAAAATTCCAGCAAGATATTTGGTGGATATCTACAAACTGATTGCAAAGATTGCAAACTCAGACTCAGACTTGGAAAACTCAACATTGGAGAATAACAAAGTTGAAGAACTGACACTGCTCAACTTCAAGAATTACTATGAAGCAAGAGTAATCAAGACAGTGTAGTACTGGTGAAAGAAGTGACAAATAGATCAATGGAACAGAATAGAGAGCCCAAAAATAGACCCACATAAATATAGACAACTGATCTTTGTCAAAGGAACAAAGACAATATAATGAAGCAAAGATAGTCTTTTTTAACAAATGGTGCTGGAACAACTGTACATAAAAATGAAAACAAGAATCTAGACACAGATCTTACATCCTTTACACAAATTAACTAGAAATGGATCATACACTAAATGTAAAACTCATAACCATACAATACCTAGAAAATAAACAGAGAAAACCTAAATGAGCTTAGGTTTGGAAATTACTTTTTAGATACAACAACATAGGCACAATCCATGAAAGAAATAATTGATAAACTGGACTTCATTAAAACTAAAACATCTGCTCTGCAAAAGACAATGTCAAGAGAATGTGCACACAAACCACAGACTGGGAGAAGTATTTGTAAAAGCTCTATCTGATAAAGGACTTGTATCTAAAATACTTTTGTTATTGTTGAGTTTAAATATACTCTTAAAACTCAATAATAAGAAAATAAACAGCCCAAGATCAAGATATAAGGTATCCTATATAATAAAAACCTAATATGCAAATTGACCAAATGGCAGAATGATTGGTCACTATGATGCACACTGACCACCAGGGGGCAGATGCTCAATGCAGGAGTTGCCCCCTGGTGATCAGTGCACTCCCACAGTAGGAGCAAGCTCAGCCAGAAGCCCAGGCTCACGGCTGGTGAGCACAGCAGTGGTGGTGGGAGCCTTTCCCGCCTTCACAGCAGCACTAAGGACCCCTTGGGGGATGTCCAACTGCTGGCTTAGGCCCACTCCCTGGAGAACTAACATTGCCCGATTTCAAGAATTACCTGGGGAGTGAGCCTATGCCAGCATTTGGACATGCCCCGAGGGGTCCTGGACTGCTAGAGGGTGTAGGTCGGGCTGAGAGACCCCCCTCAGAGTACGAATATTGTGCACCAGGCCTCTGGTAATATTAATATAAGTTTTGTTCTTCTTTTTGCTGTGATCACTGCAAGTGGATTGTCTCTATGATTCATGATGGTTTAATGTAGGTTTTGATGAAAGAAGACCACTGAACTTATTCTTATAGATGTTTGATGGTTTGAGCAATGATGGTCGATTTCATAGCACCAATTCTGCTTAATAAGTGATCCACTAAGCACTCTCATTCCTTGGGCATGCAGTGCAGCTGGGATTAAGAAAGCCCACTCCTAATAACCTCCTATAACCCACTGGAGTTTGAAAATAGGCCTGAGGAGGAAGGGTGAAAGAGGCACGTACCCCACCAATGCAAGCTGTTCAGTATTGCAACAGGTTAAATGAATATATCCTGACCTGGGTCTGAATTTCCCAGGCCTAGAATTCCAATAGGTGAGTGGATACCAAGATAAAACATCACCTTTTGTCCTCCATAACTTTGGTTAGGACAAAACTTAGGTTAGGATAAGAATTGCTATTAAATTTATATCCACATAATCTTTTACAGTCTTTCCTTAATATCAATAGCTTTTCTAAGCAGAAAAACTGAAGTTTTCAGCTGTTTGCTTAATAATTAATGTGTTATCCTCTGAATTTCAAATACTCAGAGGCATGTTCTATTTAGATAATTATCTTCATCTCCATATTTTTTTCATATTACTAAGGCCATCTAACTGTAGTGTTTGGCACATGTAAGTACAATCAAATCCCATTCCTATCTACATTCCCCCCAAATAAATATTATCACATTTTTTAACAAAGGGAAAATAGCTATGCAAAGTATAGGAAAAAAAATAGCTATATAAAATATTGAGTACTAGAGGCCCGGTGCACGAAATTCATGCACTCGCAGGGTGGGGGGGGATGTCCCTCAGCCTGGCCTGCACCCTCTCACAGTCTGGGAGCCCTCAGGGGATGTCCGACTGATGGCTTAGGTCCGCTCCCTCAGAGGAGGGAGTGGGCACTGCCGAGGAGGTGGGAGAGGCTCTAGCCACTGCCGCTGCGCTCGCCAGCCATGAGCCGGGCTCAGGGCTTCTGGCTGAGCAACACTCCCCCTGTGGGAGTGTACTGACCACCAAGGGGAAGCTCCTGCATTGAGTGTCTGCCCCCTGGTGATCCGTGCGTGTTATGGCGACTGGTCATTCCACCATCTGGTCAATTTGCATATTAGCCTTTTATTATATAGGATGAGTCAGTTTGGGGTAAAAATTCTACCAATTTTGTTTTCAAATTTTCTATCAGTCAGTTGTCACCATGATCAGGTACTAGATAGTGTGTAAGGTGATGATCAGTTTCCCTCTTTGAGAAATGCCCCTGAAGCGTAAGGGTGATCCTTCATCAACCATTGTTCATTCACTCATTCATTTATTCATTCACAAATATTCATGGACTGATTGCTATATATCAGGCACCGTGCCGGTTTTGAAACTGAGACAAAAGAATCAAAATCTTTTCCCTCATAGATTATCAGAGGCCGGGTGCACAAAATTCATGCATGGCAGGGGATTTCCTCAACTCAGCCTGTACCCTCTCCAATTGGGAACCCCTTGCAGGATGTCCGACTGCCATTTTAGGCCCAATCCTAGGGGGGTCGGGCCTAAACTGGCAGTTAGAAATCCCTCTCACAATCTGGCACCACTGGCTCCTAACTGCTCACTTACCTTCCTGCCTGATTGCCCCTAACTGCCTCTGCCTACTAGCCTGATCACCCCTAACTGCCCTCTCCTGCAGGCCTGATGTCGCCCCCAACTGCCCTTCTCTGCTGGCCAATTTGGTTCTGATTGGTCAGTTCCTATGCCAGTGTCAAAAGCTTCGTCTCCTAGGCAGCAATTGGCTCCCTATAGCACCCAGATTTGGTTCTGATTGGTCAGTTTCAATGCCAGTCAGCATCAAAAGCTCCACCTCCTAGGCAGCCATTGGCTCCTCACAGCACCCAGATTTGGTTCTTATTGGTTGGTTTCTATGCCAGTCAGCATCAAAAGCTCCGCCTCCTAGGCAGTCATTGGCTCCCCATACCACCCATATTTGGTTCTGATTGTTCGGTTCCTATGCCAGTCAGCATCTCCAGGCCTATCTCTGGGCCTGATCAAAGAAGCTGGGCTTAACTGCAATCTTAGAGGAGGCAGGGAGAGAAAGAAAAGCCTGGCTGCTGGTGAAGATCAGAAAGAAAGAGGGAGAGAAAGAGAGAGGTAAGTAAATGGATCAACAGCTTCCACTGAGGCTGCAGATCAGACCCTGACTCATTTTCTGGGTCTCGGCCACCTGGGCATTCAGTGCTGGGTCACCAGACTGCAGCTGGGCAACCCAGGGCTGACTTCTGGATTGTCCCCTGAGGCTTTAAGCTTGGGAAGTGGGCACTCCTGCCCCTCTGATGGATCACAGTCTCGGCCCCTTCCCAAGCCTTAGGAAGGGCTCCCTCCCCACCTGCAGATGGCTGGCTGGGAGGGACCCAGGTATGTATGCAAATTAACTGCCATCTTTGTTGGGTTAATTTGCATACTCACTCTGATTGGCTGTGGGCAGAGCAGGGGTATGGTCAATTTACATGTTTCTCTGTTACTGGGTAAGATAGTTGGAGAGAGTAGAAGACAGAGGTGAAACTAATTCCAAAGTAAACATTACTTTGGAGATAAGTGCTATGGAGGTATAGAATGGAACTCTGTGAGAGAGAGATAACAGGGGAAATCTGTTTTAGATGTGGATGAAGATAAAACTCTGTCAATTGACATTTTGGTTGATATGTAAAGAATGAGAAAGAGTGATGGGGAAACTTCTAGGCAAGAGAACAAGTCAAAGATCTCTAGGGACAGTGTATTTGGGTAACAGGGTATGTGATTTGAGCAAATTTAGAGAACAAGTAGGCTCCAGGTGAAATAAGGCCCTATATGTCCTGGTCGGATATTTGGGCCTAGGGAAGTAACACAGTATTATGGAAGGCTTTTAAAAAGGATTTTAAGAGCCTACCTTTAGTGACTGAAACTGATTCATTCAAGGATTATCACCTGATCTTAGCAAGCCAATTACATTGCTTCCAGAAATGTGAAAATTTTGACCCAAAAGACACAGATTCAAAGTTTCTGGAACCTCAGTAACTCTAGACAGCATTCTAGAAAATCTGTGAATTTTTGCTACAAAGTCTTCAGAGTTTTCTAAGTTCCTGTCCTTCTCAAGGCCTTTTATCTTTTTTGGATTCTGATATATATCAGTATTCTAAGAAAAGTTATTTATTATTAATAATTATTATTTTGTTCAAGTTAAGTAGATTTCATTTACTTTCATTTTAAAAAGTCTTAACCGCTGTAGCTGTTTTGGCTCAGTGGACAGAGCATTGGCCTGCGGACTGAAGGGTCCAGGTTTGATTCTGGCCAAGGACACATGCTCGGGTTGCCGGCTTGATCTCCAGTAGGGGGCATGCAGGAAGCAGCCAATCAATGATTCTCTGTCATCATTGATGTTTCTATCTTTCTCTCCCTCTCCCTTCCTCTCTGAAATCCATAAAAATATATTTAAAAAAATAAAAAAGCTTTAACTAATATAATTTACCAGTTGATAATTTTCTGCAGTTTCTATTATATTTTACTAGAAGCCTGATGCACAAAGATTTGTGCAAGAATGGGCCTTCCTTTCCCTGGCTACTGGCACTGCCTTTGTTCTGGCTAGAGCCACCTTTCCGCTTCAGCCTGGAGCTGCCTTTCCGCCTTCCCATGCTGCCCAGAGGCCTGGAGCTGCTGGGGTGGTGCTGAATGCCTGTGTCGTTGCCATGGCGACGATGCAAGCATCCTGCCCCTGGCCGCTTGGCGCCTGTGTATGCAAATTACACCCCCATCTTTGTTTGGTTAATTTGCATATTCACTCCTGCTTGGCTGGTGGGCATTGCAAAGGTACAATCAATTAGCATGTTACTCTTTTATTAGGTAGACTAGAGGCCTGTTGCAGGAAGATTCCTGCAAGAACAGGGCTTCCAGCGGGCTTCCCTCCCACCACCGCCACCTGTCCCACCCCCTGTGCTTTCCCTCCCACTGCCGCCCCGTGCTTTCCCTTCCCTCCCTCACCTCTGCCCCCCACCCTGCGCTTTCCCTCCCACCATCACTGCTGCCCTGTGCTTTCTCTCCCACCACCACCCCCCACCCCCTGTGCTTTCCCTCCCGCAGCCACCCCCCCTGCACTTTCCCTCCTACTGCTGCCCCGTGCTTTCCCTTCCCTCCCGCCATCTCTGCCCCCGACCCTGTGCTTTCCCTCCCGCCATCGCTGCTGCCCCGTGCTTTCCCTCCCGCTGCCGCCCTGCACTTTTCCTCCCACCACCACCAACCCCCCACTACCTGCACTTTCCCTCCCACAGCCGCCACCCCCCCACTGCTGCTTTCCCTCCCGCCGCCACCGCCACTGCCTCACTTTCTGCTTTCCCTCCCTCTTCCTTCTATGCTGTCTTCAGTCTTCACTCTGTCTGCATATGCAAATTAACCACCATCTTTCATTGGGTTAATTTGCATACTTGCTCTGATTGGCTGGTGGGCGTAGCAGAGTGATGGTTAATTTGCATGTTTCTCTTTTATTAGTGTAGATGAGTACTTTAAGATGTCTAACCCAAAGAACAAATATAGAAGAAAGATGTATTGAGAGGATAATAATTTTTTAAAATTTATTTTTATTGATTTCAGAGAGGAAGGGAGAAGGAGAGAGAGAGAAACATCAATGATGAGAGAGAATCATTGATTGGCTACTTCCTGCATGCCCCCTACTGGGAATCAAACCCACAACCCAGGCATGTGCCCTTGGCTGGAATTGAACCTGTCATCCTTCAGTCTGAAGGCCGATGCTCTATCTACTGAGCCAAACCAGCTAGGGCAAGAGGATAATAATTTTAATGATATTTCTGGTCGCCATTTTTGCTTTGTTGAACAAAGAATCTTTGAAGCTTTTTTTACTGAGCATACTGGATACACTTAGATCCTTAAAAAACAAAGATACCACTCAACTAAATCTGGAAAGTTAAAGGAAAAGGTTAAAGATTAGAAATGGCTTTTTCTTTTCCTCTGTCAATTGCTTTAGTAAAATTTCTGTTTGTAACAGAACAGTGGTATTATCAGAAGCACTGCATGTTTTTAAATAAGACAGTCCGTGTCCTACAAGGACCTTCTGTTAAACCTTAAGTCAACAGTCTCCAAATTGGTCAGAATTGAGTCATGTGCAAACACAGCACTAAATCTTTGTTCTTTAGCAATTCTGTGCCCTCTTTCTTGGAGGATTTTCTAAGTCTAGTGGGAAAGAAATATGTTACAAATCAAGCATTTATCAGGATTAAGCAAAGTGAACACTCCCCTGGGAGGTTCTTAGGAGACAAGAGCATGAAATAAAAAGATACATTTGAAATTCAAAGCAAAATACTGCATTATCTCAATTATTTCAGCATTAATGTGGAATTCATTATTTATGAAAATGTGGCCAAAAAAGTTTAAAACTTTAATATGATCTTCTGAATTTAATATTAGAAGTAAACAATTCTAGTTTCTCTTTCTCCCTTGCTTGCTTTTGTTTTTGCCCTTGCTCTCATTCTCTCTTTTCTTACTTGTAAAAACAGAAATGATAATGCTAACTCGATAATCTTTCAATGATAATTAAATGTAATAATGAACAATAAAGTACATAAACTATATTAGCTTCTCATTACAACCCCCCCCCCTTTTCCCTTTCTGGCCAATTAAAAATTGTATGAAATGAATTGTGGATATAGTGATTAGGAGATTTAATTTAGAAACAGAATTACGTAGCTTATAAAAAAATCAAAACAGATGCTTATTATTAAACACAAAATGAGCCTATAGAAATAAAAGACATAAAATACAGCAATTGATCTTGTTAATAGCTGTTTATTCACTTTGAACTATATTCTTTTACTGTTGATTTGTGTCCTTATTAGAGACTATGTAGACCAGAGTGATATTTTCCTTCCTACAAGTAACTTCAAGAACCAAAGATTCAGTGTAGTCACAGCTTGTCATTTTCCCAGCGTCACCAAATCCAGAATTCAAGTCCTGGCAGTCCTGAATACAATTGTTAAATAAAACAAACTGGAAGAGCTTAGCCATAATTCAATTGAGCATTTTGCTCATCTTGGTGTACAATTGGCAATTGGCTAACTTTAGCTGTGATGTGCGGCAGAAGCTACACAGTGCCTAAGACTCCTCTGTAGAGAGAAATGGGCTGATGAAGTCAATTTTTTAAAAAGCAAATAGTTAAAAAAATTAACAACCATTTACATAATTTTTACTATGTTCATAGCTCTATAAGACATAATACATTTAATTCATTTAATTCATTTAATCCTTATTACAACCCTATGCGGAATGTACTATGATTATCTCCATCTTACAGATTAGAAAAATGAGGCACAGAAATGCGTCTTGTTGAAGTCACCATTGAATGAATTTTGTCAATGCTCCTCATTTTACTTATTGTTCCCTTAGAACAGGTATCTATTAATCCTTGCTGATTTTTCTGGATACAATTTACTTCCGGTAGATTTGACTAAGGGGTATTTTGTCACCTTCCCAGATAGAGGGATCATAAGAGTGGTGTTTGGTACCAAAGGAGAGGGGTGACCAATATTTACCTAGGGGATTATTGTAAGGAGCAGATGTGATCTATTTTTTTCCAACTTTATTGATATACAATTAACAAATAATTGTAGTATGTTTAAAGTATATGGTGTAATGATTTAATATATAAGGTGTCCCAAAAATGTATATATACACTGAATAATTATAAAGGCAGTTTTAATTAAAATACATTTCATTTTCAAAATTGAGCTACCAGCTGTTAAAGTGTGTATACATGTTTTTGGGACACCCTGTATATACACTGTGAAAGGATTACCATCATGGAGTTAACACAGTCATCACCTCACATGTTTATTGATTTATTTAATTGGGTGAGAACATGAGTTCTACTCTCTTAGCAAATTTTAATTATATGATATACTATTATAAACTATACTCACCATGGTATACATTAGAGTCTTAGACCTTATTCATCTTATAACTGAAAGTTTGTATACTCTTTTACCAACCTCACCTTGTTTTCCCAGCCCCTCCCTGGTAAGCACCATTCTCTGCATTTCTATGAGCTTGACTGTATTTTTTTTTTAGAGTCCACATAAATGTGATGCCATACAGTACTTGTCTTTCTGTGTCTCACTTATTTCACATAGCAAAATGCCCTCTTGGTTTATCCATGTTGTCCTAAATGGCAGGATTTCCTTCTTTTTAAAAGCTAAATAGTGTTCCATTATATACATATACCACATGTTTTTAATCCTTCTCTCTGTCAACTCAAACATAGGTTGTTTCCTTATCTTGGCTATTGTGAATAATGCTTCAGTGAACATGGGGGTGCACACATCTCTTTGAGATAATGATTCTTTCCCTTCAGACAGATGCCCCAAAGTGGGATTGCTGGTACTTTTGTTTTGAACTTTTTGAGGAACATCTATACTGCTTTCCATAGTGGCTACACCAATGTACATTTCCCCAACAGTGTACTAGAGTTCCCTTTGCTCCACACCCTCATCAGCACTTGTCATATATTGATTTGTTGATGGTAGACATTTTGACAGGTATGAGGTGGTATTTCATTGTGGTTTTGATTTGTATTTCTCTGATGTTTCTTCATGTACCTGTTGGCTATCTGGATGTCTTCTTTGAAAATATATCTACTCAGATCTTCTCTCCAATTTTTAATTGGATTATTGATTTCTTTGCTCTTGAGTTGTATAAATTCTTACATATTTTGAATATTTAACCCTTATCAGATATGTGATTTACAAATATTTTCTCCTATTCAGTAGGTTGCCTTCATTTTGTTGATTTCCTTTGCTTTGCAGAAGCTTTTTAGTTTATTGTAGTACCACTTATTTAATTTTCTGTTCGAAGTCAGATTTAGAAAATCATCACTAAGACCATTATCAAGGAGCTTACCCCTTATGTTTTCTTCTATGACTTTTATGGTTTCAGGTCTTAAATACAAGTCTTTTCATTCAAGTCTTGATGAATCAACCCCTTTATCATTATACTAGAGGCCTGGTGCATGAAATTTGTGCAACGGTGGGGGGGGTGTCCCTCAGCCCGGCCTGAACCCTCTCACAATCTGGGACTGCTGGCTCCTAACCACTTGTCTGCTTGCCTGCCTGATTGCCCCTAACTGCTCCCCTGCCAGCCTGATTGCCCCCAACTGCCCTCCCCTGCTGGCCTGATTGCCCCCTACTGTCCTCCCCTGGCAGCCTGATGGCCCCCAACCGCCCTCCCCTGGTGGCCTGATGGCCCCCAACCGCCCTCTCCTGGTGGCCTGATGGCCCCCAACTGCCCTCACCTGCCAGCCTGATCTCCCACAACTGCCCTCCCCTGCCAGCCATCTTGTGGTGGCCATCTTGTGATGACATGAGGAAGGCCATCTTATGGCGGCATCGCATGAGGGTGTGACACCACCTAGGCTTTTATTATATAGGATAGTGACCCATGGGGACCCATACTTTAGGTAGGAGCTATAAAAGTTGGGGCATTCGGTGTATGGTCCAAAGGTAGAAGCTGGAAACTTGGGAGTCCCTCCCCATTGTATGGTGCCATGGGCTGGCTAATATATTTGGATGCTCCAACTTAGTTGTACTATTTGAAGATATGTATTTTTACTGTGTCAGTACAAGGGGAACAGTTCCAGTTTGAGGAAAAGCAGATCACAAGATATTGTTAATAATTTAGTATTACCTTATCTCTCATTTTATAAATATTATTTTGAACTCAATTCTCCCAGGCCCAATTTGAATTCTGTCACTCAGTATGATCTATTTTAAATTTTCCAGCTTTAAACTGTGAAGCATATCAGGAGAATTAAGGGTTGTTCAGTGATGGAAGGCATTTCATATAGAATTTAGGTTTTGAACAAAGAGAGACTGAAAAAAAGAGAAAGTTCAGTTATCAAATCTTAAGCCAAATAAACCATAATTCTTGTGAGCCAGGGTTATTATAAATGTTCAACTTGGTTATTACTTAACTTCATTGGAAACACAGATAAACCTGAAAAATATGAAAGCAAAGCGTTTCCTTTTTTTGCCTTTTTTATGGTGATAAAATACATGACATAAAATTTACAATTTTAATAAATTTAAGTGTGTAATTTACATTGTTGTGCAATCATCACTACTACCCATGTCCAAAAATTCTACATCCTCTCAAAGTAAAACTCTGTATAATGATTCTTTATTATCCCCCCTGCCCCAATCCCCAGCCCCTGGAAACTACTATATGTGCTGTCTCTATGAATTTGTTTATTCTGTGTATCTGATATAAGTGGAATCATACATTACTTGTCTTTTTTTCATCTGGCTTATTTCACTGAGCATACTTTTTTTAGGTTAATTTATGTTGTTGCTTGCGTCAGAATATTTTTCTTTTTTTCTTCAATAGACTTTATTTTCTAGGATATTTTCAGTGGATAGAAAGATTGAGTGGAAAGTACTGAGTTCTCATATTCTCCCTGCTTGACCTGCCCCTGGCAGCCTCCCCCACTATCAACATCCTGTATAGGAGTGGTGCATTTGTTACAACTGATGAACCAACTTGGACAGATTATTATCACCATTAGGGTACACACTTGATAATGTGCGTTCTATGGTTTTGTCTAATGTAGGACATGTATCCATCATTATAATATCATACGGAATAGTTTCACTGCCCTAAAAATCCTCTCTGCTCTGCTTATTAATCCTTCCCTCCCCTTACCTCTGGCAACCACCGAACTTTTTACTGTCTCCATAGTTTTGCCTCTTCTAGACTGTCACATAGTTGGAATAGTACAGTATGTACCCTTTTCATATTGGCTTCTTTCACTTAGTAATATGCAGTTACATTTCTTTCATGTCATTTTATGGCTTAATAGTTCATTTCTTTTTAGTGTTAAATCAAATTCCATTGTCCCGATGTGCCAGAGCTTGTTTATCCATTCACTTTATTGAAGGACATCTTGATTGCTTCTAGGTTTTGGCAACTATGAATAAAGCTGCTATAAATATCCATGTGCAGGTTTTTGTGTGTGGATGTAGCTTTTCAACTCATTCCAGTAAATACCAAAGAGTGTGATTGCTGGATCGTGTAGTAAGGGTATATTTAATTTCGTAAGAAACTGTCAAGGTGTTTTCCAAAGTGTCTGTACCACTTTGCATTCCAAACAGCAATGAATGAGGGTTTTTGTTGCTTCACATCCTTGCCACTATTGGTGTTATCAGTGTTTTGTATTCTGGCCATTCTAATAGGTATGTGGTTGATCACATTTTAATTTGCAATTCCCTAAGGACATAGGATATTGAGCACTTTTTCATATATATTCCCCCTGGGTAATTTTCTTTGGTGAAGTTTTTATTCAGATATTTTGATCATTTTTAAATTGGGTTGTTTGTTTTCTTTTTGTTGTGTTCTTTGTATAAGAGTTCTTTGTATATTTTGCACACCAGTCCTTTATTAGATATGCTTTGTGCAAAATTTTTCTCCTAGTCTGTGGCATGTCTAGTCATTCTCTTGTTGTATCAGAATTATATTTCTTTTAAAGACTGAATAATATACCAGAACAGGTATATACCACATTGCATTTATCTATTCATCTGTTGATGGACATGTAGATTACTTCCACCTTTCTGTGACTGAGAATAATGTTACTATGAATATCAGTGTACAAATATCTATTCAAGTACTTGCCTCATTTTGGGGGATAAATATTCAGAAGTGGAATTGATGGACATCTCTTTGTTTTTAAAAATTCCGCAGTGGTTCAGCTAAGCCATTGTTTTCCATTATCACTCCTGTTAAAGTATTCATGTAGCATTCACAAAAAGGCACTATTGAAATAATCTTTCCTTTCAATATAACTTTACCATTTCTTATTCTTAAGTGAAGAATGAATCAGTAGTCTGCCAGCTTCTGGAAACTATTATCCTTAACTGCAAATGCTTTGCCTGAAGGGTCAGTGAAATAAATAAAAGCAAATGGAAATTTATAAAATACTTTTTAAAAAAAAGAGATGTCCTATAGTTCCCAGTTGAAAGAATAAATCCTGATTCCAAATAGAAACCTGATAAAAGTAGATTAGCATAAAAAGACCTGAAAAAGGATCACAGAGAATCCAAATGAAATCTTGTCTCTTGCTTCTTCAGAATTTACACATATCCAAAGCAGCAGCAGTACAATACAACTGTATCTTCTATGTAACGAATAATCCAGCTTTCCATTTTATACTAAAGTACCAAGAAATAGGTAGAAGATTCTTATGGAGATTTACAATGTTAACACAAGAATAGAGAACATTCTTTTGGATACATAGCCTTTATCCATGGTAACTTATCACCAGGTAGACATAGAGATTGGGTTAAGTGTGTTTATGATCTGAATATAAAGCATGTGTTTTGTATCTAGGATCTAAAAAAAAGTTATGACATTTCCACTTAATATCTTCTAAAAATAAAAATATAAGAATGGGTAAGCAATATAACTAAATCTTACATTAAAAATATCATTCTTGTTAGATCTTTGACTATTATCTTAGTCTAACTATGGTCAAAGGTTTACTTTTTATAAATGCTTGAGGGCCTCTGGCTATATTCTAAGTTCTTTTCAACTCTTAAAGAATAATATAATATATATATGCTTATAATATATAATCTATTCTATGGTGTAGAAAAAGATAAAAATATGAACCAATTGAACTGAGAATAGATCTAGTACTGAAAACTAACAAAGGTGGCTCATGATAGAATATATTACTTATGTGTAGATTAGGAAGTCTAGAATTTAAATACTCAGCAAATGGAAGTAAAGTGAAATAATAGCCCACCACAATCAAGTGGACTTTGCCCCAGGAATCATTTAATGTGAGAAAAACTATTATTATGATAGGTCATGTAAATAGGTCAACTCACAGAAACAAATAATCCTTTCAGTAGCTGCTTAAAAATGGCATAGATTAAATTAGATAGTCATTTCTTGTTTAAAAACTTTTATTTTAGCAACTCACATTTTGAAGTTAATTTCAGTAATCAAAAAAAAAAAAAGAATACCATTTGCTACAGACCAATTGCCAAAATAATACTTAAGAGTGAAATATTAGAAACTGTTTAATTAAAACCAGAAAAAAATTAAGTATGAAAATGGTGTCATTTAGAAATTTATTTGATTTAAACAGAAGGGGAATCTCTTGGAAAATTCTCAAGTGTTCACAGATTTGTTGACAGGCTGGAAGACCAGACTTGGAAACAACAGGAGTTGAGGAACTCAGGAGGGTCAGGAAGCAGGACACATGGCAGGGACAATGCGTATCTGGCCAGAAATAGTCCTGGTGCATTCTATCCACCAAAGCTGCCTTAGCTTCAATGATTATAACCTCCAACAGTAAGTGAAATGCCAGGTCACTGACCCAAGTTGCAAAGTCCCAGGAGAAGGTCACTTGGCTAACTCTAAAGTCAAGGGCTTCTTCCACCAAAGCTACAATATTATGTATAATGGGAGAGATGATTGTAATGTTGGACATCCTTATATAACACGTTTACTACGTGCTATCATTTACCATCACTGTTTGCAGATTAAATTATTCTAGGGAATCAACTGAAGCTAATAGCAAAAGAGAACTTTGTGAGGAATTTGGATAAAAAGCATACAGAAAATTATCATTTTCTTATATAATATAATAACCAATTAGCAAATATGGAAATAAATATTATTTTTACAATAGCAAAATATAAATTTTCTAGAAGTTATTGTAAAATAATAATTATTGCAAAATGTTGCATTCCATTCAGAGGATTTATGGATGATGCATTGAAGCTTCCCCATGGATATTCTATTGAAGCCTCTGTAATCTTTTACTCATGAAGAATTCTTACAATAATGATCAAGAATCAGGAACTCTTGCACAAAAATTATATTTACAGCTCATGGTACATTAATGTGATAAATAAGATGTAGATATAATGAACCAATTATTACTAATTATCATTGAGTAAAGAATACTATTTTTATTATGATCTTTTTTTGGGCCAATTTATTAGCTTACTTTTTGTGTGTGACTTCCTTCTCCCCGCAAAATGAAAGCAGTATAGATATCAAAACTTCAGTTTTTTTTCTTAGTTGATTTTTTCATATCCAACTAAGTCTAAAAGTCTTACAACAAATTTTTACTCTGTAAGATGCTGAAGAGCTATGATATATGCATGGTATATGTAATAGATTGTATATGGACAAGTATTGTTTTTCTTGCATTTAAAACTAAAAATAACATTTTAGCCCCACATTCTTGAAAATTCTTGAAAGTAAGATTTGCTTACTTTTCTCACAATTAATCTTTGATTTTTATGAATTTTAAAATCCACAAGGTGAACATAGTAAATTACTACCTTAAGCTGAAATGGAATTTCAATTTTCTAAAGATGGTTTTGACAGGTTTAATTTAAATTATAATTATTAATTGATTTTAACTAATGCTACTTACAACATAAAACTTTACTAACAGTGCTGAACAGTAAAACTGCTGAAGTCATAAACTGAAGCTATATGAATGAAAATATACCCCAGACACAATTTTACTCCTACTTTACTCAAAGTACATGATCAAGCTCATAGCCCTAGCTGTTGCAAAATTATTATACAAGCATTCTTTTTAATGGAGCTATCTATAGATATGAAAGCCTCAGTGACCGTTACAACCATTACAACTGTTACAACTGGTTGACCAGTTGGTATGACATCCACTTATCACCAGGGGGCAGACACTGTCCCCTCATGGTCAGTGCGTTCCCACAGCCAACCTCCTGTAGCCCTTTCCCCTGGCCAGCTGGCCAACCTCCCATGGTCCCTCCCCGCAACCAGCCGACCTCTTGGAGCCTCTTTCCCCAGCAGCTGTCCCCCTGATAGGCCTCAATCATTGGCCAGGCCGAGGGACCCCACCTGTGCATGAATCCGTGCACCGTGCCTCTAATATGTGCATAAAAGTTCTGTTCTGACACTACTAGTAAATGTAAAGAATCAAATTCACCTCCTTATTTTGAATCCTATGTTTGATTTTTTCTAACAAATAATTCTAGATTAAACTTGAGAAAAGCACACACAGATTTTATTTTTAACTAAAATGAGATTTCTGTCCTGTTTTTTTTTTAAAAATATATATATATTTTATTGATTTCAGAAAGGAAGGGAGAGAAAGAGAGATAGAAATATCAATGATGAGAGAGAATCATTGATTGGCTGCCTCCTGCATGACCCGGGAATATGCCTTTGACTGGAATTGAACCTGGGGCCCTTCAGTCCCCAGGCCTATGCTCTATCCACTGTGCCAAACCAGCTAGGCTGGTCCTTGTTCTCAATGATTGTTTAAACAAGAAAAGTCTTAATCATGCATGTTAAGAAATTGAAAAGCTCAGCAGAATGTTCATGGCTTCCTGATGACTTGCATGATATTCTTACACAGAAATCCAGAACTTCTCTGGGGCATATTGGTAAGTATCATTGTAAGTGCAGCTCACAAAGTTCTTTCTTCTGTCAAAGTCATGGTCTCAAGCTGAGCAGAAAATTCAGAGAGAAGGGATTGAAAATATTGCTCAATTCTATCCTGTAGTTCTTGCTGATTTTCAATAATATTTGAAACTTACTGATATCCTTTCTCACTTTCAGGTCCAAACAGAAGTTTAAAGATTTTATTTTGCAACATGATTTTCCCAAATATTGAGTGTTTTGTTTTGTTGTTTTACATCCAAAACTCACATCCTGTGAAGTAAAAACATTGTCTCCAGGCTTTGCATAGACCTGTTCAGCTGGTTTATATGAAGAAAATGTCTGCAAAGAAGGCTAGTTTCTGCAGCCATCATTAAGTCGTAATAAGAAGCTAGTAGTCTGGGTTACCAATGAGATCAAAGAAGAAATTAAAAACATCCTGGAAACTAATGACAACAAAAACACAATGATCCAAAATCTATGGGACACAATGAAAGCAGTCTTGAGAGGGAAGTTTATAGCTCTACAGGCCTACCTCAAAAAAATAAGAAAAAATTGTAGTAAATCATCTAACTCTACAACTGAAAGAATTAGAAAGAGAGTAACAAGAAAAGCACAGAGTGAGGAGAAGGAAGGAGATAATAAAGATCAGAGCAGAAATAAATGACATGGAGACCAAAAAAAAAAAAAAAAAATGCAAAAGATCAATGAAACCAAGAGCTGGTTCTTTGAAAAGATAAACAAGATTGATGAATCTCTAGCCAGGCTCACCAAGACGTAAAGAGAGAGGACTCAAATAAACAAAATCAGAAATGAGAGAGGCGAAATAACAATAGACCCCACCGAAATACAAAGTATTGTTAAAACATACTATGAACAATTCTACTCCAACAAACTAGACAACCTGGAGGAAATGGACATATTCCTAGAAAAATACAACTTTCCAAAACTCAATCAGGAAGATTCTAAACATCTCAACAGGCCAATAACTATGGAAGAAATTGAAGCAGTCATCAAAAAGCTCCCAGCAAACAAAAGCCCCGGGACAGATGGCTTCACAGGGGAGTTATACCAAACATTCAAGGAAGAACTAAAACCTATCCTCCTCAGACTATTCCAAAAAATTCAAAAGGAACACTTCCAAGCTCATTCTATGAAGCCAGCATCACCCTAATACCAAAACCAGATAAAGACAACACAATGAAAGAGAATTATAGGCCAATATCCCTCATGAACGTAGTTGCCAAAATCCTCAACAAAATTCTAGCAAACTGGATCCAGCACTACATCAGAAAGATCATACACCATGACCAAGTAGGATTTATTCTGGGGATGCAAGGATGGTACAATATCCACAAATCAATGAACATGATACATCACATAAATAAACTGAGAGATAAAAATCATATAGTCATATCAATTGATACAGAAAAAGCATTTGACAAAATCCAACACCCCTTCTTAATAAAAACTCTCAGCAAGGTGGGAATAGACGGATCATGCCTCAACATAATAAAAGCCATATATGACAAACTCACAGCAACATCATACTCAATGGACAAAAACTAAAACCATTTCCCCTAAGAACAGGAAAAGACAGGGATGCCTACTCTCACCACTCCTGTTTGACATAGTACTGCAAGTACTAGCCATTGTGATCAGACAAGAAGAAATAAAAGGCAACCAAGTTGGAAAAAAAGAAGTAAAACCGTCCTTATTTGCAGATGACATGATATCATACATAGAAAACCCTAAAGACTTCATAAAAAAATTATTAGACTTAATAAATGAATCCAGCAATGTAGCAGGGTACAAAATTAGTGCCAAGAAATCTATGATATTTCTATACACCAATAGTGAACTTACAGAAAGAGAGACTAAAAAGCAATCCCATTTACCATTGCACTAAAAAAATTAAGATACATAGGAATAAACTTAACTAAGGAGGTAAAAGACCTATACGCGGAAAACTAGAGGACACTGAAAAAAGAGATAGAGGAAGACATAAACAGATGGAAGAGCATACTTTGTTCATGGATTGGTAGAATCAATATCATTAAAATGTCCATACTACCCAAAGCAATCTATAGATTCAATGCACTCCCCATTAAAATACCAATGGCATATTTCACAGACCTACAACAAACTTTCCAAAAATTCATCTGGAAGAAAAAAAAAGACCCCGAATAGCTGCAGCAATCCTGAGAAAGAAGAACAAAGTAGGTGGGATCTCAATACCAGATATCCAGCTGTATTACAAAGCCACTGTTCTTAAAACAGCTTGGTACTGGCACAAGAACAGACATATAAATCAATGGAATAGAATAGAGAACCCAGAAATTGATCCAAACCACTATGCCCAACTAATATTTGACAAAGGAGGCATAAACATAAAATGGAGTCAAGACAGTCTCTTCAACAAATGGTGTTGGGAAAATGGGACAGATACATGCAGAAAAATGAAACTAGACCACCAGCTTATACCATACACAAAAATAAACTCAAAATGGATAAAGGACTTAAACATAAGATGGGAAACCATAAAAATACTAGAGGAATCCATAGGCAGCAAAATCTCAGGCATAGTCGAAGCAATTTCTTCACTGATACTGCTCCTAGGGCAATGGAAAATAAAGAGAAAAAAAACAAATGGGAATACATCAAAATAAAAAGCTTTTGCACAGCAAAAGAAACCATCAACAAAACAACAAGAAAGCCTACTGCATGGTAAAACATATTTGCCAATGTCATCACTGATAATGGTTTAATCTCCAACATTTACAGGGAACTCATACAACCTAACAAAAAGAAGAGAAATGATCCAATAAAGAATGGGCAACGGATCTAAATAGATACTTTTTGAAAGAAGACAGAAGGAAGCCAAGAGACATGAAAACATGCTCAAAGTCATTAATTATCTGACAGATGCAAATCAAAACCACAATGCAGTATCATCTTACACCTGTCAGAATGGCTATCATCAACAAATCAACAAATG
The DNA here is from genome assembly GCA_026230045.1 of Corynorhinus townsendii. NCBI lineage: Eukaryota > Metazoa > Chordata > Mammalia > Chiroptera > Vespertilionidae > Corynorhinus > Corynorhinus townsendii. Next base: position 182,087,381 of record JAPDVU010000003.1, read on the forward strand.
ACAAGTACTGGAGAGGATGTGGAGAAAAAGGAACTCTTTTGCACTGCTGGTGGGAATGCAGACTGGTGCAGCCACTGTGGAGAACAGTATGGAGTTTCCTCAAAAAACTAAAAATGGAACTCCCATATGACCCTGCGATCCCACTCTTAGGAATATACCCCAAGAAGCTAGAAACACCAGTTAGAAAGGATATATGCACCCCTATCTAAGTTCATAGCAGCACAATTCACCATAGCTAAGATTTGGAAACAGCCTAAGTGCCCATCAGCAGATGAGTGGATTAAAAATCTGTGGTACATCTGCACAATGGAATACTATGCTGGAATAAAAAAGAAGGAATTCTTACCATTTGCAACAGCATGGATGGAACTGGAGAGCATTATGCTAAGTGAAATAAGTCAGTCAGAGAAAGATAAACATCACATGATCTCACTCACTTATGGAATATAATGAACAACATGAACTGATGAACAGGGACAGATCCAGAGACAGAGAAGCATCGATCAGACTGTCAAACCTCAGAGAGAAGGTAGGGGAGGGTGGGGGTAAGGGGGAGAGATCAGTCCATTTACATATAAATGCATTGCAATAATTCCCCAAACTAGGCTCTCTTAATTTTTGTAACATTATTTTTTGAATGGTACAAGCTTTAATTTAAACAAAGTACATATTGTCAATTTTTCTTGTATAATTTATTTTGTGTGTGTATGTGATTTACTTAAGAATTTATGCCAAGATTGGTGATTTTGCCTATTCCAAGTTCCCAAAGAGGAATTCCCCCCACCCACCACTGTGTTTTCTTCTAGAAGCTTTATGGTTCAAGCTCTTACATATAGTTGTGATCTAATTCATATACATTTTTATGTGTGGTGTAAGGTTATGGTAGAGATTCATTTGATTGTATGTGTATATGCTCTTATGTTAATAATCTATTTATAACATATGAGGATTCATTTCTGGACTTTATGTTTTATTTTTTGATTTGTAACACTATGTCAGAATTTCTTATTACAGTTTTAGAGTAAATATCAATGTGTTTTATTCTATTGGCCAATTTCTAAAAAAAAAGCCTTTTGTAATTTTAACTGTAATTCCGTTAAACTATAAATTAATTTAGGGAGAATTGATTTCTTTACACCATTGAATATTATAATTCATGAATATAGCACATCTCTACATTTATTTAGGTCTTTTAAAATTTCTCTCAGTGGTGCTTTGTATTTTTAAGTGTTTGATTTATCTTTATTTTGTATTGTTTGATGCGGTTACTAATGGTATTGCCTTTCAATTTCCAAAATGTTGATTGCAACAAGATAGAAATACAATTGATTTATGCATATCGACCTTGTATACATTGACTTTAGTAAACTTACTTATTAATTCTAGTAATCATGTCAACTATGGATAAAGACAAGAGATGGAAAGCCAGAAAAGGAAGAAATAAACAGAGAACATTACAGAGCAACCAAATTTTTAATAAACCCCAATGAACATCACTGAAATACTATAAAGAACCTTGGAGACATCTCACAAAATTAATTGGAAAAGAACAAGGATATAAACACTTTTATAGAAAAGATGATAAATATGGAAGAGGATGAGGAGACCCAACTTTTATATAAGTAGTATTCAAGAAGAAACAAACCAAACCAGCAGAACAGAGAAAAATTTAGAGTTACTATGCTCCACTTTATATGTATCTATTTAATGTATCTTCAGATGTTGCCTAAATGACTTTGTACAGAAGAAAGTCTAGCTGATGTTTTAAATATAACTTTGATGTTAGATTCACTTGGTTCAAATTATTGCTAAATTTGTTACCTGATCTGTGACTTTGGAAACATTATTTATCTCATCTGGATCACTCACCTGTCTCATTTGTAAAGTGGAGATAATAATAGTACCTATTTATTATACAGTGGGTCCTCGGGTGATGTCGAGATGACGACATAACGCACTTTTCACCGTAAGTTGGACCCCACCTACGTAAGCACCTACATCACTCACATGGAGCACATGCACAGCAGTATTGAAGTGAAACAGTAAAAAAATTTAAAAGAAAGATAACAATTCCTGACCTTTACTTATAGTAAATAAATAACAAAAAACATAAAGCACATACGTACATACGTCAAAATGACAGAACTTTTTTTTATATAAATAAACGGGAGATGGCGACGTAACCATGAAACGACGTACGTCGAGTCCGATGTAACCTGAGGACTGCCTGTATAGGTTTGCTCTGATGTTTAACTAAGATACTTTATATAAAGTGCTTAGTATTATGTCTGGCATGAAAAAGTAGTTAATAAGTGTTATTTATTACTATTAAATATTGTTTCTTAATTTTTCATGTTTCAATTAGGAATGTTTCTGAAATTGACAGTATATAACTCCTACCCAAATGGCTTAAATAATAAGAGAAAAATGACTGGATCTTGAGGAGATGAGGGAATGAGTTTACCCAGGGTTAAAACTACCTGTTAAGAACTTGGTGTCTCTCTCTCTCTCTCTCTCTCTCTCTCTTTTTCAAATTAGCTTCTTTGGTGTTAGTTCCATTCATAGGCAAGAGCTCCCCTCATGTTAGTAAGATGGCTATCAGCAGCTTCCAGAACTTTATCTTTCATGCACATAACAAAGACTAAAAGGTTTTCTTTGTGTGTGTGTCTGTGTGTGTGTGTTTTCTTTCTGTTTTTTTTATTGTTTGAAGTATTACAAATAGTAGTACATTTGTCTCCTTTTTTTCCCCATTGACCTTCCCCCAGCCTCCCCTACCCCCCAGTACATGCCTTCACCTGCCCCCCCCCCCCCGAGTGTCTTGTATCCATTGGTTATGCTTATATGCATGCGTACAAGACCTTTGGTTGATCTCTTACAGCTCCCCCCCACCCCCAACCTCCCCGGCCTTCCCACTGTAGTTTGACAGTCTGTTCAATGCTTCTTTGCCTCTGTATCTATTTTTCCCCCATTTCTTTCCTAAAAGGTTTTCTTTGTTTGCTAATTGGTCCCCCCCCACACCAAATATTACACAGAAATAACAGGTTCCTTATGAGTAGACCAGTTTTAGTCACAGGCCCATTCTTGAACCATTCACTATGGCTGAAACATTACCTCTAGAGATGAAGGTGGCGTCATTTTTTCTTAAAGCATGTTGGTTACATGAGGGCAGGGTGGGTACTATTAAAAAGAGAAAGGAAGTGGACGCCAGATGGCCCAAACCAGCAAATACCTATGACATTTTATCTCATTCATGTTGTCTCTTCTTAACAGAGATTACATTTCTATATCAAGTGGAGAACTACTCTACCTACTTTCTTGAGTAATGCTTCTATTTCTTTTTGATAAACTCTTTATCTGCCTTTTGCGTGCACGTGTGTGTATGTGTGTGTGTATGTGTGTGTGTGTGTGTGTGTGTGTGTATGTGTGTGTTTGTCTGTGTATGTGTGTTGGCAGTTTTTATGTATTAGCCCATGCTGATTTCTTCATAATTATTACTCATTTTCAAATGTAAGCCAGCCACTTGATAAAAACAAGTAAATGAATAAAATAATAGACACTGTGGCTAGTAGTGGCTGAGGATAACAGCAGAGCCTCTTAAGTCACAAGCTCTGTTGTAGTCTGGCCATAACTGCTTCTCCTCCCTCTTTCACCCCACTTCACCTCCAGAGGTCTCCCTTGGCTAGGACAGCAGATTGTGAATCTTTCCTTTCCCTTCCCGTGCCTTCTCTTCTTTCTCACTCACACAGACACTGGGTCAGCAGGATAGATTTCTTTCCACTGCACCTTCCCTGCATTCTGAGATGTCGCCTTGGGTCATTATAGGGACATCCCTCCTTTCTCGTGGACTGCTTGGACCCACAGAGCTCAGTTCAGCATGCCAATCAAAGGATGTTTAGGCTGTTGGTGACAGGAGCTTTGGGGGAAATTAGTTATCACGTTCTAGATCCTAGGAGGCAAGGGCTGGCTCTTCATGCTCGCTTCTCTCATCTTAGTCTAGACTTCACAGTATTTGGCAGATCTGACTCCTAATTTGTGGCTTGTGGTTGTGTCCTTTTCCATGTTTCATTGAAGATAGATTATTTTCCCTCTATTTTTTTGGTTGTTTTTGGTGGAGTTTGAGGGAGTGGAGAAGAGTAAAAATTCTGCTACTCTCTCTTCTTTAACCAAAAATCTTCTTCAGAATGATTTCAGTCTATTTGATATTTTCACTTGGATGTGCCCCAGATACATCAAAATTAACATGTTAAAAAGGGAAAACATATTCCTTCTTTCCTTCTACCACAATTCTTTCCCTTCTTCAGATTTTCCTTCCTTAGGAAGAGGCACCATCATGTCCAGTAACTCAATTCTGAAATTCTGGAGTTTTTCTAGACATCTTTCTTTCTCTCTCCTAAAACACCTAGTGGCTTACAAATCTTGTATATTTTCATCTCTTTTATTCCTTTTAAAGCCATCTCCCTTTTCTCTGTCCCCGCTGCCCTTGCCTGCGTTCTAGGCACCATTGATTCTTGTCTAGTCTGCCTTCACAGCCACTGATTTGGTCTACTTTTCTTCAATCTTATTCTCTTCTTATCCAGATAAGAATATTGAAGCCAGTGGGGAATGGGGTGGTTTAACCAATAACCATTTAAAATAATCTTAAACCAATGCCTCCCTCCAAGCACATACCTAAAGTCAAGTCCCTCCTTTTCAAGATACCCCCACTTTGTAATTACTTCTCTCCTTTAGATCTCACATTGATATTGTTTGAAACATTTTCCTGTTGTGTTATAGTGCTAGATAAGAGGCGGGAGATGAGGGAGCCTAAATTATCTCTCCCAAATCTATTCTTAATTCTCAGAGAAATCATCAACCAGTCTCTGGCTCAGGGTTAATCTTTATAATGTGACAAAGGCTTCACGTTTGTTTCCAAGAAGAAAGAATGATCTATTAAACAATGCTTCTAAAAATAAAGAGCACACTGCTTCCATTCTCCAATAAAATTGTGTTTTAGCAATGATGGCAGAAGGGTGGAATCCTGGGTCAACTTTTGATGAATTCAGCCAGCACAGTCAAAAGGAATCATAAACAGGGAAAATAGTTTCAGTCTATCAGTTGCTCAGTGAAAATTATAAGTAGAGGACACCTAGTGGCGCTTTGTAGAAATTCTCTTATGTTAACAAATAGTACACTTGCACATTAATTGCACTCTCCATACCAGGATCTTGTAGCCAAAATAACACAGGCATAATAAGACAACAAAGTCCAAACCAACCCTGACATTAAGTCTAACTGTACTGCTGGTATAGGCTAACTGCTGTAATTAATAATTGCCAAATTCTTAGTGGCTTCATAAAATAGTTCATTTTGACCCCCCAAAACAGTGCAGATGCTATTTGTGACCTTCATATAATGATACTCAAAGGTGATCTGACCACATGGGAAAAAACATTATGCTTGCATAGCAAGATGCAACAACATAAAAATATCACTTCTCAAAAAACAAATAAATTCAAATACAACACTGTGAGTTGAAATGGGCATGGCTGTTTAAAATTTTCAGCTCATCAAACTTTGCATCTAAGATTCATGCATTTCACTATATGTAAATTATACCTCAATTTAAATATTTAAAATACACCTAATATAAAGTTGGAAAAGAAGACCAATAACAGGCAGAGGAGAAACCTTTATATTAAAACTCATAAAATCTCAATAATTAAAAAAAGTGGTGCTAATATTTTAAAAATAATTTTTAAAAAGGAGTGGAATGGACATATAAAATAGATAGATTATTGAAATAGAGTAGAAAACCCAGAAATATACCCAAGTGCATATAGAAATTTAATAAAAGATAAAGTAGCCACCAGAAATCTAATCTACTATTCAGTATATATTTTGAGGATAATTGTACATTTATTCTCTATTCTTTTTACTTATTTATTTTTAAAAAATCCTCATCCAAGGACATTTTTCCATTAATTTTTTGGAAAGAGGGAAAGACAGAGAAAAATATCGATGTGAGAGAAACACATCGATTGGTTGCCTCCTGCACGCACCCTGACCAGGGCCTGGACTGGAGAGGAGCCTGCAACCAAGGTATCTGCCCTTGACTGGAGTCAAACCCAGGACCCTTGAATCAGCAGGCCAGTGCTCTAGCCACTGAGCCAAACTGGCTAAGGCTGTATTCTTGTTTGGAGAAGGGTAGGAAGGAAAGTAGGAAAGAAGGAAGGAAGGAAGGAAGGAAGGAAGGAAGGAAGGAAGGAAGGAAGGAAGGAAGGAAGGAAGGGAGGAAGGGAGGGAGGGAGGGAGGAAAGAAGGAAGAGGAAAAAAGAGGTAGGTAGGAAGGGGAAAGTTTATTCATGTTTGAGAAAAATATTCTTGGGCATTGCATTAGTCAGGGTTCTCAGAGAAACGGAACTAACAATGTATACATGTATATATATGTATGTTTGTTTATTCACTTGTGTGTGTGTGTGTGTGTGTGTGTGTGTGTGTGTGTGTGTATGTGTGTTTATTTATTTATTTAATTTATTATAAGAAACAACTTACATAATATGGAAGGTGACAAGTCTTAAGATCTGCAGGTGAGTTGGCCGGGTGGAGACCTAGGAGAGCTGATGGCACAGTTCCAGTCTAATGAGTGGCAGGCTCAAGACCCATTCGAGTCTGAAGGCTGGAAAAAGTTGATGCTCCAGCTCAAAGGCAATCAGGCAAGAGGAATTCTCTTGATTCAGCAGAGCCTTTTTGTTCCATTTGGGCTTTCAACTGTTTGGATGAGGCCCACCTACATTAAGGAGGGCAATCTGATTTAATCAGTCTACCAACTTCAATGTTAATCCAAAACGCTTCCACAGGCACGTCCAGAATAATGTCTGACCAAAAGCTGAGCACCTCAGACGCCAGTTAAGTTGACATATAACATTAACCATCACAGGCATCTTAGAAGATTTGTATTCTTTGCTTATTCTCTTTCAGAAATTTTGAAGTCACAAAGGATCATAATACCTGACTTAGAATGGACCACAGAAGAGAAACTTATTGAAGATCCTTTAGCTATATTTCTAATGTGTGCCCCAAATTTTCCTTTCTGCAGTCCTCTACTGCTTACTAAATGTGGGCATGCTCAAAGCTATAACAAAATATTTCTTTAATACATATACACAGAGAAACTCTTGCTCTTTTAATATGGTGGAACAGCATCAGATCATGGTACCTCTGGTTGCCCACTAAATTAAAATGGTCATCTGCCATTGATTTTTATATTTAAAGATGGGTACCACCATGTCTCTAGCCATTAGAATACACACACTTCTCTTCATTCTCCTCTTTTTTTCTTTAATGGGTTTGAATTTGATCCATGCTTTAGGTCATCATCGGTGGTTATATTACTCTGGTATTTGACTTGCATTTATTTCTGTGCAATTGCTCAAAGACAAGTGAAAGAACTGAATAGTAAAAATATTGTTGAGTCTAACATAGCACTCATGCTTGTATCTCATGTGGTCTCGAATTATCTAAGTTATCTCACAATTTGAAAGGATCCCAATGAAGCAGAACTGGTAGAGAAGCCTTTGTGAGTGTCTCAACCCATGTCACCTTTAATCATAAAGCACCTTTCTGCAGAGCACTTTAGTCCTGGGAGAGGACACACTAACCTGAGCAGACATTACCTTTGCAGGGTTAAGCTCATTGGCATCAATAGCTCACGTGATTTTCAAATTTTGCATCTGTTTTTCCATTGGAGCAATTCAAAACTGTATTCTTCGGAGTATCAATTGCATTAAGCTAAGAGAAAATCTTTCTGGCTTTTGGGGGGAAAATTAATAACCAAACTTAAATTATGAGTTAAAGTACATTCCTTTCTCTGTATGTAACAATGGGAATACTTTATCTGATGGAATTATCAAGAATGAACCCTGTAAGTGACAAATGGCCTTCTCAAATTAAGTCTCAGTTACCATGACTGGAACATGTGCCTATATACCAGGCACATTCTTTGTTCCTTTGATTTTCCTTCACTGCAAATCATGTGTGTATCTATATGTGTAACTTGAAGAGTTCACCACTGACTTTATCCACTTGCAACTGTTTGACCTGCTCTGCATGGTCATGGATCTTGGTGTTTCCAGGGAAGATCATTAACTAGTTATTAGACAATGAAGGGAAACATTTCTTTCTTCAGTATCAGTTTATACTGTTCTGTCACTGGAAACCGATATCTCTCCAAGATAGAAGTGTGTTATTTTTTATTCAAATTTTATTTATTTTTAAAATTTTTTTTATTGTTTTAAGTATTACAAATAGTAGTACATATGTCTCCTTTTTTCCCCCCATTGATCTCCCCCCGACCTCCCCTACCCCCCAGTACATGCCTTCACCTGCCCGCCCTCCCCCCCCCCGCCCCAGTGTCTTGTATCCATTGGTTGTGCTTATATGCATGCGTACAAGTCCTTCGGTTGGTCTCTTACAGCCCCCCTCACCCAACCTCCCCTGTCTTCCCAATGTAGTTTGACAGTCTGTTCAATGCTTCTTTGCCTCTGTATCTTTTTCCCACCATTTCTTTCCTTTAAAAAGTTTTGCCTTTGCAGACTAGAAATAAACATATAATAACAAAACAAGACAAAGCAAAAAAATGTTTGAGTCCCAATTTCAATGTCCAACAGTTCTGAGTCTCCGTTTCAGTGTCTAACAGTTCCTTATGTGTACATGTCAGCAATGATATCTGGATGGTGGGCACATGTTGGCAATGCAGGTCCGACCCTCTCTGGTTTGGTCCTAGGTAACCTGCAGCAGTGCACAGCTGCTGACTGCTCGCGTGGCAAGGCGTTGTCAGCGTCTTCCATCTCTGGACTGTTTTTTCCTCTTGTCTTCGTGGTTTGAGCGCACCTGTCAATTCCTCTCTGTTGCAGGAATCCATCTGGTCTTGGGGTTGTTTTCTGAAAATATACAAATATATTCTCGACCACAAGTTAATAAAGGAATATTTTCTATATAATTGATTTGGGATCCTTTTTATTTTTGTTCAAATGATTTTCCTTTATCTTATTTAGACACCATGTGTGTTTTTCATGGGTGTCTTGCTGTTAGCATTGCAAATGAAACTTAATTTGGTAAAGTAAAAATTTTCTAGATGTAATTTACTTATAGGATATTTTTCCTTACATGATATTGCCCTACTATCCCCCCTTTTTTTTATTAATGGAGGTTTTTGTAAATTTTATAATGCAGTCTTGATAACTTTAAATTTAAATTTTTTCCCCCACACATATGACTGCTTTAGGTTCATTGCATATTCAGGAATTTTACCATGAGATGAACTACCAATAGAAATTTTAGTTATTACTTTAAGAACAGCTTTTTGTCCAGTACAATTAACTTTACTTGAATATTCACTTATTTCAATTAACTTATTTAAATTAATCTGAAAACTCGATTACTATTTTACTGTCAAATTTGTTTGATTCCACAGGTCCAATAGTTGAAGAAGTAGGAGTGCCTGCATTCCACACTTCTCTGTATTGCTTGCTGTCAGAATCAAGCCTCCAGAATAGAATCGTGCCCAGCATGTAGTGTTACAACATTTTTTTTTTTGACATGTCAACAAAGAATGTCCAGCCTAAGGAAAAATCTTATAAAAATTAATTTGAGCAAAACTGATGACAATTTCTGAGAAGCAAAATCTCAACAGATTGAGAAAATGCTCTGAAGAATGGCGGTTTGCAGCTTATTTTATACATTAGAATTAAAGGAGGAGATGTAAGAAGGGTTACATGAAATTCACTATTGGTAGAATAGGAAGGTAGGAGAAAGCAAATTGGGAAAATTTGCGATTGGATAAATAGCAAAATATAGAGACACATTCTTCTTTTACATTGGTGGATGCAATATAGCTAGCATTTCCAGCACATAGAGATGTATATGGGCAACAAGATGACAATGAAGAGTTCTGTGGGCTCCTGCTCTGGAGCCCACAGTTGTACCTTTGAGGGGTCTGGAAAAGAAAATTACTCTGACATTTCAAAGATATGTTATCTTAGGTGCACAAAGACAATGTACAAGTTCAAAAGTAAAGATTGACCATCAGGGAAACTACAGGCTTAGTGAGTGATGACCCATCATGACCCACTTTTAGTTAAGAATTTTTAAGTTTAGCCGAAACCGGTTTGGCTCAGTGGATAGAGCATCAGCCTGCGGACTGAAGGGTCCCAGGTTCGATTCCAGTCAAGGGCATGTACCTGGGTTGTGGGTACATCCCCAGTAGGGGCGTGCAGGAGGCAGCTGATTGATATTTCTAACTCTCTATCTCTCTCCTCTCCTCTCTGTAAAAAATCAATAAAATATATTTTTTTAAAAAAAGAAATTTTACGTTTAGACCACCCAGTGTGGTTACATTCTGTCTCTGAGTCTGTAAGGCTCGCATGGCGGGTCTCTAAGTTTTTCAGGTTAAGTACATGGCCTCTTTTTTTTTTTTTTTCATGGCCTCTTTTTTGTCTACAGATATGTGAACGAACACCTGATTTTGTAGACTGATTCATACCTGATACAAATGACAATTATTGTTTGTATATACATTCATGCTTAAATGTACCCATATAGGCACCTTAGTATCCAAACCAAAAAGTTAACTTCACACTGTGGATTCAGTTTTCCTTGCCTTTTTTTTTTCTTGGAGCTTTAGTTGGTCCCTAGCAAAGTGCATTAGAGCCCCTCTGTACCCCCAGCTCCATTCCCCCTCTTCCTGCCATAAGGTGCAGGAATTCGTGGATGGGAGACAGATGCTGTGATTGAAGAGAATTTCCCATCTGCACATGTGGGGTTGACATAAGGATGCTGCTTTTAGAGCATATTTACAGATGCTCTAAAGGCCTCTGTCACAGTAGTGGCCAAAGAGAGGGATTGTGGGAGTGGTCCTTTTTGTTGGACAAAGGTATATCATTGTCTTTGTTTAGAATTTCCAGCATATGGTGATAATAAAAAGCAGGCCAACATTTAATCAGTTTTATGACTGTTTTACAATGATCTGCAGAACATGCACCTTTTTATTTGCCAGCACCCTGGCTAGACCACCAAGTCTCTGTGATGTTTGCCTCTGATTTCAGTGCTCTGTCACCTGCCAGAGGTGCCCCATTCCACCTACATCTCACTCTACTCCCAAGATGAGGTTCTGATAGGGATTCTTCAAGGAACACACGATGGGACCACGGAAATAGAGGCAGAGGTTATCGTGGCAGGAATAAAGGTTAAAGTAGAAGAGGATCCAAGCAACACTTTCAACCATTTCTCTCTGACTGCTCTGATTTTCAGGTCTCTTAGGATCTTTTCAGAAAAAAAGATCTTTTGGGTCTCTGTATTTATTGCCTGTCTACTGAAAAGCCAAACAGACCTTGAGTTGCATCTAACTCTATGCTAAAGTAATAAAGGTCGGGGCAGTGAGCCAGATGTAATGGTTAATTTTATATGTCAAATTGGCTGGGCCATGGAGCCTTGGTATTTGGTTAAACATTATTCTGATGTTTCTATGAGGGTGTTTTTCTGGAGAAGTGTGTGACTGAGTCCATCATAAACATCGTGAGCAGCTTCTTCAATTCTCCTTTCTCAGACAACAGTACTAACCTCTAGGTAGCTTAATCGAACACATGCAAAGCATTCCTCCACACAGAATTTATTTGCCTTATTTGAGTAGGAAAAACCTTAATCTGGTTAGGAAGTCATTTCCTACGTTTCTGAGGATGGCTCTTCTCTCATGTTAATTATTGTTATTCTCATTTCTGAGTTTACATAATTTTATTTTAAATAAAGAAACCCTATCTTCAAGTTAAATGAGTCTTGCTCTTTCTTTAAGCATAATGGCAACTGTCATATTGTATAATGACTGTTTACCAAGAATTGAAATAAATGATACGATTCTTTAAATAGATATAGGTATTTTTACTCAATAATTCCACTTTAGTATTTTATCCTGAAAGAATTAGCAGGAATTTATATACTAAGATTTAAAAAAAAATTTGTTTTAAAAGAAAAGTTGTTTAAATCTGTGGGTTTTAAGTAAAGATTTTCCTCTCTAATGGTGGTGGTTCTCCAACTAATTGAAGGTCTGAATAGAACAAAAGATTGACCTCCCCTGAGCAAGAAGCAATTCTGCCAGCAAATGGCATTTGGCCTTTGGTGTTTGGACTTGAACCACAGCATCTGCTTTTCCTGTCTCCAGCCGGATGGTCTACCCTGTGGATTTTGGACTTGCCAGCCTCCATAATCGCATGAGACAATTTCTTAAAACAAGTCACTATGTACATACACATCCTCTTGGTTCAGTTTCCTTGGAAGACTCTGACTGATATACTAGGTTATGAGATTACATAAAAATTTGGGAGAAAGTACCAGCTGGTAATAAAAGGTATGCCCCTTTACAGATAATTTTTTATGGACATATATTTCAGAGATATAGCTGGGGTGCTTTCTGGAGACCCTGGGAAGTAGATGATCAAGAATTCAGAACCCTAGTGCTGAGTATCTCTCTTTACAGATGACTTTACTAACCATTACATGTGCCTATACCTATCTTTTGGGAAATACTATACTTTAAAATAATGATTTTTGTTTATTTGTTTAAATAACAGTCTCAAACTCCTAGTCTAACAATATGCTCCCTAAGGATTTTAATTAGTAGGCTTTCTTTCTCAAGCAATAACAATAGGCAGAATAATAATTTATGTTAATTGCAGTCACCTACAGTAAATGTGGAACCACCAAAAGCTAGAGAAGTAACAAATGTCCCATACAATGTGTTGTGCTGTTTTGAGACAGTTTTGCAGAGATCTATATGAGGAAAACTATACAACTCTGATTAAAGATATAAAGGAAGAATTAAGTAAATGGAGAGATATTACATGTTATGATTAAGATGACAATACTGTCAAGATGTCTTTCCAACCTGATATATAGATACAGTGCAATCTCCATAAGAATCCCAGCAAGGTATTTTGTGGTTATGAACAAACTGATTTTTAAAGCATTTATGGAGAGGCAATAAACTAGCCAGTTCAACATTGGAGAAGAACAAAGTTGGAAGATTGACACTCTCTAGCTTTAAGACTTACTATGAAGCTACAGTAATCAGGACAGTGTGGTATTGATGAAAGAATAGACAAATAGATCAATAAAGCAGAATAGAGAGCCTAGAAGTAGACCCACAAAAATATAGCCAACAGATCTTTGACAAAGGTGCACAGGCAATACCATGGAGCAAAAATAATCTTTTCAACAAATGGTGTTGGAATAATTGGACATTCCCGAAAAGCTAAAGGGAGATCTTCAGGTTGAAATGAAAGGATGCTAAGCAACAACAATGAAAACATATCTTGCCTAAAAATAGACAAATATGTAAATTGACCATACCTCTGCAACGCCCACCAGCTAATCAGGAGTGATATGCAAATTAACCCAACAAAGATGGCGTTTAATTTGCATACACAGGTGCTGAGCCACCCAGGGCTGGCTTGCATTGTCGCCATGGCAATGATGCAGGCATTCTGCCCCACCACCAGTCTCTCACAGCCTCTGGGCAGCATGGGAAGGCAGGGCTGGAGCGAAAGAGGCAGCTCCGGGGCTGGGTTAGAGTAGAAAGGTGGTGTGGGCATCCAGAGAAAGGAAAGCCCATTCTAGCATGAATCTTCATGCATCAGGCTTCTAGTGAAGGTATAAAACTCACTGATAAAGGTAAATGTACAATCAAATTCATAACACTTTGATATTTTAATGCTGGCTCACAAATCACCTTTATCTCTAGTATAAAAATTAGAAGACAACAATGTAAAAGTGGCTATAATTTGTTAAATGGAAACACAATATAAAAAGAGAAAGTATGACACCAATAGCATCGAATGTGGTGGGGAGGGTAAGAGGTAAAAGTGTAGGTTTGTTTGTTTGTTTAGTTTTTGTTTTTAAATGAGATTGAGGTTAAGTTGCTATCAGCTTAAAATAGACTTACAACTATAAGGTGCTCCCTGTAAACTTAATGATAAATAGAAAAAAAGAAACCAGTAGTAGATACACAAAAGTTAAAGGAATCAAAATACACTGCAAAAATAAATAAAACATTTTATGTTAACTTAAAACATATAAATGGACCTGCATATACAGTTATTTTTCCTTTTGTGGATCTAAAATATTTTCTTTGAATATGGGTGCGCTGTTTGAAATGCAATGTTGTTTCCCTTCCATTAATTACATCAATTATATCACTTGCAATGTCCAGGGTCTTTTTTTTTTTTTTTGAAAAAGAAAAATATTCTAAAGTGAAAAATCCTTGATTTTCTATTAAATTTTCCCCTAATTTGTTTACATCTGCTTGCTTCCACCTAATTGGTTATTATTTTTATAGTCATTGACATTTTTTGAGTCTTTCTAAAAATTCTACTCAACTTTTATAGAAACAGCAGCCTTATTTTCTTACTCATGGTTCAGAGTATTTTGTAATGTTTAGTTACATTGTGAAATAAAGATAATAAATTGAACTGGGATAAACAGGTTTGGGGACAAACACAACTGTGTCTTGGTACATATGCAGCATGTGAGTGCAGGAGTAGGCATATCTACTAAGTGAGCATTTGGTGGGACGCGGTTATCAGTCAACATGTGTTACACTGGGAATGGAGAGCTTTGATTAAGCTGGTGAATTGGTTAAGGGTAAGTCTGAGATTGAGTTTCTGTCACATTACAATAGAAGAAATATTTTTATGTGAAAAATATAGAAGTTTTTTGAAACAGAATTGTGTGTTTCTGATTTTAAATTTTATGAATATTTTATAGGTTTATTTAAAATATTATATTAATGGGGATAAGAAAGATATATAGCTAACAGTATTTGGTGAGGTGATACATAGCACTATGTAGAAGCAAATAACACTGTGCTATTCCTAAGTCTTCTGAAAAGATCGCTTCGAATTGTATTATAAGGAATATTTCTTTCACCAGCATTATTTTCATAGTTGTTGTTTTTGTTGTTGTTATTTCAAAAAGTGAAAAAAAAGTTTCCTTATAAGAACTTCTGTATAATTAGATCAGGAACACACGTATAACCCTGAGAATAGATCATTTGAGTAAGTTACTCTTTCAGCTACTGTACATGCTCATTGATTATTATCAACTACAGAAAATAGCTTCTCCCAGAATGCTTTGTCAGTGTGGGTTCTCTGCAGCTACTGTATAGATTTTATGTCACCTAATCCTCCCAACACAAATATGTGATAGGCACTTGGATCCCTACTTTGCAGTCAAAGAATTGAGGCTCAGAAAAATTAGGTAATTACCAAAGATCAAACAGCTAGTGAGAGTCCAATGCCAAACCCAAGCTTTTTCCTTCCTACACAACCTGCTCCCTTCCTAGCTTGAAGTTTCCATATGTGCAGGTTGGAAATATATGAATATGCTGAAACTAACTAAACATTGCCCTGTAAATTAGAGTGAATGTTCTCTTCACAGAGATCCCACATTGTATGAGTTATGAAAATCTAGTAATAATATCAACAATGATAATCATCCTCTCAAAAATGATTTCTCATATTCTTGTCTTTGTTTAGAGTACAAAGTTTCTGAGTCCTTGTCCTGCAAATAGAAATCACTATTGAAATAACTATAATAATGAGGTAAATTAATTTCCCAGTTATTATGTTAAGACCAGATTATTCAGAGTTGTTTTTCATTTATAAAATTATTAATCATCACTAGTATTGCTTATATTATTTATGAAATGAAATAAATGCAATAATGCCTAGAAACAGAAGGGTTGATTGGATAATCTCTGGAATTATTTTAAAACTGGAGTTAATTATAATGTTTTTCTCTTTATTAAAGAAATAAAGCAAAGAGGCTGGTAATTTCAGAGGGAATGTATGGAATTTAATTTGATTTCAGTATGAAGAAAGAAAAGAAAATAAAACCAGGACTTCAAAGAATTGTTTTGCATCAAATATATTTGCTATTTTTATTTATTTGTAATTTAATTTACTGGGATGACATTAGTTAATAAAATTAGATAGATTTCAGATATACAATTCTACCATACATCATCTGTATATTGTTTGTGTATTTACCACCCCAAGTCAAGTTTCCTCCCATTACCATTTATCTCCTCTTTACCCTCTTTTACCTCCTCCCACCCCACTCTTTTTTTCCTCTGGCAATCACCATACTGTTGTGTTTCCATGAATCTTTCTTTTTTTTTTTTTTCTTTGCTTAATCCCTTCACCCTTCTCACCCAGCCCCCAATCCCCGTCCCTATGACAGCTGTCAGCCTTTTCTCTGTCTTCATGAGTCTGTCTCCACTATGTTCATGGATTTATTTTGTTCATTAGATTCCACATATAAATGAAAGCATATGTTACTTTTCTTTCTCTGACTGACTTATTTCACTTAGCATAATTTTTAAAATGTAACTCTAACTTGGCATATATAAGTTAGATGACCAGGGCTCCCAAGAATTTTGAGTCTCATGTGAAAAGTAATAGAATGAGGAACACTACAGAGACTTTTAGGATGTGTTAGAGTTGCCAAATCAGAGACTAGAACATAAATGGCTGTTTCCTTGACTATTCTGTAGAAGCCCAGTGTACATCGACGCACTCTTAGATGATCACTCACATGAAAAGTTAGTGATGCCCATTTTCCAAACCTGCCTTTTCCCACACCTTTGCTTATGGCCTTTTCCTTACCCAGACTGTCTTCCTTATTCTCACTTCATCAGTTGAATCCTTCATGGACAACTGAAGCCTTCACACACCCCTCATTTAGAAGTCTCTCTCTATTCTCTGAACGTCTAGGGATTAGATGATCTTTTAAAAGTACCTGGTCTACATTAAAATGGTTGCATATATTTTTAGCTATGTACATATCTTAACTCCTCTGTTTGTAAACTCTTGGAGGGAAGGAAATCTGACTTATAGTTCATTTTATTATTTATATAATTTACAAAAAGGTATTCAAAGAAAAGGTGCTAATGCATTCCTTATGAATAAATGACTGTGTAATGAATGCTATTTGCTAACAATATTTTTCCAACTTGTCACTGATACCTGAAATTTAATCATTAGTGATACACTTCAGTGGCTTAAGCACTATAGGTTTTTCCATAAAGGCAAATAGTCCAACATTAATAGTCATTTGTCACTTATTACTTATATGATTATACCAGTATACTAGTATGGTCTGGGATATTAATATATATATTGTTTGGAAAATCATATGAAGATGAGACTTTTGGGTAGTAGGAAGGGAAGGGTTGCTCAAACAAAAGATGGGATAGAAAAAGGGAGGCAGAACTTTCTAGAAGAGCCAGGGGGAAAGCTGTATCTTTGAGTTCTCTAAGCCCTGCTAGGTATGAATATTTTCACTAAAGAACTCCTCTAAGAAAACATTGTAATAGTTTTTTCCCCCTCAAACCTAATTCTAATATGGAATTGGTCAAATCTAAGGCTTCCCTGAAACTTGTTAAGTATTGGCAAGTTGACTGCTTCAAACCTGGTCAATCATTGGTTCAGAAGCAACTAGACCTAGGATTTGTCTTCACCACATTAAAACATCTGTCACCCTTCCACCAACCTGTGGCAGGACATAGTTATTATGACTGCCTTGCCATTTAAGCCCATTCAGAGCTTTCTAATTGAAGCTTCAAATAGTGGCATCTGTTCTTCATCTTCTTAATATGTGATTATTTTCTTGAAAGGCCAAAGGTGGCCATTCATCCGTAGACTGGAAAACAATATACCTATAACCTCATGTGGCTCAGATTTTATGAATAACATCCGTGGTTTCATTCAGTAATATTCCACCTTGCTTTGATTCTTGGAAAAATATAAATCATTCTATACACTGCTTCCCAGATGGTTCTGTCTTTAGCTGCTGCTCAGCAATGAGGCAGAGCCAGTTCATTAGAATAGACCTGGGGAAATGCTCTCACTAGTACACTGTCAGGGATTATATCTTCTCATCAATGCCTCTGAAAATGGCTCTGTACTCAAGCAGAGATTCTGACAGTTTGAACAATGACAATATTTCTTTCCTGGGTTGCACAGCCTGGAAGATATTCTAAACAGAGATTTCAGTAGTAAGTTAGTAGAAACTTTCCAATGATAGTTTACATTCAGGTTTGGTACATGGGATGCTGCTTCCCACCAAGTAGATTCTATAATCAGCATTATATTATACTTACTGCACATTCGTCCATCTATTTATTCTATTTGTCATCCATCCACTCATCTGAATTTTAAAAATATATTTTATTGATTTTTACAGAGAGGAAGGGAGAGGGATAGAGTGTTAGAAACATCGATGAGAGAGAAACATTGATCAGCTGCCTCCTGCACACCCCCTACTGGGAATGTGCCTGCAACCAAGGTACATGCCCTTCACCGGAATCGAATCTGGCACCCTTCAGTCTGCAGGCCGATGCTCAATCCACCGAGCCAAACCGGTTAGGGCACTCATCTGAATTTTTGATGCATTTCAAAGTACATAATATATATAAGTATACTCCTCCCTAAATGCTTCTGCATGCTTCTCTTTAACTAAATTTCAAACTTTGTTTACAGTAATTTTTATTTAATGACATAATTTATAAATTTGTAAAATTTAAGAGTAATTTTATTAAGTTTTGACAAATGAATATATCTAGGTAAGCTAAATATCTATCAATATATAGAACATTACCCTCATCCTGGAAACTTTTCTCATGTCATACTGTTACCATCTTACCTAGTAATAGAGAAACATGTAAATTGACCGTACCTCCACAATACCCACAGCCAGAATGAGTATGCAAATTAATCCAACAAAGATGGTGGTTAATTTGCATACATACCTGGGTCTCCGGAACCTCCTCGACACCCAGGTCACTCCCTGCCAACCATCAGAGGGAAGGGGCTGAGCCTGCGATCGGAGGGGCGGGGGATCCCCCTTCCCAATCCTAAAGCCTGGGGCGGAGTCTTTAGGCTTGGGAAGGGGCTGAGCCTGGGATTGGAGGGAAGGGGAGAAAAATCAATGGAAACATATCCTTAGGTGAGGATAAAAAGAAAAATAAAGAAAGAAACGTCATATCCTATGAAAGAAACATCTTGAAAATGCCTAAAGAAAGTTGTCATTTTTTCATGGTGAAGGGACTGGAGTCCATGTTGATGAAAATACCTTGGCTGCTGCAGTGACTGGCAGTGGCTGCAGCAGCGGGGTGATGGGGTTGGCGCCTTCCCCTGATCAGCCCGGTGGCCTCCCGCAAAGGGAGGCCAGACTGTAGCTTAGGTCTGCTCCCAATGGGGAGCGGGTCTAAGCCATCAGTAGAACATCTCCTGAGGGCTCCCAGTATGTGAGAGGGGCAGGCTGGGCTGAGGGACCCCTCCTCAGTGCATGAATTTCGTGCACCGGGCCCCTAATTATGTATAATGTTAGTTGTACAGTTTTTGTAGTTGCCCTTCATTAGATTGAGAAATTTCATTTTATTACTTCTTTGCTGAGAGTTTTTATTATGAGTAGTTGCTGAATTCATTAAATAAATTTTCAACTACTGAAATGATAATATATTTTTATTCCTTTATTTTATTAAAGTGAATCTCACTGATTTATTTTCAAAGATTCCACTTCCTGATTTTAAACTACACTAGAAAGCTATAGTAATCTAAAAAGTATGTTATTGGAACAAAAACAGATATACTGCCCAATGGAACAGAATTGAGAGCCCAGGAATAGACCCACATATGTACAATTATTTTTGACAAAGGAGCCAAAAACATGCAATGAAAAAACAACAGTTTCTTCAGTAAACGATGTTAGAAAAATTGGATAGTCACATGAAAACTAATAAAACTAGATCACTATCTTATACTATATACAAATATTAACTTAAAATGGATTAAAAACCACCTAGAAGCAAACATAGTTGCTAAGGTCCTTGACTTATGGCTTAGCAGTGTTTTTGTGGGTCCAACTCCAAATAAAAACAAAAATAAATGAATGGGACTATATCAAACAAAAAAGCTTCTGCATGGCAAAGGAGACAATTAACAAAGTGAAAAGGCAACCTACTAAATGGGAGAAGGTATTTGCAAATCATACATCTGATAAGGGGTTCACATCCAAAAAAATATAAAGAACTCATACAACTCAACAACAACAACCAAAAACAAATCAATTTATAATACCACCAATAATAAGCAGAGGAATTAAATAGATGTTTTTCCAAAGAAGACATACAGATGGCCAGCAGGCATATGAAAAGATGTTCAACATCACTAATTATTAGGAAATGAAAATCAAAATCTCAATAATATTTATCATCTCATATCTGTTAGAATGGCTATTATAAAAAAATACAAGGTATAAGTGTTGGAGAGAATGTGGAGAAAAAAACCAAACCCTTGTACATTACAAATTGATGCAGCCACTATAGAAAACAGTATGGAGGCTCTTCAAAATGTAAAATTAGAACTATCATGTAATCCAGCTATTCCACCTCTAGGTATTTATCTGAAATATATGAAACCACTAATTTGAAAAGATATATGCACTCTTAGGTTCATTGCAGCATTATTTACAATATCTGAGATGGGAGAGGGGAACTAAGTGTTCATTGATGGATGAGTGAATAAAGAAGATATGTTATATGTATATACATGATGGTATACTACTTGGTCATAAAAAAGAATGAAATCCTGCCATTTACAATCACATGGATGGACCTTCAGGGTGAAATACCAGACATAGAAAGACAAATCTATGAGATTTCACTCATATGTTGAATATAAGGATAATAAAAAAATGTATAAAACAAAGCAAACTTATCGATACAGAGAACAGATTGGTGGTTACCAGAGGGAAAGGGGTTTGAAGGGTTAAGAGGGTCAATTGCATGGTGATGCATAGTAACTAGACTTTTGGATTTGATCTTTTTATAGTGTATACAGATGTTAAGGTAATTTTATACACCTGAAACTTTACTAATAAAAAAAAGAAAGAAAATTAAGCCTGAAGTGAGTAAAAGGGAAATAAATAAATATGCAATATACTGTAGTGACAGAAAACGGATCAGTAGTTGCTTGGGCTGGGAGTTGAGGAATATTGGTCATGACAGGAAAGCACAGAACATTTTAAGATTTGCAATTTTTTCTCTATTTTCATTGTAGTGGGAATTAAATGAATGTACATTTATCAAAACTTATTGAACTTTACACCTGAAACAAATGTATTTTATTGCGAATAAATTCTACCCCATTAAATTTGATTTAAGTTTTTAAAAAATCTCTCAAACTTTCTTAAATGTATGAGATAATGTATGTAAAATTAGTAGCAAAATATCTGTACCTAGGTGGTGTTTGATAATTATTTGTCCTTTCCCAATTTTGATTGTGAATGATGCTTATAAATGTGTTTTTTTGTTAAGAGGCTATTCCTGAGCTCACTGGACAATTCAGAATGTGAAGCTTTCTTTGATTACTAAATAGCTTTTGCTAAAAACCAAGAGACTCTTCTCCTTGCTTAAAGGTAGTATCAAGAGGAGGCGGGCAGTAAGGGAGAAAGCTGTAGCCATTGGAATTGCATCTTCATGGTTTTGGGTTAATGTGTCTCACTTCCACTCCCTTTTGATACCAAACTTGAGATAAATAAATTATTTAAAGAAATCTCAATTGATTCTGATGTTGGCCTTTTATTGTTAGGAGTACTTTTCACTGCAAGTAACAGAAAATTCAACCAAAAAGTGGCTTGAAGAAAAAGTGTGTGTTTTCCCACATAACAAGAAAATGTGGCAGTTGATGATGAGTCAGCAGCTCAAAGATATCACATCTGGCATTTCTGAAGTTCTTGTGATCTGCTTCAGGCATCAGGTTCATGTTCAAGCCATGAGGTGCTGTTAGCCAACTATCGCTGCCCCCTTTACCAGTGAGGCAAAAAGTTTTCCAGATTACCCCAGCAGACTTCTGCTCAGTCTCTGGCCCGAAGAGCAGGATAGCTGTAAGGGTGGCTGGATAAGTCTGCTTCCGTGGAAAGAAGGTTAGTTCAGAATGGATGTGGGCTAACCACCCAGTCTCCCTTAATAGGTACTTGAGAACTTCTTCTTTAATGGGGTTTTTTATTGTCTGCACACTTAGAATTCTGAACATTTAACACTAAAATATATGATGGGCAGTAGTTTATTTGGATAATGTTCTCAAAGAGCTCAATTGTTAATCTTGGGTTACTTGCTATGACTAGTGTTTGTGCGTGTTATTGCAGCAATTCTTCCATTTGGTGATAGCCAGTAGTTGAACTGGATTCTTCTTTCTTTGCCAAGGGAGTAAATGACTTAATAAAACTGTGGTGTTTCTATATAATATTAATAACATGCCATTTTGTTTTCTGGTAGGTCATTTGCTCCAGAGAAGAAGTTTCAAAGTTTGGTCACCTGTTTTTCACTGAGAATTAACTCAAAACAGATCCACACTAAATGAAAGAGCAACTCTGTCCATAGTTCTCTGACCATTGGCTAGAGAACTGTTGGCGGGTCAATAGTTCTGAGGGCAGCACAAAGACTTGTTACTCCCAAGTCCTGTGGTGTCAAAAGATGTTGCCAATACTCTAAATAGAGACTGGTCTGATCAAATCCTTATGAACAAATATCACTGGGAGGATATTAATATTTTAAAAAAGTAATACAAACAAATGGTCATTTCCAATTTTCTCTCCCTTAGGAGCATGTCTATTCTGATACTTCAATAGTTTCAAGGGATGTAGGCTTTGTATTTTTTATAGACTTTTTCTTTAAAAATTTTTTTTATTGATTTCAGAGAGGAAGCAAGAGGGAGAGAGATAGAAACATTAATGATAAGAGAGAAACATTGATTGGCTGCCTCCTGCATGTCCCACACTGGAGATCAAGCCCACAGCCTGGGGGCATGTGCTCTGACAGGGAATGGAACTGTGATCTTCTGGTTCACAGGTCGATGCTCAACCACTGAGCCACACTGGCTGGACAATATAAATTCTTTTCTATTTTGTCTCTGATACAGTGACTTGTCATCCACAGCATCTAGGAATTCCATAATTTTCAGAAGTAGACTCTGTCTTAGGCTAGAAATAAAACAATTACTAACAAAATTTAAAATTGTTCTTGAATTAAAATGATGCCAAATTAAGCTAAAGTAAAGGAGAAATTGCATCCAATAATTTCAGAGATGTGTTGCTGCTAATTTACCCTTCTGCCAATGTCCTGAAACAGTGTGTGAGGCCCTGGAAAAAGTCAAAATTAAGGGAGAGACATTTTATATCACTCGAATAATTCAAAATGAAGCTGAATGCTGCCTACCCTACCTCTGCCCCACAAATGAATATCTTCCAATTACAGAATTTCCATTCAATCTCTTTTCAGAATCCTAGCCTACCAATGATGTCTTTCTTCCTCTTGTTCAGGGTTGGCTTCACCTCAGATCTGTGATGCTTTCTTTATTTCAAGAAATCAGGATTCCTTACCTTCTGAAGATTGATTTACTATTTGAGAATGGTCTTTGTTTTGCCAGGGTGTCAACATTGTCCAAGACTGTGTTCCTGAAATAGTTGAAATTATTTTCAGGCCAAACTCCATAAACATTGCATTTTATTATCCTAGAAAGAACCACAAGACATTAGTCACTGCTAGTTGCATTCCTACACTATGAAAGACTTTTATGACTTCTGTTTCCATATTTACGAGTTTGCCCCAGTTTTCCCCACATTATATAGAACAACTGGTCACCATGCTCCTAGACTGTTATCCATTCTGTACCACAAAGATTCTGATAAGCTCAGTGTCCATTTCAGCGTTCCTGGTTCTGGGCCAGCTGAGGCTTTGTGTGTTCTTTACCTCTGGTTTGTGGTCAGTGGCCAGGACAAAATATTTCTGTTCTTCAATCTCTAAGGCATGCAAGTCTGGGAATCCACCAGCAGGGACCCTTGGGTTCATCTTCTATGAGTGATCATTCCTGTGAACAATCCCTCCACTTCACAGTGATGTTCTTGGAATACCCTCAACAAGGGTCAATCTCATAGTGACAAGAAAATGTACCACCTTATTTGTCTAAAATGAAGACTCAGTAATAATACAGGCAATTTTATATTCTGCCTTTTCACACTTGCATTTATACTATTCCCATGTTTAATATTCTTAGATATTTTTAAAAATACAAGATGAATAGTAAGTAAGATTTTAAAATAAGATGGTATAATTTATGTGACACTTTTCTTAAATTCTGACATTTAGATTTCTTATTAAAGTTTGCTCTGTTTTAAACACAGTATTACATTATCTTAATGTATCTTAATAAGTATCTTATTATCTTAATAAGTATCTTATTCATAATGACATTTTTTGGTTTATTTTGGGCCTGTCTTGGATTTGAATATCAAAGTAGTAACAGAGTTGTTTTTTTTTAAACTTTTCCTTATCTCGTCTCATATTTATCCTGAAGGTCTTGGGGAGTAGAATTGAAAATAAAATAGAGGCAAGGAGCTTCTGGTTTCCTAAGCAGCAGTTTATTGGCTCCACAGAACAAAACAGGAGAAAGGCTGCCAGGCATTGACTTTCAGGCCTTAGTTGTGTGGCCCTGGCAAACGAAAGAGTCTTCCCGGGCAGTAGGACCATCTGAGCACTAGGGTTTTGTGGAGACCATTGAAAGAATAGTAGGTACTCCCCATCTTTAATTCAGAGATGGAAACTGCCTTGAATCTACTTTGTCTCAAAGTGGCTCAAAACCTTGGATCATAAATTGAATGTAGTTTGACATAAGAAGTGAAAGCCAGTTAGGCAATTGGTCTTAGGTTTGGTCCCTCTGCTTTTCCACCCGATTGGGCCATCTCACACCTCCTCTCGGTGCTTATATTTATTTAGATGGTTCTTTCTCAGTGCTACAAATGAACTTTCCTTTATGTGTCTCACCTTTTAACTACACCTCTGACACCTGGGTCACTTCACCTGGCCCACCTCTGATTTCAGCCATACTTGTGATGAGAGTTCAGCATCACCTAAGAGTCACCTTGCACTGACAGCTTCTCACTTCCAAGGGCACCAGACTCTCTCCAGGTTTTGTTCCATGGCTTTCCCAGTTCTGCAGGATCCCAGAGACATTGCTTGGCCCATGCATACGCTCAGTCCAGAATTCAGGAAAGTTAATTTTTGTCAACAAATATGGGATGAAAGCTGGTACTTGAAGATTATAGCCTCCCATTCTTTGTCCCGTTAAGTGACAATTCTAGGAAACATGTTGCATGCTTCTCTTGGTGTCCTCATTACCCACAATAGAGACATATAGTTTCTTCTCCTTCCTTGTCTTACTCTCCACATTGCTTCACCCCATGTCCTGGGATCATATCCCAAATAAAAATAATCTCACCCAAGTTCTTGTCTCAGTCTCTGCTTTTAGAGAACCCAAACCAAAACAGTTAACAGAGAAGTGGTCCTTAAAAGCCAGGTCTCAGACTTGGACTATAGAACTGGCTCACTCACCTATCACGAGCAGTCAGGTGGCATTAATAGTGATAAGTGGAGAACTAATCACCTGTAAGATGATCATAACTCCTGGCAAGTTGTAGCATTACAATGACCAAAATGTTCACCTGTGTTGGATTCAGAAAAGGTACAAGATACTGTATATGGAGGAGTGATAGTGCATAGCAAGGGTCAGCTTGCTGTAAGCTATTGGCCTAGTTTGGTACATAAAGATTTTTTGAAACAAAATCATGCACTTTCATTTATGCATGGTCTGTGGCTGCTTTTATGCTATGACAGCTGTGTTTAATAGTTGCAACAAAGACCATATTGTTAGCAAATTCTAAAATATTTATTCTCTGGCCCCTTACAGAAAAAGTGGGTTGATTTCTATTGTATAGCATGTGTTAATTTCAGCCAAACTGGATTGCATACTTATCAATTACATGTTTATCTTGAGTTGCCGGAGGCATGGTACCAATCCTTGAGCAAAACTACAGCATGAAATAATTGAGATAACTTATATTTTTCAACCAGGAGTCTTTGAGTTGCTTGGGGACAGCTGAATGGAAAGTATTTTAGGATTAATACAAGAACTATAATTAGAGGCCATTTAGACAGAGACAAAAACCTCACAGGAGGAATAACCTTGGCCACATAGTGGTAAATGACTTACTAGTGGATGAGAGAGTCTCATGTTTTTATCTCTCCAATCCCATTCCGTATAAATGAGATTGGGCAAGGGAGAAGGCACTATCAAGACTACTATTCATTCTAGTGATATAAAATAAATGATAGTTGGAAGATAAAATAATTGCAGCCATTAAGTTTTGGGGTACCTTGTTATGCAGCAATATGCAGCAATTAGATAACTGCTATAATATCCATGGTGGATTAAAATGTGGGGTCTTTGGAAAGTTCTAGTAAGAGACTCATAGCTTATACCTCTAAGGATATTAATGAAGGCTATGCTTTTTAAAATATACATATTTTTATTGATTTCAGAGAGGAAGGTAGAGGGAGAGAGAGATAGAAACATCAATGATTATGAGAGAGAATCATTGATTGGCTGCCTCCTGCATGCACCCTTCTGGGGATCACGCCCACAACCTGGCCAGAATCAAACCTGGGACCCTTCAGTCTGAAGGCCCATACTCTATTCATTGAGCAACACAGCTAAGGCAAGGCTATGTTTTTCTCACAGAGAACTCCCCTTTATATGAGGGAGCTTGTCCTGGTGTTATACATGACCCTAGCAAAGACCAAGAGTCAGGCCTTGGGGCATCAAGAAGGTTACTTATAAACGCAAGCTGCCCATCATGAGCTAGATAATATCAGACCCACGCAGTAACAAGATTGGATGGGCACAGAAGCAATGCATAGTACATATCTTATATTGGTTTTGGCAAGTCTAGAAAGCACAAGTAAATTCTTTGAATTGATATTGCAAACTCCTATGACACCAACCTTGGTTGAACAAATGCTTCTTCCTCAACTCACAGCATGCCTCATGGAATATTTCCTAAGGCCAGCTGATAGAAGATGAAGAAACTTGGGACTTTTTCACAGATGAGTTTATGAAAATGTTCTAGTGGTGATTTAAATGCTACAGAACTATAGCCCCACTCAGGAATGTCCTGAAAGACTGTGGAGGGGGAGATCCACCAAGTGGCAAAATCTTTAAGTGGTGCACTTGGCATCCCTTTTGTGGTTAGAGAAACAGCTCCTGGTAAGAATATACACAGAATTCTGGCTAGTGGTAAGTAGGTTGGCAGGAGCAAGATCCAGGAAAAGGAGATCTGGGAAAGTGGCATAAAATTTTATTTTTTTGGGGGGAAAATATGAGCACAAAATATGAGGACATTGTAGTAACAACATGCTCACATACTGCACCCACTACAGAGAAGTCAACCAGTAGTCAGGCAGACTAATATAGTAGATGTTCACCAGTCTCTACCATTAGGCACACCTTTGTTTGCCCAGAGGACCTATGAAGGCAGATATGGTAGCAGTGATGGAGGTTCTGCCTGGATTTAAAGCATGGGATCCTTCTAATCAAGACTGACTTAGCTAATGCCATGGCTGTGTTCAATCTGCTGGCAACTAGGCCAACACTGGGCTCTTAATATGGTACAACCAAATTTCTACTTGAAAGCAAGTTAGTTATATCATATCCTTTCTACCATTAAAAGGGCAGTGATTTATTCTTAACAAAACTATCTATGCTAGATTTAAGATTGCTTTGTCTATACCTCGTACCTTGGCCAGCACCACTTGAGAGCTTATAGGATAAGTCATCCCTTAGCATGATACACCAAACTTGTTTCAGACCAACTGACCTGTTTTATAATAACATAGGGATAACACTGTGTGCATGGCAATGGACTCTATTTATTTATTTTTTTTACCACATACCTCCCTATCCTGAAGCAAATGACATATTAGAATGATGGAATGTTCAGTTCAAAGCTCACCTAAGGTGCCAGCATGAGGCTAACACTGGCTAAGTGTTTGGGGTGCTGTCCTCCAAAATACAGTATGTGTGTTGAATCAACAGTAAGTATATGGGTCTATATCCTCACCAGGTAGAATAAATGGTCAAAAAAAAAAAAAAGCAAGAGATGGGAGTAGATTGGCCTCTTTCATGTTCACCTCTCTTTGGGATACCACTTGTGGAATATTC
Source organism: Corynorhinus townsendii (assembly GCA_026230045.1). Taxonomy (NCBI): domain Eukaryota; kingdom Metazoa; phylum Chordata; class Mammalia; order Chiroptera; family Vespertilionidae; genus Corynorhinus; species Corynorhinus townsendii. The sequence goes on from JAPDVU010000003.1 coordinate 182,115,520, forward strand.
ATAACCTGAACTGCTTTATCAGAGGCTGTAGTTCCCTAGGACAGATTAAGAAATCTATTGGTTCCAAATGTCATCAGACCAGCAAGTAAGGAATGAAAGGACTAAAAAGATGAGAGTGATTAGCCTGATTTTTAGTTTAACACTCACAGTATGCAATTAGAAAATGCAGGAGAGTTAAAGTTGTTGGGAACACAATTGATCAGTGGTATATAGGAGCTCATGGATAAATGCATCCTGCTTTTGTCTCCTGGTCAGATAATTGTAAAGCATATTTCCCAATGTTTCTTTGACAGTCCCAAGAAACAGTTATCTGGAGCAGTGACCAACTTTATCACATACTTCAATTGTGTTTTTCCCCCACTTTTACTTTTTAGTCCCCCTGTCCCTCACACCTGCTTTCTGGTTCCTAATCTTAAATAAGCCACCTGCATGTGAGGCTTTATCTCAAAATAAGCTTTAAGAGGGAAAATATGTGTTAGAATTATGCTTTCCTCCCTATTGTACTGTACATTTCTTGAGGACAGAAACCACAGTGCTTAATGGGTGATTATTGAATGAACTGAAGTAAGAAAAAGCCAACACACATAAATATTTTCCAAGTATGGCATTGTCATAATCTATTCTCATAACAGAGTAAGGCATAAACACCCAAGGAAATTAAATTTATCTTAAAAGAGTTGATTACCTGTTAAAGTTGGCTGTTTTTGCCATTATTAATTGTCTGTCAGGCAAGGAACAATTACATAGATAGGTCAATAGAAGATGGAATATCTGAGAATTGGCTGCCATGATGTGGCCTCACTTGGAAGATAATGAAACATAATTAAAATAATTAAAATTAACAGAAAATTGCCAGCTACTGGAGTTAGGTATATTTGTGACACATGGGGTAAAGTGCTACTCTAATTAATATAATTGAAACATTTATTGTAATTATAATAATAGTTGGGATTTAAATAATAATTGACATTTATTGAGAACCAAGTATGTGATAGACATTGTTCTAGGTTTTTTACATGTATTGTCCCAGTTAATCCTTCCAGTTTCATACATAAAGACTTACAATTTGTATTCATGTGGAAACTGAGGTACGGAAATATTCAGTAACATGCCCAAGTTCACACAGTGGAAAAATGAGTCAAGACCTGATGTAGACTCTCACTTAGAGCATGTGTTTTCTAGCACTTCAGTACAGCTGAAAGGTACATGGGAATGATCTATTAATTCTGCACAGGGGCCTCAGGTCATATCTGAAAGGCTGAATTAATATCACTTTTAAATCTCTGACCCAAGATCCTTGACTCTATATTCCAGATTAAGCAAAAACAATATTTCATACAAATTAAAATGTACTAAGAGTGAACCTAGATATAGTATACAGAAACACCCCAGTGTAAGCTTTATTTCTCACTAAGACATCTACTATTAAGGTACAAATGAAGCAGTATACAAAAAGGTCTGTATCTAGAGTTGTCTGAGTTCCAGACTTATACTTTTGTTGACTACCACATGAGTTTAATTTAATAGGAAAGATATCATATTCAGAGACCTGACTTTTAATGCCAGTACCGCCATCAACACAGATTAGCCTTTTGTGTTTTAATTTTCTTCAGTTGTATGATTACCTGCTCTCCACTTAACCACAGGGTTCTTACAAGGTTAAAAATAACATGGTTTGAGAAAGCTGAAAGACCTATTTAAGTGTTTAGGACTATTAATCATTGCTTTCCATCATTGGATTTATTATGCGTCTGCTATATAACCCCCCCACTTGCTCACTGCGTAATATCATCTTTCCTATAATGAAAATAGTCTTCAAACCAAAAATGTTATTATGAACTTTGGGGTTAATGCAATATTTTTAGAGATGAGACAGTGAAAAAATGCTTAAACCTCTCTGAATGCATCCATGTTTTCTTTTCCTCTTTTTTCATATTAAAGAAACCATTGAGTGTTCTGGACAAACACTTCCTTTTGGGCAAGGTTCTTAGCCTCACCAGTTCAATCTCTCTTCTCTTGGAAACTTTGTGATGGTTTGTGTAACCAGAATCCTTAGAACACTTGTTCAAGATGGAGGTACAACAAACATCAAGTGTTGGTCAATTTCTATTTGTCTTCCAACCCAATTTAGCTGCCACAAGAATGGTGAGACTTCTCTCAAACCTGAAACATGGGCGAAGCCAATGCTACAGAAGGATACTCCATGTTCCCTTCACACCAGGGAAGAATGGGGAATGGATTTAATCACCTCAGTGGGGAGAAAATAGAAGAGTATTAGGAACCAAACTGAAGTTCAAACATAAGAGGACGGTGAATTCTAAAGGGCAGGGACTGAATCTTCTTTATTCCTCTATTCCTGGGACGTAGAAAAGCACTTTGTAAGCATTTTAATAAATGATTTGAAAGGAAAGAGTAAACAGATGTTTAGCCTAAGAAAATCCATTCTATTCACTCAATAAAGTGAATAATTGTGAGGTTGAAGTTAGAAAATCAGGATCCAAGTGTGGTTTCTTCTCTTTATAGTCTGGGTATTTGTTAAACTTCCTAATGCCTAAAACTTCTCATCTGTGAAATGGAGATAAATCTAGCCTCCATGTGACTTATAGAGAAATCTATCTAAAATGAAAATTTGACAAGAAGCTCTGGCTTTAAAACCTTGTAGTCTCCAGGAACCGGTCCAGGTTCCCTAGTGAAACCACACACACACACACACACACACACACACACCCTTCCCTGGTCTGACCTTTGGCTTTCTCTTGGACAAATGAACTCTTAAAGATGCAAAGTGAAATAACTGGGGGAATATAGACCATAAGAACTAGCTGAAAGAAGTCATGAGTATGTAAAACAGATTAGTTCTTACAATATCAGCTCTGCAATGGAATTCCAGATGTTAGGAATGCATCCACTGCAAATAATAGAAAACCCACTGCAATAGAAGGGAAATAATATCAAGTGCAAAAGCCTTGAGGAGGGAAGTAGGACCACATGTTCTAGGAAGAAAAGCAACCAGTTTGGGATACAAAACAATGCTGGAGAAGAAGGCAGCGGTCAGATCAAATCATGCACAGCTCTGAATGATGCTCATATGAACCAGTTTGTACTCTATGTTACATGCTATGGGATATGGTTGAAAGGATCTTAAGCAGGTCAGAATAAATATGAAGTGAGAAACAGGAAGGAATCAAGGGTTTGGCTTCACAACCAATTGAATGGTGGAAACATTTACTCATGGGGAAGGTAGAGAAAAATGGACTTGTGGGCTGTGCCGCAAGGAAATTAAGGGTTTTATTTAGATATGTTAGAGATGCCTGTTAGACATTGCTGTAGAGAGGTTTAGTCTGGATTTTAGGAGTGAGATGTAGGCTAGGGAAAGCCCCTCTTTCCCTAACGAGTTACGGGTTTCCTTCCAGTGTCCACCATGGAGGATTTCAAACTCTTCTTCTGAGTCATAGAGTTCCCAGGAAATACCACAAATTGCTTTTGGGGCAACTCAACAGATTGAACAATAGTTCAAGGGGATGGAGCTCTTTTAACAAAGCAGCTTTTATTTATTTGATAGTTCTTTAATAATTTATTTTCTACATATGGATTCCACATATGATTTTATTTTCACATGTTTCAATTTTAACAAATGTTTGAAAGTTACATCATGATAATAGCAAGAGTATACACATAGTGCTTACTATCTGCCAGGCTAGTATAAAATATAGACCGCACACAAATTTGGTATATATTAGTGTGAAACATATACTAATTTGAATATCACAACAACAACTTGGTAATATAGACATCATTATTAACCTTATTTTATGATGGGGAAACTGAGGGAGAGAGCTTAAGTGATTTACCTAAAGTCTCAAAGCTAGGAAGAAGTAGAGTCAGGGTTTGGTTGGACTCCTCACTGCTATCACCTTACCAAGAATAATATCGGAATTCTTTAACAGGATACACAATACTTTACCCTATTTTGCTGTTTCATGCCTTTTAAAAATACCCAAGCAGCCCATGCCCCAACTAGTCTGGATTGTAACTATTTCTCCAAGTCATTCATACTCTTGCCTCTATGCCTTTGTTTATTCTACCCTTCAAAATCCAGCTAAATATAAATGTTTTCATAAAAGTTTATTTGACACCTCACCTCTTGAGGACAGCGAAAATCACAACTTCCTTTGAACCTTTAGAATGCTCTGTTCACAGTCCAATTACATCAATCATGATTTTTCATGTACTGATCTATCCTTTACCTTCACCACACCCATACAGATTGTGAAAGCCTTCAGGGCAACAACACACCTCCCTTGTTTAACTGAGATTCATAAGGTCTCTTCACTTCTCAGATTAACGTTTCACTTCTTGAAACAAATATAGGCACAGAAATAACTATGACCCAAGAAAACAATTTCGATAAAGAACTGGCATTTCACCGATTCTTGGATTGGACTACTTAAGTTCAAATCCTGGCCCTGCCACTTGTTTCCTAAACTTAGAGAAGTTATTTAAGTTCCCTTTGCCTCATTTTGTATATCTGTAATACGCAGATAATATTACCTATTTCATAATGCTGTTATAAGGATTGAACAATGCACTTTGAACAGTGACTGGCACATAATGTTTTATAAAGATTTGTTATTATTATTATCACATTACCTTTATTATAGAAATGTATTCCAATGTGCCCTAGAAGATTGTATTTTGTATTTCTAGCACTTATAACTATGAATAGCATTTCATTATTTTTAAGGCTTTCTTCTATTTATTATCTTTATTGTTAAAAGTATTACATGTTTTTTAATGAATGACTCAGTTAATGGATAGACTACACTCACTGAGTATACAACAGGTATTTATTATGTATCTACAATGTTCTATTATTATGCTAGTTCCTGGGGTTTTATGGGTGCACCTCCATAATTAAGGTTTCTGCCCTCTTAGGGATTATAGTCTCACTTGAATATCCAAGTGAGACTATAATCCTTAAGAGAGCAGAATATTGTAGATACATAATAAATACATGTTGTATTAATGAATGACTCAGTGGGTGTACTCTATCCATTAACTGAGTCATTCATTAAAAAACATGTAATACTTTTAACAATAAAGATAATAAATAGAAGAAAGCCTTAAAAATTATGAAATGCTATTCATAGTTATAAGTGCTAGAAATACAAAATACAATCTTCTAGGGCACATTGGAATACACCCTTAATCTCTCTGATTAGTGCATAAGTGGCACTAATAAATAGGCAATTCCATCACAAGATAATGATCAAGAGTATGATAAGGAAAGCAATACAGGAAAGATGCCTTCTCATATTTGGGAAGTCTAAATACTACCTAAATTAATACCAGCAGCTAGACAGATTAGTGGAGCAGGGGGAAAAGAACACAAGACTGGATGTTTAAGCAGAGCTCATACAAAACGTTTTGGAAGCCAAAGTGAGCAAAGCTTATTAGAGGAACTTCAGTGTGATTAGATCCGAGGCCCCCGGAGGGGACAGGCTCAGATCATGGGCAGGCTCTGGTCATTGCTGTTAGTTTGGACTTGATTCTGAGAGTGATGGTTAGTTGCTGAAGGTCTTAATTAGAAGAATAATTGATAACAAGTGTGTGTGTGTGTTTTTTTTTTTTAAATTTATGTGTTTTAGACAGAGAGAGGAAGAGGGAGAGAGAGAAAAAAAGAGAGATTTGTTGTTTCACTTATTTATACATTCATTGGTTAACTCTTATATGTGCCCTGACCAGGAACTGAATCTGCAACCTTGACATATTGAGACAACTCTCTAACCAACTGAGCTACCAGGCCAGAGACTTGGAATTGTGTTGTTGTTTTTTTGTTTTGTTTTGTGGTAGTTTATTTTTTGGTGTTTTTTTTAAACAAATCCTTCTAGATTCAGTGAACAGAATAAATTGGACAAGGCCAAGTCTGAATGCAGGGAGACCAATTTGGAGGCTATTGTAGAAGTCTAAGAGACAAAGAGAGTCTAGAATAAATGAGTGGAAGTGAGAATAAAGAAACAAAGACTAAAGCTAAATCATCAAGGCCTGGTGACAGATTGGAAATGAGGGTTGGTGAGGAGGTAGATGAGTCCAGTGTGATATTTTATTTCTGAAAGATCATAGTACCCAGTATGAGGATAACACACAGTAGGCTAGAACCAATGGGAGGATGATGAATCCAGTTTTGGATATTGTAGTTTCAGTTGCTTATGACATTCAAAAAGTAAAAGGAGCTCGCTGAGTTAAACCAGGGCTTGAGTTTTGTCAGGCAGTGATCAAATCAATAAGCATTAAGATGACTAGGTATACTGTAAGGATTTAATAGAGGTGGTGGTTTATGAAATCTAGCTAGATAGAGATGGAAGAGTAAAGAGAAAGTCTGGATAAACATAGAAAAAATAGATGGGTGAAAGACACAGCAGTACTGTCAGAGTGTGGGCACAATGGCAGTGAGTACTAGTAAGTAGGAAGAGTAGAAGAACAGAAGTTATGGTTTAAATTGTTGGAGCTGATTACATCAGGGATGGACCCCTCCAGGTTGATGACAAGGAAAAATTTTAGTCCTGAGAGTGGAAAACAGAAATGGACAAAAGTCCACAGAAATGAGTAAATCAAGAAACCAAAGGGTCAGGGAGTTGGATGTGTCATACAAGCACATTTCCTAGCAATCAAGATGATGGCAGAACTTGGGACAAAGAGGAAGACTTTAAAATGGGAATGAAAGCCTGACCAGGATGGCTCAGTTGGTTGAGCATCATCCCATGCACCACGAGGTCATGGGTTCAATTCCCCGTCAGGGCACATGCCCTGGTTTCGGGCTTGATTCCCAGAAGGAGGCAGCTTGTTGATTGGTGTTTCTCTCTCCTTCACTCTCTTCCCTTCTCTCTCAAAATCAATAAAAACATATCTTAAAAAATGGGAATGAAAATCTTTGGTCAATATGATAGAGCAATTGTGATGTTAGTAGATGACACTAGGGAGTGGGTATTGAGGGCAGGAATTTAGACAGCTGTCTGAGCTTTAGACTTTGAGAGAGTCTCTGGGGGGAGCCCAGACACATTCTAAATTTAATATACCATTTTCGAAAGAATATGAGCAGGGAAGATAATGAAACTGTGCGATCCAACTCCTCAGTGGGTAATATTGCCAGACACTGAGAAAAAAAGCAGATTTTTTATATCAGTTCCAGCAGGTTGGGTCCACCTGGGAGACCCAACCACCTCATGCTGTTCATTTCTTCTCTGGCTTTGAAAAATTGGCACCTAAGGTAGAGAACAGTGAATGAAAGAAAACAGGAAACCCTTAATAAGAATTTAGTCTTTCTGAAAGGCTATTTTTAAGACTAAGATTTTTTTTAATAAAAAAAAGTGGCTCAAAGCTTCCCACCACCCCTTCAGAATCTAGGTGGAAGGAAATGCAAAAACAAATCAGTAAAAAGAACTGGAAATTCTCCACTGCTTTGATGTGTTCCAGAATAAACAACATGGGAGATGTGGAAAACTCCACTAGGCAACATTTCATAGGATCGTAGAATTTTTGAGCTGGAAGGCACCCGGACCAAATGGACCAGGGCTTCGTTTTAAATGAGGATGCCCTGAAATGGCCAACAGAATGGAGGATAGTCAGGATGGAACATTGATGATTAGAAAAATCATTGCACATTTCTCACAAAATAACTTTTTCAATTTCATAAACCAAAAACAAACAAACAAACAAAAAACAACCAAACAAACCTCAATTATTCTAATGATTTAAAAAAAAGAATCTTAGATAAATTTCTTATGGAAATGTAACTCAAATCAGGACTTTAACAGAAATTATATTGCTCATAAGACCTTGTTCACTGAACAGTTCATATAAATTTTTAATATTCTTGCCTCTAAAACTGTGAAATAGTCCTGTAACTTTGGGATGACAAATACCCTACATGCAAAGCCATTTTCCTGGCAATGCAACTAGCAAATCAGAAATAACGCTTTGTGAAGCTCAAAATGATGTATCCCTATAATTTATAATGTTATAACTTACTATCTCACAGTAATTACACAACATTCTAGTTTTTCCTTCTTTCACTTAAACACTTTACCCACATATAACTAAAGTGGACCTAATACCATAAATTAGACAAGAGAAAGAAATGCTTATTTGTCACTGACTTAAGAAGTCAGGCAAGTCTAAGTCTTTTCTTCACCATCTGATAATATGGCATAATTTGCTTAGTTATATTTCCAAGCAGATCTCCCTTTGGCTTTGTTCTAGTATCCTAAGATATTTTCATTTTTTTATTAGCAGGACTCTTTATTCAAATAAAATCTTACCAACTATGTGAAATACATTAAAGCCAAAGTTCCACTGGAAATAGCGATGGCATATGGCCCACATCTCAGCCCACATACATTTACACTCCCTCCAACTCCCTCCATCTAAAGAGCTTTGTGGAGCTGAGGTTAAAAACCAGGGCCGTAAGGGGATCTATAAAAAGCACAGGCAAATAAATATTCTTAGACCAGTTTATTTACACACACACACACACACACACACACACACACACACACACACACCTCACATGTCTTCATACACATACACATATGTATGTATACAAGATGTATGTCTAAAAGCTACACCTAAAGTGAGACCTGGCAATTTCGCAAAAGTTAGCACCATAGAAGCCAAATAGAAAATTTTATTCCAATACATTTGGAAACATTAGCGAAGAATGGGTTTCAATAGTTTACAAGAGTTTATGGTACAATGCATGGTCTGGTTCATACCAGTTGACACTGGCTTCTTTTGACGAAGAGCTGGATTTTATTTATATTCTGGTTGGAACCTTTGACTCACAGGACCAGACACCCACACAACCCGCTTAGTTTAAAAAGCTTGAGTTGTAACACACACACAGAGACACACACACACTAGAATGAAGAAGGTAGCATGTTGCAGTCTTCTTTGTGGATTGTGGTTAGTGTAACAGGATCATGAACAAAAGGGTCATGAAACCACATGGTTTGGACAGGGAGTACTTCAAAGCAGCAGCTGCCTTCAAACCCAAACGGTTTATAACGGCAAATTGAGCATATGGTTAGTTAGTGTCCTAAGATGACTTGAGGGAAGGCTGGACCCACAGGAAAGGTAAAAGGCATAAAAGAAAGATATCTTTGGCTGAACACCTACTATGTGTCAGAGGCTTTCTATGTAGACCCCTGTTATCCATAGTAAAAAGCAGGTTATCTGCTGTTTACAAAAGAGGACACTACAGTTAGGAGAGGTTGGTTTATTTATCCAAGATTATACCATCTGTGTTTCTTTAATCATTTCACATCATTTCCTTGCTCTTCCACAAACTAGCCAGGCATGTTTCTACTTCAAGGCCTTTGCTATTTGCTGTTCTTTCTGGCTAAAATCCCCTCTTAATGGATATCCTCGTATCTCACTGTCTTGTGTGAAACAGATCTCTGCTCAGCTGTACCTTCTTAGCAGGGCCTTCTCTGACCACCATTCATAAGGTGTCTCTCCTTGTCATTATCTACTCACCCTGCCTTTTTTTCATGGCATTTATTGCCACTTGACATTATATTATATAAGCACTTACCCATTGGTTTATCATTTGTCTTTCACACTAGTATATGAACTTCATTAAGACAGGGACCTTGCTTATATAGTTTACTGCTCTAGCCTCAATATCTGGCACAGAATGTGTCTGGCACATAGTAGATGATCAATAAATATTTGCTGATGGATGAATAAATTAATGAACATATACCAAGAAATTAAATAGTAATTAATTTAAATAATAATTAAATGATTGGCAGAAAATTTGGAGATTTTGTTCTAATTTAGCCCTTTCCTGTGTTTATTATTTGTTAATGCCATACATGAGTCATTTGACCTTAAGGCTTGGACTAAAATTAATATATGTAAGATCCCGTTGTATAGGTTGGGTGGTATAGTGGTCAGCTTTTGGCGATACTAGTGAGTATACCTCTTTTTTTTCATGGTAATTGCACCAGAATATTCTTTGGGTGAACTGCCTCTTTCACATATTTACCAAACTGGTTTGAGTGGATTCTTCCTACCCTCAGTAATATGATGGGTCTTACATGGCTTAAGGCAATTAGTGAAGACCATGATTCTGGCCAATGTAATTGCCTCAGAGGTGGTCACATGTCCTGATACAGGCCAATGAAAGCAGGAGACTTTTGTGTGTGTGACTTCTGGGGAAAAACAACAACAACACAGCAATCTTATATTTCTAAAGTGTTATTAAGAGAGATAATATTTTCTTTGGGGGCATGAGCAGGTTATTGGGAAGAGATTCAACAGAAAAAAGCCTGAAAAAGGCCTAGGTTTATTCACCTAATACTGTCTCTAATACATGTCACACTGTTTTAGGCACTGAGAATACAGTGGTTAATAAGAGAGAGAAGGTCTTTGTATCATGAAGATTAAAATTTTGTGGAGGAGACAAAGTAAGTAATGAAATAAACTGATAACTTCAGCTAGTGATACAGTATGAAGAAACTTAAACTGTATTATATAATGGAGAACAAGATAAGAACCTTCTCTGGAAAGGGTTTCTAGGTATCCATATAAAAGCCCCTTTGTGCCAAATAAATAAACATTACATTTTTGTAATAAATTAATTGCATTATTTTGAGTGATTTGTGGGCTTAGTCAAGGAAAATTTAAAGTGAAATTGTAAAATAAAAATCATAATATGTATTGTTGTCAATAACATTTCCATACTACCATCCTGTATCTTTTAAAATTTAGTAACTTTTATCAAGTGTATCAGAACATGGCTTCTCTCATCCCATTGACTTGTACTGAGTGAATGTGACCATTTCTAAGCCAATCATCTTGTCTAGGGTTATGCAGGTCACTAATTAGCTTAAGCCCATCCATGGAGTTGAAGGTAGGATCAATCCTACCAAACTGTCCACCTAATTATATCCAGGGAAGTTGTTAAATGGTGTTATAGAGGAATTATGAGAATAGCTAGAAAAATGGGGTATTGAAATGAAATAGATCATGGAACCCACAACCTCTTCTGATCCTGTTATGAACACACTGAACTTATGGAGAAGTATAACTAAGAAAAAGTGAGATATCCTCAGGTGTCAGAACTCAGAGGAAACTCCAGGCAAAGGCACAATCAGGAGCTGATAACAGAGCAGAACAGAAGAGCACAGCCCTGACATAAGCCACAGAAGATATAATCTGCAGTCCATGCAAGGAGGAGAGCAGAAACCAAGCTCTACATACAGCTGGAAGCCTTCAAGTCCCACTTGGGGAAAAGCACTAGAACTCCACCACAGATCTAGAAACAGGAAACAACAACAGAATGCTTGTCACCCACCTGGTAACGCGTATAGAAAAAAAAGCCACCTCTAGTTAGAAAATTAGTCAGAAGTTAAAAGCTTGGGGAGTCTTTTGAAGAATAAAATTCAAAACCATTCTGAAAGGAACAGTTTTATGACCTAGGGTACACAAGGCATTCACAGGGGGAGAAAAAACTGAAGATGGGTTTACAATCCAAGTTTAAATAACACACAAGGAAATCTACCACTTTGAGGGGATATCAGCAAAGTCAGCAATCACTTAAAATGACAGCAGTAAAAACAAGCCTGGATTTTCGAGGGTACAGAGCCTGGATATTTATGGCCAGAGCTGAAGTGGGAATGCTTAGAAGCCAAACCAGTGTGGAATGAGTGAGAGCTACTAAACCAGAGTGGCAGAGACTCTGTCTGGGCCAACAGGCAGTGAGAATTTCCCTAAAGCCAGCCAGATTCCTGTAGCATTGGAGTGGAGGGGCTACCGATTTAAAAAAAAAGGGGGGGGGGTGAGGGAAGCTAAGTCTGAGATACCTGCTCTGAGCCAAGATAATGGAGGAGTCTGAGATTGTCCCAGCATAGGGGATCAACCATATGGCTATCACAATTTGGAGAGCTGCTCAGAAATGCCTCAGCATAATACTCTCAACCATAAAAGTAAGCATAATTTCAGAAACAAGATTGCTGAAAAATGGGAACTCAAGCAATCATAGTGAGTGCTTGTCAACAGAGGCAGTATGCAAAACACAGAAATACTAAGAGACTGACAATATTAGAATTGGCAGATACCGGATGCAGATAAACTAAGTATGATTATTTTACACATTACAAGAAAGCATGCAATTACAGTGATGAGTATAATATCAAGAATAGACAGAGAGGCTTTTCTGAAACAAACAGGAACCCTTGAAATAAAAACTATTGTGTATTTCATATAACAATATTAAAAATAGAAAAAATATGACAGAATACACTCTATGTGGTTAAACCCATTAGAGAGGCATACTTTTCTCAGGAGAGGAGAAAGCAGTGAGGTAGCTTGGGAATTGCATGGAGCTCTTCAGGTCTCTGTCTCCAGTAAATCACTTCAGGAAGGAATGGAAACACACTTTTGTTGTTACTTTTGCTGTTTTCCAATCCAACTTTACCAGTAATAAAGCCGATATTGGGATCCTCAATCTGATTCTTGTATCTATTTTTAGATTTATTCTTATTTTTATATGCTCTGAATTTATTTTCTAATGTTTTATTTTAAAAAATTATAACCTACAACAAACCTGCAAGAGTAAGCCAATGAATACACATATATGATTTATCTAGATCCAATTGTTAAAAAGTTTTTCACACATACTTTATCTCTCTCCACAAATATGTGCATATTAATACAACTATTACTGCTTAGAACCATTTGAGAGTAAATTGGTGATTTTATAAACCATGACTTCTAAATATTTCAGAATATGTATGCTAGGAACAAAGACATTCTCCTATGCATATGTACTAGTATACTAAGAAGAAAGGCATATCCAATGCAAGAAATTTAGCACTAACACAATATTGTACCTAATTGAACTGCATATTGTACTTAATATACAGCTTATATTCAAATTTTTTCAACTGCTTCACAAATGTTCTTTATAACAATTGTTTTTCCTAATGCATGTTTCAATCCAGGTCTCTACATTGCATTTGTGTTTTTAGTGTCCTTGAATCTGGTAGAGTTCCTCATTCTTTCTGGCTTCATGACACTGACATTACTGAAGAATACAATTTAGTTCTTTAATGAATGCCTTCTCTTTAAATTTATTTTTTTTAAGTTTTCAGTTTATTAATCTTCTCATGAAAAATCTGCACAGTGACCACAGATAGTCACTGAATCTTTACTGCTTCTGTTGTCCAATCCCCAGCTCACTTTTGCCAGCACCAGCATTGGCCTTTGTAGTCCCCTGACTTCCTTCATCCTGTCCTTGCATTCCTTTCTCTGTTTCCTTGGGGTCTTCTTCTCATATAGGCCATGTCTTGCAAGTTTATGTTTGGGGTCATTTTTCTTTGCGTAATTCAAGGAATCATAAATCATGCCAAAGTGGAACAGATTGTCACATCTCAGAGAGAAGGCGGGGGTGGGTGGGAAAAGATCAACCAAAGAAGTTGTATGCATAACCCATGGACACAGATAATAGGATGATGGAGGCCTGGGACAGGCTATAAGGGGTCAATGGGAGAAAAAATGGGACATATGTAATACTTTAACAATAAAGATTATAAAAGCAATCATCAATCAATCAATCATGTCAAAGCCACTTGTCTTACCACCACCAAAATAGGTTCTGAACACAAAGATGACATCTGGTGTGGTTTTATACATTTTGGCTAGCTTTTTCCTAAATTTCTGTCTTGGCTACTGTTGCCTTCCTAGGGTGAAGGACATCAATAACCATTTGTTTCCGCTGAAGTAGTCTGTTGGTCTGAATAGTTACTGTGTCCATGATGGACATTGATCTTCAAGCAGCCAGGGAGGAAAAGATGAATGCCCTCTTAACATGGGTTATCTGATCGTGTTCTCATGACTAGATTTAGGTTTTGTGCCTTTGTCAGGCACACAATACAGATAGGTAATCAGTTCTCAGTTTATTACATGAGGAGGCACATGAAGTCAGTTTGTCCCAGTCAAGAAGACATTATCTTTGATCACTTTGTTAGTGCAATTTTTGTCACAATAAAGTAACAATTTTTTCTATATGTAAATAGTTTGATCCTGTTTAACAATATTGATGCATTGGTTATAGCTTCTACTGATGATTTTTGGCTTAAAAAATTATTACTGTGTTGGTAGCCAAATGTTTTGTCTTTTTATATTAACTGGATCAAATTCTGGAAGGGCAAGGAATCTGATGCATGGTACATTAGCTTGGAAACCTCAAGAAATCAACATAAAAGTTAGAATAGCAAGAAAGCGTGTCTTGGAGTGGCTTGGGTAGATGGCTTTAAACATAGGCCTTGCCAATCTTCGAATTTGTGGGCTGTTGCAGTTTATATTGTGGCTGGTGTTTGTAGGCATGTGATTGGTTGTAAAAAGTACTGCCAGATTTGGAGGATTCACCCAATTTTTTGTCTGCTGTCTTTAAGTATGGAATCCTATCTGGGTTTAGTGAATAAAGGGATTCAGTTTAGGGATTAAGGTAACTGGGGCATGCAATTGAATGAGTAGATTCTGGACTCGGAAAGAAATTGTGATATTTTCCCCTAGTAGTCAGAAAATACTCTTGACTCTGGAGAACAAGTTTATCTTGTGATGATTTCAAAATCCTTCGAGGGCGGGAGTCGGGGCGTAGGAGAGAAACACCCTTATTAAGCTAGAACCTGTTCACCTCTAAGAGGTGTTGCTTCTTTTCCAGCATCTCTGCCAGGACTGAGCACACGAAGCTATATAGCAGGCATACACTGATCCCTCCTGTGCCTTAGTTTGGGAGTGCTAAGTACAAAGACGTAAGAATATAACAGATTCTTCTTTCTAATCTCCCCACTCTATTTATCCTGCTTCTCAACTTGTGGTAAGACACAGGCCTTTATAGAAGTTCTGGTTCTGCTGCAAAAGGTACGCTACTGTGAACAGTCAGTCAGAGCCCGGGCAGCTGGAAGCAGGGTGAATGCAACCGCTGGCCACTTCAGAGAGGTGAGCAGCTAGTGGGGGTCTGCACAGAGGATGTGGCGGCGCTGGGATCCAGGCATGTCCTGTGGACTTCAACTGGCTCCCCTGCATGCAGGGGGTGATGGTTCTTGTGCCAAAAGATGAGTGGATAAGCAGCCAAAAACTAGAAAGATGAATGGACAGGGCCCCAGCATATCAAAAGCTTGCAAGATAATCGAATAGAAAAAAGTGCTCCCCTCCCTATCCTTATAAGAACCAGGGGCTTGAGCAGGAAGAGGGGATGGTCTTTGAGATGGGAGTCCACCATTCTCCCAGGTTGTGGCGCCTGAATAAACCTCTTTCCTTTTGCACTAGGAGCTGTCTCAGGAGTTTGACTTTCATTGGGGCAAGCAGCTGGATCTGTGTTTTGGTTACAGTAATAGGTGGTGAAAAGAGAGTTTCAGACTGCCACAAGGACGTAATGTTTATTTAGTGTTTGAGGATTAAAAGCTGAAAAACCAGGGTTTGGGGAAAAGAATATGGGTTGGGTCTCTGCTTCTCCTTGGCATTCTTAGGGAAACTCCAGAAGCAGCAATGGAGGAGTGCACATGAGCTCTATAGAACTGGTACAGACTGGCTAGCAAGGCTGAAAAAAAATGATTTATCTTTATTATCATATTGTTTGTCAATCTTACTTCCCCATGGATTATATAGTTATGAATTATTTATTATAATCCTTTTCTGAGGGTGGATATCACAGTGAAAATGGTCCAAAGATAAGTTCTAGAAAAATCAGCATAGGAAGCCCTATTCCCTCTAATTTGTGCACCTGTGCACCCATGAGTGCGCGCGCGCGCACACACACACACACACACACACATACACACACACAAGCTGAGGACAGTGGAGATGATATCACCTTAAGGAGAGCAGAGTTCAGGAAGTAGTAAGTATTCTATGGGGTAGAGTGCCACCTTGCTTATGAAGTTTGCAGGTGTCTGTAGAAAACAAAGGCTGGAATATGTTTTTTGAAGGATGACTGCTGAGCAAGAAGACATGAAGAACTGTGCAAGGGCCATGGAAAAGGGGAAGCCTTTGGGATAGAGGATGAGCACCTGCCCAAGTCTCCACAGGATGATGGCTCTACCCTGTGTCCACACATCCCAATTTGGAGATACAGAGGATAGGTGAAATTACCACTCTGCCATTTTGCCATATATTGCCAGAGCATGAGGAAAAAGGCTTATGAAACAGGGAAATATAGGCATGATGCCTTCATCTGGTGACCAGACAGAAACTCTAACTGCATTTTTAAAGAGGATCAGCCCCTCATGACAAGAAACCTTTGAGGGCTTAGCCATCTATATATATAGAATCCATAGATTGGACTAGATGAGTAGGCATTCACTCAATCAACAGAATATTTACGAGTACCCACTATTTGTCAAGAACTGTTACTGGCAAAGGAACAGAAGAGTAAATCAAACTGATCAAGGTGCTGCTTTCCATTCATTGAGAGAGACAGAGAAGAGACACATGTACAAATAACATAATATGAAAAAAATAATTAATTTAAAAAGGACAGAGGACAGCAAACTTACACAATAGGCAGGTATATAAAATACTGGCCACAGCTATATAGTACAAGCCCCACCAAAGTAAGAAAAGAGGCAGAGGAAAAGCAAAGAGGATGAGAAAGTGATACTCCACAACAAAGTCCAATGGCTCCGTATAGTTTGGAATGGAAGGAGAGAGAAGGGAATAAAGATGGGATAGGAGGAGGAGATTTGAACTAAAATAAGACCAATATATTAATAAGAATTTTTAGGAAGGCCATTGGATTACAATTAGACTTCAGCAAAGCTTGAGGGAAATTTTTTTTTGGTTTGGACTGATATGAAACTAAAAAAATTATAAAGTTTAAGCAGCCTCATTAAACATTAGGGTAAGATCTTGGCAAAGCAAAGATGGCAGTAATTATTGAAAATTTGCAAATCCATTTCATGCTTGTAGACTGATGAGTTGAGACTGCTTGATCAGACCAGCATCCTCAAGAGTCCATCAAGTGAATGCTACAGTGTTTGACAGGCATCCTTCATGTGGTCAAAGGTTATACTTTGTGTGGTATAGGGAAATATTATTCTACTATAATAAGCATTTATTATACTTTTTATATTTTTTTGTTATAGGGCTGGTGCTTGGATAATTTTATATATCTGATTTACTCAGACTTTTTAAAAAGGGTTGGGGACTTGATTAATTCAATGTTAGAGATGCTGAACAAATGACCTGTTTTGGTGAAATACTCTCGGCTAGAGTAGCTATGTAAAGAAGCCCAAGTTTACACAGATATTTAAAATGAAATCACTCTGGCTGAGACTGAGCAGAATAAAAGCTGGGAAAATGAGGAAAGAATGTTGTCATTTTTTAAAGGTCTTTTTGCTTTACATATAAGAGAAAGAAGAATATTTAATTTTGGACTTTTATTTCTATTACTAGAAGATGCTCATACTCAAGTTTGAGAGCATTTTAATATTGTGGGCACTATGCTATTAGGAGTTATTTATGTAGTTATTTGGGCTCATTACATAACTTCTCCTGAGTTGTAATGGAGAAAGTAGCTTGTTATCATTTGAAGTTGGAGAGAGATCAAGGATTTCTGGCCTCCTAGAACAGTAATGTATGCCCTGGTGTGACTCATTTCAGAGGGAAATCAATACTGTATAGCTCAGGTCTCAGGATGGTCAGTAGAAGAGCAGCCATGGGAAATGGAAGAAGGACCACATTGGAAGAAGGGATGTGATACTGCTTGATCAACTGTGGGACCTTTTGTCTAGGGGTCCAGCCATAAAGAGTGGGTTCCAGTGCTTAAGCATATTAGTTTATAGAACAAAAATTATAGGAAGACCAAGAGAAACATAGTTTGTAATAGGAATTCAAATAGGTATTCCTGAACTCATGGGACTCGTGAGGGAGGGATGCTTTGTGTTGTTCTCCACCACACTCTCACCTTGCCTCTTTCCAAAGTTCATTTCTCAGGCATGGCTGGGTCTCCCTGGCTCCCTTTTTAGATCTGCAGTGGCCAACAGGCAGCCTGTAGTCCCCTTTCTTCCACATGGAAAGCCCTCTGAGGCAAGTGTTATATGGAGAGGTTGAGTTTAGCCAGTGGCTCTGCCTGAGAAGGGGTGGAATTAATCCAGTTAATTCCAGAGGAGTTTGAAGACCATTCTAGTCTTGGGTACAAGCTTTGGCCTGCAACCCAGCTGATACTGTCTTTAATTTCCCTGACTCTACTATTTTCTCAATTGCTTCAGACTTCAGAGGAGAGAGAGAGGAACAAAACTTTGCAAACAGTACTTATGATCTCTGGGTGACAGTGAGAGAGATCATGTACATAAACAGATGTCAAGGACAGACAAAGGCTGCACAGCCACACACACAGAGGTTGGCTATGCTTAGCCTGGTGGCACCTAAGAGTGCCATTTTGGTATCTTCTTTGAAAAAATATATTCAGTTCCTCTGCCCATGTAAAAAATCATATTGTTTATTTTCTTTCTTGTTATAGAATTATATGGTTTCTTTGTATATGATAGATATTAACCCTTTATCTAATGTGTGCTTTGCAAATATTTGCTCCCATTTCATACCTTATCTCTTCCTTCCCTTCCTTCCTTCTCTTCTTCCTTCCTTCCTTCCTTTTTTCCTTCCTTCCTACCCCCCCTCCCCCGCTCTTTTTCTCTCTCTTTCTTGGCTTCTTTTGTATTTTACTTGTAGATACACTTGTTGATTTTTGCTTTTGTCCCTTGTGCTTTGGGCATATATTAAAAAATCACTCCCAAGACCAATGTCAAAGAGAATCTTTCCTATGTTTTCTTCTAAGAGTTTTATGGTGTGAAGTCCTATGTTTAAGTCTTTAAACCATTTTGAGTTAATTTTTGTGAATGGTGCAAAATAAAGATCCAATATTTTTTCTGCATGTGGCTATCTAGTTATCCCAGCACCATTTGTTGAAGACACTATTCTGTCCCCATTGAGTGCTCTTGGCTCCCTTGTCAAATATTAGTTGACCATAGTATGGGGGTTTATTTCTGGGCTCTCTATTCTGTTCCATTGGTCTATGTGCCCAATTTTATTCAGAATTATACTGTTTTAATTACTATTGTTTTGCAGTATAGTTTGATATCAGGAATGCCTCTGGCTTTGTTCTTCTTTCTCACGATTATTTTTGGATTTTCTGAGTCTTTTGTGGTTTCATACACATTTTAGGAATGCTCTTTCTATTTCTATGAAAAAATGACATTGAACTTTTGATAAGAATTGGATTGAATCTATAGATGGCATTGGTAGTTTGGACATTTTAACACTATTAATTTTTTCAACACATAAGTATGGGATATCTCTCCATTTATTTGTGTCTTCTTCAATTTCTTTCATCAAGGTCTTATAGTTTTTAGTGTACAGATCTTTTACTTTCTTGGTTAAATGCATCCCAAGGTATTTTAAAATTGTTTTTGATGCTACTGTGAATGGGATAGTTTTCTTTATTTCTTACTTAGATGTTTAATTGTTAGTGTATACAAACACAACTGATTTCTATATGTTGATTTTATATTCTGCAATTCATTTGAATTTATTTATAAGTTCCAACAGTTTTTCCCCCCAAATTCCTGTCATTTAACTTCTTTGCTCTACTTGACTGCAGATGCTCTTTACTGAATATTTTATTTCATCCATTGAGTTCTCTAGGTTCTATTTGGTTTCTTTTAAATGATTTCTATCTCTTTGGTAATTGTCTCATTTTGAACCTGTATTTTTAATGATTTCCTTGAATTGTCTTCCTGAGTTTTCTTGAAAGTTATTGAGTTTCTTCATGCAGAAGATAACTTATAGCATTACATGGTTATATTGGAAAAGAAGAAAAACCTTAAATAAATAATCTCATTCTACCTTACAAAACTTGGGGGTGTTGGATGGTATTCAGCTAAGAAAATGAAGTGGAACTGCTGATTTCTGAAGCGTCCTCCTATGCAGCCTTCTCCTTTCTGGCACTCTGTCCTGCACACTCTAGCCCCTTTGGCCCTCCTGGACCTCCAGATCTATCTGTTCTACTCAGGGACTCCGCTGGGCTCTTCCTGCATTGCCCCTTCCCTGTGTGCTGGCATGGAAATTCTTGCTGAGGCAATCATAGGAATCACCTTGTTTACCTTCTCTTAGAGGTCATCACACTGCTAATACCCAATGTCTGGAAACTACCATTTATTACATTTTATCTGCTTCTAAAAGCAGTTTTAGGTTGGAGGGTAAATATGCTCCAGATCGCTCCATCTTTGCAAAAGTGAAAATCTTGTAAATTTTTTAATAGAGAAAACCTTTTCAACTTCAGTAAGTTTTAGAATTATTTTAAAATTCTGATTACTTGTCTCTACCCTATAGAAATCTACTTAATCTAACTTTATGGTCAAATTTGGATATTTGCATTTTTACACACTTTCCCAAAGATTTGGCTGTAGATGGCCAAAGATTCAAATTTAAAAAACCACCTGGGTAAGAAATTTGAAAGGAAGTTGGGCAGAAATGTCATAATCTTCCTATGGAAGCTTTTATATAAATAATACGGAGTCATTTCAGACTTCATGGTCGCCAAGAGAAATTTTATAAGGCTATCCTGTCAGCTTTCCACATTAAGGCCAATATATACCTGAAAGTATAATACCTGTATCTATGGGTAAAAACCATAGAGTATTGAAAGTGCTGATGACACTGGTAATTTAAGTTGAGAAGGTTGTTAGTGGCATTTTAAAAATACAATTAAAATAGGATACCATTTTTGTGGGGCTTCATTTTTAAAATCGCCAAGATGATACAACGGACTTTAATTAAACTCTCCTTTTTTAATGTATTTAACTTTATTCCTCTATTACCAGTGCTTAGAAGAAGGAAACAAATTAAAACTTCCTTCTTGATGAAGACATCAAAGATAAAACATTTTAACTAGAAATTAATAATTGTAAGAATTCTTAACATGAGTCCAAACAGTTATGAAATAATTAAAAACATGTTTCATGCCATTAAATGGGAGATTCACTCCAAGTACATGCATTGCACAGACAGGGATATTAAAAGACGCAGACAGAGGCTCTAATGACAACCAAATGAAATGTCTGATTCAATTTGCGTGCGTAACCTTTCCTTCTCCTCTGTCAGTGTATTTGTTTCACAATAACTTTTTTTTCTATTTAAAACTTATGAATTTTTTTATTTCTGTAATATTCCATTTAATATTTTTGGACCATGGTTGACAGTGAGTAACCGAGACCACAGAAAGTGAAACTGTCAATGGGGACAGGGAAGTACTGTGGCTGCTATTTGGATGATCTATCTTTTTCCATCTTTTTATTTTCAATTTATTTTGTTATATTAAAATCAATAAAGTGTGTCTCCTGTTGAATGTATCAAATCCATTACTATTTTGTCATTGCTGGTATTGCTGGGTTTATTTCTGTCATTTTACCTTGCATTTCCTATTATCATATCTTTTATTCCTCCCTTATGATTTTATTTTGCATTTCATGGTTATTTTTTAAAACATATTTTTTACTAGAGGCCTGGTGCATGAAATTCGTGCACTGGGATATATGTTTGTGTGTGTCCCTCAGCCCAGCCTGCACCTTCTCCAATCTGGGATCCCTCGAGGGATGTCCGACTGCCTGTTTAGATCCAATTCCAGTGGGATCGGGCCTAAAGGGGCAGTCGGACATCCCTCTCACAATCCAGGACTGCTGGCTCCCAACTGCTCACCTGCCTGCCTTCCTGATTGCCCCTAACTGAGTATTCCTGCCAGCCTGATCACCCCCTAACCACTCCCCTGTCAGCCTGATCGACATCTAACTGCTCCCCTGATGGCCCAATTGCCCCTAACTGTCCTCCCCTGATGGCCCAGTCACCCCTAACTGCCCTCCCTGCAGTCCTGGTTGCCCATAATTATCCTCCCCTCAGGCCTGGTTGCCCCCAACTGCCCTCCCCTGCTGGCCCAGTACCCTTAACTTCACTCTCTTGCCAGCCTGGTTGCCCCTAACTGCCCTCCCCTGGAGGCCTGGTCCCCCCCCCCAACTGCCCTCCCCTGCTGGCCATCTTGTGGTGGCCATCTTGTGTCCACATGGGAGCAGCCATCTTTGACCACATGGGGTGGCCATCTTGTGTGTTGGAGTGATGGCCAATTTGCATATTTACCTCTTTATTATATAGGATTGTTGATAGTATTACAGATAGCTCCCATTTTCCCCTCCTTTACCCCCCTCCTCCCAACTCCTAACCATCCCCCAGGTCTTCACCATATTGCCCATGTCCATGGGCTGCACATCCTATCTAATAAAGAGGGAATATGCTAATTGACCCTCACACCATCACAAAGATGGTGGCGCCCACAGCCAATAAGGAAAGAATATGCTAATTGACTTCCCCATCCTCAAAGATAGTGGTGCCCAGAGCCAATAAGGAGGGACTATGCTAATTGATTGCCATGCCCTCAAAGATGGTGACACCCACAGCCACAAGATGGCAGTGCCCAGTTCCCTCAGCCCCACAGGGATGGCAGGCATGCGGCAAGGCCAGGTCCACCCCCAGGAAAATTCATGCACTGAAATTTCATGCACTGGGCCTCTAGTCTTATATAATAAAAGGCTAATATGTGAATTGTCCCCTCAGGAGTTCTACTGACCTGGGTTTGACCACTCGCTATGACATGCGCTGACCATCAGGGGGCAGTGCAGAATGAAGGAAGGCCCCGGCCAGCAGCTGGAAGACCCCCATTGGCCCTGATGGCTGGCCAGAACCTGGGGTCCCTACCAGTGCATGAATTTCATGCACTGGGCCTCTAGTAAGTATATAAATTCTTTGGTTAATCTCTTCTCATCCCCTGAATCCCATATCCAGGTTTGTCAGTCTATTCTATGCCTTCATGCTTCAGATCTTATTCTGTTGGTCAATTTATTTTTTTCATTAGATTCCACAAATAAGTGAGATCATGTAATACTTATCTTTCTCATATTGGCTTATTTCACTTAGCATAATATTTTCCAGGTCCATCCATGCTGTTGCAAAGGGTAAGAGATCCCTCTTTTTTCACAGCTGTATAGTATTCCATAGTGCAAATGTCCCACAACTTTTTTATCTATTCATTAACTGATGGGCACTTGGGCGGTTTCCAAATCTTAGCTATTGCAAATAATGCTGCTATGAACATAAGGATGCATATATTATTTCTGAATGGTATTTAGAGGTTTTCACAATAATTTTTGAAAGAGTGGACAGATTCTGACAAAACTCGAAAAGTTCCAAAATTTACCCATATTTTTAAGTTTGATTTCTGGTTTGTTCTGCCACTTTGAAACATAAATGCTTTCCCATTCATTTATTTTTTCAAATGGAGATAGCCATCACCATCTTATAAGAGATTTCAATAAAGTTCTGTAGCTAGGTAGCAGTCAGAGAGATATAGACACTATGTAACATCAAGTTTATAATTTGTGACATCATCAGTATTTTAAATAACACTGCAATTTTCCTCTCTCATCCTGCTCATTATATTCTATCTACTACTAATCATTTTGTTAGTCCTGTGACAACTTTAAACATCTCAGAGTTATTAAATTTTATGTGAGTGAATCTATGACTCATTCATTTTCTTGATTTAAATTTGCAATTAATGTAATTTGCCAAATGCTTGTCATTTATAGTTTTGAAAGTATTTTTTTTAAATTTTATTTTATTTTTATTGTTTTAAGTATTACAAATAGTAGTACATATGTCTCCTTTTTTCCCCCCCTTGATCTCCCCCCGACCTCCCCTACCTCCCAGGACATGCCTTCACCTGCCCACCCTGCCCCCCTCCCCCGCCCCAGTAATTTATACATTGTTTTGAATACTGTGCTGTATAACAAAGTACCTCCACACTTAGGAGTTTTAAACAATGAGTCTGTGCTCATGATTGGTGGGGTAGGAATTTAGACAGGGTTCATCTGGGTCAGTGGTCGGCAAACCGTGGCTCGTGAGCCACATGCAGCTCTTTGGCCCCTTGAGTGTTCTAATGCCACTTCTTCAAAATAGACTCGCTCAGGCTGAAAACTGACTTCTGCGCATGGGCCATGAAGTTTCAATCACACTGAACGTGCACGCCCACACATGGTATTTTGTGGAAGAGCCACACTCAAGGGGCCAAAGAGCCGCATGTGGCTCGCGAGCCGTGATTTGCCAACCACTGATCTGGGTAGTTCTCGCTTGGGGTCACTCCTGCAGATGTAATCAGATGTTGGTTAGAGCTTCTTTCATTTGACAGCTCAACTGGAGTGGATGCCTAAGCTGGTCCAGGACACCAACATGTAGCCTCTGTAGCAACGTAAGAGTAGTCAGTCTTCTTACGTGAAAGTTTAGGGTTCCAAGTGCAAAGTCCAAGCAAAGTGGAAGCTGCATTGTCTTATATGACTTGGCCTTGACTGTTCACTGTGTCACTTCTAATATACTTTACTCTTAAAGTGGTCAGAAGCCCACCCCGATTCAGGGTGCGTGTGAATTAGACTTTACCTCTCAATGGGGCAAAGTCACATTGTAGAAGAACAAATGAGATAGGAGATATTGTTGTAACCATCTTTGGAAAATACATTCTGCCACATATAAAAATACAGGTGAAAACACATTTTGGATCCCAGAAAGCGATGGCCATATCTATATATATATAAAACCCTAATATGCAAATATACCTAAGGGCAGAACAACCGAACAACTGGTTGCTATGATGTGTGCTGACCACCAGGAATGCACGCAGAACATGGCAGGCATTGGCATCAGGAGGCAGAGCATGGAATATGGCAGGCATCGGCCGTGGTGGGATGGTGGAGCAGGTGAGTGGGGACGCCAGACCAAGGTGGGGTGCTGGTCACTGTCATTGGGGTGAGCCTCTGGTGGTTACTGAAAATTCTTTGCTCCTGCACACCGTGGTCCTGCCCGGCACTCACACCTGCTGCCAGTGCCAGCCCCGCTTGCACCAGCTGCTGGCACCGGCTCCAATTGCTCTGCACCTTCAGTGGGTGCAAGCGGGGCTGGCACCATCAGTGCATGGGAGTGGCAGTGGTGTGAGTGGGGCTTCCAGCAGACAGGGGACCAGGGGCAGTGGCAGGAGGGGCGGGGTGGGGGCATGGAGGATGGGCTGAGGTCCGCCCCTGTGCCCACCGCAGCCCCGTGGCCCACAGTTCCTTTCAAGGTGCATGAATTCGTACACAGGGCCCCTAGGTTATTCATATTTTACCTTTTCTTTTTCATCATATAGCCTTCTGAACTTTGACCTACTCAGTTCTAAGCCAGGCTTTATACTTATCCAATGATTTATGTCTGAGTCTATAACATAAAATGCTAATATGAAGTGATTAGGTAATAATTCTAGGAATTTCTTTAAGCTTGTCTGACTTATTACTCTACTCTTCTTTCATTCCTCTGATATTTTCACTATTCTTGCCTGTTTTGTTAGCCTTTAATCAAGATGATCTATATGCTTGCTATAGTTCTCCTCCTTGGCACTCTCAAAGAATCCTCATCTCATCTCATCACCACTGACAGGAAAGACTTTAGAACCTATAATATTTAAAGCATAGTTTCAAATTTCAGAAGGTCCTGACAGTTCTTCATAATATCTAGTGATAAATATGAAGCAAGGTTTTTAAAAAACATATATTTTTATCAATTTCAGAGAGGAAGGGAGAAGGAGAGATAGAAACATCAATAATCAATGCTCAACCACTGAGCCACACCGGTTGGGCAAAGGGTTTGTTTTTTAAAAATTTTTATTGATTTCAGAGAGGAAGGCAGAGGGAGAGAGAGATAGAAACATCAATGATGAGTGTCATTGATTGTCTGCCTCCTGCACGCCCCACACTGGGGATTGAGCCTACAACTCAGGCAGGTGCTCTGACCGGGACATTGAAGCGTGACCTCCTGGTTCATAGGTCGATGCTCAATCACTGAGTCATACCAGCTGGGTGGGCAAAGGGTTTTTGATGAATAGAAGCATTTTAGCCCTTGTAGCAGAAGGTTAATTTTAACCCTTTAGTGTCCACAATGGACCTTATAAATGGTGCAGAGTCATTATCATAGCTTAAACCTCCCTCAGTGAGATTTTTTTTAATTAAATGAATGAGAGAGCAAGAGAGCATAAGAGTGAGGGAGGGAGAGAGTGCCTCTTTTAACTGGGGATACAGTTTAATCCCAAAGTACCCCAGGAGAGCACTTGATACAGTAGACCCTGAGAAACATTTGCTGTATAGTAAAATATAATCCACATTCCGCTGGTGTGACCACGTTCTAGATAGACACTAGTTCATGGCTGCAAAGAAATATGAAGATCCGGTCATCAAACAAGTTGGGAAGACATCACTCAATCACAGAAGTAGATAGCAAACAAAACGGAGCTGCTCTCTGTAAGGTCCAAAGCTAGTGGTACAACTATAAATCATGATCTTGCGAAAAGTAGACAGACCTAATGTTCTTAGGACACCTTTTGTGTGCTAGTTGGTCACTTCCCTATCTCACTGAATCCTCCTAACAGTGATGCAAGAGAGAAACAGATTGAGGAACTGAGGAAGCAGAGAGGGGCATGAAGGGCCCAAAGTCAGGCTTTTAGCAAAGGGAAGGAGAACAAACGCAAATCACCAACTTCAATATCAACTTCTCTCCCTGGCTGTGACCCATATCCTCAGGAGAGAGCAAGACTCCCTAAACTTTCTTAAAGAGATATCCTCTTCATCTTACTCTTATCAGTGGTTCTCAACCTTTCTAATGCCGTGACCCTTTAATACAGTTCCTCATGTGGTGGTGACCCCCAACCATAAAATTATTTTCGTTGCTACTTCATAACTGTAATTTTGCTACTGTTAATGAATCGTAATGTAAATATCTGTGTTTTCCAATGGTCTTAGGCTCTACAGCAGCGGTTCTCAACCTGCTAGCAGGGTCGCGGCATTAGAAAGGTTGAGAACCACTGTTTAGATGCTATGCACGACTGAGGCTAATTTGTAGAGAATTCTGTAATATTGATTGTACCATTTCTGAGAGAGTATCTGATGTCCAAACTGACCAGGGTTCAATTTTTCCAATGGCCACTGGAGGGCTCCCCACTGTAAGCTTTACAGACAATCACCAGGTATTACTTTTTTTTTTTTGTTTTCTCTGAAGTTTGATTAATCCCAGGCCTTTGGGAGTTGGTGAGTGACTGTGTCACACTTAAAAAGGAGGGATGAATAATATTTAGACTGAACCAGATTGAGTCAACTTTGGGCAGAGGTCACACAAGGATCTTGCCACACTGTTCTGTATGAAACCCTGGGGCCAGGCTCCCCACATGGATTTCAATCAGTGCACCTGCACTTCTGACCCACAGCACTGCATCTACATTTTGCCTCCTTTGTTGACCACCAGCTTCAGCCTGCTCTCTGCCTTGGAATCTGCCCCTAGGAGCTGAGGCCTCAGCCAGGACAAAGATTTAATCTGTTTACTACTGGAGCCTTGGAATATTTTTCAAAGTGGCCCTCCAGGCTCTTCCTTATGCTGTCTTAAAGCAAGTGGGGGTGGGGGGGGGCATAAGGAGGCTCAGGAGGTTTGAGTTTGCTCTCAGACAAAAAGCACTCTGCTCTCTACAACTTTTCCCTTTTGGTTAATACATTACCCTGCCTGGTGCATTTAGTTTAAAATACAGAGAGAAAAGGAAATGGTGAACACAGTGCAATATATTGTCATGGCAGAATTTATATCGCAACAAGTGCAGCTTTTAGATTCAGAGATCACCGAACTGTACCAAAAAGAATGAAAACTGTGGTGTTTAGATGCTCAAAGATAGTTGAATATTTCATAATGTTTTCAGAGGATTTATATCACTAGAAAGTTGTTTGAAAAATAAAGTGGAATGTTAAATAAGGTCTTCTCAATGAAAAACCCTGCCAAAGTTTAAATAAGAATTATTTCATGGAAAGGTAAATTACTCCACCTCTGGAATGACTTTCAACAGGATGCTGACCTCCATCAGAAGAAATCAGCAGAGGGTCCTGTCCGTCATGACAAGATCAGGTAGACATAAGGACTAGGTATGTGCTGCTCTATTGTGTCAAATCAGCAACAATAGATAAAACTTGGAAATGATGGAATGCTGAAATCAGGTTCATTACTATGTTTTTGAGACCAGAGAGCCAATGCAAAGCATATCTGTAACTTGAGCTACCACATGCAAATTGTCTGTTCATTTAGAAATCATTGGTCTCCTTAACCACTTGTCACCCTTATAAGTTGAAACACAGATGCATAAAGCGGACGATCATTGACTCAGGTGTGCCTGGTTGTGGTGTGTGGTAATAAAAGTGGCTTAATTAATGATTTTTGCCCATGTGTACTTCATGTTAAACAATGAGATCCCACTGTTATTGTCATTTCTATCTTCACCCCTTCCAGCAGTGACCTTAGATCTTTGAGTCCTTTTGCAAGAGATCTATATGGGCACAAACTATATAGGAGACTTTTCAAGGAGCCCCTTCTCCTGAGTGGTTCAGTGTTCTAACTCACAAAAGTCAGAATCGAGACCACGAATCAAACCTGAGAGTAGAGCAGACACTTTTATGGGCTCAGGTTTGACCAGTCCAGTCAGAAGTCAAGTAAACACCCACCAACCTAGGAGCCTGACAGCAAGTTTCCACCCCCATAGGAGAGACGTAAGCGGCAGTCTGTCTATGTGGCTTGGTTCTAATGACATTAAATTGCCAACCCCAATCTCTGCAGCTTTCATCCCAGAAAATTCCACCCTCAGACGTCCATGGTCTGCAGTTCCACCCATAGCCTGGATCCTGGGATGCCGCTTGGGTGGTATCATCATGGCTAAGTAACTGTAGGAGGAAAGGCCTTCAAGACATGAGCTGCTAAATCCTGAAGCAACCGCCTCTGCACCACTCGCTATTAATTATTTAATTGACTAACAGAGGAAATAGATACGTAATACCCTGAGAGCTTTAGCCTTATCCTAGGTTCAATTTAAGCTAATCATCAGTCTTTCTGGAAAATGCCTATGTGGGTTTTTCTCAGTCAGAGCACTCAGCAAGTCTGAACAAAGCCTTCCTGTGCTGTCTGACACAGCTACGTTTGGACTCACATCCTGTAAGATTGCATGACCAAGAGGCTTTGGTGGTGCTCTGGGCCAAGTGAGATGGGCTCAATGGCCAACATACGCCTCTATGAAAGAAAATCGACATTTCCCTGATGGAAAGGAATGTGAGAGAATTGGGTACTCCATGTTGAACTTGAAAAAAAAAATTAAGCACGAAAAACTTACTCTTTTCAACCATCAGGGGCACAGAGTAAGGGGAACATTTTTCAAGAGGTGAGAGGGGAAGTAATAAGAGGAACTTCTCTATCCAAAGTCTGTACACATTTAGACAAGTCAGAGAATATTTTTTGTTGGTTCTTGGCACTGCTTTAATCATAGCATGGCTGGACAGCTTGCTGGATACAGAGTCTGGAATGGCAGGGAAGGCTAAAGTAACCCCAAAGAGCTTCTCAGAACAGTTTGCAAGATGTAGGGACTTAGATATAGAGGTCACGGTCATTTGAAGCAGCCATTCTTTTAGAAACCCATGCAAAATAAATATTACATATGAGCCCAAGATCTCAAATGTAGAGCAGTGTTGCGGCCAATTGGATTAAAATAAGGAATCAGGTAGGATAAGTAAGTTTGTGAATTATCTGGTGTCCTTTGCATTTCCATTAGAGGGCATTCTTGCTACAGGAATTGCTGAATTTTCTTGTCATCAGAGAGCCTTTTCTTCCCAGGCAGGTCTGCATGATAGGTGGTCCAAACTGGCAAATAGTATGCCAAGCAAGGTAAGAGAAGTCGAGAGGAAACAATATGGCATTTCTTTTTTCCTGCTTTCAAATCAGAAGTGCATACCCAAGGTTAACAGAAAGAGGCTTGGGTCCAAACTGTTTTCCTGGGACTTTTTTCATTTCACAGACCTCGTACACAGTACATCCATGGACTGCCAGCGCCTTCCCAGGGGGAGGCTGAAAGGGGAGACAGTTGATTTTTCAGAGAGATTGTGCAAATGCAGCCAAGCAAACAGGAAGGTGCCTTGAGTCCTAGACAGGGGCCCTTCCTCTCCATGTGCAGTCACTGGGGCCCTGTGTGTGGGGAGCGAGGCCAAGCCTGAAGCAAACTGAGCACCTTCTTTAGCATTCTCCAACCCCAGTGCTGCCTCTCCAGCCAGCTGCTTCCCCAACCCTGATCCAGTCAGGACATCTGTGTTGTTTGTGTGCACCCATGTATGGCATGTCGGTGTGTGGAATGTAATACATGCACACATTCCCAAATGAGTCCTCAAGGCATGCATGTGGGGGGTCTGGAGTAATTCTTAGAGTATGAGATACAGGGAATGGTGCTGACAAAGAGGTTGATCCTTGCCCTGGCCATGCTATGAAGGGGGAGCCATGTGGAAAGTTATGGTTTCTGACGGATGACAAAACACCCTGTGGACTATACCTATACTTCTGAGTGCATCTAGGCAGTGGGGTGAGACAAAACAAGAAGTTGCTCGCTGCCATGCAAGACACCGGCCGGTCTTTATCCTAAACCTAGAGGACAGTAGTCTGCTGCCTGGGTCTCTCCGCCTCTAAAGCTCTAACAAAGTCCTGGAGGCTTATGGACAGCAGGCATTTCTTTCTAACAGTTCCGAAGACTAGAAGTCCAAGATCAGAGGGCCTGCACAGTCAGGTGTGGGTAAGAGCCTTCTTCCCGGTTGCAGACTGCTGACTTCTCCCACGTGGCAGGAAGAGAGTGAGGGAGCTCTGTGGGGTCCCTTTTATAAGGGCACGAATCCCATTCATGGAGGCTCTGCCTTCATAACCTAATTACCTCTTAAAGGTTCCACATCCTACCATTACTATGGATTAAGCTTTTAACATATGGATTTTAGGGGGACACACACATTCAGTCCTTTGCACTGAGGGATTGGTCAATGGTGTGAACACATGGGAACTTCGGAGCTCTCCCTAGTCACCCTATGGTGGCTCACATAAAGTCTCTGTGTGCCTCCCAGGGGTTCCCTGCAAACAGGAGGGTGAAGTGGACAGTGGTGAGGGTTATCACTCATGGCACTGGGTTGGGAAGCCAGTCTGTGAGAAGAGGGGCGCAAACATGAGATATAAAGCTCTCCCTCATTTGAGACTGAAGAGAACAGTAGCTGGGATCGCCCCAGACTTGGACAGGAAAACATAGTTATATTGTACCATGATGAAAAGTGTTTAATTTGGAGGAGCTCTAGAAAATCATGTCAAGACAGTGATAGTAAGGTAGCTTTTATGAGCATCTCCAAGTACAATGCTGGCAGAGGACTCATGAATCTTGGGAGCACTCAGATGACTAAACCTATCTCTAATGTGCTGAAGTTAGAGACCCTGGGCAGGAAAAGAAACCCCTCAGCCAGAGGGCGAGAGGGCAGGGCCTGAGAGCAGCCCCCTTGGCAAGATGCCGATGCAAAGTAATAGTAATTACAGTGCAGGGAGGGGCAGCCTTGTTCTCCCTACAGCCCTACTCCTGGATTTTTACAACGGAAGCTCCTGGCCCTGGTTTGCATTTTGGGCTCTGTAGCAACAAAACACCTTTGGCCCAAATGTCTCACTTTCTATTTTTAAGAAGCAAGGATTTAAGAGCATAGGGGAGCCTATAATTTACCCAGCACTTGAAACAATCAAATCTACCCCAAGGCATGGCTGAAGCTCAGATCCTCCTGCACAGGTTTTGATGGTCCTACCAACGCACTTAAGGCTTTCTTTCATGTGCAGCGGTAATCACCGTAGTTCCCCTGCTGAATGCGTTTTATGTCTCACATAATGTAGCATAGAGGTGGGTGTGCTTATGGGCAGAATGTGGAACCTAATGCTAGGTTCTGTTTATAGGCCGTCGGCTTGCAAAACATGGGATGCTTTGCCAACTTTAGAACCCCCTGGAAACCTGTGGATTTGGAACTCCAGATAGAATTCCATTTTTTTTTTTTTTTTTTGAGATTCAAGTTCTTTTAACTTTTGGCACAAATGTGACTTCCTGTTTCTAAGAAAAAATAAAAGCTTTAAAACGTTCCATTAAAAGAACTCCTAAAGAGCCCTGGACAGCCAGTGGTTTTGCACAAAACAATATTTTGATGAGTTAAGTGTAAATGTATCAGAAACATATGGATTAAATTTCCCTTGAAACATGCAGGGGTTTGAAAAAGGAGGGAAAAAGCAGGCCAAACACACTTTAGGGGTTTGCCGAGCCCAAAACATTCGAAAAGTACTTTGAGGTGTTTGAGTAAGTCCAACCCTACAGTGCTGGCCCACCCGGGATGGCAGTGGCAAACTCGCAGCCAAGCAGACACCCATTTCCCAAACTGTGGTAGTGTTTGTATAGGCACGGAGACATGGAGTTCATGGTACAGTGCAACCTGGAACCGGAGTAGGGGTTGTCCAAACCCCAAAGAAGGCACATGCCTCACCTCCTTGCCCAAGTATTTCAGCTCTGAGCAATGAGTGCATAAGGAAAGCAGTTGGCTGGGCTTCTTTGGACCTGGTTACAAAAATTTCTTATATATGATATTGCAATGAAATGGATTCAACGGAACCCATAAATGAGAACCAACTGAAGCCTCTACTCTAAATGTTAACTGAACCAATTGCTAGGAATGGAGAGGTTCCCCCAACTATATGTTCCTCTCTCTCCCCCTCCAATACAGCATCTGCTATTGTCTCTTCTCGTCTTGGCTGAGACCAGAGCAAGAAGTCCCAAAAATCGCTCTCCGGGAAACATGTTGTCACAAGATTTCCAGCTCCATTCATTGAAGGCAACATTTGAGTACAGTTCACAGAGCACCACATTTGGAGGGTTTTGAGTGGGGGTGTGGGGGGGGAACCATTTCTTGGGAATCACCCACTTGCTGGGGTTGACTCTGGGGCGTGGGGACCATGCTGCCTAAAGCAATTGCCTTGGAAAGGGAACAAGGGGCCCCAAACAGCGTGGCAGCTGAGCAATTCAGTTTTTCCAGTAAACTAAGAATCCCCAAAGAGAGTAAAGGCATTCCCCTTTTTCCCCCATCCTTTCTGCTCTTTTAGGAGATGATGTAGGTCTTTTCCCTTTGCTGCTCAAAGATTCCTGTTTTCAGCTGTATACTGTACTCCCAGTTATCTAAGACTTGGCCACCTTTTTGTGGGTAAGTAGGAAATAGATGACTGAGAATGCTTTCAATTTCTGTAGTGCAGATTATCCCAGGTCAGCCCCTCTTAGTCACTTCTTTTGAAGCCTTTTAGGGGATTTCCAGCAATGGGATTATTTATTGGTGGGTCAGCTCAAATGATAGAAAAGCTGGTTCTCAGCCCCAACAAGGTCAAAACAGATTCGAACTTGCTTTAATGAAGTGCATTTTATTTGAAAGAACAGTAGGCATCGAAAGAGATGGGCAGAGGCTGGCCTTTATCTTCCCCATAATTGAGCCAGTTGTACTATTACTTCCTCAGCTTTCCCATCTTCCAGAAAGAATGCATGTTTATATTACCTAAATAATTGCTGAGAGAATTCCATGCAATGTCTTAAACTTCTTGAGGGCAAGGCTGTTGGAGTAAAAACAAAATAATAATAAACTGAATTATACAAAGCCTAGAATTAAGGTGAAATCAAGTATAGCATTGAATGTGTTAGGAAAATTGTTTCATTCTTACTTCCTGATAGCTTACAATTAATAATAGTAATTATTAATGTGGCGCTTATAGGTATATTCACTCATTCAATCTTCACAGCAACATTAATAAGTAGGCACTTTTATTGTTATGGTGGGGAAACCAAGGCACTAAGCAATTTGCCCAATTTGCCACCATAATG
This sequence comes from Corynorhinus townsendii, assembly GCA_026230045.1. Taxonomy (NCBI): domain Eukaryota; kingdom Metazoa; phylum Chordata; class Mammalia; order Chiroptera; family Vespertilionidae; genus Corynorhinus; species Corynorhinus townsendii. The sequence continues at coordinate 182,149,406 of JAPDVU010000003.1, forward strand.
TAGGCAGAGCCAAGCTTCAAACCATGGCAGTCAACAACTTTGGAGTCCATATTTTTAATGTTTACAGGGTAAGAGCTTTCATCTTCTGGCCAGATGATTCCAATTCTACTTCTCAGGTCTCTGATCTCTAAAATATCCTCAAGTATTTTTCTTCCTCTCATGTACTTCACAAGCAAATCATTATGTTAAAGTAAAGCAACACAAAATCATTTCCCTGTAATTTGCCATCTCCATACTCCCTGCCAACGGAGCCTCCTTCAGACAAACATGCTTTGTGTTCATGTGGATAAACTACTCTGTAGGTTGATACAAAAACCTATTTTAAAAAATGATCATAATGGGAAAATAGTCTGTCTCCTTTAATTAAATCTCTAAAGTCTCTGGAAAATCAAGGGAAATAAATAGTCACCTATTGAAGTTGGTGTAGAAAATTCTGAAGACAGTCTCCGTGTGAGCTCAGACTCTTGGAGGAAAACGAGTTGGGATGTCTGGCTTCATCAGCAGAAACTTGCTGCCTGCTGCACAGGTGAATGTGGAGGGTGGGGAGGGAGGGCTTTCTTTTAGGATGGGGGCTGGTATCTGAAAGCTGCTTCTCCCACTAGCCCAGCAGGAGGGAGCACTTCTGATATGTGGAGCCTAGAGAGTACAAACTGAACAGTTTGCACGTAGGTAGACCTTGCTAGGAGAAGGCAGGGTCTGCCAAACAGCACTTAAGCTTCAAAGTGCTGCGGAAGCCCCATAGCCCTGGAAGGCTATTCTGACTTTAAGGAAAGGCTTGCGGTGAGTTTTGTTTCTATGGAAATAAAGCAATTAGGTTAAACAGCAATTGAAAAGTAGTCAGTGAAAAAGATACCCATGGTATTTCTTTTCCTCTTACGCTAAATTGTGTAGTATTTTTTCAGCGAGTGACTAGAGAACAATGCATATTTATGCTTATTTTTAATTAAAGGTTTGCTTTATTTTTTAGAAAAACAGTCTTGATTGGACTGGGCACCATAATGGGTACCTAGTTCTATGGCCAGAGGAAAGCCTGCCATTGTGTGTGGGACACCATGGTCCTGCTGGAGGCACCCTTTGGATTTCAGATTGAGCTCTAGGATGACATGCTTTGAAAACAATGGAGTGTTCATGATTGTCCTACTTTATAGTTCTTTAAGGATGAGTGGTCTGCGTCACACAGGCTGCAAATAGGGTTAGGGCACTCGCCACTCTTCTCAATTCATGCTTTTTATACCCTCTCTTCTCTCTTTTTCTACTGTGCTCCTCCTCCCCCCTTTTAGGATGGCTTCTTTTTTTATTTTGGATTGCTTCTCAAGCACTTCACCTGGGCTTTCTGTGAAAAGGCAAAGTCTGAGTCCATGGGTCTAGGGTGAAGCCCAAGGTTCTGTGTTTCTAACAAGTTGCCAGGTGAGGCCCAAGCTTCTGGTTCAGGAAGCACCCTTTCAAATAGCAATTTTTCCTCTTTTCAAATATTCAAATCTAGAACTTGAAAAATTTTAAAAGCCCCTCATTTCCTCAGGTCTAGTTCACACTTGCTGAATAAATGGTGCTGAGAAGGTAACAGATCCATCAAAGTTACCAAGGTTACTTGTAGCACAGAACCATTCCTAATACGTATCCTCCTACCCCTTCATTATGGTGTTAGCTCCCACTCCTCACATCTCCCAAACACATCTCTCAGTAAATTAGGTGCTTGGGATAGGTGACCCTGTTTGTACCCACAGTTATCATGTTCCAGCTGTGTCCTCACATACAGAGTTATATTGCCTTCGTTCTGCCCAGTGAACATTTATCAGTTCTCTCTGGTACAATCATGTCAGCCCTTTTTATTCCTGGGCAAATTCAGGGATTCAAATAGAGGGCAAGTTGTGCTTTGATTCAGCTTCTCTCCATTTGCTCAAAGATGAACAGAGAAAGGTTACTCAATATTTCCATTCTCATCTTCTTTCTTTCATTCTAAATAATTTATTCTCTTTTTTCTATAAATAAAAATAGCTGAAATCATAAAAAAAAAAAACCTGTGCAAGTGAATATATTATTTTATCAACTATTGACCAATGGAGAGATAGGTAGACTGTATTGTGTAGGTGATGATTGGGGCCTGCGGGGGGGAGGGGGGGGGGCAGAGCTGAATATTCCCTGAAATTCTTGAGACCTGAGGTAGCTTGATAGTTAATTCAATATCTTACCTGCTCATAAATAGTCAAGGGACAGTAAGGCCATAGGACTGGGGTAGAGGGAGAGGAAACAGAGAGAGATAAGTGAGATGGAGGCTGGTCCTGAAGGAGGGGAGACACATGGAGAAGAAAACTAAGATGTATGATACAAATGATGACCTGGAAACTGACAAGGGAAGGGAGAGACCAGTAGTAAGAAGAAAGTTTTACAAGTTGCCTTCAAATGAAGCTGAGCTTAAACATACAATTTTGGCCAAAGATTGAATATTCAAAGATATAAGCTTTTGTTGCCACTGAGGCCACAACTGAACAATGAATTTTCTAAAGAGAAGGGAGCTACATAAAAGTGTGTCTCAAATGTAATACAAACAGACTGGCTGGGGCTGGGAAGGGAGGAAAAGTGATGGAGGGCATTGTTCCTGCCCAAAGGTTCTGTAGGAGCTAAAACTCACGCAGGCACCATGTTTTCTAAACCTCCTGTTTGTTTTCTGAAATCTCAATCCCTAGAAAACACTAAGGGAACTAAACTCCAATGCCAAAGCATGAAAGAAAGGTCCCTTCTCTTAACATTCCAGTTTCTCCCAAGACAGGTGGAGAGCAGGTTGGCAAATCAGAAAAAAAGGGGGGAGTCATTTTCCCACAACCTTTGCTTAAAACCAACAGCGATTTGGGGCTCTTTGTGCATTTTAGAAATAGAAAACATCTTGCAGGCAATATGACTTTGTGCTCTTATTTTATCTTATTTTATAGGAGAGGAGAGGGGAGTAGCTTGCTGCTGGTCACAGCTGGTTAGTGATTTGATTAGAACTTGGTTATTATTTCATTTTTTATAACTCGCAGCATAATACTTTTATTATTTCCCTTAGAGTACTTTAAAAAGCATGTATCTGCCTTTTTTTCAGTAATGTTTTGCTCAAGTATAGAATGAAGTCTTCTAGCAAATAAGAACAGAGTTAAAGCAAGAAGTTCCATGTAGAGGTTGTGTCTGTGAGTTAATGCTGTTCTTCAAGCAGTGATTGTTTTAGGGGACACTTTGAGACTTCTAGCAACTTTTAGGACTCCAGCTGGCTGTTTTGCCTCAGGGATTAATTAGGAAATAATAGAGAAAGAACCAAGCATTGGTTTTGGCATGTTTCCTGGTCACTCCAACTCTGTGTGTAGTATGACATTCCCACTGGTCACTTCTGACTTCAGAAAGGATTTGAGCTTGTGTGCTTTTTATGAATTTGGACTGTTCATTCTCAGCCAGTTACCTATGAATGCTTCTGTGGGAATTACTCCTGATCAGAACCATAACCCTTAGCAGAGAACTGATCAATTATAGGCACACTGTTCTTTGCACAGAGCAATAAGGCCCTTGGGACCCCAGTTTGTGTTCCAACTTTGAGATCACTTGGCTGTTTCCCCCCCAGACAATGTCAGCAGTAGATACAATCTAGAACCTCAAGAGGCTGGGCTGGAAACTAAACAACAGCTTGGCTGTCAGCATTCTGGGCTTGAACCTGCTTTGGCCTGGGGGCGGATAAGATGACCTCATAGGTCTTGTCCATCTCCAATTTCTGTGAACCATTGTTCTCGGGAATAGATGATTCAATAGGCTCATGCATATTTGTATTTGCCCACTCTGCTGTTCCTTGTATTTATTATATTTCACTTGGTTACTCTGGGAAGAACAAATACATTATGTAAGTCCAGAGACACTCAGAGGTCAATATCTGAAAAGGGCAGAGTTGGAAGGGATGTGGTCAAGAAAGAGAGATGGCGATGAGTAGGAAACCTGAGCTCACAAGTACTTTCTAGATGTTCCCAGAGCAAAATCTGAGGAAAGTACCAGGATGTGATGTTTTCTGGTACAATGGAAAGAATATAAATACGGGACAGAAGACCTAGTTTGAACTCTTACTTACTGGCTTCTAATGATTTCAGTTTCCACACAGACAATAGTAATAGTTAGCCTGATTATTTCAAGAGAGTTGGTTTGAATATCATATGACAGAACATGTGTCTGTGTATTATAAGTATAAAGTGCTATGTAAATTAGGGATATTATTATTATTTAATGAAGTGATTCTTATGCTCAGAGCTGAATAGAAAAGTTCTGTGTAGAAAGAGCTATGCCAAAAACAGCTATGTTTTCTGAAAGTAATTTTGGGAGAAAGGACAAAAACTGACAATAGGAAATTAAGTTTCATCAGTGCACAGGAAGAAGGAGAAATAAAACCTCAAATGTTCTCATCTTCTGGTTTGTTCAGCCTGTAAGCCAAAGTACATTTCAATCTGAGAAATACTGAAAATCATCATTGATTTTTTTTTATGATGAATGACTTCTCAAAAATTTTAAAGTAATATGCTAAATGGTATCATATTCAAAGAATCTGATTGAAATAATGTAATTTAACATATATTTTTTCTAAGCAGCATCTATATGCAAGACCATGACCCAGCCTTAGAGGGAAAAAGCATTCCCTACCTTCAAGAACTAATTTAAAGGGGAAAAGATGAGTTCATAAATATATCCAGGGTTTTCAAGGGATTAAAATAGGATCAAAATGATTCTTGCAAAAATGTTTTTCTGTGTCTCTATTACTGCTTAAATTACTCATTGGTATCCAGGAGCTGTTTTATGAGTGACCCGCTCACTAAACCATTGGTCACCATCTTGCAAACACCATTTTTGTTCTCTCCTACACCAGTTCATTGTGGTAATGCTCCCAACTGTATGAAAGTCTATTGAAGGCCCTCTGAGGTGCCTCCCCGACTGGTTCCTGCTTGAGGTTCCACTGCTGCCCATAATGCCTCTACTTGTACAGCACAAGTAACATTACATAAGTCACACAGGTGTTTAAACAAAGTGTAGTTGGAATGCTGAGTAGGAACCTACTGATTTTGCTCAGCTAGGGGTCATGAAATACTCTCTCTGAACAAACACATTTATTTTATTAAAAATTTTTTTAAATATATTTTTATTTATTTCAGAGACATAGAAACACCAGTGATGAGAGAGAATCATTGATCAACTGTCTCCTATATGCCCCACACTGGGGATCAAGCCAGCAACCCGGGTAAGTGCCTTGACCGGGAATGAAACTGAAACTTCTTGGTTCATAGGTTGATGCTCAACCACTGAGCCATGCTGGCCGGGTCACATTTATTTTTTAATATGAAACACGAATAGATGTCCATAAAGACAGGAAAGTGTCCCAGGATTATGGACATGTATGGACAAAAGCACAGAGATGTCAGACTTCATAGTAACATCTGCTTTAGGGAAATAAAGTAGGGCCTTCTCTCAAAAGCATCATAATAGGGTATTAAGAACAAAAAAAGGAAATTAAATCAAGGGCCAATAGTCTGTAAAAATGGGATGTGCATTTCTACTTTTCCACCATTTCACCTTCCTACAGTAGAATAAGACTTAGAGTTATAGTATTTCCCTTCTCATTAAGCAATAAAAAAGGATTTGAGTTAAAGGCCCTCTAAGTGAAGTCATGAGGTAGAAAAGAAGAATGGTGAGTTCAGAGGGTAATGGAGCCCATTATCAAAATGCCTGGACATCTGATTACTAAGAGCTCAGAAACCATAACTATGATCAGCAAGTCACCCTGTAAAAGCAAATATAAATTAAGCTCAGGGTCTGAGACTTTAGGTTGAAGTCTCTCTTCATCATGACCTATGAATGTCTAGCAGTAATTGGCACACTTGTCAATCTCCCAGAAATTTTCTGGACAGTCAGACTTCTCTGTTCATGTGCTCCTAGAGAATGTTTCACTGTCCTCTCTACCAGACTTACACCTTCTCACAACACTTCCCAAAATAATAGTGTTGAAGACATATGTCTTATTAAACTGAACTAAACAGTTTCCATAGAGATGACATTTATTCATCCCAGTAACTCAATGATCCTCTTGTTAAAAACACAGTAACTGAGGCTCTGGACAGGTTAAATAAATGACCCAAGGTCACATGGTGAAAAGATAGCAGCGCTGGGACTCAAACTCAGGTCTGCTGTTTCCAAAATCCATGTTTTTCAGCAGGACACTCTCAGTCTTCCCCATTCAAACAAGAATACTGGTAAGGCTGATCCGTGATCAGGAAGGACAAGGTCAGGGGTTTATCACTATAGATCTTGGGGCTGCTGTTATTCTATCTTCTTTCCAGTGACATGAATGATAAATGTAGAAATTAGCTCAAAAAATTTCTGGATGATGTTGTGTAAAGACAATAATGGTATCTTGGACTCTTTTTTTTTTTTAAAACAGAAAATCATAATATTAATAATGAAATGATGGTTAATAAAAAATGCAAAGATTTGATACAAGCAATAGAATACAAAACAGGGAATGACTGACACAAGCTAATCTGAAAATGATCTGGGAAATAAAACATACATTGTATTATCTTTTTAAAAAAAAAGACAGGAAAAGAATTAAGACAGCCCTAGCCAGTTTGGTTCAGTGGATAGGGCATTGGCTTGCAGACTAAAAGGTTTCAGGTTCGATTCTGGTCAAGGGCAAGTACCTTGGTTGTGGGCACATCCCCAGTAGGGGGGTGTGTAGGAGGCAGCTGATCGATGTTTCTCTCTCATCGATGTTTCTAGCTCTCTGTCCCTCTCCCTTACTCTCTGTAAAAAAATCAATAATATATATATATATATATATATTTATTGTTTGTAGTATTACAAATAGTAGTACATATGTCTCCTTTTTTTCCCCATTGACCTCCCCCCGGCCTCCCCTACCCCCCAGTACATGCCTTTACCTGCCCCCCCCCCCCCAGTGTCTTGTATCCATTGGTTATGCTTATATGCATGCGTACAACTCCTTTGGTTGATCTCTTAGAGCCTCCCTCCCCCCCGCCCCAACCTCCCCGGCCTTCCCACTGTAGTTTGACAGTCTGTTCAATGCTTCTTTGCCTCTGTATCTATTTTTCCCCCATTTCTTTCCTTTAAAAAATCTTGCCTCTGCAGACTAGAAGTAAACATATAATAACCAAAAATGTTTGAGTCCCAATTTCAATGTCCAATAGTTCCTTATGTGTACATGTCAAATATATTTAAAAAAAGAATTAATACAGTTTATGGCATAGAACTGAACAAAAGGAGACAAGGAAATGAGTTTTTCTCCTATACTCAGAAATGGTGAAGCCTTTATTAATACATTATTGGCAAATCTGATTTACACTTAAAGAAAAGATAGTTAAAGATGATTTAGTGAAAAGCTACTAAGAAATGGGAGAAATTGAAGATAGGAATTGTGGGTAAATATTAATGGTGTTTAGTTTATTCCATTTAGAGAAAAGTTTGAGAGTAGCACTCACTATACCTAATCCTCTATATCCTATATAATAAAAGGGTAATATGCAAATAGACCGAATGGCAGAACAACTGAACAACCAAAGTGTAATATGCTAATGATATGCTAAGGCTGCTCAACCACTTGCTATGATGTGCACTGACACCAGGGGGCAGATGCTCTGACCAGGAGGTTAGCTTCCTCCTAGGTTCTGATTGGAACTGAGATTGGAACTGAGCAAGATGGGCCAGACATGCCCTGGAGCCCTCCTGTAGTCTCTCCCCAGCCCGATAGTGCACTGATGGGGTCCCTCAGCCTGGCCTGTGCCCTCTTGAAATCCGGGACCCTTTGGAGGATGTTGGAGAACTGGTTTCAGCATGATCCCACAGGCCACTCTTCTTGGGAGGGCACCAGATGCAGGGCTCATGGTTAGCAAGAGCTGCTGTGGCAGCGCAAGCCTCTCCTGATCGGGACTGATTAGGCGTGAGCCTGTCGTAGGCACAGTGGGGCCCGGATGAGCGGGAGCAGTGGGTAGGAGCTGCAGGGGGCATTGGACTGCAGGTTTTGGCCCAATCCCTGCAGGCCACCCAGAGGGACCCCACCCATGCACAAATTCGTGCAGCAGGCCTCTAGTATCATAAAAACTGCATATTTTTGTTGCCTTCTCCTTTTTACAGAGGGTGGAAGGATCAGTTTTTGTTTCAGATTTGCCTCATTTTAGGCAAATAAGTTTTCTTTTCTGAAAAATTGTATGTAAATCAAGAGGTTTTACCATAATCAAACTATGAGCTAAAAAGCAGAAGGAATTCCATTAATAGATTCAATTTGGAAAGAAATTAAAACCCCGAATTATTCTTTTCTATGGCACTGTGAACAAACCACAGGTTCCCTCTACTCTCAATCCCACTCCCTCCAAAAAGCCTCTGTGAGTCAGTTCAAGCTATGACTATTATAAATTTTTCTAAAGCAATTGAAATGGAATAAAACCAGAACATCAAAATACTCTCCAACCCAACCTGACCTGACATGATATTTCACTTGGTCTGAGTCCCTGATATAAAAAATAATTTTTTTGAGTCATACTTTAAATGCACCAGAGAGCTCTTGTATTTCAAAAAGAAATCCTATGGTGGATTCTTTAGAGAAAAAAAAAAGAGTTTTATGAAATGAATAATCAACCACTGATCTATTTGTTTTGAAACTGTTGATGTTTTGGAGTCTGATTGGCTTAAACTACCTTACTGTTAGTAGATTTTGATTACAACGGTGTTGCCCAACTAGGTATATATAAAACTAGTTCAGTTCTCATGCCTACAATTGTATCAAGACCTTGTTGATGATTAATTTACATTAAAACTTACTTATGTGATTTGGGGGATGCATAGCATGATTTAATTCAGAAAGACAAGTTTAGAAATTTGACACCTTAGACTCTCCATGTTTAGAAACTTTAGGAACTTCAAGAAGTCAGAGTTGGCCCATTCATTTTTACAGCTCTGTGTCAGATCCACTATGCTATGCGCACAAGATCCCACTCCTTCCCCTCATACCACAGGAAGACTGGCAGCTCTTCTGGACAGCAGCCTCAGCCAGGGAGGGAACACCGTGACTGGTTTTCCTTTACCTCACCACTGGGATGGTTCTGAATACTTTATGGAAAGAGTTCACTCACGCTTGTGTTTCTTACTTCTCACGGAAGCAAAAGGTTGCATTTATTTTTCCTAATAAAAAGGAAAAGGACCCTCCACTCCATTCCACAGTTTCTTGTTCTTGGTTTCTATTTCCTTGAATTTGACTCCTTGATGGGGTCCTCGGGATATTAGAACCTCATTATTCTAGGTTTTGAGTTGTACTTAGAGGCTAATTTAAATCAATCCCCAAACAATTGCAAAGGAAGTGTGTTAGGAAGGTGTGGTGGTGGGGATGGATAAGTGTACCTGTTCTTCCTAAGATATGAAGCCATTTACCCTCACTTCCTAGAGGGGGACATGTAATAAGCCAATAGGATGTCCCTTTTATTCATTTCATCATTTCTACCTATTAGTCTAATGGTATGTCTGGATCCACAAGAAAATGATTGGGGGTTGGTGAGGGATTGGCTACTCAGATATAGATTAGGCGAGAAATGTAAGACCAAGTGAAGAAATGGAATCTGATAATTATTCTGACCCTGAAAAGATGGGGAGCTGTTCTATAAAACAGAGAGCAGCTAAACATGATAAGATATCAAATTTTACTGCCTGATAAGTTATATTCAAATTATTTATGAGAAAGACACTTTTACTCCAAAACAGCCTCTCTGATCTTAGGCAAGTTATTCAACCTGTTGCATAATATGTTTCCTTAATACAATCAATTAGGAATTATATTTACTGATTAATATTATTTTATGGATTAAATTAAAATATAGAAATTGGCTGATATAGTACCTGAAGCATAGGAGACTCGAGGAATATAAGCTCTCCTCCTTTCTACTAAACTGTTAATACACACAAGTGTATAATAACAATTGTATCACCCACTTATTGAGTGTCATTGAGTGACTATTAAATAGCAGGTGCTTTACATATTTGACTGTATTGTATAATTTAACTCTTCCAACAACCCTATCAGATAAATGTTATCATCCCTTTTTACTTATAAATTAATTGGGACATAGAGAATGTAACTCACCTAAGGTCTCAACAGTAGGTAAATAGTAGAATAAAGATTTGGACCCACACAATATGACATAAAAATATAGTTACAATCTTTTTTTTCCCAAGTCAGCTAACCAATGCACAGTTATCTTTAGGGAAAAGACCCACAACTCTACTTCAGATTTTATCCATGAGAAAGGGTATATTTTACTCAATGATCAAGAAGAGCAAATTTTTTCTGAGTTACCTTAAGAAACCTTGAGATATTTGGGTAATCTAAAAAACATCTGGTCATTTCCACTGTGACTTTCCTGACACTTAACACAACACTATTCTTTTGTATCTGATGTTTTTCACTCAACAGTATATTTGCGAAGTTCATTTAAGTTGTGCATGCAACTATAGTGTATTTGTTTTCAATGATGAATAGACTCCCTGGGAGGAATATACCATAAGCGGACATCTGGATAGTTTCCAGTTTGGAGCTATGATGAATAATACTGCTGTGAATATTCTTGTGTCTTTCTTTGGGTGCACATGTGCTTGCATTTCTGTTGTAGTAGAATTATTGCCTTATAAGGCACGGGTAATGTTTAGCTTTAGTAGGTGCTTCCAGTTTTCGAAAGTGGTTATATGCTTTCTACTTCCACCAGTGATGAGTCCAACAGCAATGAGTTCCAGTTGTTCTACATCTGCATCAACATTTTTTTATTGTTAAGTCTTTTTCATTTTAGTCATTCTGGCAAGTGTGTAGTGATACTGCATTGTGGTTTTAACTTTTATTTCCCTGATGACAATGAAGTCGAGCATATTTTAATATGCTTATTGGCCACTTGTATATCCTCTTTTGTGAAGTACAGTTTTGGCCATTTTTCTATCAAATGGACCATCTTCTTATTGATTTGTAGAACTTCTCTATACATTCTGGCTATAGGCCTTGTGTTAGTTTTAAAGATTATAAATATCTTCCTTTCTGTGGCTTGCATTTCTCACTCTCTTAATGATGGCTTTTGAGGAATGTAAGTTTTAAAATTTAATATAGTCCAATTTATTATTTTTTTTCCTTCAAGAATAATGTTCTTTGTGTTCTGGTTACGAAATCTTTTCTTCCTCTAGGTAATGCATATACTTTTCTTTATTATATTTTAGGACTTTATTTTCATATTTAGACTTACAATCTATCTGAAATAGATATTTGCAGGTAATTTGAGGTAGAAGTTATGTCCTTTTGTCTATAGTATATCCAATTGTCCTGACACTGCTTACTGAAAAGATTACTGTTTCTTCCAGGATTGTATAGTGCCACCTTTGTCTTCCATCTAGAGTCACAATAGGGGTAGGCCTACATACACTCTAGTTTTCCCCCCATACATTTGTCAATCATTAGCCAATGATTTAATTACTGTCACTTTATACTATCTTCATATGTGATATCTCAGAGAGCAAATCCTCCCATCTGGTTTTCCTTCAAATTGCTTTTAGGGAGCCTTGGCTATTTTAATCTTTTGATAGAAATTTTAGAATTAGTTTCTCAAGGTCCACCAAAATTACCCCAAAAAAACCACACTTTAGGATTTGAGGGGGCAGGGGCAGAATTGAATTAAATCTTTAAGATCAAATTGGGGATAATTGACATCTTAACAATATTGATCCTTCTATTCCACAAGTATGACATATCAACTATTTATTTGTTTTCTTTTATTTTTATGCAATAGACTTACTACATTTCTGTGCAGAGGTTGTATAAGGCTTTCTTTATATTTATTCCTGGAAATTTGGTAATTTGATACTACTGAAAATGACATTTTTAAAAATTCAACTTTCCTTTTTATTAAAATTAAATAAAATGCAATTGATATTTTGCATACTGATCTTTAACAATTTTTAAAAAGTCATTTGTTATTTTGATTTTTCTATATAATTATATCACTTATGAATATTAAGAATTTGGTTTCTTCCTTTTCAATACCTGTTATTTTTCTTACTTATGATTTTGAGTAGGAGTGATGTTAGTGGCATCTTGTTCTTATTCCTGATCTCAAAGGGAAGGATTTCAAAATTTGTTACCATAAAGTAAGATGTCTGCTAAAGTTTTTGGTAGATACGTGCTCTTCATAATATTAAGGAAGTGTCTTTGTATTCCCAGGTCACTAGACTTTTTGTAATCATAAATATAAATTGAATCATTTCAAATGTTTTTTTCTGCAAATATTTAGAAAACCATATTATTTTTCTCCATAATTTTCTTAATGTGGTAAAGTACATTAATTGATTTTCTAATGTTACACCAACTTTGCTTACCTGGTCTAAACCCAAATTGGTCATGTGATATATTAACCTTGGCATAGATTACTAATATAGTGTTCAAGAATGTTGCTTCTGTGTTCATGAGTGAGATTTACCTGTACATTTTTCCCTCATATTTTCTTTCAAGTTTTGTTATAAAGGTTATGCTGACTTTATAAACTAAGAATGGGAAGCTGTTCCAGAATTTGTGTAAAAATGTAATTATTCCTTCCTGAATGTTTGCTAAAGTCCACTGCCACCACTTTCGACCTGTAGTTGTCTTTGGGTGAAGATATTTATTTACAGAGTTGGTTTAACATTATATTTTGTTTACATTTTTATTTTTTCTTTCATCTTTGGTAGTTCTATATTTTTAGATTTTTTTTTGAAACTTGTTCATGTTAATTTCCAAGTTAATTTTCTTTACTTTGTTCATTATAATGACCATATCATTTATAATCCTACTGAAACACTTTTGAGAGTGACAGGGGTACTACAAATAATTAAAGTTGTGTAATTTTTGAAATGCTTACTCGTGGATCTAAGACTGATTTTGTTATATTTATAAAATGGTTTTATTGAAAGTCTATTTTCAAGAGATAAAATATTTTCTACAAAAAGTAAATAGCATATCAATTTTTAGTAATATAAAAACATTTTTATGTTGAGCACCTATGCATTATCAAATGACCAAAAATATTTGTTCTTAGTCAATCCTCATGTCACATAATAAGTTTCTTGGCTGTATTTGTCACTAATATTACTGTATCACTGATATTTTATGAAGAATATATTTTTTAATATTATCTTTTTAATTTTTAATATACAGTAATAATTTGCTTAATGATGGGGATAAGTTCTGAATGCATTGTTAGGTGGTTTTGTTATAGTGCAAACATCATAGAGTGTACTTACACAAACCTAGATGGACTAACTTACTACATACTTCAGCTATATGGTACAACGTATTGCTTCTAGGCTACAAGTCTGTACAGCATGTTACTGTACTGAATGCTGCAGGCAATTTTAACACACTGGTAATTATTTGTGTATCTAAACATAGAAAAGTTACAGAAAAATTATAAAAAAATGATATGCCTGTAGGGCACTTACCATGAATGAAGCTTACAGGACTTCATCTGGGTGAGTCAGCGAGTGAGTGATGAGTGAGTGTGAAGGCCTAGGAAATTGCTATACACTACTGTAGACTATAAACACAGTCCCACAGTCCCTGCTTCCTTCCGACAGGATCAGAAATAGAATATTGAAGCTGTCACTGCTGCTCCAAAACAGGAATGTGGGCTGGATTGATTGGAAATATCCAGGAGGAACTAGCTGGGTAAAATGTAGATTACCATAACAGTGACTGTCAGAAGGGATCGAAAGTGGCCTAAGGACCAGCAGGAATAAGAAATCAAAATGGAGAGTTAAAGGAACATAGGGGATTGTTGTGATGATGTGGTCTCGGCCATTGCAGGTTGTAGCAGTGGGAAATTTGTGTACTCAACACACACACACACACACACACACACACACACACTACAAAAAATGGTGTTTTACATGGAGAGGGTGTAGAACTAAGGATTCAGTATTTTGACTTTAGAAATTTGTTTTTGGTTCCATTGACCCTATCTGACACAAAGGGCTCCCTCTGTCTTTGAACTGATGACAAAGAAATAAAACTGATCTATAGTTTACATCATTAGAACCTGAAAGTATTTCTAAAGTACAGGGACAGGCTGGCTCAATACTACCAGAGAGAGCTTTTACTAAAGTGACAGGAACACTTGATACTTCTTAGGTAGCTCCTGTGCATCTTTGCCATATATAGGATTTAGGCCCTCAACAAAGAATTTACAACAACGTACTCTGGAGACCATCAAGCTAGATCTGGGAGAGCTGTAGCACCTCTGAATACATAGCACTGGGGAGACAGGCTCCTCTGCGCTGAAATATGTAAATGGCTGACTGATTAGGATGTAATCTGTGTACTCAATATTGAGGTGTTGTGACTGAGAGGGAATCTGTTGCTGAGCCCCGTAGATATTCCTCCCACCAGAGAAAAATAAAATTCCTCTTTAACCACATATCCTTCCATTTCTCATAGGAAATTCAGCTCCTATATAATCTTACTAGGGCCCAGTGCACGAATTCGTGCACCTTGAAAGGAACTGTGGGCCGCAAGGCACAGGGTCAGGTCTTGGCCCACCCTCCACACCCCCACCCGACCTGTCACTCTGTGCCTCTGCTCCCCTGTCTGCCGGCAGCCCCGCTCCCACTGCCACTGCTCCCATGCCCTGATGGTGGTGGCCCTGCTCGCACCCGCTGATGGCACCGAGAGATTGGGACCGGCGCCAGGCACTGGCAGTGGGTGCGAGTGGCAGCTCCAGTGCTGGCTGTGGGTGCAAGTGGGACTGGCACTGGCAGTGGGTGCGAGTGATGGCTCTGGCGCCGGCAGCGGGTGCAAGCGGGGCTGGCACTGGCAGCAGGTGTGAGTGCCTGGGGTGGGGAGGGGGACCGTGGTGCACGGTAGCAAAGGATCTTCAGTAACCACCAGAGGTTCACTCCGATGACAGCAACAGGTGCCCTACCTTGGTCTGGTGCCCCCACTCACCTGCTCTACCATCCCACCACAGCTGATGCCTGCCATGGTCCGCACACACGCCCTGGTGGTCAGTGCACATCATAGTGACTGGTTGTTTGGTTGGTTGTTCTGACCTTTGGTCTATTTGCATATTAGCATTTTATTATATAGGATGAGACCACCATCGTATATGTGATGTGGTTCATCATTGAATAGACATTATGCAGAGCATGACTGTAATGGCCTGCAGTGTTTTCTACATTGAATTTTATCTTTCTAAATTTGAAATTGTTGACAATTTCAATGGACTTTTCTCTATAGATCAAAATATTCTTAATTGAGAACAAACTACAGGTGTTGAGGTACCTCAAAGCTCATAGTAGTTTCCTGGAATAAAATTTATTATTTATTTCATAATGAAATGTATAAATATTTTGCCCAAATATTTTCACAGGCTCTGTCTTTTGCTTCCATTCAGAGTATATTTCTTTGAAAAATATTTTTGCAAGGCAAAATTCATCACACAAGTTGTCTATGGTTCTGATTCTGATTCTAAATTTACTAAATTTATATGCTGCAAGATTGTGGGGCTTTTCAATTTCATTCCACTCCACTTCTGAATATAAATTTATCCAATTAGAAAGAGGAGCTCCATTAAAAAACTTTACTGACAAGTTAAAAAGTCACAAATCTCAATTATAATGTTCTAATGTTAAACTTTGGACACCATTTGAATTCTCATAGTTCAGTAGTTGGCAAACTCATTAGTCAACAGAGCCAAATATCAATAGTACAACGATTGAAATTTCTTTTGAGAGCCAAATTTTTTAAATTTAAACTATATAGATAGGTACATTGTTATTAACTTAATTAGGGTACGTGGTATTTTGTGGAAGAGCCACACTCAAGGGCCAAAGAGCCACATGTGGCTTGCAAGCTGTGGTTTGCCAACCACTCTCATAGTTTATTTCTCCTGTTCCTCCTTGCTTTAAAAGTGATACATTTATATCGCTTTCTGTCTGAGGGCTGGGCTACTTAATTGCAATCAGTAACTCCAAAAACTGAAGTTTTATGTTGTCCCATCTATGCTATAATAAAGAGGTAATATGCAAATTGACCCTCATGCTGTGACACCATCATAAGATGGCGTCATGCACAGCTGGATTCATGTAACACAAGATGGCTGTGCCCACAGCGGAGGCGGGGTTCCCGTAACGAGCCACAGCAAGCAATCAGCAGGGACCTGAGGCTGCTTGGTGGCAGGCTGGGGCGGGGGACCTGAGGCTGCGCCCCCAGCCCTGCATGGCTTGACAGGGGTCCTGAGGCTGCATCCCCCCACTTGTGGGGGCTTGATGGGGGACCTAAGGCTGCAACCCCTGCCTGGTGGGGCTAGATGGGGGACCTCAAAGTGTGCCGCCTGCCCTGGCCCATGCCGGGGGACCCCCACCCCAGTGCCACACTGGGGGACCTCAGGCTGTGTCCTCTTCCCTGGCACTGGGCTCATGGACCTCAGGCCATGCTCCCCACCTGGTGGGGCTTGATCGGGGATCTTAGGCCACGTCCTCTGCCTGGTGGGGCTTAACAGGGGACCTCAGGCCATGCCCCCTACCCTGGCATCAGGCTGGGGGAACTCAGGCCATGCCCCCTGCCCAGCATGCACTAGGGGACCTGAGGCTGTGCCCCCGACCTGGCAGAGTTTGATGGGAGTGGGGCCAGCTGTGTCTGGATCATGCCCAATGGGTGTGGGGCAGGCTGGGTCTGGGTCTCCTGCATGTTCGAAGCATGTGCGGGTGGGTGGGGACATGACTCTGGGTCCTGTGGTGCACCCCAGACTCTGACAGGAGTAAGATTTTCATATATATTGTACTAATTTTCTTTCATCTCTGACACTTCTATTATAGAAAAAGGAAAAATAGCAATATTAAAATATTTCCTCTAATTAATTCCCTTTTAATGTGTATGAATTTTGTGCACCAGGCCACTAGTTTCTTTAATATTTTCATTAACGATTTCCAACTGATTTTTGGGAAAAATGAAACCAAATCATAGAAGTTTTATTTATGAAGAACTTCAAAAGTATTGTAGGACATTGAGGTTGAATTGCTAAGGCGGTCTTGAAAGGCTTGAATATTTCTTACTAGCATTTTATTTTATTTTTATTGAATTTGTTTTGGTGACATTGGTTAACAAAATTATATAGGTTTCAAGTGTACAATTCTATAATATGTCATCTGTGTATTGCATTATGTGTTCACCACCCAAAGGCAAGTTTCTTTTTGTCACCATTTCCCCCCTTTTCCCTCTTGTACTTTCCCCACCCTCCTTTTACTCCAGTTACCACCATACTCTTATCTGTGTCTATGAATTCTTTTTCTTTTGCTTAATCCTTTCATCTTTTGTCCCCCCGCAACCCTATCACCTCTGACAGATGTCAGTCTGTTCTCTGTTATCTATGGGTCTGTTTCAATTTGTTTGTTTATTTTGTTCATTAGATTCCACATATAGGTGAAATCACATGGTGTTTGTCTTTCTCTGACTAGCTTATTTCACCTAGCATACTTACAGAAGGCTTGAATATTTCTAAAATCTGATGGTGGTGGCAAAGGCAGAATATGTGCCCTGCTTTTGTTGATATATATATAGAGTGTCCCCCCAAAAATGTATACATATACACTTTGAATAATTATAAAGTCAGTGTTTATTAAAATACATCATTTTAAAAATTGAGCTATCAGCTGTTAGAGTAAGTATACATTCTTTTGGGACACACACACACACACTATATATATATATATATATATATATATATATATATATATATATATTTAATTCAGTAACAATTTCATCACAATTTTTTATAGTTCATCTTAAAATTTAAATATATATATAAGTACTAAAAACTAGAGCTTTTTAAAAAAATATATATTTTTATTGATTTCAGAGAGCGAGAGAGAGAGAGAGAGAGAGAGAGAGAGAGAGAGAGAGAGAGAGAAACATCATTGATGAGAGAGAATCATTGATTGGCTGCCTCCTGCATGCCCCCTACTGGGGATAGAGCCTGCAACCCAGGCATGTGCCTTTGACCAGAATCAAACCGGGGTCCCTTCAGTCTGCAGGCTGATGCTCTACCCACTGAGCAAACCAGCTAGGGCTGAAAATTAGAGCTTTTATTTTAATTAGAATATAGCAGCTTCTTTGGGTATAATTATGAATTATATGTGCACTATAGCCAATGATTAAGATAAAAGTTTGAAATTTAATAAGAATATTGCCTTATATTGGTGTTATACTTCACCAAACCTTGCTAAGCAAAATTAGTCAGAGAAAGATAAATATCACATGATCTCACTCATATGTAGAATCTAGTGAACAAAATAAACTGATGAACAACAAAATAGATCCAGAGGCGTAGAAGCATGGAACAGACTGTTGAATCTCAGAGGGAAGGCAGGGCTGGGTGGATGGGTAGGAGAAACCAGCCAAAGAACTTGTATGCATGTATGCATAACCCATGGACACAGACAATAGGGTAGTGAAGGCCGGGGCGGGGGGTGGGCTAGAAGGAGTCAATGGGGGAAAGGGGGAGATATGTAATACTTTCAACAATAAAGGTTTTTTAACAAAGCAAGTTATTTTGTCTTCATTGTTGAATTTCTAAACAAAGTTTACAAGAATATACACAAAAATGTGCTATTTTGACCTTCAACATAATAAACTCCTAAGCATTTGACTCTGTGTAAACAACAAAGCATTATTGAATTAACTAAGTTTCTATTGGAAGCATCTGATGACACTGGTATAAAGCCAGCATTCACACAATTGGGAAGTTATTGAACTAATGGAGCCAATACACTCATAGCTTCCATTTCCCTTTTCCTACGTGCACCAGAAACCTTATCATAACAAATGAGTGGAATTAGAGAGTCATTTGATCCAGATGAAAAGCCATGCTTCACAGAATGATATATAAATACACCTTCTGCGGCTGCTTTTGGTAGTTTTTGTCTTCAAGAATAGTCTTCTCAAAATAACGATTAATTTTGAAGTCGGATATGGATACATTAGCTAGCAGATTTAAAGCTCCTGTTTTTGGGCGTGTACAGTCAGAAGTAACACTGTAATTCCCATGGCGATGGGTAAATGTAAACTAATGTTTTGTGTAAGTAACATGTTTAAGAGCAACATCCTTGAGAAACTAAAAATGATACATAGTTTTTTTTAACCAAATATATATAATTTAAAAGTATTTAACAGAAAATAAAAATTACTTGACAGTAAAAGAAACAGTTAGTTATAGATTTTTACTCCCTTTAACAAATGACAAAAGCACTGTAGCAAGAGAGTTTAGAATTTTCAAGTCTATATACTGCATGGCAGGACCCCACAGATGTTTTCCCACATAAATTTATCATTTAGCATGTAATTTTTCATTTTTCTCAAGGACTCCACTGCTGGCAGCCTGGAAGTTTCATGCACCTCAGGTTGCAGTGGGTCAAGGCTGAACTCACTAGAACACCAAGTGAGTGAGCTGATGGGCAGTGGTGCCGAAGAGTCTCCCACCTCCCTCTACCAGGACCAGAATCAGCTGGTGCTGCCCCTCCTACAAAGGGCACCTAATTCAATGAGTGAGGGACTGGCAGTCACCTGTGAAGGACAGTGTTATGCTATATCTGGTTAGGGTTAGCCAAAGAATGGCAGGTCATTACCTACTATCTTTAGTTTTATAATGAGAACTTTGCTGAATATACATCTCAAGCACTACTCAATAAAGCCATGGCAGAAGGCGAAAGTACAAAGAAGGAGTCTACTCAATCCATCTGGATGATTATACTGCAAGTATTACAAATAATACTTTGTTACTAAAGGAAAACTCAGGTGAAATGGGAAGAAGCAGTTGGGATTGATTGCAGGACAAAAGTGTAAATTGGGACATATAATAATACTCTTTGATAAATTCTTCCTTCCTGCCTTCGATCCAAGCTTCCTTCCTCCCTCCTCTTCCTTTCTCCTTTTCTCCTCCCCCTCCTCCTCCTCCTCCTCATTTTCATTCTTCTTCCTACTCTCTCGTCTTCTCCCCGCTCTCTGTCTCACTCTTTCTCTCTGAAAAAAACCCGAGCATATATCAAGTTAGAGATAATAGTATGATGAACTCTAAAGTACTTATCTCACATCTTCAACAATTCTGAGAGCATGGCCAATTTATTTAATCTAACGGGGTCTTCCAGCTACCCTGTTCTCTTGGATTATTATTTTTTAAAATATTTTTTTATTGACTTTTAGAGACAGAGTGAGAGAGGAGGGAGAGGGAGAAGAGGAGGGGGAGGGAGAGGGGAAAGAGGAGAGGGGAGGGGAGTGGGGGAGGGAAAGAGGGGAAGGAGGAGGAGGGGGGGAGAGGGAGAGGGGGATGGGGAGGGGAGAGGGGGAGGGGGAGGGAGGGGGAGAAGCAACTATGTGATTGGCTGCCTTCTGCATGCCCCTTACTGGGGTTCAAGCTAGCAACCCTGGCATGTGCCCCAACTTAAACCTGCAACCTTTCAGTGCAAGACACATCACTCAGCTAACTGAGCCACACTGGCCAGGGTTACCCTGGATTATTTTTAAGTAATTCTCAGACACCATTTCATCTCATCTGATGACACTTTCAGAAGCTTGCAGGATCTTCGGCAGTGCTGCCCCTTTTTCATTTTCATATTGGTTATTTGTGCTTACTCTTTTCTTTTCTTGATAGTGTTGCCCAGCATTTATTTATTTTGTTAGGCTTTTTAATGAACCAATTTGCTTCTTTATTGGTCTTCTCTATTATTTGTTTGCTATTTCACTAAATTATCTTATCTTTATTATTTTCTTCCCTCTACATTTTTTTTTTGGTTTAACTGAATGTTCTTTTCCTAACTTCTGAAGATGTATGCTAGTGCAGGGATTCTCAGCCTTTCTTTTTTCTTTTTTAAACAAATTCATCCATCATTACACATGTCTAAAGTATGGTTTTAGTGGCACTTCACAAATTTTGATGTGCAGTTTATTTTTAGACAGATAAAAATATTTTCTAATATTCACTGGGATTTCTTCTGACAAGAAATGGGTATTTAGAATTAAATTTCTTAATTTCCAACCATAGGAGGATTTTCCAGCCATCTTTTTACTATTGGTTCCTAGCTTCATTGCAATGAAGAGAGGATTTAGATTCTGTATGCTGTAAATGTTTTGAAATTGGTTGAGCTTTATTTTATGTCCCCAGTCATTTTTAACAGACAGTTTTTCTAAATATCCCATACACATATTAAAAAAATATGTATTTTGCAATGGTTGGGTGCAGTGTTTTAATAGTCAATTAATTAAATTAGCTAATCATGCTTTAAAATCGACATCTTTACTGATTTTACCTTATCTGCTTGTTATGTCAGTTACTAAGAGTAGTGTGTTAATATCTCCCTCTACTATTGGGAACTCAATGTTTTCTCTTTATATCTGTCCACTTCTCTTTTTATATTTTGAAGCTATGTTCTTAGGTACACAAAATTTATAAGTGATATCTTCCTGTTGATTCAAGCTTTTTAGAATAAAGAAACACACTTCTTTATCTTTTATGATATTCTCTTTTTCCTAAAGTTTTTTTTTTGGTCAAATATTAAATAAATTTGGTGATGTATCATCTTTCTTCTGTAAGCAGTAGTTATAGTCAATAAGAAGTAGTTATACTCAACACCTGTGATTTTGTGGACTATACAGTTTTCAGAATTACAAACACAGGAAGGGTCCAGAGCTGGTGAGAAAAGTGATAGATGTTACATAATAGCTTTCATTATGATTCTTAAATGCATCCACAACACCTGTGAAAGAGGGGAAATCTGGATTTCTTGGCTTCATTTATGATACTGTGATTGTAAGTGAGCTCAGGTAGTTCTTCCTGGGGACTTATAGAGGTAATGGAATCGAGCCCGCTGAAGGCCTCCATTGCAGCCAATGTGTTTAGCACATTATATGACTACTGTTGCCTCACTATGAGCCAGCGAGGAGCCACCACAGGGTGGGCTCTATTCAGAAAAGAACTTTGTAACCAGAGTAAAGTACCAGACCTCGCGAAAGCAGGGTCTGTAATAAAATTAATTCAGCTGAGATTCAAATTAAAACCCTGCTTCTATGGAAAATAATTGTATTGAATTTTCCTTGTAGGAACTGTGCCTTTCCCCTATGCTATGCAAGCTAATGTGTGTTATGTAAGATGGCTGTTCTGATTTGTTCTTTAGCATCAATAAAAAATATCTGTCCCTTAGGCACAGACTGTGCAATAGGCATTGCATTAATACTGCACATGCAATTTCTCAATGATCCTCACTGCAGTGCTACATTGCAGGCATTAAAAGAAACTGAGGCAGAGAGAGTTTATTAACTCAACCATGATTACAGAGCTAGGGAGTAACAGAGCTGTGTGAAGTCAGGTTCATCTATTTCCAAGGCAGTAATTGTTCCAACTGACAATGCTACCTCCCCAATCATGAGACTTTATGAACATGTTGGGAAGGAAATGTTGTGATATGGGATTTCTTTGCAGATTAAACTGGGGACATTCTCCTCTAATTTTTCCTTGCCAGTGTTATTCAAGGCTGGGCCATGTCTGTTACAAAAAGTACCTAGCTTTGGGATGGATAGGGTTTCACCAGAAAAGCACTGGGGAGATTTGAGAGTAATTCTAATTAGGTTTCTAAATGCTATGCACATTTCTTCAAAACTGTAGAATACATAAATAAGCACAGGCCTTATCTGCAGCAATGAATTCATTTTATGATGACAAAGAAAGATGTGAGTCTCAAGAAGATAATGTTACACAAAGACAAGAAAAGCATTGTTATTTAAGGCAAAACATATAAACAAATAAAATGATGACCTAGAGTCAAAAGATGTGAACTTATGGGTAGAAAAAGAGAAGAAGGGAAGAAAGGAGGAAAAGATGGAGAAAAATAGAGAAAAAGAAAAAGTAAGTAGAGCAAGGAAATCTAATTCAGTCTACTTCTATGGGAAAAATCCCAGGAGCTAAATATTGACTCAATGTGTAGGAAGTCAGTAACACTTAAAAATTAGGGTTTCCCCTATAAAAAGAGGAATCCATAGGCAGCAAAATCTCAGGCATATGCTGAAGCAATTTCTTCACTGGTACTGCTCCTAGGGCAATGGAAACTAAAGAGAAAATAAACAAATGGGACTACATCAAAATAAAAAGCTTTTGCACAGCAAAAGAAACCATCAACAAAACAACAAGAAAGCCCACTGCATGGGAGAACATATTTGCCAATGCTATTTCAGACAAGGGCTTAATCTCCAACATTTACAGGGAACTCATACAACACAACAAAAGGAAGATAAACAATCCAATCAAAAAATGGGCAATAGACCTAAATAGAAACTTTTATTTTTTTTGGCCAATATTGTATATTGCTACAGTATGTAATACATAATATGTAATAATTAATGGTAAATATCTATGCCATTATCTTATTTTTATTCTCTTCGTAACATATTATTATCTACATTTACCAAGTGTCTTTCTTGGTATAGTCATTTATTGTCCCCTCACCCCAACACACATTAGAATGTAAACCCTCTGCATGTATATGAGCTGAGTCATGATCCCCAAAAATTCATATTTTAAAGTCCTAAACCCCAGTTCTTCTGAATGAGACTGTATTTGGAGATAGAATTCTAAAAGAGGGAATTAAGTTAAAATGTGATCATTAGGTTGATTCCTAATTCCATATGGCTGGTGTCCTTATAAGAAGAGTAATTAGAACACAGACACACACAGGTGGCTATCCATAAGCCAAGGAGAGAGGCCTCAGAAGAAACCAATTCCGCCAACATCTTATCTCCAACTTGAAAAAATAACTTTTCGTTGTTCAAGCCACCCAGTCTATGGTACTTTGTTGTGGCCTGAGCAGACAAATACAGCAAGAAAGAAACATGTCTGCCTTGGTTACTCTTATATCCCCAGCACCTGGAACACAGTAGGGGCTTAACAAATAATTGTTGAGTGAACATTCTGAAATACAAACTACTTGTAGTTCCACCCATAAAGTACATACTGTTTCATACATCTGAGCATATGCCGTTCCTCAGCCTAAACCCCCTCTCCCCATCCAGCCAAAGAAATCCTGTTTTTCCTTCAAAATTCTATTTATTTAGGCTCATATTCTTCATAAGATTTCCTTGACCTCATTGAACAGAACTGATCACTCTCTTCCCTGTGCTATTTTGAACTCTGTACACACATTTCTACATTACTATAACTGCTAGACTTTGAGCTTAACTTCAGAAACCATATGCAACTCTGGTCCCTGCCATCTATCACTGGACCTGGTGCAGGGAAACTGATCAATCATTAAAGTGCTAAGGTCTTTGAATCTATTACCTAGCTGTGATGTAGACAGCCCCTGTCTGTAAGTGACTTACTTACTGCCTGATGGGGGACAGATCCAAAACATGCATGTCTGGTACCTATCAGAGTTCAAATAAATGCCTAGGCCCAAGATGGAGACACTTCTGCCTGTGTAGTACAAAAAAAAAAAGAAGTGCTCTGGGGTCCAGCATGGAAGAAGTGTGACCAGCCTCATATCTGGGCTGAGTTCATGTTTCTTATAGTGACTCATATTCTGAAATAATTCTAGGAGCTCAGTGAGGTCTGATGTAGCCAGATAGAACACTCTAGAAGAGTTGGGGCTTAAGTTTTGCTTTGAAAAAATAGGAGTGGTTTGTTTGAAAGGAGAAGACAGAGGTGGGCATTCTAAGCAAGCAAAATAATGTGATTATGGTAGCAACAATTTAGATTGAAATTAATTTCAGTCCAATAAGTTTTTGTTGAGAACCTAGTGTTAAAAAGCACTTAAAAGATGATTTTGGTGACACAGACTTATTTAATACTTCATGGGGTAGACAGTCTCCATTTGGAGAACTGAAAAAATGGGGCAGAAGGTAGGATCTTTTATAGGTTAGAGAATGAAAAACAAGGAATAGAAAATATCCAATTGACTGGGCCAAATAGCCGACTTTGTTTGGAGAAGGAACAAGGATAATAAGCATCGAGACCAGAGTTGGCTTGACATTTGGTTGACTATGTTTCTGGTCAAGCACAACATTTACAAAGATACAAAAGTTATCTAAATAGATACTTTCGAAAGAAGACAGAAGGAAGGCCAAGAGGCATATGAAAACATGCTCAAAGTCACTAATCATCCGAGAGATGCAAATCAAAACAACGAGATGCCTTCTCACACCTGTCAGAATGGCTATCATCAACAAATCAACAAATGACAAGTGCTGGCGAGAATGCTGAGAAAAAGGAACCCTCATGCACTGCTGGTGGGAATGCAGACTGGTGCAGCCACTGTGGAGAACAGTATGGAGTTTCCTCAAAAAACTAAAAATGGAACTCCCATTTGACCCAGTGATCCCACTTCTAGGAATATATCCCAAGAAACTAGAAACACCAATTAGAAGGGACATATGCACCCCTGTGTTCATAGCAGCACAATTTACAATAGCTAAGATTTGGAAACAGCCAAAATGCCCATCAGTAGATGAGTGGATTAGAAAACTGGAACATACATCTACACAATGGAATACTAAGCTGCAGTGAAAAAGATGGCGTTCTTACCATTTGCAATAGCATGGATAGAACTGGAGAGCATTATGCTAAGTGAAATAAGCCAGGCAGAGAAAGATAAATATCACATTATCTCACTCATTTATGGAACATAATGAACAAGATAAACTGATGAACAAAAATAGATCCAGAGACAGAGGAACATCGATCAGACCATTAAACCTCAGAGGGAAGGTAGGGGAGGTTGGGGGTAAGGGGGAGAGATCAACCAAATGACTTGCATGCACTCATATAAGCCTAACCAATGGACACAGACAATAGGGGGGTGAGGGCATGAGGGAAAGGATAGGGAGGGTAATAGGGAATAAGGACACATATGTGACACCATAATCAATAAAGAAATTTAAAAAAATTAGTATTTCCCACTTTTAAGGTAAAGATAAAAGCTTATTTTCTCTTTTTGTTTTGAGGTTATATCCCTATATAAATGCTGCTGTATAAGTATGAACATTAATTTTGTATATTTTTTAATACTACTTTTCAATTCTTAGCAGATTTACAATGCTTTGTAGGTATAACTGGGGCTTGACTTTACACATTGCAGAAAAACTGGAGTCTTCTTCCTTACATCCAAACATAAGTTTAAAAAAGATCGAAACAAAGAAAAGAAGATTAAAAAATGTAACAGAAGTCTAGAGTTCATTGGAATCACCAGTTAATGAGCTTGTTTAAGAAATGAGAAGATATTTCTTCACTTTGTCTGGACTTATTATGCATCTATTAAAATGACAGAGTCTCCATGTTCCTGATTTTATGCTGAGATATGTCTTGATGATGCAATAGCTGTACAATAAATCAAGGATGGAATTCAGTCTGCTGTTGCTAAAAGTCACTGTGGCAGGTCCTTTACACCAGGCAGGTGAACTGTTTCCAGAAATTGTACAAGAAAGGAAATGAAGAAACTGGGCAAAACTCAGGAAAGCCATAATTCTGAGGCTGATTAGAGGCTACAGGTCAAGTTGACACTGTTTTGGTCCAGCCTTGTGCCACCATTGCTGAAGTGCTCAAGATGCAGCACTGGCTGTTTGTTCCTTCATTTGCTCTGAGCTCCTCACCCCGCTGAGACTGGATTAAAACTGCTGGGTTCCTCTCGGAGACCAGAAAACTGTGCTCCACAGCTTTTCATCAGTGTCTCAAATGGGATTGCCAATGGCGAAGATCTCTCAGGGAGAAACATGTCATCAAATATTGCCAGTTCTCAGTCACACTTTTTAATGAAAAAAAAAAGTCCCTCCTTCTACCCCACCCCAGCTTCTGCTCTTAACAGGGAACTTTTTAAATAAAACAAACAAGTTCTCAAACCTCTCCAGGGTCCCTCTTACTCTTGTCAGGACGGTGGTGCCCACTTTTGGCTATAAGATCTGTTTTTTTCCCAGTCTCTGGTGGTCTTGGCAAAACCTCCTGCAGGTTCCCATGCCACACACCCAGGGAGAAGATTGTGGGGTTTGGTGGTTACAGGGAATGAGCCAGAGACGCTTATGCTTTAGTCTCTGCCGAGCAACTCAACTCTCTGACCTTGCAGATGAGTCACTTGGATACCATTGACTGAAAGAGAGAATTCGGGGGCAAATATAGGAATCTTCTCTGAAATCCAGATGTTGTTGGTGAGCTATGTTTTCCCAGGTCAAATAAACAAGCACTGAAAGCAGTCATCTAGGCCCCGTGGAAAAATATTATGTACCCCAGATGCTTTCCTGGCTAGTGGGTGGCTAAATTAGGTTCTTGTTTTGTCTAAAGGGATTTGAGTATATATAAAAAAATTACATAGCAAATATCTTGCGTCCTGACTCTCAAATTATGAAAACTACTATGCAGTCTTATAATATGTTAGTGGCAAAGAATAAACATAAATTAAAAACCAATTTACCAATAAAACATGTTGCTTGCATATTTTAGAAATGCAAAAAGCATGGAGTCAAAACATTTTAATGTCTTAAACTATTACTCATAGCTATGCTATTCTGGAGTCACATTGCAATCATCATTAACTGTTGAAATGAAAACTAGAAGACCCTCAGATTTCTCAGGAGAGAAACTACACATGATTTGAGATTTCTTATATGACATTCAGTCTTACTAAGAAAAAAGTCCCACTAAGTTCCAATTTCTGTCGCAAGGGTAATGGACATTTAAGTTCTTTATCTAGGAATGTTTTCTTTTAGGACATTTGCTGGGTTTGGGCGTTTACTTCTCTCCAACTGTGAAGTTCCAGAATAGATGCTCTGGAAATCCCCAAAGAAAGCCTGATTCAGCCATCCCAACCTTTGCTAATTTCTGTTCCTTCCCTTTTCATCCCCTCAACCAAACCCCTAGGAAATGCAGTGATCATCTCTATCTGGCACGACTTACCTTTACCCATATTGGAAAAAGCCTTCTGAGTTAGGTAAACATTGCCCTTCTCCTTGCTCTTCCTTTCCTCTTCTTTATTTTCTGGGGATGCTCTTTGGTTGATAATCTTTGCTGTCCCTTGCCTACCAGGTAGGATGTTTCTTACTGTTCCTTCAGCTGTCTAGGGTCTTCTCTGAAGGCCTTTGAGCACCAGCCAATCAGTGTGCTATCATCTTAGCAATTATATCAATGGAAGAAGGTTTGATGTAGCAGTAAAATAGATTAGGAGGTAGATAGATAGAATGATACTATTGGGTTCACAGGTACTCTTGGAGAGGAAACTTTTTCCTTTCCAGGACCTATTTTTCTTATGGTTATAATGATGGGGTTGGACTTTTCTGAGCCCACTGTATTAGTTGGGGTTATCTTCACCAGCTCCACTGAAATCTGGGGCACACCTGTATTGTACCACATACCAGGTGCATGGATTCATTCATTCTATGGCTTCTGTAAACTTATTAGTTCACACATCTTATGTTGAAAATGATATCAAAATACTTTATAAATTTTACTGGAATTACAAGATATTGTGAATAAGAGAATTGTTGAAGGAACTATAGAAAAATCCTTTTATTTTTCTGAAATTGGTCTTTAACTTCATGGATTGAAACAGCAATGATTCTCCAAGTTGTACTATATAATTGATTCATACAAAACCTATTTTTAATTTTTAACTTTTTGTTTATTGATTTGTCCATCCTCATTACTGATTTTAAAAAATTGATGTGAAAGTCACATAAGATAAAATTAACCATGTTTAGTGTCATATTCAGTGGCATTTAGTACATTCCCAGTGTTGGGCAATCACCACTTCTACCTAGTTCCAAAACATTTTCTTCACCCCAAAAGGAAACCCTGTACCTGTTGCTCATTGATTCCCCTCCTTTGCCCCAGTCCCTGGAAACCACTCAGCTGCTTTCTGTCTCTGTGAATTTGCCTATTCTGGTCATTTAATATAAATGAAATAATAATTGTGACTGGCTTCTTTCATTTAATATAACATTTGAGGTTTATCCACTTTGTAGCATGCATCAGAACTTCAATCATTTTTGTTGATAAAAAATACTCCAATGTATGGATCTGCCATATTTCCTCCATTCACACATGCCACATACTTGGCTGGTTTTCATTCTTTGGCTATTGTGAATAAGGCTTCTATAAACATTTGTGTTCTTGTGTTTTTATTCAGACATGCATTTTCTTTTTTTTTCAAGTATACAATAACTTATCAACTATAGTCACCATGCTGCCATGCTGTGCAGCAGGTTTTAAGAACTTATACATCTTATAACTCAAAGTACCCTTTGATTAACATCTCCTCTTTTCCTCTGACCACCATTCAACTCTGTTACTATGAGTTTGACATTTTTTTCTTTTTAGATTCTATATGTAAGAGATCATACAACATTTGTCTTTCTGTGTAGAAGCCCATTTTTATATGTTCTGAGCATATCTATAACTAAAGGCTGTTCTCACGGCTTCTGGAGCTCTCTCTACTAACCCTGTTACAGGCTAATTCAATTTTCTTCTTCAAGTCTTGACTTAGATGTACTTTCCTCAAGATACCTTTTCTAACTCTTAGTCTGCCTCAGGTGCTTCTCCTCTGTGTCTCTAGAACAGCCCATAACAGCACCCTACTACTCATCGTTCTCATTCTCTCCCAATGGATTGGGATTCCTTTGACTCTTAGTGCCACCAGGGATGAATATGACTCCTATCCTTAGCTCAGTGCTGGCTCAGCAAGTGCTCATATTTAACTATAGATGGATGAATGAAATACACGTTCCTTTTGAGCTCTCTTTGAGGAAAAAAAAAAGATTCTTAGAAAGGGTCTAAATGGAAGACAGCATGTTCTAAACAGTACCTCTTAAAGGTAGGTAGATTCATTTAACTAAATGCAGCCTTTCAGGAAAGCCAAATGTAATACTTTGGCAAAAAACCCAGTTTTATTGTGAGTGGCATCTATGTCTTTGTATACCCATTAGCTAGTATAAAATCCTTTAAATGGTAGATTCTCGGGTAACAAGGCCACAACACAAGCATTTACCACAGAGAATTGAAGGGTCAGCTGGAGAAGTAACTGGGAAAAGAAACCCCAAAGGAGACTGAAAAGGGTTATTTGTCCAGCAAAATTATGTTGAAGATAGGTGGAAGAGAATTGAGGCATTGAAGAGGGTCATTGATACGATGCTATCAAAGGCAAAGCCATGAATATGTTACTTAAGAATGTGGAGATAATAATTTAAAAAATATCTTTACAGTTGCCCAAAGGATAACCAAAGTTATTTGTGCCCTTTCAACTTCAAGCATCCTAGTTACTTTCTCTCTTAAGATTAAAGCAGTTCTGGGGCCTAGGAGCTGTGTTAGATGTCTCTCTTCTTTAGGTTATCACTGTACTTGTCTATGTTTGCTAACCTGCCTCTTATGATGGAATGCGTGCTGCTAAGAGCACCCAGCCAAGTGCCTGGCATAGGGCAGGGGGAGTGGGTAAATGTTTCAACAAGTGAATGAAATGGTAAGTGGAGGAAGGGTTTATGGCTAAGTGGTTCCTTCATATTTAAAGAAGGAACCTGATTTTCTTCGCAGCCAGTTTTTCAATGAAAGATCCTGAATTCCTGGGGGATGGGAACAGATAACCTGTCAGCTTTCAAATGTCTATTGATCAATCACTTTTTGCATAACACTCAAGTACTAAGGATATACAGATTAATAAGAAAAATCCTACCTGTAAGGGTTGATGATATAGCAGACAGATGATTGTACACAGAGATCAAATATCACTTAATATCAGCAAATAGTGATGGATCATCTGACTCTCTTGAATCTCTAAATTCAGGAAAATTGTTTTGCTTACTGAGCAGAGAATGATCCAAACATACGGGCACAGGACCACCTACTGAAGGGACAATTTGAGTTTATGCACTTATTTAGCTGCAGTGAAATTTAATAAAAAAGCAAGAATAGAAGATTGATCTTCATGTGATTCTTTAGTTGGTTGACATTTAATTAAAAAGCAAGTATAGAAGGTTTTCTCCCTGTTTTAATTTTAACAAAGATAAGTTTTGATTCTCCTAAATAATCAGAAAGTCTTTTCTTCCATTTATGGTAGCTCTTATTATTTATGATGGACAATTCATGGAAGGAGTAGAAAGATCAGTCATGTCCTGGGGCTGAAAAGGAGTGAGTTCACCTGACAGAATTCAACTTATCTCTATTTCACAATTAAAGGGGGAAACTGCACTTATTTCCTGCCAACTGATTTGGTTTCACTCTCAAATGACTGTAGGAGTAAAGAAAATAAATAAAAATCTTATGTTTGAGTGCTGGCTCCACAGTTCACTAGCTTTGTGTCCTCCGGCACATCACTTATAGGAGGCAGGCAGGGTGGCTCCGCTCTGGTGGGTACAGATGACCTTGAAGGTTTGCTCTGGTGTTAGGCTCTGATTCTGAGGGAGATGCAGGCAGGGTGGCCCGGCTAAGCATTCATCTCTTGAGACACAGAATCCCAGGGCTTTGTAAGGCAGGTGGCAAGAGCTTGGACTTTAAAGTCAGACAGACCTGGGTTTGAATCCTTGGGCTAGAACTTACTAGAACTTATTAGGTTAATTGTCCTCAAGGAAGTTATATACCTAGAATCTATAGCTGAACCTATAAAATGAAAATACTATAGGTAGCTCCTGAAGTGGTCATGAGAATTAAAAATATATATAAATGAACAAATGCATTCATTTTCAGCACATGGTTGTACACCCCAGCCCCTTTCTGCAAACACACCTGTTAGTTAGGATATAGGCCATGAAGATGGACATGTGGCAGGGCCAGGGGCAGCTTCGTTTCTTGTACCCTAGATCACAACCAGGAAATCTGATTTTCATGGACTTCAGCAAACCTAAGGTTGGCTTTCCTAAAGTAAGACAAGATGAAAACAGTTTCTCAGACAAGGGGACCTTGGTTGCAAACACCCATTTCTAGGCATCCATGATGCCAGCCATAGCTGGCAAGACTGACTTTTCCAAGAGGGAAATTCCCTTCACGCTGGCTCAGGGAAAATGTCCAGACTTCACCCTCTTTCCAGAAAACAAGAATCTCTCAGTTTGTGTTTACCAGAAGATTGTAGGTTTCACTCCAGCTGAAGGTGAAAAGAATGTCCCCCTCCTCTGAGCCGAGTGGAGCCCACAGAGTTTGCTGAAGGTGTGGAGGGGTTGTTTCTCCCCGGTGTGCCTGCCTGCTTGTGTGTGGGGGGCACCAGGCAGGCAGGAGATGTCTTGGACCAGGGGCCTCCGAGCTGGGAGTCGCCCTGCATACTTGTACACTGCATATGTTGTGCCTACGGGGTTGGAAGTCAAGCCAGAACTAATTCCTTCTTGAGACAGAGCAGGGCAGTTCCTACTGGCTCGGTCAGGGGGTGGCTCCCCCTTCATTTGTCCCAGAGGAACTACTGTTGACAGGTTGCTGGGGTCCCTTCAGTTAAGATCTCCGTGTGGAGCTTGTGTAAGGGACAGGGGCAGGGTCGGGGGAGAGAAGTCCTATTTGGATGTGAGAAGGGGGCACAACTTGGCAGATAGGACACCTGTTGCTGCTCAGAGCCCAGGACCATCATGAGGGTCAGAGGGGGTCCATAGATGTGCACTCAGGTTCTGACCAGAACAGACCACAATAGCAGATGTCTTGTGTGTGGCCTACGTGTGTTTGTACTGACCAATGTCGTGTGCTGCTTTATCTTGATGGGAATATAGCAACCCAATTACCCAGAGTGGAACTGAGGAGACATAATCAGGCCTTTCCTGATATCACTGTTGGAACTTCCATTCCTAATGCTTGGGCAAATGGGCCAAAGAAGATGTCATGGGAAGACTAATCCAAAGTGAAGACTTATGTCTGGGCAGAACTATTTTGATGCCCTGGATCTGGTTCTAACATGGGATTCTTGGGTAAATAGTGTGAACTCTTGCTTTACATTCAGCTCTCTTTACTGTCTCCCATGAGTTGTATGGCTGGAGGACCATCTGCAGCCTCACTCCTTCACCTCCCAACCCACTGGGTCTCTGCTCAAGACTGAACCTAAGAAGCAAATGAACTTCCCTGTTGTCATCTATCTGATCAAACTCGAAAGCAGTGAGAATATTATTAAGGAGAAAGAGATGGTGAACATTTATTTTACAAACAACAACAGCCATAATAATCATGGTAACACCCTCGGATGGGCCAGGCTCTAACTTATGCTACTGTAGCTCTGGTTTGGCTGGCCTCCTTGCCTTGGCAGGCTCCATCCACTTCATCTCCCCCTTCTCCTGTTGGCTGAGCTCCATCCTCCTCTTGGCTCCTGCAGCTCAATTCCTGGCTGGCTGCGCTAATCCCACATAATATTTTACGCAAATTTATATGAACCCCGTTACAAAGCCTAGCAAAGAGGCACTGTTTCTTTTCCTTGATAAAATTAATCATTTATAACTTGGCTCTAAGAAACAAGTCCAACCTGTGGGTGCTCCGTTTTTGCTCACAAGAAACATTCCCAGCCCCACTTTAAAGGAAAAAGATTTCCCATTCCTCTGCCAGGCTCTGGCCCCCCAAAGTGCCATCTACTTTGGAAATTCCCACCAGTCTCATTTAGAATCACACTCACAAGTTGCCTGGGAATTTCTCCCAGAAAGCTCCTATCTACCCCATTTCTTGGGGCTTGATTTCCCACAGACCCCTGGGTGGTTTAGATTGTTGTCTATATCAACAACATGATAGACTTACTGTGTTTATCAAGCTTCTCCAAAGAGTTGTGGGAATCATTTGTGAATTACTTCTTTGCTTTTTCTTAAACGAAATTCTGTTTTTGCTCATGTTAAGTGACTGTTCCCAGAGAGTGGTTTCTTTGGTGGCATTGTTACACGAAGGAGGAAGACGTAATCCCTGGTTCAAACAGAAATCAATGAAGGCACCGAACTCTGGATTTGCAATTAGGACAAACAAAGTTCAGCCAAAAAACACCTCAATCAGCCCCTGAAGCCTCATTAATAAAGAAGGTAACTAATTTTTCAGCACTAAAGAGAAAAATCTAAGGACTGCACTATATGTGTCGGCACATACAGACAGCCTCTATACATAGACTGCTCTAGGAAAACAGAATAGAATTTCTCTACTCTTGTTTTCTTTAAGCAAAGGCAAACAGTAGGTTGTAGCATCTAGCACCTCAAACTTTTCAACAAGTCACAGGGAATGGAAAGAGCATCTGTGGACCCAGTCACTTTCCTCAAGCAGCGTGGGTGGTGGTGGGCTTGTGTGTCTGTGTTTTTCTACCTGGTGCTAGTGAAGAGTTAGTCAACTGTGCTTATAGCTTCAGCTTTGGGAATACAATTTCTGCTTTCCATTTAAACACCTAACTCTCCTTTTTTTGTAGCAAGGAGTCATGACAAACATACACTCAGGAAAACTTTCTCGGATGGCAAGCAAAGTAAATTGGAATGGACACCAATGAACAGCACTTCCCAGGTGAATGACCAGAATCCCATTGTATCATGTAAAATGAAAACAACTAAAGCTCAGAGATGTGACCAGATTTGTTCAAATCATGCGGCAATTTAGTAGAGATAGGACTAAGGTCTAAATCTTTAAATTCCTAATCTAGTGTTCTGTTCTTTTTCAAAAATATATTTTTATTGATTTCAGAGAGGAAGGGAGAGGGAGAGAGAGATAGAAACATCACTGATGAGAGAGAATCATTGATCGGCTGCCTCCTGCACACCAACACTGGGGATCGAGTCCACAATGCATACTGGATTGCTCACAATATGTTCATATAATCTACTAAATAGGAAGAGGTAAATGAATATCTAAATTGGCACCTGCCAAGCAGGCTTGTTCAGTTAATGTATAAGAATAGTAATGACTCTACAAGAGACAGGGTGAATACACACACACATCCAGGAATCAGAATTCAGGATTAAGTATCTAAAAAAACAACAGGGTTCATGTGGCCAGATTCTCCCATTAGGAAACAGAGGAAAGGGGCACTCCCTTTAAAATTTTAAAATTGGTCCTTTTGAATGAACTTTTTAGTTTAAAATGCGTTTATATTTACAGAAAGGTAGCAAAGATAGTGCAGAGTTCTGATAGACCCAGCCTCCAGTGTTCCCTATTGGTAAGGTCTTGCCTAATGTGACAAACTTACCACAACTAATGAATCAATATTGATATATTATTAACTAAGTCATTTTAAACTAAAGTCCATATTTTATTTAGCTTTCTTTTCTTCTTAGCTATTTTCTTTTTTGATCTTTGATTCCCATCCTGGATACCACATTACATTTATGGGTATTATCCGCTTATGGTCTTCTACACTGTGCCAGTTTCTCAGAATTCCCTTATTTTTGATGAATTTGAGGTGGACTATTCAGGTGTTTTTGGTAGAGTGTCGTTCACTTTGGAGTGTCTGATGTTTTTCTCATGGTTAGACTGTGGTTATAGGTGTTTG
Organism: Corynorhinus townsendii; assembly: GCA_026230045.1. Lineage (NCBI taxonomy): Eukaryota > Metazoa > Chordata > Mammalia > Chiroptera > Vespertilionidae > Corynorhinus > Corynorhinus townsendii. The sequence continues at coordinate 182,184,887 of JAPDVU010000003.1, forward strand.
GGAGGAAGATGAGAGAGCTTAGGTGCCAGTCTCATCACATCTATCCAGGGTGCATACTGCCAGCCATGACAACACTACTGATGTTAACCTTGATCATCTGGCTGAGGCAGTGTGTGTCTGGTTTCTCCTCCTTCTCACCTGCTTTTCTAGTACACCTTTTGGAAAGACACCACTATGCACAGTCCACACTTAAAATATGGGATATGATGCTCTCCATTCTTGAGGGAGCAGTGTTTACATACATTCTTTGAAATTTTTCTTTGATTTTTAAATCACAACATCTATGTAATCACAAGAAACAGTAGGTACAACATTAGAACATGAAATAAAAGATAAGGTGTGAAAAGGTCTCAGAAAATACCTAGTTCTGTCTTTCTGATTTAATGGGGTCTGTATTGACTAATTTGCACAGTGCACACTCACACGTGGTCAAGTTAAATTGTCAACATTTATTATTCAATCACTAAATGTTTTTTTGGTGCATGCTAGTATTCTTTGCTAAACTGTGGGTCCCATATTTGAATTTGAAACCACACTGGGTAGCAGGTAAGAAAAGTGCCACGACTCTCTCTCAGCTTTCAGATGAGAAATCCACAGCAGAAATATTTTTCCTGGTTGTTATTGATCAAGCGACAAAGAATACACAGGTTTCTGGACAACAAGCGCAGTGCTTGACTATACTCAATGGTGTGGTCTTCCTGACACCACGAAGCAGAACAGAACAAGCTGTTTTTATTAAATATTTCCACGGTAATCCTTATTTGCTGAACCATACCTGCCACTGAGAAATCAAGGATTCAGCTTAAAGTTTTATTTGGCTCATCCTAGGATTCCATCTCCTCTAGCCACAACCTCCTCCCTATCCTTGCTCCCACCTCTGTAAACTATTACGCTGGCTATGTCTATATTCTTGCTCCTGAAAATAAGTAGTGTGTGGACTGCTTGAGTCTTGAGTGTCTACTGTTTAAATATATTATCAAGGTGTTTGCCTGAGATCTGTTGCTGTAGAACTCTGGTGTTCCTTTATAAGAGCTCAATTTATCCTGAAACTTTACAAATCAGTCAGTGGTCTTTTAGGAAATAAAGACTATCCATTATGCATAGAACATTGTATTAGACATCATAGAAAATGAATTCAAAACAAAGGGAATAGATTGAAATGGGATAATTGGTGCTGGAAGGTTTCTAATCTAAAAATTGCCAAAGAATTAGAAATATTCTCCTGAATTATCCTTTATAATAAGCCACTATAAAATATTAGGCACCAGAATAGTGATGTTCCATGGTCCTCTTTGGTTTAAGGCAAACTCAAATTCTATATTTTTCTTTGTTCAGAGTTTTAGGAGGAGAGACTAACAAAATTCAAGTTCATCATACATTTATTTCTAATACAACAGATTCAACTTTTACACAGCTGGCTTAAAGAATCTTATTCTATTTTTTTTTTTTTTAGCTCTCCCAATTTTCATATTATTTTGGCTGCTTTTGGTCAGACAGGCTCTCCTGAGATAGTTCACTCAGTATGCAATTACCCACTGTGAAAACATTTCCATTATTCTAAAACCATTCTCCTCTTCTCCCTCTTGGTATTGAATTTATTGACATCAAAAGAGGCCAGTTTTAGAAGATTTAGGACAGAAGGAAAAATTTCTTTCAAGTCTTGGGGTCCTTGTCCCATGTGCTATATATATAGCAGGTAAAGGGAAGCAATATAATCAAACTTCAGAATAGGATACACCGGACTGAACCTACCCCCTACCGCATACATTTGTGTGGCATGAATGGGATAATTTAAAGGTTTTGGCAGTCAACGTGAAAGTCTTAATGTCATTATGACTCAGGCCTATGAAGAGAGAAAAGAGGTTATAGCAAAGGAAAAAGACAATGGAATAAAAGAGTATCTGTCATCTCCCTTTCCATCCTCAAGTCAGTTTTTCCCTACTGTTACTATACTCCTTACTAACTTGTAGCCAATGAATATTAATATCAGACTCATATTCTGGCAAAGTAACTAAATGGACTTTTGTTTTCAGACTAAAAATATGTTAGAAAATCCAAGAACTTTCAAAATAAATACTGGCCTTTTTTTTCTTATGACGACTGACAAAGAGAAGAGTAAGTTACAGCTCAAAGCTTTCTGATCTGCCCTACCTAGTTTGGCTCCGTGGATAGAGTGTCAACCTGTGGACTGAAGAGTCCCAGGCTTGATTCCTGTGAAAGGCATGTACCTTGGTTGCAGGCCCCCTGGTCAGGGCATGTGCTTGGAGGCAACCAATGTGTCTCACATTGATGTTTCTCTCTCTCCGGTTCTCCCCCTCCCTTTCTCTCTATCTAAAAATCAATGGGAAAATATACCCCGGTGAGGAGTAACCAAAACAAATAAATAAATAAACACTTACTGATTTACCTGCCAAAAATTTGAGAGAGATATGGAGCATGATTCTCAAGAAAATTCAAACCTCAACCCCTCTATCAATATTAAGAGAAATTTTGTCAAAGTTACCATCTGTACTCTATAGTTATTCTAAAAAACTGTCTCTTTGCAAATTAAAAGGATAAAAGTCTAATTTATAATGTTGAAAATATGCATAATAAAATTATAAATATGATTTGTCTCAAATGAGGAAGGTCATTTTGATGTAAATGTTTTCAAGTTACAAAATATTGTAATATTTTATCACAAGATAGATTTATATAATTTCCCCCATCTCGTCTGCACTTCTGCATATAGAGCGATAAGGAGAGGAATCAGAACCAATAACTTCTACGTATTAAAAGATTTAGTGTTTTTTAAGTTATTTCAAAAGATATTATTCACTGTAATCCTTAGAAAGGTTGACTAAAAGGTTATACCCCCGTAGGTTTATGCCTGGGGAAATGTATTGGAGGTGCAAGGACGGGGGGAAAAGAAGGTGGGATCATAAATTCAAAATGCATTTGTATAATTATCAAGAACTGAGAGAACAATAAACTACATCTACTATCTATCTATCCTTTAGGCTACTGTTCTGCCCAAGTACATATGATAGTTTAGGTTTGGCAATAGCATAAAATCTAATTAATATATTTCTTGTTCTTCCCATTCTGGCTCCACTCTATCAAGCCAATCTCATTTTGTCTTCTAGTCGGCACATATATTCATTTTACAGATTGATCTTTCCACTCTTTGCATAAACTGCCCCACTCCTTTACCACTGGGCTTCACTGATGTTACTCACACCCTACCTGGAACACCTTTCCTTCAATCCTCTGCCTACCCACGTCTTACAGATATTTTAACAGTTAGCCCAAACTCCTTCTTGAAAACTTCTTTTTCTTCCTTAGACTACTTGGATTACTTTTTTAAAAAATTGAACTTCAAAAATCCAGACTCCACAATTTATTCTTTTAACTGTTTTCTAATGGTTTTCAAGTGTGTTTGTTAGTTTGACTTTTAGGATATTCCATTAAATTCTCTAAAGAAAACATATCTTAAATTTTTACTGTACTTAACATGAATCTTAGTGCTTCTTGGCTTAAACATGATGTCACATAAATACTAGAAGATGATTGATTTGGCTTTGCCCATTTGACAAAAATGCATACAAAATCTTTCAATTATTTTAACCATCTGCATGAATTGATTTTGTTGCATCAGAACAGAAAGAATACAATAAAGTGGCTGGAATCGGGTTGGGATAAGTGAATGGGAGTGAGTACGGGATACAGAGTATATAGTATACCTTATCTTATTTAATCTTCCCTCTGAATATGATATTATAACCACAAATTTAAAGTTCAAAGGCTGATGCTCAGAGAGGTTATATAACTTGCTCAAGTTTATAAGGTAAATATGTGACATTAAATACATTCATTCATAATGCTGTGCAACCATTACCAGAACTCTTTTCATTTTGTAAAACTGAAATTCTATACCCATTAAACAACTCACTATCACTATTCCCCAAGTCCCTGGCAACACCCTTTTCTTTGTCTCTCTGATTTTATCTAAGTACCATATATAAGGAGAATAATAAAGTATGTCTTTTGTGACTAGCTTACTTCATTTAGCATAATGTCCTCAAGGTTAACCCGTGTTGAACCATGGGTGTCATATGAAGTTGGATATTCAGGAATTACTCAATTTTATAACTTTTCTGACTCTACAATTCCTTACTTCTAAGGTGAAAATAGTACTTTCCCAACTTCTGTACTGCACTGGATTTTTTATGATGATTAAATGTGAGATAATGAAGGAAAACCATTTCCAAAAAACATGATTGTTTATATCAACACGGAAAAAGACTTTTCATTTTTGTACGATGTAGAAAACTAATATAAACAGCAGTGTGGTGATGAGAGGAAAGTTTCCCTGGCCCACCCTGCACACGCGCACACAGCCACACTCCCAGGATGATGAAAACCCCTTCCATGTCTCCGTTTAATGACATGGCCGGGTTTCATGCTGTTTTACAAAATACAGCATGGGTTTGAAAAATCCTTGGACATCAGAAAGTACATGACGGCCACCTTTTTAATTTGGGGTTAAAAGTGGGCATGAGATCCAAGGAACCTCAAGTCACTGTGTGCAGGACAGTCAGGCTGTGGTGAGCAGAGCATCCAGGCTGCAGATATTTGCACAATTTTACTAGTACAAACACCCAAGGTACCAATGCTTTCATGGAAATTCTGGCTGTGTAACCTTATTAACATTGGCGGAGGCTTGAAGCTATTTTCAGAATCCTTCACAAACTTACAGGAAGTACCTTCCCTTTTTATTTACATTCCATATTGTCATTTTTAAGTAATGCACTTGCAGGAAGACTTTTCCTTTGCCTCTACTGAGAGTCACGTTTTAAAAATCACACATGTATGAACCATCGTGAAAACACATAATGATCCGGGTGAGCGAAGCTTAAAAGAACAACAACACTCCAACTCACACCTGCTTGAAATGCTAGGCTTGATGGCTCTTTCTAGCAAAGCTTGAGTGCTTGCAGGCTCGGTGGAGTAGACTGCACCTCCCTCCCCCCACCCGCAGGGCTCCAGTGTGAGCTGTGGCAAAATCAATAAACAAATAAATAAAGTAAAGTAAAGACCAGAGGCTCCGTGGAGAGTTGGGGCTCCCTGTCTCTTTTATGAGTAATGAATGTGGTAACCACAGAGACTTGGAAAAGACTGGGATTCTCAACTCCGCAAGCTGGCTTTCAACTAGGTCTGTGCACTATTACAGGGGCTTGCTGGTGGTTGGGGGATCAAGGAATAAATAAGAAGAGGGGGATTCAGGCAGAAAAGCAGGGGCCTTGGAAAGGAAGATATGCTAGGGATTGCTGTAAATCGACCCTCTCTCCCTCTGGAGATTCGTGTGTGCTGAAGTTTGAATCCCCAGGAACAGTTGTGCAATGTGACTGAAATTCCCAGCCAATCTCTTGAGAAGTAAGACAACTTGTGCCCAAAGAGACCCACCTGACGAGGCCATCTGTTTCAAGACTGTTTCACTGTCCTGGGTGGTCCCATGCTTTTGAAAGGGAACATCTTTCTCTTAAGAAATACACATGAAGTAAATAGAACAGAAGCTGGCCCTTACACATTGGCCTCCCCACTCCATTCCAAATCCTTCATGTTTTCTTAAATGTGGGAGGGATTTCATGTGTCAGTCCCGTATGTGCCTATTCTTGAATGCCAGCAAAGAAAGACGGCAAGGGGGAGGAGAGGGAGACTGGAGGGGCCCATGGAGCACTTGCAGATCCAGACATGAGTGAAACAACTGTGGTCACCTTAGCAACTGTGACCTCTCCCACAACCCAGTAGTCAATCAACAAGGTCACGCAAGGTCAGAAAGGCAGAAATATGGTGCCTTGTTCTACGCAAAATAGTTGCTAGTCTACAACACTAATTTTTTTCCGGGTTCACAATGAAAAATATCTTTGGAACACTAATATGGACTTTAATTTGCATGGTGATTATCTTTTCACTAATGTACCCATAGGAGTCAAGAACAAAAAGAAGATTTATTTTTTCTCTCTCAGATTTGTTAAAAGAGGTACTTGCTCAATACTGTACAGAACACATGATTGCCTCCTCAGTGTGGCTCTCCATCCACTCTTTGCATATTTAAAGCTTTTCATGACTTGAGGAAGCTGTCAATAATTCTCCAGGGAGAGAACGATGTAGCTAAGGAAGCTGCTTCTTTAAGAGAAAGTCAGAGCAGAAAATGGGTATAAGAGGGAACCAAATGGAAGCTGTAATGTAGTTCTCTTTACCTCTTCCAGAGTACCAAGGGCTGACTAGGCCTCTGCTCGGTTCTGAAAGTGTGTGTAAGAGCCTGGGGAAAGAAAGAATCTCTGCTTAGCTGCACTAGTCATGAAAATGTTTATCACTGACTCATCTAATAAGAGGAGCTCTGGGAGCTTAAGGCACAAAGAAAAGAGATGGAAAAGGAAAGAGATTTTGAAAAACTGCCAAGTTATATGATTAGAGAGGATAGATGAATATTGGAAACTGAAGAGGAAGAAATGAAATGAAAATCAATCACAATACAGTGACTCATCTGGCTTTGAGTTTTTTTCCCATTTAAAATAGTATCAGGATACGAGTGAAATTTCAATCCTTGTCCCATTAAAAATGTAATTCTTTATTTTGGCTACTACTAGTTTCATTTCCTAAAGCACTGATTTTTTTTCTTCATATATAAAAAGCAAAATCCACTTCTGAAAAATGAAGGTATTTTTATGCTACATTCAGGGCAGTGTTCTCCCCCACTCTTCAGAGGATGGCTAAAAAGAAATCTCGCCCTTTGCCAAAGGGCCTCCTAACTGCAGGGCTCATGATGAAATAAATTATTTGACAGAGGAGAAGAGTAAGTGTCTGTTCCAATTGTGAAGAAGAAATGCTCTTAGAGGAAGTCCAGAGTGCAGTGTTGGGAAGGATAGTAAGACTTTATTCTGTGGAAAATTAGCCTAAGAGTGAGGGGTGGCACAAATGTTATCTATTTGCTACCTCTGACTAAATAGGATGGTTCTAGAGGCACCCGCAAAAGGTGTAACTCACATAAATATTTCATCCCGTGGTTCCTAAGAATGGAAAATTACTTGACTGGCTATCTTTAGCCCATATATACAGAAGCTTTAGCAGACATACCTTGAGATAAAGAAAAAACTGAACTTGTGCTCTGGGTAAGGAGGAGGTGATTGATACTAGATCCTCCTGCCTTGATGATGGAATTGTGTACGTGAAGGACAAGGGAAGTGGAGAGGGGTCAACGCGCTAGATGCCTGATTATAGGAAAACAAAGATGCAGAAATACAGTGCTCTAAGATTCACCCCTCCATCAATCATGGTCTCGTAGATCTGAAATGACCCAGACACACCTGCTTCAATGAATCTTGAAGCTGAGGAATAGTTTCTTTTTAATGAAGTAGTTTCTAGAGAAATCCATTGCGAGTGCAGAAAATTAAAACACTGCAATGTGTTTTAGTTTGCAAGCCCTTGCCCTCCATAAGGAACAATGGCAGGCTTAAGTGGCCATGCAGACCTTTCTTAGCTCAGGCCAACCTTAGGAAACAAGTGGGATAAGAGAAAATATTCTGAATCTTAGTTAAATGGGAAGAAATACACTGAGTGGTCAGATTATTATGATTTCTGAACACATAATAATCTGGCCACTCAGTGTATATCCTATATAATAAAAGGCTAATATGCAAATTGTCCCCTCGACTAGGAATTTGACCAGCAGGCAGGCTGGCCAACCGCCTATGTCCCCTCCCCCTGGCCAGGCTGGCCGGACCCTACCCATGCACGGATTCATGCACCAGGCCTCATATAAATATACTGAGTGGCCAGATTATTATGTGTTCAGAGATCATAATAATCTAGCCACTCAGTGTATATTATAGCGGTTAAGATGACATGTTTTTCTTCCTTAACATAACATGTATATCTACAAAAATCCAATAGCAGCCCTGGCCAGTTTGGCTTAGTGGATGGAGCATCTGCCTGTGGACTGAGGGGTCCTGGGTTCGGTTTTGGTCTGGGATACATGCCTGGGTTGTGGGCTTGGTCCCTGGTGGAGGTTGTGCAGGAGACAGCCAGTCTGTGATTCTCTCTCATCGTTAATGTTTCTGTCTCTCTCTCCTTCTCCCTTCCTCTCTGAAATCAATAAAAAATATATTTAAAAAAAATCCAATAGTAAACATCTTACTTAATGGAGAAATACTGAAAAGTTATTTCCAATACTAGAAAGTAGAAAAGGTACTATTTCTTTTCAATATTGCAGACGTCTTAGCCAGTACAATTAAACAATGAGCCAGAAGTAGTTACCAGAAGATAATAAAAAAATTCCCATAATTTAGGAAATTAAAAAGCATAGGCTTATAAATAACCTACAGATTAAAGAAAAACTCTCAAAGAAAATTAAAAATATTTTATGCTGAGTGATAATAAAAATGCAACATACCAAACTTGTGGGATAAGCAATGATTACAAGGACATTTATAATCCTAAGTGTATAGATTAAAAAAGAAGGAAGGCTAAAAATCAAAGTATTCACCTTGAGAAGAAGGAATTAAAAATAGTGATATAGAAGAAAGGAAATAATAAATATAGCAGCAAAAATTAAGGAAGAAATAAAAGAATAAGTAAAAGTAAAAATGTAAATATAAAAAATATAAATATGAGAAATGAAAATTTGGTTCTTTTAAAAGACCAATAAAATTAACAAATCTGCATCAATTCTATTAAAAGGATAGGAAGAGGCAGGTAGAGGGGAAAAAATCACTAATATCAGGTATGAAAGAGCAGTCATTAAAGCAAATCCTATAGACATTACTAAGACAATAGCAAGATATTACTATGAACTTTATGCCAATGAAATGGAAACTCAGTTAAAAAAATAAAAGGAAGTAGAAAATCTGAATAGCCATATAACTATTAAATTGAGTGTATAATTAAAACACTTTAAAAAAGAATTTCAGATCACTCAGATGGTCTCACTATTGAATTCTATCAAATATTTAAGAAGAAAAAACACACTAATATACACAAATGCTTCCAGATAATTAAAAATGTGGGAAAACTTCTTATTTCATATTATGAGGTCAACACAAGCTTGATCTCAAAATATGACAAGGACATTATAAGAAAGAAAAATTACAGTACAATCTTTCAAGAACATAGGTGCAAAAATTCTAAACAAATTATAAGCAGGGAAATAGAGAAATGATAATACATTATAACCTGGTTGGGTTTATTCCAAAAATACAAAGGTTGTTTTACATTGATAATCAGTCAATATGTTTTAATGCATTAAGGGAACAAAATATATAAATCATGTAATCTCCTCAGAAGTGCAGAAAATACATTTAATATATTTCAACTGTAGGTTGAATTTGTTTTCAGGAAACTAGAAATAGATGGGAATTATTAAATCTGTTAAATGGAAGGTAAAAAATCGTATGGCAAGCACATATTTAGTAGTGAAATACTGGACGCTTAACCTTGAGATAGGGGATGACACTGGATGCACACTAACATTACTTCTATTCAGCATTGCACAGAATCAAGTCCTAGAGAGTTCAGTAAGAAAAGGCAAAATTTTTAAATGTATAAGAATAGGAAAGAAATTATTTAGGAATGACATAACTGTATAGTTGGAAAATCCCAAAACATCTATAGAGAAGCTACAGAAGAGTCAGTTTGGCAAAGTTGCTGGAAACAAAGTCAATTTGCAAAATAACTTTTTGCAAAATACAATTTGCAAAGTAACAAACAAGTAGAAAACAAATGTGGAAACTTTACACAGAAAACTAGAAAAAATTGAGAGAAATTAGAGACCAAGATAAATGGAGGGATAGATGTTAGTGAACTACAAATCCAATGTTTTAAGAGATAATATTCCCCATATTAATCCATAGATCCAGCGTAATTTGAAACTAAATAGCAGCATATTTTGTTATGAAAATGGATAGGATGGTTTCAGAATGTATATAGAAATGCAAAGAACCAAGAATACCTATGATAATATTCAATAAGGAAAAGAACAAATGTAGAGGAATTATACTACAAGATAGCTAGACCTATTACAGAGCTAGAGTAACTAAAACAGCATGGGCTTAACATAGATACATATACTGTCAAATGGGATGGAGTCCAGAACAAGACCCATACATTAAATTAAAGGCAAAGTTGACAATGCAGTGTATGGGGAAAATAACTGTATTTTTTTTCAATAAATGATACTAGGCAAAATGGATACACATACATACATGCATATATATTATAACCTCTATTTAACATGAAAACATAAGTCAATTCCAAATGAATCCAAAATCTAAATATAAAAAGTACAAAAAAATAGATTTGAAGAAAAATATAAAAAGGACTTCAAAATTCTAACCAGAAAGAAAAAAATTGATAAAATATATTATTATATTAAAATTAAAACATTTTATTCACAAAGGACATCATTAAGAGAGTAAAAAGGACAACCTATATGGCAAAGATGATTGCAATAACTCTGACAATGGACTCATACATACATATACATGTTTTCTGAATATATGAACTTATAAAAAAAATGTTGTAAATCAGTAAGACAGACAACCCAACAAAAATGGCAAAATACTTGAAAGGGCTCTTCACAAAAGAGTGTATCTAACTGGCCAAATGTGTTAGTCATAACAGAAGCTTACATTAGCATCAGTACGGCTAAAATGTAAAAGACAAAAAAGATTAAGTATTGGCAAGGATGTGAAACAATTTAAACTATGTATGCTGTAGATAGAAATTTTAATTGGCATACCATTGGAAAAATTCTTGCAGTATCTGCTAAAACAGAATATATGCATAATCTGTGACCCAGCAATTCTACTCATAGGCAGGTGTCCAACAAAATGTACATACAGCAAAAATTAAAGTGTACTAGAAAGTTTATAGCTACTCTATTTGTAATAGCCCAAACATGGAATCTACCCAAATGTTCTTCAATAAAAGAATGAATAATGAAATTGTGGTATATTTACACAATGGAACTATACAACAATGAGGAAAAGATCTAGAACTTCACAAATTTGGATTTATCTCCCAAAAATAATGGTGGGCAAAAAGGACCAGGCAAAATAATAATAATAATAAGGGTACTAAATTATTTAATTTATATTTATTCCATTTACTAGTGGCCTAGTGCATGAAATTTGAGCACGGGTAGGGTCCCTAGGCCTGGCCAGTGATCAGGGCTGATCAGGTTCCCTGCCTCCCCACCTTCCTGCTTCCTACTTCCCTCACTCCCCCACCGCTGCCACTGGTAGCCTGCCATGTTCTGCGCCACTCCCTGGTGGTCAACGCACATCATAGTGAGTGATCGAACACCCAGTTTCCTGGTCAAACTCCTGAGGGGACAATTTGCATATTAACCTTTTATTATATAGAATTATTTTTTTTAAATATTTTTATTGATTTCAGAGAGTGGAAGGAGAGGAAGAGAGAGATAGAAACATCAGTGATGAGAGAGAATCATTTATCGGCTGCCTTCTGCATGCCCTGCACTGGGGATGGAGCCCACAACCTGGGTATATGCCCAGACCTGGAATTGAACTATGACCTCCTGGTTCACAGATCAATGTTCAACCACTGAGCCACGTTGGTCGGGCTATATTTATTCTTTTATGTAAAGTTCAGAAACAGGCAAAATTAATCAATGTGGTTAGAAGTCAGGAAAGTGGTTACTTTTGGGGATGGGGTAGATAGTAATGGAGAGGGAGCAAGACAGGGCCTTCTGGGTTGCTATAATGTTTACCTTCTGGATTTGGACAGGTTCATTTGTGAATATCCACAGCGCTGTATACTTATGACTTCTGTACTTCCCTGTAAGTATATTATACATCATTAAATTTGTGTGATTTATAGTTCATTCTAAACTCTAGCAATTTTATTTCTCACAGTGTTTTTGGCTAAGTTAATTAAAATAAAAGTTGATGGATTTATGCGTTAATTTACAAAACCTTTTTGCCACACCTTTAATGATGAAACCTATTTTTTCCCCCCGCCAAAGCGGATTTTCCATTACTACCTTCTGCTATTGCATTAAATAGTTGCCATTTCAAACACTACTGGAAGGTTCCATTTCTACTTAGAGCCTATTTAAATTACACTTTTAGAAGCTTTTAATTACAAAAAAGGTCTCCTGTGCCCTTTACAGCCATTTTCAGTTTTCACTTACCATCTTTAAATGGAGGAAAAGATACAATCTTAAAGTTATTTTGCTGGAAAGTGGATGTAAGATGCTGGAATAAGAAGCTTTTGCCCTCATTCATATGTCTGGTATTCCCTAGGAGAGCTGTTTTACAAAAATCTTGAATTCTAAGTGAAATCAGGACAGGCAGGAGAAAATGGAGGTCAGTTCTTCATGTATAACCAAAGCTGCATAATGAAAAATGTGTGCTTTCCAGTGGTTGAATTTTATGAAACAAGCAGAGTTTATGAAACACACTGAGAAGCTCCTCCTTCTGGCCTTCCAAACGCCACGTCGCCAAGGCCATTCCCATCCAAGGGGCTGTCTTGTCAGAGAGAAAGGTCAAGTGCAGCTGAAAGCCACCATCTTGAAGCATTTGCTGAGTTTTCTACTCATCATTCATTTCTTCCTTTGCTTTAATTCTATATGCTTTGTTCATATTCATTTTTATATTCCACCATTTTATATTGTTCCCTTTAACCAAACCAGCCTCATTCTCTTTTTTCATAAAAACTTGTGCTTCAAGGATTGTAACCCCCCCTGATGTGAATGTTGGTATGCTTGAAGTTATCCCAGAGGCTCCTTATACTATTATTATTATTATTATTATTATTGGATTCTTTGTGCTGTTCTGATTGGGTGTTTTCTGCTTCCTTATTTTCCCAATCTCTGATTTGATCCTCTGCTTTATCTCCATTGTTGATTCCCTATGGTGCATTCTTCATTTCATTTAATGTACTCTTCATTTCTGACAGGTTCCTTTTTATGTTTTCTAGTTCTGCTCTTATGTTTCTTATCTCTTTGTTGAAGTTCTCACTACTGTTTCACAAATCTTCCTTAAATGGCATGTGATTTCAATGTCCTCCTTACAGTGCTGATAAAGAAATATTAGGCTTGATCAGATACCTGTAATTTATGTTCATAGCAGCTTTATTAACAATATCTGAAATGTGGAAGCAACCCAAGTGTCTATGGAAAGATGAATAGATAAACAGAATGTGGTAGGTACAAATAATTAAATATCATTCACCCTTAAAAAGAAGAAAATTCTGATATATGTTACAATGTAGATGAACTTTAAGACATTTGCTAGGTGAAATAAGCCAGTCACAAAAGAACAAATATTCAATGATTCTACTTACTAGTATATAAGGTTCCTAGAGTAATCAAATTCATAGTCATAGAAAGTAGAATGGTGGTTGCCAGGGCTGGTTCAGGGGAGGAAAGGAATGGGCGGTTACTCTGTAATGGGCACAGAGTTGTGTGTGTGTGTGTGTGTGTGTGTGTGTGTGTGTGTGTGTGTGTGTGTGTGATTTTTATTGCTGATATTCCATTCTGCCTGTCTCCAATTCTTCTGTCTTTGAACAACATTCCCAAATACAAAGTGTTAAACTCATTACCTAAAAAATCTCAAAAGGCATTTTCTTTTATTTATTGGCAATGCCTCAAAACCAAGATGTTTAGTTGTGTTTTAGAAACTGTTTTGAATACACTGAAACAAATAATTAGTTATACTAATATTACAACTGGAGTCATGGGAAGCTACTGAGCTCCCTGCTTTCAAGTTCAGAGCAAATACTGTATATCTTTAGAAATTAAGGATGCCTCATTCTCTGAATATATATGAACATGTAAAAATAATGTTGCCTCATGGAAAAGCTATTTAATTTAAAAAATTAAATTCAGGTTTAAAAGAAAAAAATAATCTCTACTGTATTTTCTAATTTGTCTTCTATTTTCTATTAAAAAATAAGCAACATCCAACTGCTTATTCAATTTCTGCTTTCTCTTGTTCTCTCACTCTCTCCTTTTCACACAGACAGTTCCTTAGAACTCAGAGGAAAAAATCCAAACTCTTTGTCGTAGAACATAAGGTTCATCACAATATTACCTTATTTTTTAATGTTGGCCTAACAGAGCCTAGATTCTCTCCATTCATATCACAGCACCCACCTTTCAGAATGGACCATGATACATACATCATATTGTTCTCTCTTTACATGTCCTATATGCTCAGATCAGAATACCTTCCCAGCTTTCTCCAGGTGACAACTTCCTATCATCTTTGAAGCAGTTCCCTTATCACCTTCTCTGTGGAATATTCTGTGTGTTTCCCTCCTCTGCCCGTCAGTTACCTCTCCCTCTTCAGGGATCCTGGATTCAGGGCCTTCCTATATAGTTCTTGTACCATGCTCATAGCACACTGTTCACATGTAGGTGTCAGCTTTTAGACTAGAGGATTCTCCAGAGTAGTGTCACACTTGTCTTATAGCACCTGACACAGCACCTTAGAGTAATGAATAATGAATAAAGGAACGAGTGAAATTCAAGACATAAACATTCATTATTATGGATTTCACAGAGAGAACACAGAAGCTTATGTGTCCAGGATAAGGAATGAAGGTAAAGTTTATTTAAAATGGAGAGGACAGAGTTTTGTAGTTACTGGGTGAATGTCAACCCCACTTACAACTCAAAATCACTTATTCTGCTATGAATCTGTAGAACATCACACACAGGGGTGCTGTGAAAACCAATTCACATCAGTCAACTGTTTCAAAGTTGAAAAATAATAAGATGTCTTCATTATATGAAATAAAAATAATGTTGTTCTCTAGCAATTTTTTTTTAAAGTTGAAGAGAATCCCTTTCTACACAGAAAATGTGTGGTGAGAAAGTCAATAGAATTGTTTCTACTTACAATGCTTTCAAGTTATATCCCTGGAGCCATTTGGCCTGAGATACAAAGGTGGAAAGAAACTTACTTTTATGCACATGCATACTCACACACAGTACACTCTCTTATGTAAACCAGGCAGTGACAAGTTACTTGGATGGCTAAATCAAAACTGGTCCACCAAACAAACTTCTGCACTGTGCTGGAGAGCATTAGGGCTGCTGGCTTTAAGGTTTGCCTTGGCTGGAATTCATTGTAACACCACCCACCTCTCTCCAGCTCTCCAGTTGCAGTATTCTAACCAGGTCACCTAGATGCTGGGAAACAGATGTTCATTGAAGGGAAAAGGAAATAGGTGGTGTCCATTGAAAAGTGATAGCTATGGCAGAGGAAAGAGTATATTTTTACCTACAACACAAGCTGAATATTATAGCAACTTATTGGTAGAACAGAAATTCCTAGCTCTCCAGGAATCAGCAGCACTTAGTAAGCACTTCAGTAGATGGAGAGGCAGGAAAGCAGAGTGGGGAAGGGCTCAGGCTCTGGGGTCAGACTGGCTTTAACTCTTAGCTCTGTACTTCCAAATCATATGTCCCCGGGCAAATCACTTAATCTTTATTTTCAGTGTCTCATCTATAAAACTGGAATTATAATAATACCTATTCCATGTGGTTCTTGTGACAATTACATGTGTTGGTGTATGTAAAAGACTTCAAATAATGCATAGTGCTGTTAACTATTATCACAATTGTCTCTTTGCCTAGGGATACTATTGCTGGTTTGGGTTGGCAACTTAACCTAAAGTTCTAACAAGGGACGAACAGTGATCAGAACTTCATCAATGGGCCAGAAAACCCACTGAGTTCCCAGTGTTAAGAAGATTTGCACTTACAAAAGCCAGGGAGGAAGAGGGCAAAACAACCAAATACAGAGGTTAACACCATCCTTTGACATTCCAGGAGCCTCACTTTACTTGTGGTTAAGAAGTGCCACAAGCTGTGGCGTGGTTGCAGCCCTCTGCCTGGGAATGACTAGGCATCTTCATAGCAGTTTGGTCGGGCTCTTACTCAGTAACCCTTGGCCTCGGCGTTGGGGCTTCAGATTCCTTCCGCGAATCTTCCTCCTCTGTATCTTCATGACATCTCTGAACATCAACTCATCATCTCTTTCCTTCTGAAACAATTTCTATCCCTAACTGATCAAGTTGTCCATGTGTTTTGTGATTCAAGGTGTTTGTATGTTACACATATACCTTCTGACAGCACATTGTAATATCTACTAAGCCACTGATTGGCAGAAGTTGGAATTAGCTATCTGGATCCTAAGCTTCTCCATAGGCTCAGCATTGTGTCTGTCACTGATAGATAGCAATAAAAGCTGTGGGCCATTTCAGCCTTTGTCTTTGACATATTTTTTTTGTGCTTGTGCATACTGTCAAGTATTTTATGAACAATATTAACTCCACTGTATCCAATAAATACAAAAGCAACAAGAGTTTCAAATTGCTAGTTAGAAGAGGAATTCAATCCCATATAATAAAAGCCTAATATGCAAATTGACCAAATGGTGGAATGACTGGTCACTATGATGCGCACTGACCACCAGGGGGCAGACAATCAACCCAGGAGCTGCCCCCAGCCAGCAGGCCCAAGGCTAGCCAAGGCAGGTGCTAGCAGGGGCCCCCAGATTGCCCTGCTGGTCGCCCCACAGAGGGAGGTGACCAGCGGTGATGGCAGGGGGTGGGGCCAGCCAGCAAGCAGGCTGGCACAGCCCCCGATCACCTCATGGGTCGCCTACAAAGTGGGTGCTAGCAGGGGGGCCCCCTGATTGCCCCACAGATCAGCCCTGCTCACCGGCCAAGCCTAGGGACCCTACCCGTGCACGAATTTTGTGCACCAGGCCTCTGGTTTTGACATAAAGATAAGTGATCTCTCCTGGCTAGTATTGCTCAGTGGTTGAGCATCAACCTATGATCCAGGAGGTCATGATTTCTTTCTAGTCAGGGCACATGCCTGGGTTGCAGGCTCACTCCCCAGTGTGGGGCATGCATGAGGCAGCCAATCAATATTCTCTCTCATCATTGATGTTTCTATCTCTCTCTCCCTTCTTCTCTGAAATCAGTAAATGTATATTTTAAAAAAAGGTAAGTGATCTCTTCTGCTTCTGGTTATGATGGAGTAACTGATGCCATACTAATTCTCCTCTGTAAAAGGCCATATAGGACACTTCCTCAAAGTGAGACAATTGTGTTCTGGCCTTGGACAACAGGCAGTGCAAGACAGCAATCCATAAAAGAAAGGAAATCCATGAAGTGAGATCCCTTTTTGCTTCAGCCCAGTGCTTGTATGCCATCTCCTGAGTGCATCCTAGGGACTGGGAATCTAAGCAGACACAGTGGTTTCTCTGGGCTGAGGAGGCAGAAATCAGAGTCCAAAGGATGTGATGGAATTTGAAGGGCAAGGCACCAGAAGTCATGTGTAATTTTCTGTGGGTCTTTGACTGAGGGGGCCCTTGACAAGTACGGGTAAATATCTTGATATTTTGTATCTTTTCCAGTTCATTGTCTGAATAATTTCTTTAAAAATCCAAGACATAGTTTATTTGGAATATTTTCTTATATCTTAGGTATGTTTTGGAAATGTATTCATCTTGTTATAATAGCCTTTGCCAAATTTTCATTTTATTGACTATGTACCTAGGTCTCATGTTGAATCCTTTCTGTTTATTGCTTATTTTTTTCAATATGTAATGTTATATCCACATCTGCTATTTGCTCAAGAATGATGTGGGAAGGGGTAGAGAGGGTGATTTAGATCATCAGTGGACTTTGTCATTTCAGAACATGTTCTCAGCATATTTGCTGTGTCTTTCTCTGGAAAATATCTCTGTTCATCTTCCTGGAATTCCTTCCACATCTCCCTTGACACACTTTGGAGTGAGCCGATTGCTCAGCAGGAGGCCAAAATGGGGTTGCCTATTGTCCAACACTTAAAAAATAATTATTTCATTTATGTTGTACAGTTTTCCAGGTACTTGCAGTGGGAGGGAAGATCTGGTCCCTGTTATTCTACCATGACTGGATGCAGAATTTCACTATATTTTATGCAGGGCAAAATTCA
The DNA here is from genome assembly GCA_026230045.1 of Corynorhinus townsendii. NCBI lineage: Eukaryota > Metazoa > Chordata > Mammalia > Chiroptera > Vespertilionidae > Corynorhinus > Corynorhinus townsendii. Next base: position 182,202,888 of record JAPDVU010000003.1, read on the forward strand.
GAAAGAAGGGAGCAATGGAGAAAAAGAATTCCAGAAATATGCACAGAAGTACCCCTGAGTCTTTCCTGATAACTAAGTTGTGCATGCGTAGGGCAAAACTCCATGCAGTTGGGAAAACAATGACCAGGTACCTGCGAACTGAATGGGAATGGTTCCTGGAACTCAAGGAGGATGTGAAATCTCAACTGTCAAAGTTGCAAGGCCTGATTGAGGAATTTATTCCTTATGAATGAGACTAAGTCATCACTACAGTAAAGGTTGCTCTGGACCTTTCTTAACAAAGCTTAACATAAAACTCAAAAAGATCAACTTAACTTACAATTAATTTTACTACCTATAAAAACAAAGTCCAACAGTCTATAGGGGAAATCAACAAAATCCAGACTTAAAAAATTTATAATTCACAATATCCCAAATCCAGTTAAAAACTATTAGATGTTTGATGCAGGAAAATATCACTCATAATATGGAGAAAAATCAGTTAAAAGAAAAAAATATAAAAATGATGGAAACAGAAGGAAATGATGGAATTAAGAGTCAAAAATGTTAAAACTATATTGCAAGATGTAAAGAAAATGTGACCTGCATGAGAGATAGGGGGATATAAGAAAGAACCAAATGAAACCACAGGCATGAGAAACACATATCTGACATAAGACATTCACTGGATTGGACTAATGGCAGATTACATTCTGGAGCGGACATCAAATAGAAGCTAACCACAGTGACGTGAAGTACAGAGCAAATAATTTTAGTATATCTAATCCATATATATATATATATATATATATATATATATATATATATATATATATATATAATTTTAATATACAAAAATCCAGCAGTATATATATACTAGAGGCCCGGTGCATGAAAATTCATGCACTGGAGGGGGTTCCTTCAGCCTGGCCTGCTCCCTCTCACAGTCCGGGAGCCCTTAGGGGCGGGAGGTGACCTGGTGATCAGGGGAAGACGACGCCCCCATCACACGTCTGCTGCTGCTACTGCCTGCAGTGCAAGTCTTGGCCAGCCCTGGTTACCTGAGCCAAGGCTTGCTTGCACCTTGGGCCAGTCCTGGGTGGCTGGGGGACTGAGGGGACTGGAGGACTCCGGAGGCAGGTGCGTGGAGTGGCCGGACCTGCCTGAAGGTGGGCCCAGCTGTGCTGCACACCTGCTACCCTGGCAGGGCTCAGGGGACTGGGAGCCACCATCTTGTGGCTGTGGGCACTGCCATCCTTGAGGGTATGGCAGTCAATTAGCATATTCCCTCCTTACTGGCTGTGGGCACCACCATCTTTGTGAGGACGTGACAGTCAATTAACATATTCCTTCTTTATTAGATAGGCTATATACACTGAGTGGCCAGATTATTATGATCTCTGAACACATAATAATCTGGCCACTCAGAGTGTGTGTGTGTGTGTGTGTGTGTGTGTGTGTGTGTGTGTGTACTAGAGGCCTGGTGCATGAATTTTTGCATGGGTGAGGTCCCGCCAGCCTGGCCAGGGGGAGGGGACATGGGTGGTTGGCTGGCCTGCCTGCTGGTGGAACTCTGGTTGAGGGGATAATTTGCATATTAGCCTTTTATTATATAGGATATACACTGAGTGGCCAGATAATTATGCATTCAGATATCATAATAATCTGGCCACTCAGTGTGTGTGTGTGTGTGTGTGTGTGTGTGTGTGTGTGTGTAAATAAAATGTGGTCCTTATCCCAAGAGTGCAAGGTTGATTTAACATTTGAATCAATTAATGAACTTTACTATGTTATAAAGGAAAGAATGAAAGTTATGTCACTTTAAACATATGTAAGAAAAGTAATTTTAAAAATTAACACTCAAGCCTTAGCCGTTTGGCTCAGAAGATAGAGTGTCGGCCTGCAGACCAAAAGGTCCGGGGTTTGATTCTGGTCAGGGGCACGTACTTCTGTTTTAGGCTCCTCCCTGGCTGGGGCCTTCACCAGGACTTGTACAGGAGGCAACCAATTTATGTGTTTCTCTCACATTGATGTTTCTCTCTGACTTACCCTCTCTCTTCCACTCTCCCCACAAATCAATGGAAAAATATCCTCAGGTGAGGATTAACAAAAAGTAAAAATAAAAATTAATTAATACTCACTCATGATAAAAATTTCAGCAAAGAAAGAGTAGATGGATTTATCAACCCGATAAATGGAATCAGCAGTGCTTAGTAAGCACTTCAGTATATGGAGAGGCAGGAAAGCAGAGTGGGGAAGGGCTTGGGCTCTGGGGAGGAAGGAACTCTTACCTTTTGTAACAAAATGGATGGGCCTGGAGATAATTATGCTAAGCAAAATATTCCAGGCAGAGAAAGGCAAATATCATATAATCTCACTTATATGTTGAGTCTAATGAACAAAATTAAGTGATGAACAAAATAGAACCAGAGGCATGGATACATGGAACAGACTGACACATCTCAGAGGGAAGAGGGGGAGAGGGGAGGACTGGATAAAAGAAGGTGAAGAGATTAGTCAAAGAACATATATGCATAGTCCATGGACACAGACAACAGTGTGGGGATGGCTAGAGGGAGAGGAGGTGAGGGCTGGGAGGAGGTGGGTAAAGGGGGGGGGGATGAGATGGAAGACATCTGTTATAGTTTCAACAAAAAATTACAAAATAAATAAAATTTAATTTAAAAAATAAATTTTAAAATACTGAAAAAATTTACAATGTTGATAAAAGACAAGAGGATTGCTTCAGGTTGTGAATATAATCTAATCATAATTCAAGTGAAAACTGACTTCAATGTGCATGCACTCATACACACACACACACCTGTAAGCCAGAAAGAAGAGACAATTATAACCGTGTAGTTGTGAGACTCTAGTAAAGGTCCTGCTCATGGAAACAGAGCAGTCAGCTCTGTTTAAGAGGTAGTGGCTTGAGAGGTATTATTAGCCAAGGAAAATGTTGGGACTTGTCAATGAACCAGAATTATTTTGAATTATAAGAATTTGGAAGAGAATTTTATGAGTATTGTTTAAATGTGTAACAATTTCTGAATGATAGTTCCTGTGAGTCATGCTGCACTTATTGCACCGGGGAGTGTAGGGTGTGACGCCCATTCACATTCTTGCACATACTGGCCTATTCACTCACAGGGGATGGGTGTTTATGGGCATAACCTCATTCCAGCCTGTGCTCCTTCTTGCAGAGTTACAAACATTACGCAAATGACTGTCATCTTGCCTTAAACTGTGTATTTCACACACTTTTTCTAACCTACATGTGGCTTCAAACTCTTACTTCATCATTATCTCATATTGACCTTATAGCCAATTGAGGATGCTAAGTAGTTTTTCATGCAGTCACATCTTCTTCCTCCTGCACTTACAAATTAGGGACTTTCGGAGAGGACTTTATGTTATTATTATATTTCAGTTTGCTAATTTTGTCCATCAGTCCTGTTGAGTTCAGACGATCATCTAACAAATTTATCATCCATTCTGCTTTTGGGTGCTTAAGGTATCTGGGAACATGCATTCTATGACTTCATCCAAACATCGATACCGATATTGAAAAGACTAAGATCAAGGACAAAATCTTAATGCAAGTCACTAAAGAGATCCCTATAACTTAATGTTGATTTAACAGTTAGCTTGATTTAGGTATATACTCTAATTAGCTATAGAGAGCAGACTATATTATTCATCCAAGCTGTGGAATCCTATAACTGGAGGACTATCTATAGCCAGGAAGTTAAGAGAAAAATCTCTTAAACTGAAATCTGAAGATGTGGCTCTGATACTTCACATACACTGTAATTATTCAAATCCCAAAAGCTCTACTTCTTCTGAACCATAAACCTGTATTTTTACAGAGCACACATGACTTCCTATAAATCACTTAATGTGGGTTTCTCATAGCTCCAGTCCTGGGAGATTTTGTATTAAAATCACAACAGGCATTTTATAGTCAAATATATTCTGGAGATGCTACCTATTGTGGAACTCTTCACATTTTGTATTGCACGTTAGCCTCAAAAAGACTTTAGAAAATCCCTCAGTGAAGAGGTACTTGTCTATGAAATACTTGATCAGGAGACACCACTTAATATTTCATGGAATTGCAGCAGTAAAGCATTGCACTTGTATACCTTTAGGATTCTGTGAAACAAGGTCTAACACCCAACCTGGTGTGTGATGGAACACCATTGTGTATAGGAGCCTAAATCATGGGGAAGGAGATCCAGGTGTATTCTCTTGGTTCTGTCTCACCCTGCTTGGAGTCTCCAGCAGCTCAGTGTTCCTCCTCACTGGCTCTGTTAGTTCCTGAAGAAGAATATGGAGGACTGTGATTCCAGAAGGAGGGTAGAGGAACTCCAGTCAGTCCTAGCCCAGACTGGGATTTTCCTGAGTGGAGGTGTCTCCATAATTCCCCATGACAAAGGACAACAGTTAGCTGCGCAATATAATATGTGTCTCTAAAGTGTGTGACTCAGGTAACATGCTTCTCATTCCCATGGCTGACTCGCCATTATGCTGTAAGGCGTAACCAAGGTGGCAAAGGCTATCATCGAGGAAAAAAGAAAGGAAGAAAATATTGTTCCTATTTTGTGCATTTTCTCCCACTTTCTGGAACCCCTCTGTCTATCAGAGTGTCAGAGATAAGAAGAAACAGAGAATAGGCTGTATTTTGTTTGTTGGCTGAGTGGGAGGAGAATGCCCTGGGGAGAAGCACGGGAGTACAGAGAGAGGACTCTGCTTTACCTAAGCCCAGACTGACGATTGCAAGTGTTGGAACTGTGGAATTATGAGAATGTCAAGACATGATTTCAGTTGTCTAATTATCCAGGGGTTAGTCAGCCAGCCAAACAACACGCTTCTGCCACTGCCTCCCCTGCCCGATAGTTGACCCTGCTTTAGCAAGACCACCCTCCTGCTAGCATAAAATCAAACCCTCCTATTTGTTCATCCATGACTTCTCCCACACACTGAAGAGGCCAAATGCATTTAAGTACCAGAGATTAGTTTGTAATCCAGTGGGCTACCACCCTACAGAGACTCCCGCTGAGATCACAATGTTCATTTCTCTGTCAGAAATGTGCCGTGATTTTAATCCATGTGTCTCAGACGTGCAGAGTTCAAGGTTTTCCCTCAGCTCAGATATTAGGCCATTTGTCACTGATGGGATGCTTTGGCAGCAGCAGGAATCCTGTTCCCAGACCCCTAAACAATCCCTTTTTAAATTCTTTTAATCTCTAAACACATGCATGCTCCTACCCATTCCACCTTCTTTGCCTTCTGCTTTTCTTGGCAGATGTTGGGGTTGGATAAATTCTCCTTCATGGAGGTGCTTGTCTGTCAGGCCCCAGGGAGAGGAAAACAAACAGAAAGTTCATGAATTCAGATTGTGTCTGGCAGAAGGCGTGTTCCAGTCCCAGGTGGCACATCTGGCCGCAGGTTATGACAAAAACAAAATATAACAATGGAGTAAAAAATGCAGCACTCAGAACCCTGTGGTTAAAACAGAGTTAAATAAATGTCTTAAATGTGAATGTCCCTAAAACCAAAAGCAGGTAATGAAAACAGAGGAGAAAAGACCAGCAAGGCACAATTTCAAAGCAATTATATCAGGGCAACTTAAAAATTACTTAAAAAGCAGCAAATAAAAGCTTTCAAAATGAAATTGGTACAGAAATGTACAGTGTTTTGAGGATCTGGCCCTACACGTGTTATCTGATGAAGGCAGCGGGAATGAACTGCCATAGCACAGCCACCTCCTGACTCGGCCAGAGGTAAGTCCCTCCATATCTCATGCTCTGAGCTTTAAAGAAAATGCAAGATCATCGGTGCTTATTATTTCAAGTGGCTTTGCAAAATTAATATTTTGCAAGAACTTCATGTGTTTTAAAATTATTTCTGTATTCTTGGTCACAATATATAAGCATTTAATAGGGTGGGCGGCGGGGGGGAGGGGTTGGGACATACACATTGTCTGTGCAAAAGCAGAATTTAATATGCACCACAGCAGAGCACAGCCTTACGGAGAAGAAGATGAGGACTTCTTGGGATGCGCTGTTTTATATTTTAAACAGAAGAAAAGTGAAAGAGTGAAATACTGAAATGATGTAAAAAATGAAAGAAAGGACTTACAAGGCTACTGAAAGTGGGACATATGCATCAAAGATTTGTATAAAATCATAAAAATCACGGTGATACCAGCAGAAGATGATAACTTTAAAACTCTAAGAGAGTGCTAAGTCAGGGCTCTACTTAGAAAATTTTTAAAAAGAAAGCTTTCCTTGGAAAAAGGAACATTCCCTTTGGGTATCTGAGAGCCTTAAGAGTATGGCACTGTGATTTCATATAAAGCCATAGCATCACTTTCTATGCGAACACTTTGGGCAAACAGACCAGATAATCATGTCTAAAGATGTTTCTAGTTGAAAATGGAACATTTCATTCTCTGTACTTCTAGAATGTGGCAGAAGGTTTTGTTTGCCTAAGTCACTAACAAGTCTTTGTTTGCCAAATGCAAAACAACAGCAATAACAAACACTGCAGATGAACAAACACAAATCATCAGCGGTGCAATTAACCTCAAGAAATCCCTGTGTCCTTTGGGCACCTTGTCATCCCTGAATTCTTGAGAAGCTGGTACTTGTGCCTCATTCCTCACCAGATGTCAAGTACAGAGTCACTGCAATAAGTATTTGCTTAGCGAAAAACAGTAACAGGATGGAAAGCAGATAGCAAATAAAAGACACTTGCCCAGCCGGCATGGCTCAGGTGTTGAGCATCGACCTATGAACCAGGAGATCATGACTCAATTTACAGTCAGGGCACATACCTACGTTGCAGGCTTGATCCCCAGTGGTGGAGCATGCAGGAGGCAGCCAATCAATGATTCTCTCTCATCATTGATGTTTCTATCTTTCTCTCACTCTCCCTTCCTCTTTAAAATCAATAACATGTTTAAAAAAACAACCAATCAAACAAAAAACACTCATCTTCTTTGAAGACGTGAAGGTAAGGAAAGTGAAGGCAAAAATTTCCAGAGGAAGAAAATTTGGCATTTTGGTCTTGACCGTTAGGTATTGGAGGGGTCTTTTGATGTTGCCTGTTGGAAGGGTGGAGGGAGTCCCTCTATAGAGGAGGCAGAAGAGTCCCTAGAGCCATATGGACTTTGGTTATGAGTTATTCATCCAGAGACCAAGACTCCCTTAAGGCCTCATTAGATAGGGCTCAGCCTGAGGAGGTATTAGGGAAGGATGCTAGACTACGAGCAGAAGCTCCTGTATCTGGAATATAAGGTGGGTAGGCCTGTCAGAAGTCTTTCTGCAAGGATGCTGGGTATCGGAGAACCTGACCATCAGGACAAAAGTAGACTCCCTGGGAAAACATAGTCCAGGGAAGATAACTACTGGTGAGGTTAAAAGGAGAATTTTGATAATAGCGGAAGATGAGTCACTCTATTTTTCCACAGCCTTGTGCACTCTAACCCAGGGACTTGGACCAGATACCTGGGTAGAGGGGCTTACAACAGGTAGAACTGCTTGGATAAAAGTTTAACTATAACTATAAAAGTTATAGTTTATGCTTGGATAAAATTGCTATTAAACATTGAGTTCAAGGTGATGCTCTTTATGTACTAGTGTAACAAAATGAGTATGAAGGACTTTTTCTCTCCCTTTAGTAAAAGGTGATAGGAGCACTCTGGGAGAAGTAATAGAAGGGTGGGTGGTTGCCACAAGAAATGATAGGGGCCTGGAAGCCACAGTTGCCTGCATTAAGATCTCAGTATTCTGCTCTTCAGAATTCTCTAGTGCATTCCCATTATACTCCGAATGAAGCTGAAACGCTTTGCCTAAGTGAACAAAAGTCTATGCTTGACCCCTCCCTTCCTCACCAACTGTATCTTCTCCACTTTCTCTCCTTTCTGCTGCAGTCATTATGACTTTCTTGCTTTTCCTTAGGCAAACCAAACCCACCACAGCCTCTGGGCCTCCTTCTGTCTGGCCTGCTCCCTCCCTAGATCTTCCCCTTGCTTCGTTTCTGAATTCATGTAAGTGTCTGCTTAAATGTCACCTTCTGGGAGAGGCCCTTCCTGAGTTCTAGAACCAGTGAGGAAGAATTAGAATTGGATTAGGCTCTCCTAATTCTAAAGGTTGACACTGAATCAGAATCATGCTCATTGGTTCAAAATACCCCACATGTGCTGAGATGAGTAGGGCCAGGGAACATGGTCACAGATATTAGACATATCTCAGGGTCAGACAGTTACACCTTTTTATTTTATTTTTTATTACAGCACTGTTCAGCACCATGATTTGAAGTTTCTTTGAACATTGTGCTTCTATGTAGAGTTGAATGCTGGAAGGTACTCTACCAAAACTCTAAGCATTTAAAAGTAATACATCAGACTGTAGAACCACAGGGGGAAGGCAGGGGAGGTTGGGTGGACTATTCTGAAAAATTAAATTTCTAAGAAATGAGGACCTCTACCAAGCCATATAAGAATGTCTAATAATCTTGTGGAAGAAATCACCTTTGTGTAAACACTCCAGACCTCAGAGTAGGGATGGGCTTCCTTTATAGTGTTTATCAAATAGTCATCAACACTGAAGACTGCTTGGGACATTGAAGAATGAGTCTAAAGATAAGCTGTGTGACATCCAAAATTTGACAAACAAGCAACCTCTTTTCTCTATGATACAAAGTAATAATAAAACTAATAGAAAAGAGAGCTTTATTGTTAACTTCTTTATTCTCAGATATCATGATTGAGTATTTTTACTGTGATTATCAAATTTTAGTTATAAAAACATGCTTTTAACTTTGGAATGTTTATAAGCAGGTTTGTTTATCTAGAATAAATCACACCCCAGCGACTTTCCTAAAGTTACTGCAATGCTAATTCATTTAGTACCAGGCATGACTAACTCAGATCAGTTTAATAAGCTTTGGCAGGAGGCAAGTGGAAGAGATGGAAAGAGATATTATCACAGTTTATAAACAAAAAAGGGGAACGACTAATGTTACATGAATCTGTTCACACTTGAGAGTGCCAAGATTTTGTTAAAGCTACAATGCTGACCTTTGTGATAATTAGAGAATAGACACTAGCTTCCCTGGTTTTCATTCATCAGGACAAATGAGGTGTGGTTTCTGCATGTACAGGTGTGCATGGCAGGTGTGCACACATGTTCGAGATGTAAGATTCTGCTCTGCTCGTGAAGGAGAGGTGTGTAAGAGGGGAAATATTCTGGATGCTCTCCTCAAAATTTGTGCAGCACAAGCCCAGGAAAAGGCCACCATCACCAAAACATAACCATTAAGTATATAGGCCATGTTCTGGGATGAGCCCCAGAATTCTATTTGAAGCTTTAGTGGTTCATCCAGAACTAGAATTCAGAATTTAGGAGGGTCACAAGTACCTGAGTGTGTCTCAGATCTCGCCTAGACACCTAGGCAGTGCTGATTAATTAGAATGGTATTTGTCCTCATATATTCTCTCATAAAATATATATGACTTGGAGAAATGACTAGTTCTAGAATCAGGACAAAGAAAATCCAAAATGAGCATCGAGTAACTTGTAATGCAAATAAAGAAAGGAATGCTCAAAAAGCAAAAGGGAAGGTTTGTATTAGGCAATCTATTTTTTTAAAATAAGTAGGCCAGGTGATGCTAAGGTAGTGCTTTCATATTTTGCCTTTCATATTTTGCCTTTCATATTTCACTTAGCCTTCCTTCAGTTTGCACTTGCCTTTTTAAAAAAAATCTTTATTGTTGAAAATATTACATATGTCCCCCTTTTCTCCCCAGTGGTCCCTTCTGGTCCACTCTCCCCTACCCCCCAGGGTTTTTGCCGCCCTATTGTCTGTGTCCATGGGTTATGCATATATGCATACAAGTTCTTTGGTTGATCTCTTCCCACCCACTCATCATATTTTGAAAGCACTACCCTGAAATTACTACTCCAGTGTTTTGCCTTTTAGTAAGCAGACGGGGAGTGTGATATGGTGTTATTTTCCAGATGAAAGGTAGATTGGCTGCAGGATTGGCAGCTTCTAATGTAAATGTGCCCTTAAGTTGAGCTGAGAAGTATTATTTATGGACCATTTACACATAAATAACGCTCCTTGCAGCTTATTAGGGTACTGAGTATGCTACCAAATTAACAATGGAGACACTGTCTGTCCATGTTTATGTTCCAGGGACTTCTATAGGAGCATGGCCCAGTCACCCCAATATATATAACCCCAGGTTACAAAGCAATACGAGTGAGTGAGCTTACGCAGGCTCTGCTTCCCTCCATTGTTATATTTCCCCTCTTGCTGATTTTGCTATTTTCCTCTTTCATGATTTATTCCCTCATTTTAGTGAAGCATGTCCAATAGAAGTCTCTTAAGAAACAAGAAATGGGAGGTAAGTAATATTCAAACTAGCCTGACTGAAAACAAATTTTTTGTATCCACATATTTGATTAATAGTTGAAGTATCAATTATTTTAAATTAAAATAAGGTTAGACATAGAAATAGAGCAAGACAGGGAACAATTCCATTTCTCTAAAGAAAAAAATTTCACCCATTTTCTGCAAAAGGTGTGGTTGGGATGGTTTATCCTTGGCTGCCAGAATCTTCAAAGGACAAAGATGAGACACCATTTACTTTCACTTAGCCTTCCTTCAGTTTGCACTTGCCTTTTTTAAAAAAATCTTTATTGTTGAAAATATTACATATGTCCCCCTTTTCTCCCCATTGGTCCCTTCTGGCCCACTCTCCCCTACCCCCCAGGGTCTTCGCCACCCTATTGTCTGTGTCCATGGGTTATGCATATATGCATACAAGTTCTTTGGTTGATCTCTTCCCACCCACTCATCCACCCAATAACTTTCTTTCTACCTTTTTTTTTCTCATTCTCTTTGTCCTTTCTGGTTCATACATTTAAAAAAATTTCTTTACTTTCATGATTTGAGCTGTGGTTCATCCACCATGTTTTACCAGTCTAGCTTCCCCTTGTCCCAAATGCCTAGAATACATACAACAGATTCTCAGTAAATGTTACGGTAACTGAATGGGTCACAGACATTTAAACAAGAAATGACAGGAGAGAACATTCTCCTCTTTGAAATTTTTGTTTGCTGAGAAACACTGTTTTTTTCCTCAAATATAGTAAAATTCTTCTATTATAAGAAATGAATTGTATTCCTGCCACTTTGTCTGCACAACACCTCACATTTAGAATTTCCATTATGTCCTAGCCATGGTTAGAGTGAGAACTCCTCAAGGACAGACTCATGTGTGACTTTCTTTTTGCCTGGCACATCACTCCTAACAATGTTGAATGAAATCTTCCTTTGGATAATAACGAACCCAGTCTAAATGGATCTTAATCAAGATCTAGTTCAGTAGCGTGGTAACAAGATAGGAGAATCAATACCATAGTAAGACTGATACATGCCCTGAGCCAACCAATGGCTTGTTGTTCTAGGCAGCCCTTTTCAAACTGGTATTTTGAAATTTCAGTTCACTTTAGTTTGGAAGAGAGGCAAGATGGCATATCAAAGAGTGGGATAAGAGGACCAGAGGTGGCAGTGCCTCTTCTGGCTCTAAACTTGTATATCCCACTTTATAAGAAGAAAAATTCTGCATAACAAAGCTTTTCAGTTAAATAGAACAGTAACTGAATAGTTGGGGCCTATTTTAGACACTCTTTGTTGCAAAAGCACAGTTCTTCGAAGTAGAGTAATTCTGGTGGTGGTGGTGGTGGTGGTGGTGGTGGTGGAAATTCTTATAGTTTATCCCATGAGGCTCATATGGTTCTCTGCCTAAAAGGAGTTAACATATGTTTAATTTTCCCTATCCTATTACATTTCCAGTGTCTCTTAGAAATTCATGTCCTGGATAATTGCTCAACAAATATTACCCTTAACTTAACTTTAGTCAATGTATATGTAATTCAATTGTTTGTTTCTTTAAGTTGGAGAACTGATGTTGGAAAGAATGATAGAGTAAAGGCGATGGCCTTCGTAATCTTGGTGGGGGCTATTTCAATACCAATTCTATTATTATTGCCTGTCTAGGTATAGTCTCAATTTTAAGTCAGTTTTCTAGTAACTGGGCAGGAACTAATTCATTGTTATGGTCTTGCTTAGAATGATTCTAGTGGTGTTATCTTAAGATTTTATGTCTTTGACTTGGTAATGCTTGGCAGGTGCAATGCTTAGCTTATTAAATGAGATTTCTTTGGACAGGAATGATGGTAAAAAATGAGATCACAGTGAAGTTAAACAAGCAGAAGATTAGAAAGTGGTGCATCCAAAGCAGATAGCCAGATTTGCTTTCCAGATCTTGGACAAGTTTGAAACCAGAGATTTGAAATGTGGAATTTGAAATACTAGTGAATGGTGGTGTTGTCTTCCCAGCATATTGCTACATATGGTTTTACCTTAGTTTGATGATATTTTCACTTCTGATATAGACTTTACAGTCCATACATTATGTTTAACCTAGACTAGGGCTTGCCTTCAAGTACTCACCATCTCATTGTCTTCTTTGACAACTTTTGGATGTTAAACCACTTTAGATGGGCATGGCTATATTTGCTGACACAGCAGAAGGTGTTAGTACCAATTACCTATTATCCTTTTTTTAATTTTTCATTCTTGATTATTACTGTATCTAAAACCATCTTTTCTAGGTGTCTTATTTGTTTCTTTCTTTTTAGAACATTGTCTGGTTTGGGTCTTTCTGGGCCTAAATTGTGATAGAACTCTCTAGATGGCAGAAAATAGCATGCTTACTCTTGCTACACCACCAACCAGGAATATCTGCTTCATCATTTATTTTTAAAATTAATTTAATATTCTATTATTTTTTAAGTTTATGTGGCTTTGTGGAATGAGCATGGAATAGCATGGAGCTAGCATGGAGAATCAGACAAACTTGGATTCAACTCAGAAATCTATCACTTGTTCCCTTGGCTTTGTGACCTTGGTTGAGCTCATTAGTCTTCCTAAGCCTAAATCTAAGATATGACCAAATATACTGATTTCACACAACTGTTATAAGGATTTTATATAATAAGTAAATCTTGTTTTACTAATTTGTAACTAGTCTTTAAATAATATTTTCTATTAATTTGGCTAGGTAAGTGTTTCTCAGGCTTCATTGTGCACCAAAATCATCTGGGACACTTAAAAATTTTTCAAATACCTGAGCTTCGAAGATTCTGATCCAACCAGAATATTATTTTAAGTGTACAGCCATATTTTTTAAAGCTCCCCAGAAGATTTTAAAGTTCAGCAAGTTGAAAACTATTATATTCAAGCTCAATGAATGTTAGCGATCATCATTCTAGGGTGATGATGAATAACTTCTTCTCAGGAAAAATAAAATGATAACAATTCTGCAACTACCAAATAGAAAACAAGAGTCTCTGGGCTACAAAAATCATCAGTTCATTCTCACCTTAGCAGTACTGGAGGAAAGAGAGAGCAGCATACAGAATTCCTTCTTTCCTCTGCACTTACAAAAGCCCTTGAATGTGATGTTATAGGTTTTGGGCAGAGAGTAGAGACCAGTGTTCTCAGTAGCAGCAAGAGTCAAAGAACAACAACAACAGGTTATTTTAGTACTTATCACTCCGAGATATTCTTCTATAGCTCATACAAAATTTGATGCAGAATTGAGGGGGGAAATTTCTTAAATGAGTCAAAATAATTATTTCATATCAATTTATAGACCCATCATTCTGAAATTTTAAAACTTCTGATATTTCTTACTTTATAAAGCACCAAACAGCAAATACATTAGAAAAGCTTTAACATGGGTACTAAAGAAAGGTTTAAGCTCTTTTGAGAGAAATGTAAATCAAGTTTTCTACCATTTTATTTGGAAGAATCTGCACGATGATTTTTTTTTTTTTTTTGCTTTTAGTCTACAAAAAGCAATATAAACAACCAAGCCATAAGTCTCATAGCAGTTTGTTACTAGTATTGGGGGATCCATTATTAAGTTACTCCATACTTAAAAGGTAACTCTAGAAAGCAAGTCAGAACACTTTCACATGCTAATTAAACCAGCATAGAGGTCAGGCCACCAGGGATGAATAAAGATCTGATTTCTTTTGTAGCTTGTCAAGAGGTCTGTCTATAAGGAGAATTAATATATAGCACCATGTAGAAAATTAATACATTATTATTTTAATTATTACCAATCACAATAAATTTATTCATTGCACTACAGAGACAATATAAACAACCAAAAGTAACCACTTAAAGGGATTACTACAATGTTTGGAAATGTAAAGTAGAAAATTTGCAATGAGATGTTTGTCCCAGAATACATATACAAATTCACATCAAAAGCATATAATATAGCTTCATGGTTTTTTTCATAAAATGCAATTACTATACAGCACTGTAATATACGGTGTCCCCACAAAATGTAGACACACTTTGAAAAATTATAAAGGCAATGTTTGTACTTCAACTGCATTTTCAAACTTCCAGTGGCATTTTAGGATGAATTTCCTTGGTTCAAAGCTTAGTCTGGCTGAAAAGAAACATCAATTGAGCTATCAGCTGTTAAAGTGTGTATACGTTCTTGGGACACCCGGTATTTTATCCTGTTATTAAGCACCTCACAGTTGCCAGACACTGTGCTAAGCACATCATCTCATTCAGTCCTCATGACATCCTAACTATTATTATGCCTATTTTATAGATGATGAAATTGAGGCTCAAAGAGTTGAAGTCCCTACTACTTAGAGTGGTCCAATAGCAGCAGCAGCAGCAGCAGCTGCATTAGCATTGCCTGGGAGCCTGTAAGAAATGCATAATGATAGGCTCTTCTCCAGAACTATTGATTTAGCATCAGCATTTTAACAAGATTGCCATGTGAGTCTTACGTGTGAGTAAAATGGTTTCAGTAAGTTGCTCAGGCCAGGCATGTAGATACCAGTTGAGCTAGGGCTCAGTTTAGTCAATGTTAGTATAAAGTTGGTGCTAAAATGTATATCCTAGGATGTACATGACAATTCTTTTATAAACACAAGAAAGATAAGACCATGGCAATGAGCACTGTGCCAGGTACACATATGTAAACCCAAAGTGAAGGAGTATAAACAGGGTTGCAGACCTCACACCTACAAGTGGGAGATGAATCCTTCCACATTCACAGCAATGTGGCCCTATGTCCTGACTTTGAGGAGTAAGTGGCCTCTGTTTCTCCATTGACCCCAAGGGTCTATCCCCTCTCTACCCCACACAGGTAAGGAGGCATTGTCCTTAATGGGGTCAACAGAGGCCCCTCTCCACTGATTTTGCTCTGACTGTCATTACCATTGCCGAGAATGCCCTCTGAGCCCAGGTGGCCCCTCATGCTCCCATACCAGAAGCACCGCTTGTGGGTTTCCCTGGTCATTGAACACACCTCTTGCTATCGTTCTACATGCCCTCAGTTATGCCTGGGAATCCTCACAGGTATCTTATGTGCACAGGTTAAATTCTGTCAGCTGACACTTGGTGCCCTTTGTGCGTGTTTTCCTCCCTCAATTTTCCTATAACCCATCCCGTTCACTATATCCACAGAGATTGCTCATCAGCCAAGTCACAAGTATGGTTTTCCTTGAAATCTTCTCTGTTCACCAGGCAGCAGCCAACACAGTGTCCTGGAAGCCCATTGAACTCAAGGTACTCTATCACTTGTACAGCCTTTGAGCAGAGAAATACTGTCCCTCTGGGCCCTCCTCCTCACAGCTCTGGGGAACTCATATAAAAGTCCGAGCCAGATGACCCTGTGACAGCCCCTCAGCTAAGACTTCACTCCTGGGTCAGGCTTTTCTACCTGCTTCTCTCTTCCTGTACAACACTATTAGTTTACATCACTGTATATGATGGCATTATGCAGCACATAGTACATAATAAATGCTCAATAAATATGGATGGTTTTGAATGGATGGTTAATTCTCTTTCCATAGTTCCTCATACAAATTCTGGCAGGCCTGGCCATCACGTTACCAAACATGTTCAGACATGTCTGAGTCACCTCGTTGGAGACAGCTTAAGCTTTTCTTGGGGAGGAGGAGTTACTTCATTAATGAGGAGGATGGATTCTATAAAAATTGATATTATTAAAAAATTTGAGAGAAGGCACAGCTGTCTTCATTCCTCTCTGCATACCTACATGAGCTATGGTATTCCCTGCTTCTCCCCCCTGCACACTTGTAACCTGCAGCTCCAAGGAGGCTGCCTCCTCTCCTGAGACACTTCATTTACTGATTCTCAAGCTCCATGAGGTTGAGTCCCAGACCGGGCTTCCCTGACTCCCTGGTGATGAGGTCAAAAGGGACTTCACAAGACTGCCCCAGCCACCTCCTTGCTGCAGATTCACCTGACCCAGCACCAAGGAATTGGTATTTCTCCTAAGGACAGTCCACATTTGCCAAGAAATGTCTAATATCATTGGATTTGTGAATCAAGACACCAGGGAATTTGATGTTTGGGTTCACTTCTTTTTATTAGGGACAGGAGTATAACCGAAGATTTAACCAAAAGCTGTAAAATTAATTACTGCATTTCATTTAATCTTTACAGTCCCTTTGTGAGATAAAACAATTTTTTTTATGAGGAAACCAAGGCTGAGCTAGGCAAGTTAATAAGTAAGGTAGCTAAGAAGTAACACAGCTAATAAGTGGTATAGGCTGGATGAAAATTTATATCTGGCGGTCTCTACATCTGGTCAGTTTTTGGACAAGTGCAGACATTGGTCCAAGGAAGTGATGGGCTCTGTCTCCTAATGGGGCACCTTTGTGATCCGAAGCCAAGACAGAATGAGTGACTCTGGGCTTAAACGAGGGAAATGATATAAGTTGTGTTATTTAGGTTTGCACCTCATACACCTATGGAGGCTGTTCAACAAGTTCATTTACTGACTGGTGTGGAGTCACTCCTACTGAAATGCTCTGGGACCCTACTGTGGGCAGCCTCTGAGGTGGTGCTTAACTGTCCCTACCTACCTGTCAGCAAGAGACTCAGAAAAATAGTGTGGGCGCTGTGAACGGCGCTGACAGAAGAATGTGCCGCCACTGCCAACGGCAAGTCATGCCAATAAGAGTCACCACCGTTGTGACTGGGTGATGAGACATGCCCGGGAATCTGCCACCAACAGCAGCTGTCTCCACTGGGAACCAAGTCCTCTCTAGTAGCTGCGTGCTGACACCACCCTTGGGAGATGGTCCAAGGCCACCTTCGGGAGCCCAGATAGCACGTAGCCTGGGGAGACCTGGCTCCCCTCACTAGTCCCAGCCTGAGTCACATCTGTGAGGATAGAGTTTGTTGATCTTTCAGGAAACTCCTCACTGAGAATGCATAACAAATTCCCAAATGAAAAACTGGTAGGCTTAGAGGCACCAAAACCTGAGGTTTGGGGAGTCTTCTGCGGAGAATTTTAGTTCTGCCTGGGTTCCTTGGTTGGGGGGCTCCTGAAGAAGGCAGGGTGTGTGTTATCATTTGCGTTGGGACAGCCTATGTTTACAGAAAGTCATCTCAAACTTTGGGTGTCATCAACAACACTACCCAGGGATTTATTTCCCTTAGAGCTGATCTTATCCTCTGTGCACCCCAGTCTTCCGACATCTATTTTTGAGGTGTAACCTGAAAGTTCTGGATGTTTCTCGGAGGCTCTCGCCTGGCCCTTTATTCTCCAACACTTTTCTGGAAGTTCTATTTACATGACTCTGAGAGGGTCCTCAGACTCCTCTCAATCAACTGAGCGCCCCTGCCAGCACGGACCATTCTTTCATCATTGCATTTGTGTTTGGGTTCTGCCTTGCAGCTCCCTGTTTCCTGTGTGGCCCCACCCCCAAAAACACTCTCACACAAAAACACCCTCCTCCATGTTGACTTATAGTAAGAGGCCTTTTTCCAGGGCTTGAGAAATTCTCTAGGAAAATCTTCAGTCATTCCGGGAGGCTTCTTTAAACTCTATCGTTCTGCTGAGTTTCCAGGTAATTACTGCTCACTGCAATGCTTGTGGCCTCAGAGCAGCCTCGGATTACCTTCTCCAAGCAGGCCAAGAACATTCCCAGGGAACTAGGCAGAGTTTCCGAGGGTGGGAGGTCACTGCCAATCCTTCCCTCGGTGAAATGTGCCACAAAGTACTGGTTGTCCCACAGGCTTGGTGTGGAGATGGAATGACATAATGTATCAATGTATTAACGTATATTAATAAAATAAATCTGGCCTCCCTTCCATCTACATTATATGTCTTCGATGCTAACTATGTTTGAATTCCTTTCAAGTCCTCCTTTGCATTCTCACATACCTCCAATCTCTTGTGATCAGGTGTTCCTACAGAGACGATATTTATAAATTTGGTAAGTCTTTGTAAAGACTTTGGCTTGTATATATGGATTATATTGTAAACAAATTACATTTTTAAAATTTACTAGTACCCAGATGAAAACTTTCTGAAGTTTTCTTTTCCCAATTTTCCTAAAGCTCATGGGTGGTTGGTCCACGGGTGGCTGCCCATTTATCCTTGCTGTGGGAGGACACGCACAGGGCACCTCCTCTTATGCCATCTTGCTGACATCACCTCTGAGCGTATTGATTTGTATACTGGAAAACAGCCTTGTCTAACTCAACGGATTTTTTTTTTTTACCACTAATTAAAAGCATGAATACCTGACAACCATGGTTAAAGATTAGAAATGAGGTTAAAAATGAAGGGGGTAGGGCAGCTGGGACTTCTGCTTAATGTATTATGATGAGGTTGGTAATCCTTCCTCACTACCCCCAACTCCTCCCCATCCCCACCCCCCGCAAAACGACGACAACAACAACAACAAAACTGGACAAAATTGGCAACAACAACATGTCTTGTTGATTATAGGTGAAAAATGAATTGAGAACCCTTTACTGTTGACAAACTCTTAGAGCACCAGGGAGGAATGTAGGAGCCTATGGCCTATTTGCTAGCGGTATCCACCATGCTACCACAACGGGGTGGTAACTACAGTTTTCATAGATTGGGACTGGCTACAACGCTTGCAGGAAACTCACAGCTTTGTAGCATGGTTATATTTACTGATGTTAACAGTAGCCTTGAGTGGATTATGATAAATTGAAGATTCATCTTGTAACCCCACCCCCATCTGAAAATATAGCTAATAAAATAGAATTAAAATTACATGCTAAAAGTCATTTGTTTAACCAAAGAAGGCAGTAAAGGAGGGATGAAATCGAAAAGATGTGAGACATTTGGAATGCAAATACTAAAATGTAAATCGACTCAACACTCCAGTTAAAAGGCATAGTGTGTACACTGGATAAAAATGACACAACTGTATGCTCCCTACAAGACATACTTTTTAGATATAAAGACAGCAATAAATTCAAAGTAAAAAGATGGAAGAAGACTTATCATGCAAATTTAATTTAATAAGTGAGTTTACACAAGATCAGTGATCAATATACAAAAGTCAAACAATCAAATTAAGATAATGAGTCCTGGCTGGTTGGACTCAGTGGTTAGAGCGTCAGCCTGCAGACTGAAGGGTCACAGGGCATGTATCTGTGTTGCAGGTTTGTCCCCCGCCCTAGTAGGGACGTGTGCAGGAGGCAACAGATTGATGTGTCTCTCTCACATACATGTTTTTTTCTCTCTCTCCCCTCCCTTCTACTGTCTCTAAAAATCAATGGGAAAAATATCTTTGGGCAAGGATTCATAAAAAAATTAAGAAAATGATTCCATTTACACAGAATATTTCTGATAAAAGAAGTAGGGATGAAGAGAGAGGGAAAGAGAGGGAGAGAGAGAAAGAGGGAGAGGGAGAGAGAGGGAGAGGGAGAGAGAGGGGGAGAAGGAGAGAGAGGGGGAGAGAGAGAATATTCCTCTTAAGGTCGGGAGAGTGGTTTGAATTAAAATTATAGCAGGCCCAGAAGAGGTGACCATGAAGTTCCTTGCAAGCTATAGTAAGAAGTTTAGACTTTAGCCTGAGAACTAGTTGAACATATTTGAGGGTTTTATGCTTTTAAAGAAGGAAAGATCTCAGCATTCATTTTTCAGAAAGATCATTCTGGCTGCAGTGTGGACTAGAGACAGACAAAATGGATTTAGGCAGATAGGATGCTGTTGCAGTATCAAGGCAAGAGTAGAATTAGTAAAACTGGAAAGAAGTGGTCAGATTTGAGGGCTACTTTGAAAGATAAGTAATCTAAAAATGATTAGGTATATAAAGCAAAAGTGTGACTGAATAGCTAATATTCTCAGTGTTTCCTCATGAATGGAGTTTCCCAAGAAAGCTGCCTAGACGAGCTATAAAAATTGGTTCCTTAAAAAAAAAATTGTTTCCTCAGTCTGTTTTACCTGTTTGCATTCTGAGTACAGTCCTCAGCTGTGGCAGTTGGGTTAGATGAACATAGGTTCTCTTTAGATGTTAAGATCCTACGGACAAAAAAAAAATCCCCAACTAGCTGCTGGCCAAAATGCTCAATGCCTAAATGAAGTCAAGAAAAAGGGAACATCTGAAAATGAGCAGTGAATATAAAACTCTTCTATCAAGGGGCAAACACTCTAAGACCGGGATGAAATTATGAAACTGGGCCATATTTTTAAAAATTATTTTATATTTACTTATTCAACAAATATTTATTGTGTGTTTACTATGTGTCAGGAATTATTTTAGGGACTTAGGGTACAAGAATAAAGAGAAAAATTGGGATATGAAACATATTCTAGTGGGAAGAGAAGCACAATAAACCTATAAATAAATTAATAAGATGATCTCAGAGATTCTGAAGTATGCCAGAGGATACAAACTTGGAGATATAGTAGAGAAGGTGGCTGAGAGGGAGTTCTATGAGTAGGGTGATCTGCAAAGGTCTTTCGGAAAAAATGTCACGTAAACTGAGACAAAAAAGTGCCCAAGTCATTATTACATATTATAGTTGTAACAAATAAAAGATTAAAAATAGTGAAGATGTGTTCATAATCTACTTAGGTATAAAATTATATCATGGATAGAACCAGTGAGTATTTGAGAAGTTGAAGTAACCTAGTTGGGTTGTTTTTTGTTACCTTAATTATTTTTTTTTTCTAAAAACTGAGGATAATAGGAATTAAGTATGGCCAATTTTAAAGAGAGATGCTGACCACACCAATTTATGACCAATCTCCATCACTAACTAGCCTAACTAAGAAAAAATCAGATATTTGAAGGCATGGTTTGAGAGTGCCATTAACATAATGAATTGCAGGTCAAGGGGCAAGCACCCTTCTCCTCCTTATTGGGCCAGTCGGATAGTTCACAGCTCCTGTCTGCAACGGGTAATGTAGAGCTTCCTTCAGGTCATTCTTCCACTCATTTGTGTCCCTGTATTCTGGAGCCAACAGTGAACTATGTCCTGGCAAATGCTCAGAACTAATAAGTGGGAAAACTAAACAAGAAATATGTGAGCCTGTTTGCTGCTCTATAGTCCTGGATAATCTGTGTACAGGGATTATCCAGACAGCAAGAGTCCTTTGCCATTCATCTCTTACCTTCTTGGATTTGATGTTATTTTCCCCATTCTGTTGGCCTTTCCCAGTTCTGGAGTGGTGCCCTGTTTCCTGCCTATCTGGCAACTTGTCTCTAGCATTTCTTTGATTCTTCTATCAGCCGGAGACCTAGGATGATTGTTTTCCAAAATAGCTCAACCATTTCACATGTCCACCAGCAGTGAATGAGGGTTCTGATTGCTCCACAGTCACACCAACACTTGTTACTGTCTGCCTTTTTAGTTAGAGCCAGGCTGGTGGTTGTGAAGTGGTATCTCACTGTGGTTTTAATTTGCAATTTCATAATGACTAATGATGTCACATTTCATTTTATGTACTTTTCGTCCATTTGCATTTTTTTCTTTTGAGAAGTGTCTATCCAGATCTTTTGCCCATTTTTAAATTAAGTTATCTGTTTTATTTATTTTTCAGTTGTAATTGTTCCATGTGTACTTGTAAGAAATGTATATTCTACTGTCTTTTGGTGGGTGTTCTATTGATAAATTTTAGGTGTTGTTTTTTTTTAATAGTGTTATTGAAGTCTTTTATTCCTTTTTTATGATTTTCAGTTGTTTTTTTCATTACTTAAAGTGAGATAAAAAGTCTCAAGCTATTATTATTAAATTGAATTGTGTATTCAATTCTATAAGTCCTGGATTCATGAAACTTGGGGCTTTCTTGTTTATAATTATTATATCTCCTTTTCCAAATCTTCACCGAGGTTTTTTTTCTATTGAGTTTTAGAGAGAGTAGAAGGGAAGGAGGAAGGGGCAAGGAGACAAAGAGAGAGAGAAATTGAGAGAGATAAAGAGAAAGAGAGAAGGAGAAAGAGAGAGAAATTTTTATGTGAGAGAGACACATCGATTGGTTGCCTCCGCATGTGCCCCAACTGGTGCCAGGGATCAAACCTGCACCCCAGGTAAATGACCTTGACCTGGAATTGAACCCATGACCCTTTGGTATGCAGGCCGGTGCTCTAACCCCGGAGCCACACCAGCCAGGGCATATATTCTTATAATTGATATATCTTGATGTATTGACCTTTTTATCATTATAAAATGTGCCTCCTTGTCTCTAGTAACTATTTGTCTTAAACTCTATTATTTATTATTTTAGTGTAGCTACTCAAACTCCCTTTATATTACTGCTTCATATTTTATATTATTTTACTTTCAACCTATTTTTAATTTTGAATATAAAACATGTCTCTTGTGGATGACATTTAATTGAAGCATGGAGTTAAGGAAGAGAAAATTTGTTCAGGGCAAGTTAAAAATGCCACAAATCTCACTATTCTTAATGAGTGTCTGCTTTTCAAAGAAGAAATTTTCCCTAAATTTCTGTAAGCCTTTAGTTAATTTTAAGAGTTCTGAAAAGGCTGACAATTTTTACTAGTGTTCTCATTTATTTTATGAATGAAAATATTTTTGTAAGTTTTATGCCACCATTGTCACTGATGTAACTGTGTAATGTGATTTTTTTTCAGTATCAACCAAAGATACTGAAATATTTACAAATAACTGTAAAGTATAAAATGTAAACATTAATACATCATTGAAAATTATAAATTATAATTGAAAATCCTGCACGTATGCCTTGTGATGATTGCACTATATAATGGTTCTTAGTTAGTGGTTCAGAACAGAATTATTTTTAGAGCAAGGAAAAAAGACTATCTGCTTGACTTATGAGAATATGTGAAATTATTTCTATACTTTTATACTTTAGTTTAGACATAAGCTATTTTTATTCCCCTGAATTGGCAATTTTATATTCTTGTGTCTAGATCTCTGAGAATACTTATGAGATTTTGTATTATTAAGAACTAAATATGGTCAGAACTGATAGATGAGCTCTTAGATGGTGGTTGAAAAAGATCATGATTATAAGTGCCTAAAGCATTCAACTATTTGAGCAATATTAACCTGCTGGTGACAACTGCATATGTTGAGTTGCCATGCAAGGCAATAATAATAATAATCCTATATAATAAAAGGCTAATATGCTAAGTGTCCAGTCGTCCATTCAACCAAAGTGTAATATGCTAATGATATGCTGAGGCTGCTCAATCACTTGCTGTGATGTGCACTGACCATCAGGGTGCAGACACTCAATGCAGAAGCTACCCCCTGGTGGTCCGTGTGCTGCCAAAGGGGGAGCGCTGCTCAGTCAGAAGCCAGGCTCACAGCTGGTGAGCACAGTGGCACTGGTGGGAGCCTCTCCCACCTCTGCAGCAGCACTAAGGATGTCCCATGGGGAGCGGACCTAAGCCGGCAGTCGGACATCCCCTGAGGGCTCCTGGATTGTGAGGGGGTGCAGGCCGGGCTGAGCGACCCCACCCCGAGTGCACAAATTCCATTCACTGGGCCTCTATTCATAATAATAATAATAAAGTTGTGTCACAAAGGAACAAATGAACAATTGAAGGAAATAAACCGGAGAGGCCAAGTAAGATTGCCCTAGTATTTCAGTCACTAACTGAATTCAGTCTATAGGTATATGACTGACATTCACAACTCAGTGAGTGGTTCCTCTGGGGCAGTTGCAAATGGTAGAGATTTTTCTCCATGGGCTTGTTCAGTCACTGCATTTGGCTTCTTGGTGATCTTGCTTAAAGCTATTCTTATTTTCTATCTTTGTTTTTATTTCAGTCTCTTAACATCCTTATCTTGGGAAATCCCTAGTCTTGGACTGAATTTCCATTAGCTGTATGCACTTCAAAATCACACAAACAACATGAACTCTCTTTCTGTGCATAATAAAATGAGGCTGTTGTGTATTGAATTGTGTCTCCCTCAAGTTTCATAGGTTGAAATTTCAGGGTCGTTGCAGATGTAAGTAGTTAAGATGAGATCATACTGAAGTAGGGTGAACCCCCTAGTCCAATACCAGTGGTGTCCTTATAAAAGGAGAAAATTTGGGCACAGGCCTGCACCCAAGCAGAATGCCATGTGCATACAAAGGCAGAGATCAGGATGATGTTTGTATATGCCAAGGAATGCCACAGATTGACAGAAAACCATAGGAAGTTAGGGGAGAGGCATGCAACAGAAGGAACCACCCTGATGACATTCTGATCTCAGACTTCTAGCCTCCGGAAGGGAGAGACCATCAGTTCCTGTTGTTTAAGCCACTCAGCGTGTGGTACTTTGTTATGCAGCCCTCACAAACTAATGCAGAGGCTTTCATTTCTGTACCTTGGTATTCCAGTGGAAAGAATTCTCTTCTTTTTTTAACTTTTCCTTTTCTCCTCAATCACTTTCTGGATCTCTTGTGACCTTTGCTTTCTAATCGATCCTCGAAGGGCTATTCTCTATGATACATTCTAGAGATGGTCCTTGTTGCATTTATATTTCAAAACCAAAAGGCTACTAATGCTCTTCCTCTGGATGAGTGCATTTGAAAGGTTGATTGGATCCACTCTTCGAAGTGTGATTCAACATTCATTTATCTTCTTACGTATTCTACTGAATTGGCAAAGAGTGTGTGAAAATGAACTGCCATGGGGATTTTATGGTTTTGATGAGACATTTGTATTCAGAGTTCATTTCAGGCCCATCCCCTTCCTATTTAAAGTACCAGTATTTAATTACCTTCAGCTTAAATTGAATGGAGAGTTTGATCTAAAAGAATATAGGGAGGTACTTTGCTATTCTTCACTGCTGTATAGTATTCCATTAAATGAAAACTATACATCATAAGAAAAGAACATAGGGAGATATGGGAGAGGAAATTTGTGATGAGTGCTGTTTTATTTAAAAAATATATTGATTTATTTCAGAGAGGAAGGGAGGGGGAGAGAGAGATAGAAACATCAATGGTGAGAGAGAATCACTGATTGGCTACCTCCTGCATGCCCCCACTGGGAATTGAGCCCCCAACCCAGACATATGCTCTGACTGGAATGGAACCTCCACCTCTTGGCTCATAGGTCAAGGCTCAACCACTGAGCCACGCGGCCTGGGTGTGATGAGTACTATTTTAGATCTTAGAGAGTTAGATATAATTTGGAAGGAATAAGAAACAAATGTTAAAAGGTGAAGTCTGACTGTACTTGAGCCCAAGAAAGGCTATTTCACCCTTTTTAGAGAGCAGCATGATTAAAAGAGGGGTGCAGCCAGTGGCCATTTACATTATAGCAACACCAGAAACAACCTGAACCTCCATACCCGTACAGGTCTCTGCCAGGCCACAGAACCATTTGGGCCTGTTTTTATATGGATGTTTCAACCATGCATAGACCATTGTATTAGAGGAGATTAAATGACAATGCATCTATCTTTGCCATAATTCAAACTAATTTGAGCCACATTCATCAAATGTCACTATGTGGCATGTACTGTGCTCATTATGCAATGATGAATAAGGTTTGGGCCCTGCCTTACTCACAGTCAGGTGGAGAGTTCAAAAAGTCTTCATGAAATATACCAGACTCAGAATATATCAAACAAAACAGAGACCAAGTCATATTCTTTGTATACCCACAGTGCTTCACATATAGAAGATCTTTGGTAAAAATTAACACTGATACTTGTAAGGTGGCTATAGAGGCCTTCCTCCACCCACCCCCCCAACCCCCTCCGCTGCCAAAAGAAACAATTCTACCAGGAGACATCAAAGAAAGGTTGATAAATGAAGCTTTAATTACATTGGGACTTAAAATCTATTTAGAACTTTACTTGGTTAAAAGAAAAAAAATAGGCAAAAAAGCATTTCTGGTTGGTAGACAAAAATTAGGCAAGCAAAAGTGACTTGATTAAAACAAAAATAATAATAGTATTGATGCATAATTATTCTGGGTGTAATACTTAATTCCTTTTATTCTTACAACAATACTGTGGGGAAAGTAGTATTATACCTAGTACACATATGAAAACATGATGGTCACACAGCCACCAAGCATCAGGGCCAGAATTTGAACCATTACTCCTCAATATACAATGTTCCTTGGGGAAAAAAAGGAATGGGGAATTTCTGATGGTTTTTAATCAGAGGTACAGGATGTTCTGGTTTGTTTTCAGCCAGGAGGATAAAAGATCGGAAGGTGGTAACTTTAGCAGAAAGTCAACAATCAAGTTAGAAAACACACACTTTTAATGGTCTAATTCAATTAAAGGGAGTTGAAGGTAGGTACTACATTTGTAAGTTCTGTACATATAAACTTTCAATACCAATGAAGGTAGAAATAATTCATAATAAATTTATATATTTGTATTTTAAATTCATGTAGGCCCCATGGACATGCATTTGGAAGTAGGCTTTTTAATATACTCTATGTGTTTTTATACTTTAGGCAACCAAATACATAAGGATTCTGTGTTAGGGCTCACAGCAAAAGATATTTCACTTGGGTATAAGAAATGACTGCATGCTATCTCATGAAATAAAGTTGTTACACTTTTGGTATTATTTAGAGAAATTACTTTGGCTAATAGCATACAACTTGTTTTCATGTTCCCTTCAGAATTTTTAGGGACTAACATCTCGTTCAAGCTCAGAGAGTGGAAGATATGGCAGCCAATTGGTGCTTTATTTAGTGGACTGCTCTAGAGGTTTATGATATCTAGAAACAGTGTTTATAAATATCTAAAAGGTTGCTATGGTCTTTAACTGGCAATGGCCTCTGAGGAAGGACAAGAAATAATTAAAACAGGAGATTCAGAAAAAATCTTTTTAAAAAGCAGATAGATTTACCATGTGGACTATGCCAGTAAAGGAGGTTTTTAATTCAATTTAACTTACTTTTATTGAAATCTTACAAGTGACCTTACAATTTATTTATTTATCTGTTTGTTTGTTTGTTTATTTATTTATTTATTTATTTATTTATTTATGTTATAGGACCAAGTGATTTACTATTTGTAGTAAATGTCAGAATATATATATTTATTTATTTTTATTTATTACTAGAGGCCTGGTGCACAAAATTTGTGCGGGGGGGGAGGGGTGTCCCTCAGCCCAGCCTGCACCCTCTCCAATCTGGGACCCCCCAAGGGATGTCCGACTGCCTGTTTAGGCCCGATCGGGCCTAAACAGGCAGTCGGACATCCCTCTCACAATCCAGGACTGCTGGCTCCCAACTACTCACCTGCCTGCCTTCCTGATGGCCCCTAACCGCTTCTGCCTGCCAGCCTGATCTCCCCCTAACCACTCCCCTGCCAGACTGATTGATGCCTAACTGTTCCCCTGCCAGCCTGTTTGCCCCTAACTGCCCTCCTCTGAAGGCCTGGTCCCCCCTAACTGCTCTCCCCTGCAGGCCTGGGTCCCTCACAACTGCCCTTCTCTGCAGGCCCAGTCACCCCCAACTTCCCTCCCCTGCCAGCTGGGTCACCCCTAACTGCCCTCCCCAGCAGGCTTGATTGCCCCAAACTGCCCTCCCTTGCAGGCCTGGTTCCTCCCAACTGCCTTCCCCTGCTGGCCTGATCACCCACAACTGCCCTCCCTTGCAGGCCTGGTCCCTCCCAACTGTCCTCCCCTGCTGGCCACTTCGTGGTAGCCATCTTGTGTCCACCTGGGGGCAGTCATCTTTGACCACATGGGGGCAGCCATCTTGTGTGTTGGAGTAACAGTCAATTTGCATATTATTCTTTTATTAGATAGGAGGATTAGAGAGGATAGAGGCCTGGTGCACGGGTAGGGGCCAGCTGGTTTGCCCTGAAAGGTGTCCCGGATCAGGGTGGGGGCTCCCCTGGGGCATGGGGTGGCCTGGGTGAGGGGCCTGTAGTGGTTTGCAGGCTGGCCATGCCCCCCAGCAACCCAAGTGGAGGCCCTGGTATCTGGGATTTATTTATCTTCTATAATTAAAACTTTGTAGCTTTAAGCGGAGGCTAAGGCAGGCTAGGGCAGCTGGAAAACTTGGCTACCTCCATTTTTGAGGAAATCCAAGCCTCCTGCTCTCTCTGTGGCTGCAGTCATCTTGGTTGGGTTAATTTACATACTCGCTCCTGATTGGCTGGTGGGTATGGCTTGTGGGTGTAGTGGAGGTACGGTCAATTTGCATATTACTCTCTTATTAGATAGGATTATTTTTTTATTGTCTAAAGTTTTACATAAGTCTTCTTTTTTCCCAATTGACCACCCCCCCCCAAGCCATTCCAACTCCAAGCAAGTCCCCACTGTCCCAGTGTCTGTGTCCATTGGTTATGCTAATATGCATGCAAACAAGTCCTTTGGTTGCTCTCTAACCACCCCCTCCTCTACCATTTGTCTCTGGATCTATTCTTTTTTTTAAAATATATTTTATTGATTTTTTACAGAGAGGAAGGGAGAGGCATAGAGAGTTAGAAACATTGATGAGAGAGAAACATCAACCAGTTGCCTCCTGTACACCTCCTACTGGGGATGTGCCCGCAACCAAGGTACATGCCCTTGACCAGAATCAAACCTGGGACCTTTCAGTCTGCAGGCTGACACTCTATCCACTGAGCTAAACTGGTTAGGGCATGGATCTATTTTTGTTCATCAAATTATGTTGATCATTATATACCACAAATGAGTGAGATCATGTGATATTTATCTTTCTCTGACTGGCTTATATAGCTTAGCATAATGCTCTCCAGTTCCATCCATACTGTTGCAAATATAAAAGTTCCTTCTTTATTATAGTGTCATAGTATTCCATTGTGTAGATGTATGTGCCAGTTTTCTAATCCACTCATCTGCTGACGGCCACTTAGGCTGTTTCCAAATCTTAGCTATGGTGAATTGTGCTGCTATGAACATAGGGGTGCATATATCCTTTCTGATTGGTGTTTCTAGCTTCTTGGGATATAGTCCTAGAAGTGGGATCACTGGGTCAAATGGGAGTTCCATTTTTAACTTTTTGAGGAAACTACATTCTGTCTTCCACAGTGGCTGCACCAGTCTGCATTCCCACCAGCAGTGCACAAGGGTTCCTTTTTCTCCACATCCTCTCCAGCACTTGTCATTTGTGGATTTGTTGATGATAGCAATTCTAACAGGTGTGAGAAGGCATCTCATTGTTTAGATTTGCATCTCTCGGCTGATTAGTGACTTTGAGCATGTTTTCATATGTCTCTGGGTCTTCTGTATGTCCTCTTTCAAAAAGCGTCTATTTAGATTCTTTGCCCATTTTTTGATTGGATCATTTATCTTCCTTTTGTTAAGTTGTATGAGTTCTCTTTAAATTTTGGAGATTAAACCCTTATCTGAAATATCATTAGCAAATATGTTCTCCCATGCAGTGGGATTTCTTGTTGTTTTGTTGATTGTTTCTTTGCTGTGCAGAAGCTTTTTATTTTGATCTAGTACCATTTGTTTATTTTCTTCTTAGTCTCCATTGCCCTAGGAACTGTGTCTGTAAAGATACTGCTACAATATATGTCTGCTATTTTGCTGCCTATGGAGTCTTGTAGGATTTTTATGATTTCCTGTCTTATATTTAAGTCCTTTAGCCATTTTGAGTTTGTTTTTGTGTATGACACCACAAAAACAAACTCAAAATGTTGGTTATCTAGTTTCATTTTTTGCATGTATCTGACCTAATTTCCTAGCACCATTTATTGAAGAGACTGTCTTGAGTCCATTGTATGTTCTTGCCTCCTTTGTCAAATATTAATTGAGCAGAGTGGCTTGGGTCAATTTCTGGGTTCTCTGTTCTATTCCATTGGTCTATATTTCTGTTCTTGTGCCAGTACCAGGCAGTTTTTAGAACTGTGGCTTGGTAATATAGCTTGATATCTGGTATTATGATCCCTCCAACTTTGTTTTTCTTTCTCGGGATTGCTGTAGCTATTCAGGGTCTTTTTTTTATTCCAAATGAATTTTTGGAGAGTTTGTTCCTGATCTTTTTTTTTTAAATAAATCTTTATTGTTCAGATTATTACAGGTGTTCCTCTTTTATTTTTCCCCATAGTTCCCCTCCACCTGATTCCCCACCCCACCCCATGCCCTTACCCCCCACCACTGTCTTCATCCATAGGAGTAAGATTTTTGTCCAATCTCTTCCTGCACCCCTCACACCTGCTTCCCCTGAGAATCGTCAGTCCACTCCCTTTCTATGTCCCTGATTCTATTATATTCACCAGTCCATTCTGTTCTTCAGATTTTTCATTCACTTGATTTTTAGATTCACTTGTTGGTAGGTATGTATTTGATGTCATTTTGTTGTTCATAATTTTTATCTTTACCTTTTTCTTCTTCTTCCTCTTCTTAAAGGATACCCTTCAGCATTTCATGTAATCCTGGTTTGGTGGCGATGAACTCCTTTAGCTTTTTCTTGTCTGTGAAGCTCTTTATCTGACCTTCAACTCTGAATGATAGCTTTGCTGGGTAGAGTAATCTTGGTTGTAGGTTCTTGCTGTTCATCACTTTGAATATTTCTTGCCACTCCCTTCTGGCCTGCATAGCTTCTGTTGAGAAATCAGCTGACAGTCGTATGGGTACTCCCTTGTAGGTAATTAACTGTTTTTCTCTTGCTGCTTTTAATATTCTTTCTTTGTCTTTTGCCCTTGGCATTTTAATTATGATGTGTCTTGGTGTGGTCCTCTTTGGATTCCTCTTGTATGGGGTTCTGTGTGCTTCCTGAACTTGTAAGTCTATTTCTTTCACCAGGTAGGGAAAGTTTTCTGTCATTATTTCTTCTAATAGGTTTTCAGTATTTTGCTCTCTCCCTTCTTCTGGCACCCCAAAAATTCGGATGTTGGTTCGCTTGAAGTTGTCCTAGAGGCTCCTTACACTATCTTCATATTTTTGGATTCTTTTTTCTTTCTGTTTTTCTGGTTGGATGTTTTTTGTTTCCACATATTTCAGATCTTTGGTTTGATTCTTGGGGTACGTTGATCTACAATTGAGTTTTTGTATATTCTTTATTTTAGACAGTGTATGCTTCATTTCTGACTGGTCCTTTTCTATATTTTTGGCATTCTCATTAAGGTCCTTGAAGGTCTCACTAAGCTCCTCAGAAGTGTCATCAAGTTTCTCAGCGGTTTTTAGAAGATTCTTGAGTAACCTTATACATGTGGTTCTGAAATCTATGTCATCCAGTAGTTTGCTTTCCTCCATTTCTTTCATTTGTGACATGTTTCTTTGTTTCTGCATTTTGGCTGCTTCCCTGTGTTGATGGAGTGGCTTTGTGT
Organism: Corynorhinus townsendii; assembly: GCA_026230045.1. Taxonomy (NCBI): domain Eukaryota; kingdom Metazoa; phylum Chordata; class Mammalia; order Chiroptera; family Vespertilionidae; genus Corynorhinus; species Corynorhinus townsendii. The sequence goes on from JAPDVU010000003.1 coordinate 182,234,502, forward strand.
GGTAGGTGACCTATAGGGGGCAGTAGCTCAGCCTCCCCAATCACCTGATGTGGACGCTCTTGGTACACCCCTTTGTGGGCTGAGTGCAAAGTCTTGGTGCAGTTAAGCCTTAATTGCTGTTGGTACGCTGGAAGGAATTGACCTCCAGGCCAATTAGCTGTGAGCACTCCCTGTGTCTATAATGGAAGAACTGCTGTGCTGAAGACACGCTTATGGGACAGGACTTGTTTCAGTGGGGCTTTGGTGCTCACTGAGTCTGCCTCTTGAATGTGTCACTTATGGATGTGAGGAGTTGAAATCTGGTGTCTCACACTGACCACTAGGTACACTGGCTTCTGGATCTCCAATGGGGTGCAGGTCAGCTACTGTCTGAGGCCACTCAGCAGGAGCTACAGTGAGAGCTGCAGTTTTCTCCTCTTTGCTTGGGGTTTGGAGGTTTTGGAGCTGTCTGATCCAGGCTGCAAGTTTGCTAGGTTAAGCTGCGATAGGGCAGGCCTTTCTTATGCTAACTCCGCTGCTTGGAGCTTGGGTGGGTTTGTAGGTTGTGCAGGGTGGGGCCTCAGGGTGTCACTAGGTTAGGGCGTGGCAAACAGCAATGGCTGCTAGTTAGCCGGCTCTGCTTCCCCAATGGCATCCGCGAGTCCCGTGCCCCAGTGCAGTAAACAATTATTCCTGAGCGCAGCTCTGCAAGCAAGCCACCCTCACTGGAAGACAGTCCAGCTTCTCCCCGTAGGAGTTTGGGTCCCCCACGTCTCCCCAGAGACTGGATTTCAGAGTAATTGGGGGCTTGTCTCTGTTCGGGTTGAAAAAAGCAACGCACCCAGTCGCCCGAAGCCAGCCCGGATCACGCGCCTCCGTACCTCAGCTGTTCAGCACTCGTGCACGTCTCAATGCTCTTTTCTCTTTCCTTCTAGTTGTAGAACTTCCACTCAGCCAGCTTTCCCGTGGTTCTGGGTGATAGACATTTTGTCTTTTAGTTGCAGTTTAAATTGTTGTGGGAGGCAGCAGTTTAGGTGTTTACCTACGCTGCTATCTTGGATTCTCTCCTATGATAGTTTTTCTGTTCCTGATCTTTGAAATATGCTGTTGGTATTTTATTGGGGATTGCATTGAATCTGTAGATTGCTTTGGGTAGTATGGGCATTTTAATGAACTTAATTCTACCAATCCATAAACATGGCATGTTCTTCCATTTGTTTATATCTTCCTCTATCTCTTTTTTCAATGCCCTTTAGTTTTCTGAATACAGGTCTTTTACATCCTTACTTAAGTTTATTTCTAGGTATCTTAATTTTTTTTTGGTGCAATGGTAAATGGTACTTTTTTTTTTATCATTTCTCTTTCTGTACATTCATTATTGGTGAATAAAAAGGCCATAGATTTCTGGGTGTTAATTTTGTATCCTGCTACATTGCCAAATTCATTTATTAGGTCTAGTAGTTTTTTGATGGAGTCTTAGGGGTTTTCTATGTATAGTATCATTTCATCTGCGAATAAGGACAGTTTTCCTTCTTCTTTTCCAATTTGGAGGCCTTTTATTTTTTCTCCTTGTCTGATCGCTATGGCTAGCACTTCCAGTACTATACTGAACAGGAATGGTGAAAGTGGGCATTGCTGTATTGTTTCTGTTCTTAGGGGAAATGAGTTTATTTTTTGCCCATTGAGTATGATGTTGGCTGTAGGTTTGTCATATAAGGTTTTTATTATGTTGAGGTATGATCCCTCTATTCCCACTTTGCTGAGAGTTTTTATCAAGAAAGTGTGTTAGATTTTTGTCAAATGCTTTTTCTGCACCAATTGATATGATTATGTGATTTTTGTCTCTCAGTTTGTTTATGTGATGTATCCCATTTATTGATTTTCAGATATTGTACCATGCTTGCATCCCTGGAATAAATCCCACTTGGTCATGGTGTATGATCTTTCTAATGTAATGCTGAATATGATTTGCTAGAATTTTGTTGAGAATTTTAGTGTCTATGTTCACCAAGGATATTGACCTATAGTTCTCTTTTTTTGTGGTGTCTTAATATGGTTTTGGGATTAGGGTGATGCTGGCTTCATAGAAAGAATTTGGAAGTGTGCCTTACTCTTGAATTTTTTGGAATAGTCTGAGGAGGATAGGTTTTAGTTATTCTTTGAATGCTTGGTAGAACTCCCTTGTAAAACCATCCAGACCAGGCCTTTTGTTTGCTGGAAGATTTTTTATCACTGATTCAATTTCATCAGTAGTTATCGGCCTATTCAGGTTTTTTGATTCTTCCTGATTGAGTTTTGGAAGCTTGTATTTTTCTAACAATATGTCCATTTCGTCTAGTTTGTCCAGTTTGTTGGAGTAGAGTTGTTCCTAGTATTTTTTTCACAATCATTTGTATTTCTGTGGGGTCTGTTTTTATTTCACCTCTTTCATTTCTGATTTTGTTTATTTGGGTCTTCTCTCTTTGTTTCTTGGTGAGCCAGGCTAGAGTTTCATCAATCTTGTTTATCCTTTCAAAGAACCAGCTCTTGATTTTGTTGATCTTTGGTATTGTTTTTTTTTTTTTTTTGTGCGTGTGTGTGTGTGTGTGTGTGTGTGTGTTTGGTCTCATATCGTTTATCCCTTTCTGATCTTTATTATTTCCTTCCTTCTGCTCACTGCAGGCTTTTTTTGTTGCTCTCTTTCTAACTTTTTGAGTTGTGTGGTTAGATAATTTATTACCATTGTTTCTTGTTTTTTTGATAGGCCTGTAGAGCTATGAACTTCCCTCTCAAGACTGCTTTCACTGTGTCCCATAGATTTTGGATTGTTGTGTTTTGATTGTCAGTTGTTGCCATGATGCTTTTTATTTCTTCTTTGATCTCTTTGGTAACCCAATAATTTTTAAATAGCATGCTATTTAGCCTCCAGGTGTTTGACTTTTTTTATTGTAGTTGATTTCTAGTTTTATGCCATTGTGATCAGAGAAGATGCTTGATATGATTTCTATCTTCTTGAATTTGAAGAGATTTTGCCTGTGTCCCAATATGTGGTCTATCTTTGAAAATGGCCCAACTGCACTTGAGAAGAATGGGGTGAAATGTTCTGAAGATGTCAATTAATTCCATTTGATCTAGTGAGTCATTTAGGGTTGATGTTTCTTTGTTGATTTTTTGTTTAGAGGATTTGTCCAGTGGTGTTAGTGGGATATTAAAGTCCCCTACTATGACTGTATTTCTGTCAATTTCTTCTTTGATATTCTCCAGAAGTTTTTTTTTTTTCTAATGTATTTGGGTGCTCCTGTATTGGGTGCATATATTTTTACCAGAGTTATATCTTCTTGTTTAATTGCTCCCTTTAGTATTATGAAGTGGCCTTCCTTATCTCTTGTTATGGCATTCACTTTGAGGTCTAATTTGTCAGATATAAATATTGCTACCCCAGCTTTTTTTTTTTCATTTCCATTCGCCTGAAAAACCTTTTTCCATCTGTTCACCATCAGTCTGTGTGAGTCCTTTGTTCTGAGGTGGGTTTCCTGTAGACAGCAGATAGATCAGTTATGTTTTCTTATCCACTCAGCTACCCTATATCTTTTGAGTGGGGCATTTAATCCACTTACATTTAAAGTTATTATGGTAGGTGCTTATTTGTAGTCATTTTTATTCTTTACCCCTGTGTTCCTTCTTCCTTCCTATTTCTTCTTTTTACAGCAGACCCTTTAGCATTTCTTGCATTGCTGATTTGGTGGTAATACACTCCCTTAGTCCTTTTTTGTCTGTAAAGCTCCTGATTTCACCCTCAACTTTGATTGATAGCCTTGCTGGGTACAGTATTCTTGGATTCAGACCTTTGCTTTGCATGACTTTGTATATTTCATTCCATTCTCTTCTGGGCTGATGTGTTTCTATTGAGAAATCAGTCAATAGTCATATGAGAGATCTCTTGTAGGTAACTTTCTGTCTCTCTCTGGCAGCCTTTACAATTATTACTTTGTTGTTGATGTTTGCCAATTTAATTATAATGTGTCTTGGTGTCGGTCTTTTGGGATTCATCTTGTTTGGGACTCTACGAGCTTCTTGGACTTGTGTGAGTTTTTTCTTCTCAATATCAAGGAAGTTTTCTGTCATTATTTCTTCAAACATGTTTTCTATTCCTTGCTCAGTTTCCTCTCCTTCTGGCACCACTATTATGTGGATGTTGTTTCATTTCGTTTTGTCCCAAAGTTCCCTTAGGCTCTCCTCCTGTTTTTTAAGTTTTTTTTTTTTTTTTCCTAGATGATGCTCTGCTTGGCTATTTTTTCCTAACTTGTCTTCTAGCTCACTGATATAGTCCTCTGCTTCTTCTAGTCTACTGTTGATGCTTTCTATTGGGTTATTACAGCGATGTTACTTTTCATTTCTTCTTGGTTCTTCTTCATTTCTTCTTAGTTCTTACACATATTTTCGAATTTGTCTTCCATCCTTTTCAGCATCCTTATGACCATTGCTCTGAATTATTTCTCTGACATATTGCTTGCCTCTATTTCGTTTACTTCTTTTTCTGGTGATTCCTTCTTTTCTTTCATATGCAGGCTGTTTCGTTGTCTCCCCATGATCTCTCCTCTCAGGGTGTCTGGTTATGTAGCACTCTCTCTCCTGTGTTGACTTTCTCTAGGTGATATCTGACCTTTCCATCCATAGATTGCCTCACCAGCTGTGTTTAATTCACCAATTCCGCTTGGGTGTTGTTTGATTGAGCTGTTCCTTCTATCTGCTCTGTGAGAAGATGCAGGGCCTGCCCACATATTCGGCACCACTTTGTCTCACCCAGGACAGACTTTTTAGGCACCCATGGTTGGGGAGGCTGGAGTCGGTGTTCATGGGTTCGCAGCTGATGCAGCTGGTCCCTGAGTATTGTGGTTGTAGGATCCTGGGGGGTATCCAAGGTCTCCCCGGTTGAAGGTAAGGCTGGGCTTCCAATCACAGCCTGTTTCCCCTTCAACATGGTGCTGTCTCTGCAGAGAGCCAGCCACTCTGGGAGAGAAGTCAGCAGCAGTAGAGGCTGCCAGGCCAGGTGAGCCCAATCTGCCAGTCCCCAACAGTTATACCTCACTCACAAATACAGAGATTCCTCACATGTCCACACACTCTCCTTTTGTTCTCACTCACACACTGTCTTGCAGCCTACCATCCTATCGGCAGCCATCTTGGATCTCTACAGTATATTTTTAGATGGGAGTTTTATGTTGGGTCGTGTGCTAAAACAGAAAATATAGAACAAATAACAACTGCTAAAAATCTGTGAACTAAAAAAGACTGACATTCTTAGAGAAGTCCACCTTATAAATTGGAGCCCCAGCCATTCCAAGGACAGAAGTCATTGTGGCAAAATAAATGAGAAGAATCTTGTTATTTGATGACCATTTCTCTTAAATGTCAATAAAAATATGCTGTCTTTTATACTCTTTTAGCTTTCAAGGAGATGGTATGAATATTATCAAAATCATTATGATTTCAGAAGGTGATCCATTCCCATGTAGTCACTGAATTTCCCAATAAAAGATTCCCAGAGTAAACATCTCTATTTGCCCAATGCATTCCACAAAGCATCTTTAGAGACTATTAAAATTTTATTCCAAAGTCCTTGATGAAATAGCTATGGATAGTGTTGAAATCAGTTCAGTGGGGAGATAGCCTGATGAAAAATCACATCGTAGAATTAAGGACTCCTGGGTGTGAGTGTTTCCATGATAATAGTCATCCTCATTTTTCAAGGGTAGTTTATTTCTTTAGTCTATTTTCTATAAAACTGCTCTAGGTATGGCTCTCCACAGGACTTCCAAATCCCCAGAATACTCATTCAAGGACATTCAAAAGTATTCAATTTTTTTCTATTAACATTATACCATAGGGTGTATGGGCATAGATCTGTATTCTGCTTATGTTATCCCTATTAAGTTTGAAGGAATTGGTCTATACAAAAAGATAAATGATCCAAGCAGTCTCTTTATATGAATCATCCTAAGAAGAGGTTTTCTTATTCTGCCTTTATAGTCTGTGAAAAGTATTATTTGATTCACACAAGTCCAGATATTGTTGATTAAAAAGTACTGGTTAGACTTTCAAGACTTTATATATATTTCTAAAGTACCAAAGTAATATTGTGAAATATTTTACTGTTAACCTTAACATACATATATAATACACACAGTAGCTATAGGTAATATATAAAGGCATCACTGGCATGTGAGCCTATTAATCACTGTCAATCCTACCTCACTAGAGAAGATGAACTACTTAACTAAGAAGTGGGAAAGGTCTCTTCAGGTGTGGATTGGAGCCTTCTCCATTATCTCTCATGCTGTTATACAAAAATATTATGCTATAAAAAGTCACTGCTATCTGCAAATAGTCAATGCCCAGCCTAATCCCTCATTTACCAATCAAAAAGCTCACTTAATAAAGACAAGTTGTTGACAGACCGTGGTCCCAGAATAACATCAAACCAAACTGAAGGTTTGTCTCTAGGCTTAGAATAGAATCACACTTCGCCTTATTGAACCTGCTAAGAAAATTATATTTGTGCTTTCTGGGGTGTCTCGTTAAAATCTTAGAGGTGCCATTTTTGCATAATGTTGGTTTTGGGACAAAGCTTATCCATCTTGGAACTTTCATAACTACTGAAAGCAAGCACGATATTTCCATTAATCATGAAAAGCAGTGCTAAACTTGTGCATGCATGCTCACAATTTAAAATTTATATAAATTTATGTGCAAATTAAGTGTAGCCCTCAAGCTCCTGGCAAGTTTCCATTGCACCCTGTGGAAGTATAGAACTTGGGCAGCTCAAAATTTATAGCTTTTTCCACTGAGGTCTGCTTTATTGACTTTTGCTTTTTTGTGGTCTGCTGGGGACTTGATGCCTGATTGATTCTAAAATGTACATTTATGTTCTTATCTCTCCACTCGGGAGACCCAATGAATGAATTATTTAAGTTTGGAGGAAATATTTTGAGCTCATTTTTCCAATTTCAAGGCTTTCTGTTAAGCTCATTGAAAACCTTCATTTGCAAATAATTATATAAACAGAATCGTAAAGAGATGGACTAGTTCTCTTGCTTTTAACTGGCTCCTATCAAAACCTACCTTTTAAAATGGTTAACCTTGTGAACATAAAATTGGCCTTCACTTATTCAAAGACCACTTACCCAGCAAACTCTGCTAGCTGATTTCCAAATACCTGGAGGAATGCCTAGAAAAACAGTCAAAACTGATTTTGCAGTCTCTGTACCCAAAGGTCATGTACTACACCCAGAAAGAGACTTCCTGACAATCAATGGAAGCTCATTGTACACATACTTTATCTTTAATTCTAATATATTTAATTAGTTTCTTTCCTGGTCCATATCAATTTAGATACAACAATTCAGAAGAAGCAGTTTTGTATCTAAGTCTCCTGATTCTAAGAAGCAGTAACATTTGACAATCTGATAATACATAGGAGAGGAAAAACCAAAACCAAAAGCAAAGCAAAGCAAACACACACACACACACACACACACACACACACACACACACACACACACACAAACACACACAAACACCACACACACAAAAACTGGCTTAAGAATGTCAGTCTGAGGACATTTTCTATGTTGTCAAAAGCTCCATCCACTCCTACAGCCTGTGAGATTATTATGGCTTTACTGCACAACAAAAATATGGCTTAATTATTTCAACACACATTTATTAAGAGCTTAATACATGTCTGGAGTTGGGGAAGCAAAGACAGTGCATGTCTTTGAAAATATTTCAGTTCAGCTGGGAAAGCAGAAACCTGGGCAATTATGATAGAGATAGAAAGTGCAATGGGAGTATAGAGAAAGAAAAAGCAGATTTATCTTGAAGGGTTAATGGTTAAGTAACATTTGAAGTTGTTCTCAAAAGCTTATCAGAAGTTTCCAAATTGATAATGGGGAAATGGATGTAGTAGAAAGAAAGAATGGTATATGCAAAGCCATAGAGTAATGAAAGAGCATGTTTTGTATGGCAGGCAGAATGCTCACTGGCCCCCAATATTCCCATCCCCTGATGCACATGCCTGGTGTAACCCTTCCCTTGAGTGTGAGAAGGACATGCCTCTGAATATGATGGGATATTACTCACATGCATATGTTGTATTATATGTGAAATGAGATTTTATAGAGGGAATTAAGGTCCTTAGTCAATTGACTTTGAGTTAATAAAAATGGACATTATTTTGGTGGGTCTGACCTAATCAGGTGAGCCCTTAAAAGACATTAAGAGATTTCAAGAGAGAGAGAGAGAGATTATCCTGCTGGCCTTGAAGGAGCAAACTGCCACATTGTGGATAGGGCCTATATTAGGGATGTGAGAGCCACTTCTAGGAGCTGAGAGTGGTCCTTAGTAGTAGTGATCCCGGTCACAGCTTGTGACAAAACTGTTACTTCAGTATGGCTTCAAGAAAATAGATTCTACAAACAAATGAAGGAGTATGGAGCTGAATTCTCCCTTGTTAAGCTCCCATATAAGGATGCAGGTTGCAGACACCTTGATTTCACCTTAATGAGACCCTGGGTGGATGACCCAGCTAAATTGTGCCAGAGTCCAATTTCACAGAAACTGTGAGATAAAAAAGAATAAATTGTTGTCATTTAAAACTGCTAAATTTCTGGTAGTTTGTTACACAGCAATAAAAAGATGAATAGAGAATTTTCAGAAAACGGAAGTTTAAAATTTATGAATCTTGAGGTAGACAAAGGAAAAACTAATTAATGGTACATAATGAAAAAAAACACCTCTGAATTTATTCTATAAGTCACAGGGAATCATTAAAAGTAGTTATTGTAGAGGGTTCCTATAACAGGTTTGTATTTTAGGAAGTTAATGCTGGCCCAAGGAACAAAGATGGATTGAACAGGAGAAATGATGAATGATAGGAAACAGGTTTACTAAAAATAGCCCTAATAAAGGGTTGTAAAAGTTTCTTGAAAGGCAATGACAACAGTGAGGAAGCAGAAGGATAAGATCAGCAAAATATTTACAGGATAAGATCAACATGATGACCAACATGAGATCAACATGAAAGAAAAAAATTAATGGAGAATAATTCCAAACTTTTTTTGTCTCAGTGACATGAGAATAAGGGAAGATAAGCAATTAGGAAGAGAAGTTACTTTGGATTTTGAAAATGTCATGTTTTAATGGCATGTAGGATTTCCAAGTGCTTAAGAGAGAGTTACTCACTGTCAGTTAGAGTCATAGTTCTGGACTCTAGAACAAGGTGGAGGCTGGAGATTTATTTGGGAAGTTGGTTATCAATAGTTGAAGGCATGGAAATAAATGAGAGATTATTCAAGAAGACAATGTACTCTGAAAATATGATGGCAGATTATACTCTGGGGAACTTTAACATTTAAGTATAAGAGGAGCAGAGGGAAAAAATAAGGAATTGTTATTATTATAGGAGTGAAATCTGGAGAAATGGTATCATGGAATCTAAGGGGGAGGCATTTTTAGAGAAATAAAAATTGAGCATTGCCAAATGTTAAATGGAAAGCAGAGGGAGCATTAGGAAAAAGCCTGATAATTTCTATATATAAAAGCCTAAGCAACTGAACGACCAAACGATTGGTCACTATAACACGGCACTGACCGTCAGGGGGCAGCTCCTGCATTGAGCGTCTGCCCCCTAGTGGTCAGTGTGCTCCCACAGCTAACATCCCCCTGCCAGCCAACCTCCCGCAGTCCCTCCCCACAGCAGGCCAGCCCCAATCGCCCTGATTGGGACTGGGCAAAATGGTTCCAATTGCTGGCCAGGCTGAGGAATCCCACCCATGCACGAATTTGCGCACCGACTTCTAGTTTAACAATAAATTGGCGCAGATAGATAAGAGCAGTTTGGCCTTAGTAAGAGGGTTTCAAGAGAATGGTGGGTGTTCAAACTGCATTGTGGTGGATGCTAGGAATAAATGAGAAGTGAGACATAATGGACCACAATAAACTTCTTTCAAGTAGCTGGGCAACAAGAAAAGAAGTATATTAAAGGAAAAGAACAGTATTGGAAAAGTGGAAAATAACCCATACAGTGGGAGAAAATATTTGCAAATCATATACCTGTTAAGAGACTTGTCACATAGAGAGAGAGATGATAGATGGTAGATAGATAGATACTTAGATAGATAGATATGCATATATATAATACAAAGATTCCTTACAATTTAATAGTAAAAAACCCAAATATTCCAATTAAAAAAGGGCAAAGGATCTGCATAGACATTTCTCCAAAGAAGAAATACAAATGGCCAATAAGCACATGATAAGATTTTCCACGTTATTAGCCACCATGGAAGTGCAAGTAAAAACTACAATAAGATATATCACCTCACACTCAGTAGAATGGCTAATATCAAAGAGTAGCCCAGTTGGCTAAAGCATTGTCCTGATACACCAAGGTTGTGTGTTTGATCCCTAGTCAGGGCACATACAAGAATCATCCAATGAATGCATAAATGAGTGGAACAATATAAATTTATGTCTCTCTCAAATCAATTGAAAAACATCTTTTATTCAGTTATCTCGATAAGTCTAAACTTTTTTTTCTTTTTTTTTTTAAAAGAGTCAGATAACAGGTGCTAGCAAGGATGTAAGGAAATTGAGACCCTCATGTACTGCTGGAAGGGATGTAACATGGTATACAGCCACTTTAGAAAAACAGTCTGGCAGTTCCTTAAACAATTAAATATAGAATTATTCCTAGGTATACACTCAAGAGAAACAAAAACACATGCCCACATAGACACTTATACAGGACTCTTTATGGCAGCATTATTCAAAAGAGCCAAAGGTAGAAACAATTCAAATATTCATCAATGGGCTTATGGATTTGAAAAATCTGGTATATCTACACAATGGAGTATATTTTGATCATAAAAAAGAATAAATCTTTATATAATCAACAGCATGGATGAACCTTTTAAACATTTTGCTAGTGAAAGAACCTAGACACAAAAAACCTTGTACTACATTATTCCACTGATATGAAAATCCAGAACAGGAAAGTCTAGAAACAGAAAGTAGATTAGTGTTGCTTTGGGGCTGGAGGGAGTGGCAGTGGCACCAAAGGGTGGGGAGGATGATAGCTAAAGGGACGAGTTTCTTTTAAAAGTGTTCTAAAATTGACTATGGTGATTTTGCACATACCCGTGAATATACCAAAACCATTAAATTGTATACTTTAATTGGGTGAATCATATGGTATGTGAATTATATCTCAATAAAGCTGTTTTGAAAAAGAAAGTAAAGGGAGTACTTCAAGATGGATAGGGTCAAAAAGGACATTTCTTTTAGCTTGTGAGAGATTCCAGTCTGTTTGTACTTTTGAAAAAAAGGAGTTGAGGGCTATTCATAGTGATTGATGCTCCTGATGATAATTCTGACTCATCAGCAAAGGTCAAATCCTGTTCAATATGTAATATCTTTTAGAAAGCCTTCCAGCAAAAATACTTAAATGAAACTTACTCCTTTGAACACAAAACACATCTCCTTTTATTGGAAAATTAATTTCTGAAGCATCAGCATTCCCTTGTTGACGAATGACAAATGAGGTGTTACTCTCAGTAGTGGAACAATGCTTCCCAAAAAAGTGTCTTCTTTCAAATTTATTTTTTATTTCTAAAGTTTTGAGGCAATTTTTGGACTGTGAAAAAAGAAAAGGAAAAATATACCAAATCTCATGATTCCCATAGAATTGTTCATAGGGCCTGCATTACCCTTTAGCTGCCTGGCTGCTAAGCTGTAAAGGCTGTGGCATCAGGCTACTCACCTGCCACACTGCCCTGAGTCAGAACCGAAGGGCCCTTGTGCTCAGCTATTGGGCCGACAGATATCCAATCGCCCAGACTTCGGGTACACCTTGTGTGTAAACCAAAATGTTGGCTGTCACCATTTCGTTTCTCTTTTGAGTCCATGTTCAGCATTATTATTGCTTTCATTAATTCATTTTTATTTTATAAAGTACTTCCTTGCTCTTCAATGCCTGACCTTGTAGCATATCACCTGGCTATTAAAAACAGATTGTTAAAGGCTTACTGGCAAAACTCCAGAGGATCTATATGGGTTTATTTGTTTTAAAATGCATAAAAATTCTCTGGATACAGATTAATTTCGCTTGCTCCATATACTTTTGTTGTTGTTATTTCACCTGCTACCGAGTAGACACTGGAACTGGGAAGGTTTTTGTTTTGTTTTATTTAATACCAAGTTCTATCAGAATTGTCTGAAAGTGCCCAACGTTTTTTCACTGGAAGGATCCGCTTTCAAACAGCCCACCATCCTCAGGAGGGGTTACTCACACAAGGTATCCAGATGTCCTGGGTGAGGAGCAAATATTCAGCATCTTTAAGGAAGGGCGAGACCACTTCGGAACTTGGCAGGAGCTCAGCTCATGAGAAGAAGAGACCAACTCCCCAGCCCTCTGTTGATGACCAAGGAAAATGGTCTGCTGGATTCCGAGTGTGAGAAAAGGCAGCTGAGCCTTCTGATGATGGAATCAGCCAGGCAAAACAACTAGCCTAGTGCTGTGAGGATGAGCCAGATCAGAGCGTTCTGTGAAAGGAAGTCCGAGAGGGGCAGGGATTCATTTCTGGGAAGAACATAATGAGAGCAAACAGCATAATAAATAAGAGCTGTTTTTCTCTTGATTTGGATTTGAACTTCAATGTGGAGATCAAGTGGTTTTTAAAAAAGAAGTGTCTCTGGTTTAAATGAAAGTGATAAGTTTCCATTTTGAACCTACCCATTTAATGAAGAAGTCTTCAGAGAAAAAATAATAATCCTTAGGGCTGTTCACTAATGTCCTCATGTCAAATGTGAAAAGGGGCCTCTTTTGCTTTTCCTTCAAAACTTACCACTATATCCTCCTGCCTTTCTATCCTGACATCAAAATCTCCAAATAAGTGCCATCTAGTGCCTTCAGAGGTCAGCACAGTAGATTAGGACTAAAAGAGGTTTGGATTCTAAAAAACAAATTGGTATCCAAAGGCACAGATTCATTGTTCTGCATTTATAGGCTGTCAACATATTCACAAGAATGGAAAAAATGTAGACTTTGGCCTCCAAAAACCTTACTTACTCCACTTAGTAGCTGACTAACCATTAGCCTCCTTAAGCCTCGATCACCTTATTTTTACTTGTCTGTTTCCTCATCAGTAAATTGGGAATAGTAATGCTATCTAATATTGTTTGATAACTGAGATGCATCTGAAAACTATTTGTAGGTTATAAAACACAACATTTAGGTTAGTTGGAAAATATCTTTAAATATTTACAAAGCCAGGATTTGAACTTTACAAAGCCAGGATTTGAACATAGAGCTATATGACTCAAAAGTTTGTTGTTTTTTTCCTAAAATTCCCTTGTTAGTCAATTATAAATAAAAAATATTTATAAGTAATATTTAATAATAAATTTATAAAGAAATATTTCCAACATGCAAGGTATTTTTCTTTAAGAGATGCCAAACAGAATCAAACATAGATACTGCTTCCACGGAGCTAATAGTTTATTATGGAAGACAAGACATGATACAAACATTTTTTCCTCATGAGTTAGAAAATGATGCATCTCAAAAGATGTTCATTTAACTATTTGTTTGATAATTATCTACTGAGGATCTACAATGTGATAGATAATGTGTTAAATCTGGGGACAGAATGATAAGCAAAAGTAGTTATGATTTTTGCTCTTTTGGAGCTCATTGTCTAGAAGAAGAAAACTATTGATCAAGTAAATGAAAAATCACATTTATAAAGGCTTTGAAGTAGAGATACTTAAAAAGTACCAGATTATTCAGAGAGAAAGACTACATTTAATGGAAGGTATAGAGGACTGCTTTAAAGAAAAGGGTTCCTTGGAGCTCAGCTTTTGAAGACAGATGAGAGTTGGATTTGCTACACAGAAGGGAAAGTTGTCTCAGATAGAGGACACAGACAGTAAGAGCCAAGGAACAAGGTTAATGATGTGAGGATTCTAAAGTGTTTGGAGGGCCTGAACCAGTTTGGCTCAGTGGATAGAGTGTCGGCCTGTGGACTGGAAGGTCCCAGGTTTGATTCTGGTTAAGGGCATGTACCCTGGTTGGGGCACATCCCCAGTAGGAGGTGTGCAGGAGGCAGCTGATCGATGTTTCTCTCTCATCGATGTTTCTAACTCTCTATCCCTCTCTTTTCCTCTCTGTAAAAACTCAATAAAATATATTTAAAAAAAGTGTTTGGAGGAATTGAAAGTAAACCCATTTACCTCATATACAGGAAGAGGAATAGAATTTGACTGGTATATTGAAGCCATATTGTGAGAGTTTGAATGCCAGGTTAAAGAGTTTGGATATGATTCTGTGATCCATAAAGAATTTCTGGAGGTTTATGGGCATTAGGAACATGACCAGGTCTATGCTCAGTAAAATAATGTGCCAGGCCTCTGGAGGAAGTATTGGGTAGTGAGGAGGTTAGAAGAAGAGATGCCATTTAAGCTCCTTGAGGACTGAGACAAAGAGGATCCAAATCAGGCAGTTAGCAATGAGAATGCAATGGAGGAAAAGATGCAATTTTGGATGTGGAAGCCAAGGACATTAACGATTCATTAGTAAATATGAGCATTCCGGCTTCGTTTTGTTTGTTCCTGAATGGAATTTCTATACTAGGCATTGCATATATGTTAACATACAACTTTTGGAGTTCAATTTGTGTATTTATAAAATAAGGTGAGTCATACTCACTTAAATAAAACAACAATAATAAATGTATTCAATAAAGTGAATAGATATAGTGGAGTCCTTTTGGTAAATGGATGACCTAGCTTCACCTATTCAAGTAGAGAATGTCAAAGCTAGATAGAAACTTAGTGACTTGAGTGAGCAGCGGGTTTTGCAAGTTAGGAAGCTGAAGTCCGGAGAGATTAAATGACTCAAGTAAAGCCAGACAACTAATAAGAGCAGAGTCCAGATGTTCTCCTTCCCAGGCCAGGGCTTTTTTGCCACTTCATGGAGCCTCTTACTTTTAGAACTGATGTTTATTTAAGAAAATGATACTCTCATTGCAGCTGGGCTTGCCCAACCCATAACGACCTTACCCTGTTCAACCAAGTCAGTGAAGGAGGGATTCATTCTTTGCATGAGAACAGCTGGATGTAGGCTATTCCAGCCAGGGATCTAGACAGATTCTCTGCTCTGTCCCTCCTCGGATTCTGTCCTGCGTCTGAGGAAAATAACTGATGGGAAAAGCTGCAGAGAACTGAGGAGCCACTCAGGAAAGACCTCTTTCCAAGGAAAAGAGAAGTCAAAATGTACTCCTTTGGATTAAGTTGCATAAACCAGATCTGGGAAATAAGAGAACATTTCCAATGGTGACCTTATCACTATTATCTTCCATTTGAGTCACTGGGTGAAGAGACTATACCAAAGAACACATAAAACTTAAAAACTGCTGTTTCTCCACCTTCTTTGTGAATGTGAAAATGACGGAGGTGTAGCAGAACTGGCATTGGTGGCCTCCATGGCAGTGGGTTGGCTGCAGTGGCAGGGCTAGCATGCTTTGTGTTGGTTGTATGCCAACCCCTAGTGGCAAACATCCCTCTCTTGGTCTGGGGCACTGAAATCATCAATGCAGATCTCAGCAGCATCAGCATCAGCAAATACTGGTATGCCTTCACTTGGCATTTGTTAGCTTAGTTGTCACTTTTACTTGGCACCCTGGTGAGGAATAAGTGAATACAAATGGTGAAGTGCCAAAGGTATTTGTGGGAATCACCTAGGGGATTCTCAGAATTCCTAGTGTGGAAATTGAGAGGGAAGAATTTCCTACAGAGTGAGGTGGGGTGAGCAGGTAAATTCTCTTATTACCTAACATTTCTTCTATAGGTAAAACAAACAGACAAACAAGAATTTAAACCTGCTATTATTTTATTACTAAGTTTGTGTGTTTTTAATTAGTCTTAGTCTCTGGAACATTGTTGGGGGCTTGGTTTGCTATGGATTTATATTTCTGAATAATCACAGTTTTTGGGAAAACAGACCTCTAAAGAGTTGACCCTTTTTGTCACAACTATTTTAAGCTTCTTAGAATCTGGCTGACTCATTATCATCCAGCAATGTTTTCTCAACTTTTAATGGAGGTATAATGCACGTCTACCTTAGGTACAGAGTAGATACTCTAATTGTCTCCTAGAAAAACACAAGTAATGGCAGTGAGCCCCTGGGAACATCCATTGGAACAAGGTGACACCAATCCCCTCACACATAGTTTATTGGTTCAGAAGATGGGCCCATGACTTAGGTTGAGCCAATCAGAATCCTTTCTCTAAGAATTCTGAATTGGAATAAGATTCTGTGCTTAGTCTTGGCTTATCTCTTAACTGCTGTCACTTAAGCACAGTGTGCAGACCACTAGCTGGACTGGCCTGCAGAGAAAATTTGTCTCTGGTGCATGGTAAGGGTGAAGCTGACATGCAACAGAAGACCTGAGAAGTGGAGATTCCAGCTCTCCAGTCCCTGGTTCTCTCCCCTCCTGGTAGCCAGTGCATTTTTGATCTTGGGTAACATGTTACCTCTCAAAAAAACTTACATTTGTTCTATTTTCAAAAAAAATGGTTGAATAATATTGTTCCACACAAAACAATGCAAAGGGAGTGATATTGTTCCCAATACTGGAAGTTTGGTTGGTAAATCAGAAGGGTCAAATTGAGACAAAGTATAACTTAGTGGCAAATGCATAGCCTTGGGTGACAGCCACACCTGAATTTGAATCCTGGCTCTTCCAATTGCAAAAGCCTATCCATAGTGGATAACATTACCCTCCCTGGGCCTCAATTTCCTCATCTGCCAAAAGGGCATAATAAAATCAGCTACTTCAAAGAGTTTGGGTGAGGCTTTACTAAGCTGATGCATAAAATTCGAAAAAAGCACATAGCACATAATGAGAATTCAATAAATCTTATAACCATTATTATTTATGCGACTCCTGGAAATAACATTAATCAGCTAGTTCTTGACATAGTTACCAAAGATCGTATGTTTTATAATGGATCTGTTTTTGTTTGTTTTCATGTGTGTTGCTTTCGAGTTTTGTGACACTGAAGAGGTGTGGACATGCTGCCTTAGCTGGGCTTTGCAAGGGACTTTGGGCAGCCCAAAGATAGCCAAAAGGCACAGATGTAGGGGCATATGAAAAAAGAGGCCACACAGGTAGGAAAGGAATGCATAATGAGGGAAGAGAAATCATCAAGACCAGTCCTGGGAAGGATATCCTACTGTTCTAAATATCCCTGAAAATCTTTGCAAGGCCCTTCTCTCTCAGAGCACTTTTTACACATTTTCAGGAAGGAGTCAAATCATCCCTTTCATTTCATTCTCACCACGAGTAAACTCTGACTTCCAGATTATTTGCATGACCATCCCTTCCATTTTCCCAAGAACCAGATGCCTACAAATTACACTAAAGTAAAGTTGGCCTGGTAGAAACAAACTGCCCTTCTACACTGAGTGGCTAGATTATTATGATCTCTGAATACATAATAATCTGGCCACTCAGTGTGTGTGTGTGTGTGTGTGTGTGTGTGTGTGTGTGTGTGTGTGTGTATTTTAGAGGCCTGGTGCATGAATTCGTGCATGGGTGGGTCCAGTTAGCCTGGCCAGGGGGAGGGGACATGGGCGGTTGGCCAGCTTGCCTGCTGGTTGAACTCCTGGTTAAGAGGACAATTTGCATATTAGCCTTTTATTATATAGGATGTACACTGAGTGGCCAGATGATTATGCATTCAGAGATCATAATCATCTGGCCACTCAGTGTATAGACAAGGATCCCTGGAGCTTCTGAGGAAGGCAGAAATAGCCTTAGGTTCTCTTCCAAATGCTCACTTTCCTGGGGGCGGAAACTGCTCTGCAACCCTCCTTTTGTCTTGCTCCCCCTGGTATTTGGGAAACAAAAGAAACATTGCTGATGTGAGTGTCAAGAGACAATTTTTAGAAAAACTTTTTCTAACAGGAAAATGGACGGTTGTCAACACAAGTTTTTCTTTTTTATCGGTCATTTTCAATGAGTCTGTCTTTCCATCCTTTTTCATGTTGCCTCTTTGCTGTCTGTAGGATTAAATATTCTGTTGGCAAAGGAAATTGTGTAGATGAGAATATTTTTATTTCTGCAGGGGAGGGGAAAAAAAAAAAGACTTCAGTGAACTGCTTTGGGGGTAGGGCTTAAGCTAAAGAAAATTCTCTAGATTAAAACAACAGGAGAGGGAGGAGAAGGAAAGGAAAACCAGTTGGGGGTTGGGAATTCGATAAAGCACAGAGAGGCTGGCTCAGGGGGTGAGGGCAATGAGAACTGCCTTCTACTCTCACTGATGGCAGCTGGCAAACACTGCAGCCTAGCACATTCTTTTATTGAATTCTGCTGTTTTACTGGGTTGGTACCAAAAACAAATAACAATAATATCTCCTGGCTACCATGGCATGACTGTTATTTCGTATAGAGAGACTTCCTTTGGAGATGCCACAGGTCAAATTCCTTGTGATCTTATTTCCTATCTAAATAAAAATGTGCCCCAAATCTTGGTTAAAAGCAAAAATTATGTTTGATAACATATTTTAATGCCATCTCTCATCTTTTGTGGCTCCTTCTGTAAATTTACACATCCATCTCAGCAGGTTTCCTTGCTAGAACTCTCACCCCTACATTCTTTCAGAGGTTAATTAGATCTGTTAGGATTCCTTCTTAATTCCAGAGACCCTTTAGAGACGTTTAGAAAGACTGGTCAATAATTTAGCTCTAGATCTTTTAAGTTATTTTCCTAACTGCAATTTAGAACCAAATGGAATACATAAGCACCTATTAGCTATGTTGCTGTTTTATTAGTGACACAGGAAGGTTTCAGAGGAAAAACAATAATATAATGAAATAAAGGAAGTTCTCTCCCCAACTTATTTTTATGCTTCCCAGTAGGAAAAAACCCCCACCTTATGTGGGCTTTAAAAACCTAATATAATGATTGATTAATAAATTATCTCAGTTAGTTAATAAACTTCGGAATGAGTTTTAAAGAAACTGTGGAAAAGAAATGTGTTTTCAAAAAATATATCTTTATTGATTTCAGAGAGAGAAGGAGAGAGAGATAGAAACATCAAAGATGAGAGAGAATCATTGATTGGCTGCCGCCTCCATGGCCCCCACTGGGGATTAAGCTCACAACCCAGGCATGTGCCCTAACCAGGAATTGAACCCATGATCTCCTGGTTCCTAGGTGGACGCTCAACCTTGAGCCATGCTGGCCGGGCAAGTGTTTAAAGAAACAGGATTCATGAGGAGATTGGAAGATGGATAGAAAAGCTTTGAGCCTGCAGAGCAGCCACTGTGGGAAACTTATCCCAAACAAGGGCCGAGGGGGCTTAATTTCACCTCCTTGTGGAAATTTCTCAAGTCAGTGTCTTCTATCACTTATATATTATTTCCCTTTCTACCCTACTGGAACTGTAGGATGCAGAGCCCTTCTCCACTATCTAAATACAGCCAAATAAATAGACTAAATAAAAGTACCACAGGCAGTCATTTTCATAATTAAGGAAAGAAAAAGCCACTGGAGAAGACCATTTCAACAGAGGAAGAATGAAGACTTATGAACTAGAACACTAGAAAAGTCTTGGCTTGCTTTTTTTCTTTCTTTCTTTTTTTTTATAAACCTAACCAAAGATTATAGTGTTTCACTTTTATAGAATGGGTTCATTCATTCATTCCACAGACTCACCAACTCCCAAAAGGCAGGCATTATGGTAAATGCTGAAAGTATAAAATGTCACACACATTCCCTCATTGCAAGGATTTAATGATCTTAGGTGGGAGATTTACTTGTAAGCAATTTAATACAATAATCACATGGCAAGGATTGGTAATATAGTATAGAAAATTACAATGTTAATTCAAAGGAAATCACTACCAATTCAGCTCAAAAGTGTTAGTATCATTTCATAGAGGTGCCGACAGTTGAGTTGTAATTTGAGAAATGAGCAGCAGCTCACCAGGTGGAATAGTAAGAGTGTCTTTCCTGGTGATTAGAAGGGCTTAAAATAGAGGCAAACACATGCATGAGTTTAATGTGATATGGCAAAGGTGTGGCTGAAGCATGGTGTGGATGGGAATGTAAATGGAGGATGATAAACGGAATTGAAGCATAGGTTAGCACCAGATTGTGAAGGGATTTTTCTGCTGCCTTCCCTGAATTAAGAATTTTGGACTTTATGTTTTATATATTAGGATTTACTGTCTGGTTTTATTTGTATTTTTCTCTGTAGCAAAGACACAGGAAAAAATGTGTCTTAAAGGGTTAATTTGATCAGAGAGAGGATAGATCATGATCAAATGATAGAAAAGACCAGTTTGCTCTAGTAATGTAGATGAAAAATAATTAGAGCTTGCACTAATTGTGGCAGAACAAATTGAAAAAAGGATTCAAGATATGTTGATGAGGTACAATGAATAAGAGCTGGTGAGTGGTTGGACCTGAATGTTAGGGGTGAAAAACATTTGTAAATAGCGCAAAGATTTTCAGCTTAAGCAACGGAATGATGTCATTCATTGCTCTGCCATATAGAAAGGGAGCAAGTTTTGAGAGAATCCACTAAGTTCAGTTTTGAATGCGTTGAATTGGAGGTCTGTGTAGGTTAATCAAAATGACCCGTCTTCTAGGAAAAATGGGACTGGAGCCTAGGAAAGTTAGAGGACTACAAATATTGTTTTGGTGATCACTGGAATATAGGGGAAAATTGAAATCTCGTGTGTATAAAACTGCCAGGGAAGAATATACTATGCAGGTGTCGGAAGAAGGTTAGAGAAGGAAGTGGAAGAAAAAGAGTTATAGAGATAGAAGAACCAGAAAAGAGCTGATGGAAAAATAGTTTCAAGGTAGAGGGAGTGATCAATGGTATTGAATTACTCAGAGACATTTTATAAAATACAGAGTATGTCTTTTGAACTTGGTAATTACTAGTGATTTCAGTACATTAAGTTTCATGGTAGTGATGGGGCAAAAACCAGATGATAGAGGGTTGAAGAATGAATGGAGGGAGGAGGGAAGCAAGAATCAGTAATGTTGAGATCATTGGGAAAAAAAACAGGATCAAGGAAAAAGCACATTTAAAAGGAGAGAAAGGCATACTTATGGACTTAGGAAAAAGCCAATGGGAGAGGGGACCATTGGAGATTCAGGAGAGAGTGGTGATATTGAGTATCTCCGGTATCACCCAGCCTAAAATGCAACTTTGTGATAAACTGAATAGAAGCCAATTAAAAGTGAAATTAGCCGGGTTGGCATGGCTTAGTGGTTGGGTGGTGACCTATGAACCAGGAGGTCACGGTTCAATTCCTGGTCAGGGTGGGTCAGGATGTTGTGGGCTGGACCCCCAGTGGGGGACCTGCAGGAGGTAGCTGATAAATGATTCTCTCTCATCAGTGATGTTTCTATCCCTCCCTCCCTTCCTCTCTAAAATCAATAAAAATACATTTTTAAAAAATATATCTTTAAAAAAAATTGAAATTAATCTATAGCAAGATCTACCTGGGTGAGGATAGTGTATTTTGTTCTTAAAACCAAAACAAAAATAATTGCAAACTCATGAACCATTTAGAGTTCTTTTTTATTCCTCCACAAACTATTCAAGTGAACAGGGGAAAAATAAAGTTTCTAAATAAAGTCTTCCCCTAGGATTGCATTTTTGACTTGCCAAACCAAACGAACCAAATCTTTTGTTTCTCTAGCAATCTTGCTTCCCAAGAAAAATACACCTGCAAGTATCAGGGGCCAGGTTTCCCCACCCTCAGCCAATTTTTTTTGCTCCTAAAGCAACGTTAGAGGGCACTTCTACATTGTGCTATGCTATCCTTCAGCCAAGAAGGTTAAGAAAATGTAAGTTAAAGCAATCAAATAACGCTCTCTATTTTGGAGGTGAAGTAATTGCCCCTCATTTGCTCTTGCAGATGCTCAGGCTATGAAGCGATTCCTTCAGTGTAGTCCAAGGTTATGTAGTCTGAGGATTCTTGACAGTTCTGGCACAGTAGCATACAAGTCACCATGTGTTAGTGCTTGTGATAATAGCTATTGTCTGTACCATCTAATTATCTCGTCTGGCATTCTACAATCAGTCATTCTTCCGTGGCTTGATGAGAAGCAAACTCTTCATATTTTATGTGCATCATGGAGACACTAATTCCCTAAGTGCAAAACCCAGACACTTTATGTGAAGTTCTGGCATGTAGGCGGGCTTTGCAACATTCCAAGCCATGGAAACTTTACCCAGTGTATTTCATTTTGGAACTTTGGGGTTTTTTTAAAAATTGGACTAAAAGATGATAGTTCTTGAGATTATCCTGGTATCTAGAAATTCAGACACACCTCAATGGGGTTAGTTGGTGATACTTCCGTGCAGATTAAAGGAAAAGGGGTGAGTTAATTTTTGAATGCTTCCTAAATGGTACCATCAGAAGTGCATCATGGGCCTTATTTATTTCTCACAACAATCCTGAGATATATATTTGTAGACAGATAAATAAATAAATATGTAGAGATAGAGATAGAGATAGAGATAGAGATAGAGATAGAGATAGAGATAGAGATAGAGATAGAGATAGGGATAGGGATAGGGATAGGGATAGGGATAGATGTATGGACTCTCCATTATGTGCATCTAGAAATTACAGGTTAGGTTAAATAGTTTGTTTCGGATATCATGCCTAGTGACATGTAGAGCTGACAAGTAATTCCCTATCTGCCTGAAAAATTCTAGTACCATCTTTTAGTGTCATTTTAAGGGATTTGATTCCACAGGAACCAAAGTATTGGCTCTATACAGAAGCAGAGAGTCGTGTTAAGAGAGAACCATCAATAGACCCTATTAACCCACTGTATGAAGTACAGATGCCCCAAGAAGCGCCCTAAGTCCTCATTGACACAACTTCCATTCTTTTTTAGACCACATTCAGCTCCAACGTGCTCGATGCATTCACTGACTCTTGACATACGCCGTAAGAATTCAGCTACATCTGGGACACCTTCTCTGCTCTTCTTCTATCCAGGTCCTCCCTTCCTAACTCAGCTCCTCTCTCCCTTTTTCCATGAAGCCAACTAGGAGCATACAAGCCTCCAGTAAGCCTTTCCATCTCTGCTCTGTTGTTTTACTTATGGAGTGCTACACTTCAATTCATATTAAGTTATACTGCTGTATATTTTCACCCACCTTCTTATTGGCCTTGTCTCCTTACTAACTGTTTTTTTCCTTTAACATTGTCTGGTACTTGACCCGAGGCCTACAGCAAAGAAAAAGGTGCTCAATCATACTTTTGAAAGAGAAGTCGATTTGATGTTGTTGAAGTGCTTGGGAGAGAGGAAGAAAGACAGAAAAATATTTCATTTTTGAAGTATGAAACCAAAGCAAACCCCCATGAGTGTGCTATTTATTGTGGAACCAAACAGACATTTTGACAAGCTAAGACTCCCTGTCTCTTGACCATAGGAAACAATTGAGTCTCACTGGTACTCTCAGCTTGTGTGGAAGCCCCACATAGACCAGGACATAACTGCTGTGAACAGCACAGGGGCAGGGGTAGGGGAGCACTCCTGAGGAGAGGTTGCTGTCCATATCATCTCCTGGTTTATTCAGCACCACTGACACCTATTCTATATTCTCTCTTATAGCACAGGGGCCAGAGCCTTAGCAATGATTTCCACAGGCTTCCGTCACCACTGAGTGGCACAAACCTTTGAACAAGATGTGGAGCTATATTTATACCATCAGTGGTGTCCTGAAGTCTCCTGGCCCGTGTTTCCTCACACTTTGCACCAGAGAGGCAGCGTTTCCTCACACTTTGCACCAGAGAGGCAGCAAAGTTAGTAAATACTCTCCCCATCTTTGCTCTTTCCTCTCTTCCAACAGTTTTCTAACATGTTTCCCTTTATTTCATCCCTTTCCAGTTTGAAACTCCTAAAATCTTTCCCATTTTATTTCCTTTTTTAAAAAATTACTACTTATTTTAAATCTGTTTATGTTGTTAAAGAAATGCATGAGGGAAGAAAATATTCTTTATTTTGCATTTAAAAAATAAATGTATTGGGGTGACATTAGTTATAAAAATATATATAGGTTTCACACGTACAATTCTATAATATGTCATCTGTATATTGGTTTGTGTGTTTACCACCCAAAGTCAAATATCCTTCCATCACCATATATTTACCCCCCTTTACCCTTTACTGCCACCCTCCAACTCCTTCCCCTCTGGTAACCACCATACTATTGGCTTGTCTGTGAGGTCTTTTAAAAATATATTTTTTTATTGATCTCAGAGAAGAAGGGAGGGAAAAAGAGAGATAGAAACATCAATGATGAGAGAGAATCATCGATCTGCTGCCTCCTGCACTCCCCACACTGGGGATCCAGCCCACAATGGAGGCATGTGCCCTGACAGGGAATGGGACCATGACCTCTTGGTTCAAAGGTCGATGCTCAACCAACTGAGCCACACCGGCTAGGCCTGTGAGTTTTTGTTTGTTTGTTCACTTAGTGTTTTCAGTTTTATATATCCCACATATGCGTTTTCTTGACTTAAACAAAAAAGGACTGAGCTAGGACCAGAATCCCAACTCCACTTTTAGTGAGAAAGGTTAAGGACAGGTAGTTACAATGAAAGGTATCTAGCTTATGTAATAAGCCAGGCTCTTCTCTCTTTTTCATTATCAATGCTGAGCCTTTTTCTCTGTTATACATTTCTATGGACTGAATTGTGCTCCTCTTCCCTCCAAGTTATATGTTGAAGCCCAGCCCCCAATGTGATTATAGATGGAGGCTTTGGGAGGCAATTAGGCTTAGATGAGGTCATGAGTGTGGGGCCTTCGCGATGGATTAGTAAGTGCCGTGCTCTCACATAATAATAGGAAGAGAAAGAGGTGTCTCTTTATCATGTGAGAGCACGGCAAGAAGGCAGCTGTCTACAAGCCAGGAAGAGAGTTCTCACTAAGAACCAAATTGGCCAGCACCTTGATCTTGGACTTTCAGCCTCCAGAATTGTGAGACAATAAATGTGTGTTGTTTAAGCCATCCAGTTTATGGTATTTTGTTACAGCAGCCTGAACAGATTAATAAAACAAGGATTACAATGTGGAATGCACTAAACCTATTTCTCTGCTTTCACTCCATTTCCTCTTATTATTATGGAGCGGCTGACACTGGCACTTTAGACCAGAACAGCTACAAGGAGTGGCCTATGTTTCTGTAACACATGGTTTTGAACTGCATTCTGATATTCTTGAGTGACCCTAGAGTCTGAACTTGGTGGGCCCACTACATCATATAGAGACAGTTAGAAAGATTGCTGCGGGCTTGCCCTGACACTAGAAACAACCAAAAAACCACTGTCAAGTGACTGTCACTCGCCTCATCCTCCATTTCTTCTAGAGCTTGGGCTGAGGGTGGTCATAATTCCTGAAAATATTCTGGAAAGCAATGACTCTTATAAATGTCTCTTTTTTTTTCAGAAGTACATCACAAAAGCTAAAGAGGTGTCTCATGTGCCCTTGGAAATGGCATGACCTGGTTCTCCCAACTTTCCTAGAGAATAAGAACTTGGACTTACCAGAAGGGTCAAAGGCCTGAAAGAATTCCTTCTCCCACCCCTTTAGACATTCCGCAGAAACCCCAGGCAATATACTGCATGGATTTTCTTTTTTTTTTTTTTTTTTTTTTTGCAGCCACCCTTAAACTCAAGGATTTGGAGGAATTCCTTTCAATGGTCCAAAATTTCTGTGCAGGATGGAAGTAGATTTTTTCTTTGAAAAAATTGGGACATCTAATTGATAGAATGTTGGAACAAAACCCAGGAGTGTTATACTCATTTGCAGCTCTCAAAATAGAAATTCTTCCTCCTGATGGTATGGTTTGTGGTCATGACTAGCACATAACTGGTATTAAAAATGTAATGAATCAATCAGTGAGATGGAGACAAGCTGAAGAGGAAAGGAGGCCACCCTGTACTATAATCTTTCTGAAAGTATAAACTACAGAAAACGTTAACAGTTGGCTTGAGGCTACATAAATTCTGTTGTGGAGCACTCCATTCTACATTTGCTTGAAACGATAGTCATTCATTGTGATAGGAAATAGAATTGCTTGGGAAGAATCCAAAATTATTTAGTACCTTCAACTACTTCCATGAGGACCCCCAGTACATCTCTATTTTATGTATACTCTATATTGCTGCACATGACTTTGGCCATACATCCCTATGCTGGTGAACTGTACTAGATCACAGATGCAGCATTACACCTCATTTTCCTTTCTAATGGAATAGCTTGTGGTGAGGGTTGGGAGCCGGTTGGTAATATATAGGACATATTTTCAGGTATGCTGTTCCAGATAAAAGAGAAGGGAGACCCTATTCAGAACTCTGTATACCAACTCTGCCTTGCCAGTAGGGGTAGCTGCTGAGCTGCCAAAAGATGATATGCTGATGGAGAGGTCCTTTCAAGTCTGGTGAGAGCTTAAGATCTGGTCCAACATTTCCAGTTTATTTCTGGCCACTCCCCCTAAAATATTGTGTCTTTCAATCATGCATATCTACTCATCATTGCTTTACTACATTCAAATTTGTTTTTGTTCATGTTGGCCTGTCTCTGCCAGGAATGTTATCTCCTTACCATTCTTCAAAGCCAGATGAGATGTGACCATCTCTGACCACTCATTCCAGAACCCCTGAGTGGAACAAATCCTCCCCTGGACAAAGTGTCTTATCTATCTATCTATCTATCTATCTATCTATCTATCTATCTATCTATCTATCATCATCATCAATCTATCCATCTACTTATGTACCTATCTATCTACCAATGTATCTGTCTCTCATACAGTGTTGCAATATGTTTTGTTTTTTGTTTAAAATCTATTTATTCTCCATCTGGAATGTGAGGTTTCTGAGGGCACATTCAAGTGCTATCTACCTTTCATCCTAGAGCCTGGTCTAGTTCCTCCTACAAAGACACTCCCCCAGACAAAGAAGAGGACACCATTGTGAGATCATGTTGGGATTGATTACAGAGTCCATATTCCAAAAGATACCATGAGCTGAGGACCGAAATGGTGTTTATGTTTCACTAACCCATCCAGGAAGTAAGAAACACATTTCCCACGGGACTCCACACAAGCATATTGGTAAGTGTGAGGTGGGTGATTTCTGTTTGGACACAATATTCACAGGATAGGACTGGTAGGGGAAATTGGACAATTAATATGATTAGAAACATGAAAAAGAGAGGTATTTAAGGTGCCCAGGCCATGCCGTGGACAGACGGTACACACATGTCTGAAAATTGTCAATAAAAATTGTCATCTCAGGCAGAGGAAGCCTGGGTTGTCTAGAGTCATCACTCCAACAACAGAGCTGATTTCACTGCAGTATAATCTTAGTGCTGCTGAAGGAATTATTCCCCACTGACTTCTTTCAGCACCAGGTAGTTTTAAGAGATGAGAGAGAGATGGGAAGGAGATTTCAGAATCAGAATTCTCATAACAAGGAAGAATTTTCACATCAAAACCTAGCTCTGCTTGTGCCAAGTGTGAAAAGGCATGAAATAGCTAGGCATGAGCTATTCCCCAAAGACTTGTCTTTTACTAGAAAGAACTTTGTAAATATTAATAGGTATTAGACTAGCTGGAAGCAGATTTTCTCTGGGCCTAGAGACATAAAATAATCATCACTTTGTCTGATTCTAAATGGGCTTAGAATTGATTTGCATTATAAGAATTCCAAATTCCCACTACTCTGGGAAAGTAATCCAAACCCACTACTTTTCATTCCTGGTTGTTTCCTGCACATAAAACTCCTTTGAAATTCTGCACCAAATGTGGAGAAGGATACATGTGAGAAAAAGCCTGACAAAATATTGCATCGGCTCCTCCTGCATGGTTCCACCCCAAACACTTGAGGGTGGGTTCCATTTCAGCTGGTTCGCAAGGGTGTGGCTGGAGTCCAGTCGATACACAAAGGGAGGAATTCAGGTTAATAATACAGTCACACACCACATAACAATGGATCACATATACAATGGTGGTCCCATAAGGTTATAATGATGCTGAAAAATTCCTATCACCTAGTGGTGTTGTAGTTGTAGCTGTTGCATCATCATAGAACAACATATTACAGTTACCTACAGAATTGAGTATGGTAACATGCTGTACAGGTTTGTAGCCTAGGAAAAATAGGCCATCCCATATAGCCTAGATGTATAATAGGATAGACCACCTAGGTTTGTGTAGGCACACTTTCTGATATTTGCACAATGACAAAATCACCTACCAATGCATTATCAGAATGTATTCTTGTTGTTAAGCATTGCATTACTGTAGTCCTAAGAAAGCTTGAGAGAGGAGGCATGGTGTGTACATGGGAGTCAGGACACACATCAATACTACATGGCATGTCATAAAAACCCTGAGCTTAGAATTTTAGAGTGAAAGGGACTTCAGAGGTTATCTTCCCCCTACTTTCCAGTTAAGGATTAGAATAGTGAGTTAGCAGTTTTGAGACTAGACACCTATCTCCTGACTTTCATGGACACACTTTCTCATTGTCGCAAACTCTCTCCATTATAGGACACTCTAACTTTTAAATCTTTCACATGAATAAATGGAACTTACTGCAAGCCTGTTCATTCATTCATGGACTCAACAAATAGTAATCATCTGTTATGTGCTAGGCCTGTTCTAGTTGCTACTTCACATATTTCAGTGAACAAAACAGGCTAAAGGTTTACACTTGCAGGGTTTATATATTTTAGTGGGGTACTTAACGCTTGTGTACTAAGGCCCACCTGTCAGATCAGCAAATAGAGCCTCAAAAAACAAAAAGTGGTTTCAGAAACAAGCTAATTAATGGCAGATTTGGCACTAGGATTAAGAGTTTTTGCTCCAAATTCATGGTTCCATCTCAAAATGTATCCAGAACCAGAAGAGAGTGTTTGCAGTCCTTTTTATTCAAGTCAGGCTGACCTCTGCCCAAGTTTGGAGGCTGTGCGAGGAGGAAGAGACAAAGGATTTCATTTAAAGAATGTAAATTTATTAGGTTGACTTCTGAGTCTGCGTCATTTTGATTTCTTGGTGACCATTATGGATTGAATTGTCTCCTCCGAAAAAAGACACATTGAAGTCCCAGGTACTTCATCTGATCTTATTTGGAAATAAGTTCTTTATAGACATAATCACATTAAAAGGACATCAGTAGAGTGGACCCTACTCCAGTAAGAATGGTGTCCTTTTGAAAAGGGGAAATTTGGACATAGGGACAGACCCTCACAGAGGAGGAGGATGTGAAGACATAAGGAGAATGGCATCTATTAGCCTAGGGATGCCTGATGCTGCTGAGGCTGAGAGAGAGGCACAGGAGAAGTTCTCCCTCACAATTTCAGAAAAAAACCCAACCCTACCAATGCCTTGATTTTGGATTTCTAGCTTCCAAAACTGTGAGGCAATAACTTTCTCTTGTGTGGGCCAACCAATGTGTGGTACTTTGTTATGGCAGCTTTAGAAAACTAATGCAGAGACCTTAGGATGTTCATTTGCTTCATGTTCTTATAATCTAAAATCACTTTTATTTTATTTTTTGTTTATCCTCACCAGAGGATACTTTCCTACTGATTTTTAGAGAGAATGGAAGGGAGAGGGAGAGACAGAGAGAGAGAGAAACATCCATGTGAGAGAAACACACCTATTGGTTACCTCCCACAAGAGCCCCGACCAGGGCCAAGGATCAAGCCTGCAACCGAGGTACGTGGTACGTGCCCTTGACCAAAATGGAACATTCAGTCTGTGGGCCAATGCTCTATTCACTGAGCAACACCGACTAGGGCTAAAATCACTTTTTAATGAGAAAACGTTTTTCACACTCCTCTGAATTCTTCCACATTACTCAGATCAGAGACACAGACTTCTGAGGTTAGAAGTGGAAGATAAACCAGTCTCAGGAAAGTGTCATACTGATAGAGACGTCTGTCCCACCCACTTCCCCAGGCCAGTCACTCACAAACTCAACACTTCATAGCTCTGGGCAACTGTCTGAAATGATGGGAGACCCAACCCCAGAGATAAAGGAGGTCTGTTCTCTTACTGTTTATTGTTAAGTCAGATACTTTCAAAAGTTTTAACTATATGACTCATGCAGTTAACGAACCCGTACAATGTGAGAAGATGTACTAGTAAGGGAAGGAAACATTCTGATTTCATTTGTGTGCACACACACACACACACACACACACACACACACACACACAATCTCCAAATTGATGATGAATCACAGAAGAAATATACATGAACTTTCCTTCATAGTGCACTACCTTGGAAATTCATAGAGAAGGGGCTTTGCTTACATGCTCTCAGATACCACCAGTCAAAACAAAATGCTTTATTTATTGCCATAAATCAGTGTCAAATTTAGGGATGACTAAGTTTGGTTGCTAAAAGGATGAAAAATATAACCACTTGCTAGGCTGAGTAAGTTTCTTCAGGAAATCCTGGGTACATAGCAGATGCTTATCAAAATGTTTATGGATTGGAGTAAACTAAAAGCTAATGAAAAAGTGAAAAAGAGCCCTCTTTATTTTAAGTGAGAAAGGCATGGAGGGGTGAGACAATGAACAGGAAAGATGAGAGGTGCTATACTGAGTGCACCCACATTATAATAATGAAAGTCCACGTTATGATGTATTTCACTGCACAGGGTTGTTCACAGTTGTCTGAATACACATAATTGTTTACAGGAACCTTGCTGAGATGCCCTCAGTAGAGCACTTGAAAACGTCCAGTTACATGTTGGTATCTGGCAGAGGTCAGTGTTAAGCCTTTCAAGTGATTGTATTTGAACGTTCACATTCCATTCCTCTTGTGCATCTCAGAATTGCCATAAAAACCTGATGTGAGACCTGCAGTCTCAGTTACTTCTACCAGTTCACTCACTGCAACACTTAAACCTAACTCAAGGGTCTGAAGCACCTGCTCAGTGCATAAGCAGTTCTGTAGGTGCTACACAACACAGCAAACATTAAAGTAAGGACATCAGTTATTTTAATTATGAACCGAGTTGTCCCTGGAGTACTCTCCTAGGCAGAGTTGACCTAGTGGCTCCGTCCTAGTGGCCACCACTGTGACATCATCTTTTTCCTTAGTTTTAATCTTTTTTCTTTCTCAGAAGAACATGATGGTCAAGAACACAGACTTTGGAACCAGAATGCCCAAGTTCAAACCCAAGTTCTGCCACTCACTAGCTCTGGTGACCTGGGAGAAGTCATGGAACCCCTCTATACCCGACTTCCTTGTATTAAAGAAGGCTAATAACAGTACCTGTATCATGAGGCTGTTTCAAGTATTAAACGTACCAATATACATAAAATGATTGGAACAGTTTCTGCTAAATAGTATCCTCTAAGCAAGCATTTGCAATAGTTATTACTCTAGGGTGTCACTAGATAATGATGAAAGATGGAGGAAGATCAGCAATACAAAACAATATTAATAAAGAGACTTAGAAATCTTCCCAATGTCCACTAAAAGGAAAAGAAAATTTGATAGCTGTTGACACATCTATTTTCAGACTGAAGTCTTCAAAAAGAAGGTGTTTTGTGGCAGAATACACAGTTTCTTACCAAGGAAAAGGGGGCAAAGTATTTGTATTCATTTAAATAGTAGCCTCTTGCTGAACACAGCGCTACAGTTCAGCACTTGGGGCAGATGGTAAAAGCCACATGCTTGTGGATTTTCCCACTTTTTCCACACTCGCAGACTCACAACCACTTTTGGTGCCCGTGGTTTAACCTCTGTTTCTCTAACTCCTGTTTATGAGTCAAGCGGTTTCATGTCATCAGATTGATGGGGAAAGTGTGAACAGGGGATAAGGATGTGGAAGCTGTTTCCACACTGGACCACAGTGTGCCAATGCTAAAAAGGCAAAAGGAAGTCAAAGCCTTTGGGCTTTGAGGGTTTGGGTTTAGTTAACTTTGAAAGCCCAAATGCAATCAGAGTAGCTATCTAAGTATTTAAAAGGCATTATTTATTGGACCATAAATAAAGGTCTCAGTGTTGGTGGAGGCTGAGATGGTGATGGTGGTAGCCAAGCAGGGTGAGGCTGAGGTCAGAGTCAGGCAGCCAGATTCTTGATAACCTCTCTCCCTTTCGGCTTGGAAAGGGTGTGGGTCAAAGATCACCAACAATGGCAGCATCCTGTCTGGTCATGACGAAGCTCAGTAATGAGGGCAGCGAGGACACTGTGAACCCTACAGAACTGTTTGTTTCAGCTGGCATGCTTATGCAACCATTTGCTGATGAAAGCGTCTGGAAAAAAAATTCTATTCCCTATTTTTTGCTCCTGCTTGACCCCAGTCATGTCAAGTCTCTGAATTCCGTGAAATCAGAGCTGGTCAGAACTCCCAAAGCCCTCAGAGATTTCGCCCCCAACCCCCACCTAATTCTAGAGGCAGAGCAACAAAGCTTAAAGAGACTAATGAATAAGTTAGAACCTGGAATTCAGTTTTTCTGGCTCTTGAAGAGGAAACCTTTTACCCTTTCCTCTGTCCCATCCACACCTCGTTGAATTCTGGTGGGCTTCTGCTGCAGAATTCTTGTAATAGAATTTTTTAGTCTCTAAATTACCCACAGAGATGGCAGCAGTTCCAAGGTCAAAAACTTAGTTCCTTCTTGGGGATGTTGGTATGACCTTTCTTTTTTTTTTCTTTCTTTTTTTTCATTTTTAATTTACTTTTATTTTTTTTACCATTTTTTATTGTTTTAAGTATTACAAAAAGTAGTATATATGTCTCCTTTCTTTTCCCCCATTGATCTCCCCCCGACCTCCCCTACCCCCCAGTACATGCCTACACCTGCCCGCCCTCTCCCCCGCCCCAGTGTCTTATATCCATTGGTTGTGCTTATATGCATGCGTACAAGTCCTTCGGTTGGTCTCTTACAGCCCCCCTCGCCAAACCTCCCCTGTCTTCCCAATGTAGTTTGACAGTCTGTTCAATGCTTCTTTGCCTCTGTATCTTTTTCCCACCATTTCTTTCCTTTAAAAAGTTTTGCCTTTGCAGACTAGAAATAAACATATAATAACAAAACAAGATAAAACAAAAAAAATGTTTGAGTCCCAATTTCAATGTCCAACAGTTCTGAGTCCCCGTTTCAATGTCTAACAGTTCTGAGTCCCCGTTTCAATGTCTAACAGTTCCTTATGTGTACATGTCAGCAATGATATCTGGATGGTGGGCACATGTTGGCAATGCAGGTCCGACCCTCTCTGGTTTGGTCCTAGGTAACCTGCAGCGGTGCACAGCTGCTGACTGCTCGCGTGGCAAGGTGTTGTCAGCATCTTCCATCTCTGGACTGTTTTTTCCTCTTGTCTTAGTGGTTGGAGCACACCTGTCAATTCCTCTCTGTTGCAGGAATCCATCTGGTCTTGGGGTTGTTTTCTGAAAATATACAAATGTATTCTCGACCACAAGTTAATAAAGGAATCTTTTCTATATAATTGATTTGGGATCCTTTTTATTTTTGTTCAAACAATTTTCCTTTGGGTATGACCTTTCTTATTGACCCTGTTGTGTTATTACTAAAGAAAGTTTAGCAGCCCCGGCCAGTTTGGCTCAGTGGATAGAGCATCAGCCTTCAAACTGAAGGGCCTCGGGTTCGATTCTGGCCAAGGGCACGTACCTTGGTTGTAGGTTTGATCCCCAGCCCCGGGATATATTCAAGAGGCAACCAATCTATGTGTCGCTCTCACATCGATGTTTTTCTCTCCTGCTCTCTTCCTTCTATTCACTTTCACTAAAAATCAATGGGAAAAAATGTCCTCAGGTGAGGATTAACAATAAAAAAGAAAGTTGATCAAACTTTCTTTGTCTGGAAGACTGAAGAGCAAAACAGTATTAAGGGGGAAGGTGGTTTATGAGAAACTTCCATGTAAAAAAAAAAAATTCTTAACCTCCCTAAGTATTTTGAATATTTCACTAAATCAATGGATCTTTCAAAAAATCCAATGTACCTCTGCTATAGTTAAAAACGATGTCCCCCTAATTAACCTCATTTCATATTCTTCCTAACCTACCACCATTTCTTCTTTTGCTGAATAGGTCTAATTTTTCTTTCTATTTTCCTTTACAGACCAATGCTTATAAACTTCTCATTTAAATATTTTCCATTATAACTTCTCAAGGATATCCACATACTTCTTAAATTATATTTTGTCTTACCAGATGTAAAATTTCATTTGAAGAGTTCCCAGGAAGGATGTGAGACAGTAATAATATAGTAGTTATTTATGTACATTAAATAACATAATAGAAATAAAATACATTTGGCAATTTTCAGAGGTGAGAGTGTACTGGGACTTCTGTTGAATTTATGTTGAACTCAGTATTGAACCGATGATACAGCTTTTTCTTCTTTCGGTTCAAATACTATTAATTCATGTCTGTGTTTTTTCAATCTACTCATTAATGTCATATTCCCAAAAATAATTTAAGGAAATTTTATAATGGAGATAACATTTGGAAACAGTGTTCAAAAATCAATAGATGAAGGATAGAGATAATTATTTTCAAATCTTAGATAATAATACAATTAAGCATAAAATTTAGTTCTGAATTTCCTAGAAGCAAGGCACAAAGAGGAAAATTTCTACTTTAATTTTAAAGATTACTTTTCTCTAGCGCAGTGGTTCTCAACCTTTCTAATGCGGTGACCCTTTAATGAAACAGTTCCTCGTGTTGTGATGACCTCCAAGCATAAAATTACTTTTGTTGCTACTTCATAACAGTAATTTTGCTACTTCATAATGAATCGTAATGTAAATATCTGTGTTTTCCAATGGTCTTGGGCTCTACAGCAGCGGTTCTTAACCTGTGGGTCGCGACCCACAGGTTGAGAACCGCTAGCAGGGTCGCCTAAGACCATCGGAAAACACAGATATTTACATTATGATTCATTATGAAGTAGCATTATGGGTCGCCCGAGACCATCAGAAAACACAGATATTTACATTACGATTCATTATGAAGTTATGAAGTAGCAACAAAAATAATTTTATGATTGGCGGTCACCACAACATGAGGAACTGTTTCATTAAAGGGTCGCGGCATTAGAAAGGTTGAGAACCACTGCTCTAGAGGAACAAACAAGATAAAACATCTCTGCTCATAGCTCCTGGCTTGAATTTTTCAGCCTCTGACCCAATGCTTTGATATGTTCTGCACCTCAGAGGCTCTGGGCTCTTTGAAGATGGGTGTAATTTCTTACATAACTAGTTTTTACTTAATGCTGTTGAATGAATGAATGTTACTTACTCTGGTTTCCCAGAAACTCTTTATTAGGTCTTCATATTTTCTTAAAATATCAAGTAACTGCATTAATGCTTGAACAGTTTAGACTTCTTACAACTGAATGTTTGAGGTTCAAGTGGCTGGTGACTATATTTGTGTATTTTCAAATTTCATTTTGTAAAGGGGCTTGTAAGGATACTTGTTTTGGTTGTTTTATCTGCAGTTGTGCATAATCCTACCCTGGTCTACATGAGACCTTCCATACTAGTTAAGGATCAGGATGAAGTTGTCAGATCCAGAACTGCGGTGATGGCAAAGGTCTTGTATATTAATTGATTGTTTAAAAAAGCCTTGGTATTTAATGGCTTTGTTTTTTAGGCCAAATCAATATACCCTTTATAAAAAACTTTGCTATTAAAGGAGCTTCTTCACCCTTGATAGCCTTAACATGAAGAAACGCTTAGAAATCACCATGCCCGATATATATAATCTCTTAAAATTTTATTTTCATTATAAGTTGACCCCAAGTCTACTAACTAATCTAGTTTTTTGTTCCTCTAATACATATAGCAATAATAAATAAAATGTTTTAAAGGAGATAACTAAAAAAAAAAAACACGACAAAAACCCCAGCATGCTCAAAAGCAAAATAAACTTAAAAAAAATTAGAAATGGAATTGAAATGCAGAGTAGTGACCATCATGGCCTGCACACCCAACAGTAGGCATAGTAACCCAGGAAAAGCAATATGGACTAAAAGTTCTCTGTGCAAGGTAGAGGACCAGATCCAGGTTACTGATTGAAATTAATGCCTGGAGAGATGCTCCCTACATGTCAAGATAGGTTTCAAAAATAGAGATCCTCTACTCCATGATTAAAATGCCAAAATGTACTGTTTTACATGCGGGAAAAATTTAGTTTCTTTATTCTTTTTGGAACCTCAAAGGAATAATGGCATCAGACCTCCTCAAACTTCTCTTTTCTAAGTTATTTTGACACTGCCAGTACTTTTCTGCTTGTACCTTTCTCTGACTGCCATGACACTATACTTCCTGGTTCCTAGTTGCCCTCTTGAGTTGTTTCACTAGCTACTTTTCATCATCTACCTCCTTAAGTAAGTATCTCTCAGGATTCTAGATTTAGGAACCTTCTTTCCTTTAACTAAGTTCTTGCCTCCTGGAGCTTCAGTACTTCAGTATCAATGACTACCAGGATTCATTGCTTTCAATAAAATTGAAAAATAATCAAGTTATTAGCAGATGGTTATTAAGAAGTATTTCTATGGTATATCACTGTGTGATAATTGGCAACAAACTCACAAGTTCAAAGTGAATTATGTTACTATCATAGAAGCCCTTTATTTTTTAATGAGAACAAGCTTTCTCAGCACTTACAAACATAAGAATTCAAAATGGGAGTGGAAGTGAGGCTGACGCTACTCATTTTTACCATAAATAATAGCCAGACACATGAACTCAAAGGAAAAAACAAAAAGCCCTATCCATCCTAAATACAAATACATTTCCAATAAAATTTTATTTTAATAATTAATACCTTCCCCCAATTTTTAATATATTTATAATTTGATCAATTTTATTATAATAATTATAAATTAATACACAAGAAAGCATTTGAATTTAGACTCTCATATAAAAATAATATTTAAAAAATAGAGTTATATGGTCTTTTGGTTACATGATAGGATGAGCAATAAAATAATTTCAAGTATAAAAACACTACATTAGAAAACAAAAACTATGAAGAAAGTGGAATAGAAATATAAGTTCAAGGAGAAAAAATCCCCTCTATCTAAAAAAGCACCTTTTTCATTAAAAAAAGAGAAAAAACTTAATGGCTGATGGTGTTTATAAACTTCCTATGCTATTTAGATTCCATTTGGTTTATTTACTAGCTATCTAAAACATCAGTGTTATAAACCATCCTAAATTAGATCTTTTGCAACTATTTAAATGTTTGTTGATATTTTTAGATTTCAACTTGAACATGTTTCAGAAGGTACATAGCTTTTCCAAATATGTTTAGGGAGTATGAGAAAAACAATTAGAGGAACATTGTTCACTTCATAGGCCTATTTTATTGCTAGTGCCCCGCATCTTTGAATGCATCTTTGGTAGTTTTAAATCTCTATAAAAAAGCTGGTTAAATTAAAATTTTAAATTATTTTCAATATAGATTTAAATAGTTATCTTTACACCAAGAGAAATATATACATCACACAGTTCCTTCAGTTAATTCTAGCTTCCCCTATTTTATTCCCCTTTTACTTGAAGAGTCAGATTTAACTTTTCCGGGCTGCAAATTTACAGAAAATAGGTATCTCCATCAAAGCACACAGACCCTTTTAAGTTCTTCCTAGATGATGATTCCTAAGAAGCATATGTTTTTCCATCAAGTATAATATCCTAGTTTCTGGTCTCTGCAGCCTCAACTAGTCCTTCAAGCATCGGTGCAAATGTTCTCCCTTGAGGCTTTTACCATACGCTTAGGCAGTCAACCACTTTCTCTTAGGTGCTTCTATAGTACATAAAACCCTCATCCATTACGCTCAGGTCTAAAGCACTGAATATACAGTTGATCAAAATCACTTTAGGTGTGAGTTCAAAGTCAATGTGAAACTTAAACTGGAAAAAAGAGGTGGAGAGACAAAGACACTGTCCTGGACACAACACAACACGACAAAGACTGGCCGTAGAAGTAGGCCCAGTTAGCCAGGCTCTAGGATTGTCGCATCAGACAACTTTCCCATTGTGATAATATCTGGAGAGGAGTTCAAGCTAAGAGAGAAGAGTAATAAAGTAAAAGCAATAGGAACTGAACAAAGTAAAGAGGTAATCATTTTCCATCCATGGCATTCACAGAGGCTGGGGCAGCCATTAGCATACTTCATCTTGTAAAGCTTTGTTTGTTTACCCACAACTGGCAGCTTTGAACCCTTGCCGAAGCCTGGTTTAGAAATGCAAACTCGTCGAGAAACTTTCCATCTGCTTACACATCCCATCACAAGACTGACATTTTCTGTTCTGTTTGTTATGGGCGGGTGGGTGGCTTTAATTTGGTTTTGCCTCCAGTCCCCAAGTCCCAATCTTTGCCAATCTAGATGCAGGCAGGGAGGGGAAGAAGCGGGGCGGGGCGGGGAGGGGGAATACATATGTATTTGCATTCACCAACTAATCTCAGAGGTAACTAAATACTGCTTCAGGTCGTCCATGTCTTACAAATCAGTTTCATTCTGGGGATTGTTTACACACCACTTCTAGTGTGTCTCTAATAAATGAAAATCTGCCAAATGGTAAAAATATACTGAAGATATAGTGAATGCTCTACAGGCTACACAGAAGGGCCATTCTTCTAAGAGGAAGTAGGAAAAGCAATCATAAAATTCTGAAAAATTATGCAGTAACTTTGTACTTATTGCCCATCTGTATTCATTACAATGATCTACTTCATAGACATATAAATAGAATGGGAGAGTAACAGATCTGCAGTGTGCTCTAGACATGGCTCTCAACTTTAGTCAATGAAATTCAATTAGAGTCTTTAATAAAGAAAACTCTGAAAAGGCCACGCAGTTGTCTGCATATTTCTTTATGCTGTTCTGAAGTCATTCCCTTCGTTTTCTTCCAGTGCTTTCCCTTTTCTCAGAAAGTCTCTTTTGTAGAGAGACCAGAAGGCACGTTTGCTCTGGTTTGCTGGGGGACGTGGTCACATTAGTGGCCTCATTCTCAGTAAGCACTGAGCTGTCCGTAACACATCTTCCATAAGCAGCTGGCTGAGGTCTAGCAGGACATCACGCTGAATGTTCTCTATAGAAAAGGACCACACAGATAAGACCATAAAATTGCCAGGGATTCAGAACAGGTTTTACGACAGGCATGCTGATCAAAAGGGCTTAACCAAGAGGGTTTTTAATCATGTTTGGGCATTGGAGAGTTCTCAGGTTCAAAGAAATGGTTCTGTATTTTGTTTAGTTTTGGCAAACCTCTCTTTTCTTCAATAACCTCAGAAAAACAAAGCCAACAGAGTGAGGCCATGCTAGATTTTCTTTCTGTGTTCAAGCAAAATATACCACCTGGAAGAAGTCTTTTTCTTACAAGCAGTACTGTATATTTTTAAGACTATTTTGGATTGGACATGCTCATTTTTGAACACTTACCCCTTTGAAACTAAACCACCTTTAAATTTGCAGGGAAGTACACACATTTACTGTTGTGGAAAAAAATGTTTTAGTTGTATCTTTTATTGTTTTGCAAAGCTCAATGTCAAAATATTTAGCATCACTGTTTGTTTGTTTTTTAATTCAAAATATAAAAGTACTAGGTATTGTGTGAAGCGATAATGTGGCCTAGGAAAGATGGGAAATTGGCGGCCTTTGCAACCCAGAGGCCAAAATCTGAAGGAAGATGTTAGGCTAACTCCGGCTCATTCAATGCACAACAGCTTCCTTGCCTCCTCCTTTTTCTTCTCTTTCTCTTCCTTCTTCTCACTCCTCTTTTCCTCCTCCCCTTCTTTCCTTTCCTTTCCTCCTATTAGAGTAGATCACCAAACACATGCAAACTTTGAAAACTCTACCTAATTCCTGGTAGAGGGGGTGCAGACAGTCTTCCTTTATTTACTCACAAAAGTACTGCTCTCTCAGTACAATATCCTCCTGAGACCTTCTAATATTTTGTCAAATCTTTAAAAGAGAGAGGAGGAAAAGAAGAACAAATCTCTACCTACTTTTTAGATACTTCTTTTTTACTTTTTGCAGAAAAATAAAAAAGAGTATACATAAATAGCAAAAATAGGTTAGGCAGTTGGAGTTATAAGAATTATGTAGTACAGCACTTAATCACATAAACCACTAGGCAGGGGGGAAAAACCCCATCTCAAAGATGCCACTTAATAATCACTGAGGGTCAGAAAGAACCCACAAGCATCCCAGAGTCTGTGTCCTTAGCTTACCTCTGATTTGGAAGGGGATGGGGAGGCAGTAGAGCAGAAGCACTGTATGTATGCTTAATCACTCTTTACAGGTCAACACAGAGCATTTAGCTATGAAGCCAATTCAGGAAGAAGGTAGACCTTAGATCTCTTTTTTAGTTTGATAAATTTGTAGGAGACCCCTGAATGGCTATTCGTTTTTGTCTGTTCATTTGTTTAGCTTTGTTTTACTTTATTTCACCCAAAATCCTGAGAGTTCATCTGGAAAAGAGATAAGTCTTGAGGGAAATTTTGAATGAAGGGAAAAAGAGGAAAATTTCAAAGTAGGTGTTTGTAGAACATGATCTGGGCGATTATGTGGTAGACTGGGAATGGAGCAGGGGTGAGGGTTAGGAGGTGCGAGGTGAAGAAGCTGCAGAAAGCTGGTCAAAGCCAGGACACAAAGTTCATGCAGCCCCAAATAAACCTTCACAAAAGATTAAGAAGAGGCATCCTAAAACAAGAAGACTCAGAGGACATTTGAAAATCAGAGGTGGGGAGAGGGAGCAAACTTGATGGATGGAAACCAAGAAGGAAGTTGGCAATGTGTGGATGGGCTTAAGCATGTGAACTTTGGGGTGGCAATGAGATACCCACATGGAGATGTTGATAATCTTCTTGCAATTTGGAAGTCTGGGTTTATCATGTAAAAGTCTACTTGAGGAAAACATGATAACATCCTTTATATTCATTCATTCACCAAAGTGTTTGGTCCATTTAGGCTTGTAGTGGGTCTTTTTACTCCTTTAAGGATCCTGTAGAGACTCAGATGATCTTATTCAAACTAATAAGCATCACTTTCTTCTTCTCTTAAATCCACACCCCCTTGCCTCTTAAACATCATGGAAAGGGAATGTGACATCTTAGAAGGTGTTGTGCTGACAGCCCCACAGACCAAGGCTCCCTCTAACTAGAAAGGAGAGCTTGTGCTATAGCTATTAAATGTTCTCTCTCCAGTGTCCTTCACAATGTGTTAACCCAGTTAGGTTGGGATCATGGGATAATTCAAATGCATTCAGTATCAGTAAAATACAGAACACACTCTAAATGTTATTTCTTCTTCATGTGTCTGTCTGTGAAATTCTTAAGGGCAAGGGCATTGCCTTCATCTTTGAAGAGAAACTTGTACTGACTGATCAAAGGACTGTATTCAGCATAGTTCCTTAGAACATAATAAGTTCTCATTAATTGCTTCTTTGATGGATGGATATTATTTGGCTCCTGAAACTAAGTGTCTGGAAGCAAAAGTATCTCACTAGAAATCTTCAGAGTAGAAATGTCTGATTAGGCTTGAGTGGTTTTTTTCTTTCTCTGAAAGAGTGTAATGGGGGTCCCCAATATCTGCCTCTGAGTTTCTAGAATTCTCTGGGACAAAGTTGTTACCACTATTTGAGCACTCATAAAACAAGTAAAGATTCATGGTTTTCTTTTACATACATGTATAATCAAACACATCCTCTAGCTTTTCTTCTAGTAGCCTCTGGAACAAGCCAAATGAAAGCAAGTGTGTAATATTATAGGAAAGTTTCTATATCATATTAATTCTTTATCTACCTTTATGTTGTAACTATTTTTCTCTTCTGAATTTTTGTTATAAACAGATTTCTCAAATTCAATTCAATATAGTCAAATTTATTGTTCTACTTGGAATGGTTTATACCTTTGGTGTTCTGTTTAGAAAGGTGTAAGGTATTACATACACACACACACACACATATATATGAAAGGTTCATAATGTATAATATATATACTAACTTATGATTACTTTATTGTTTTAATTATTTCACATTTTACATTCAACTTATTTGGAACTCAGTTTGATGAGTTAGTGGGGAAATATAACTTTATATATGATTGCCCCAAATGTTTAGCCAGTTGCTGTAAAACTACATATTAAAGAATTCAATATGTACTTACTAAACTTTTATCTATATTCAAGTCTACTTCTGTACTTTATATTACATTATAATGAGTTTCTATATGAGTGAGAACATTGTTTTATATTTTTTAATTTTTGAAAAATGTTTTTTTTATTTTTCAATTATAGTAGGCATATAATATTCTATTAGTTTCAGGTGTACAATAGAATGATTATATTCATATGTTATAAAATGATCACCCTGATTTGTCTTCTAGTCATCTTACACCATACACAGTCTTACAATTATTTTGTACTTCTAGGAGCTGCAACAATGTTTAATACTGAATAATCACTAAATCAATGGATAAAATCTAGAGCCATCAGACTTAATAATTCTATTGTATAATATATCTGAAATCATTCCTCGTCCTCCTTTTCCCCACATTGCCTACCTTTGTTTAGTTCCTAATAAATATGCTCTTTTTTCAATGCATCTTATACTGGAATATGGTTCTAGTAACTTTCCCAATAAAAATCTGTAAGTGACTATTTCATTTCATGTTCTGTACCTTTGAGGGCCACCAAGGCCCTGAGCTCAACCAGGTGAAACTCTTTGTAGTTTCCCAAACATGTCTTGTTGGTTTTTTTTTTTTTTCAAATCCTTGCCTTTGTAAAAAAAAAATTAAAAATCCTTGCCTTTGTAAAAGTTGTATTTTTAAAAAATCATTGCCTTTGTAAAAGTTGTATACCAGTAGCTTTGTAGGTACTATGATAGACGTTTGGACAAGTAGATTAATAAGATTGGTGGGAATAGAAAGTTAAGTGAGTTTTGGCCAAGATAAACAGAACACAGAGGTGTGAATTAGCACTTATTCTGTCCCAGAACCACAAGTCATTGAGAATGATGAGGGTACAAGAGAAGGTGACAACATAAACGAGGCCCAAATTATGAATGCTTCCGCATGTCACACTATGGACTTTGAGTTTTTCGTACAGGAACATGGAGTCAATTTTAAATGTGGAAATATCTTGGTTACAGTTTTTTGGGTGGAAAAAGTTAAATTGGATAGAAGCATGCAGAATGGATTGACAGAGAACGAGTCCAAAAGCCAGAAGCTAAATTAATAACAGAGTCTTCAATAATAGAGGTGGCATATGATAAGGGTTTGAGCCCAGGCAATAGAATTGAGAGTCAGAGGAACGGATACATATTATATTAATAAAGAAAACCCTTTAAGAATTTGTAACTGATCAGGCACGAAGGTGAAAAAAGGAAGAGCTAAGTAATTGATCCCCACCTACCACCATTCCTCATTTGACTAATTAGGTAAATAGTGATAGTGATGTTCTTTTCTAAGATGGGAAATGCAGAAAGAATATCTGTTTAGGGGACTGTGGGGTGATGGAGAAGAAAGAAGAGGCAATATATTTAATGTTGGACATGTGGAGAGTTTGCAGCAGGGAGTTGTCCATAGTGTCAAATGCTCCCCAGGGGCAAGTCAGATGCCCATTTGGACTTAACTGTGAGAGGGTTTGTCTGTTTCTCCCAGAAGCTGGGAATTCAATGGAGACTGTCAGTACAAACATCTCTGCAAATGAGCTTAGGTGTGAAGGGAAGTAGATCAGTGGCTACAGGAGGCACATGTCCTACACCTTTTATTTTGCCATGGAATTCCTGAGCGTTAACACTGTCACCCAAGCCGGAGTGTAACCTCTTTGAGGCCAGATATTGTGTCGTGGTTTCCTGGATGACCAGTTCGTTCTCAAAACCCTCAAATTTTACAAGTTCCTAATCCTCCACAGTGTCTATAATTATCCTGGTACTCAGGCAGTAGCATTCAATTAAAGAGTTGTTGAAATGAATATTGTGGATAGCTGACTCACAACACTGAACTGGATTATTCAAAATGTCAGTGCCTCAATTTCCTCCTCATCAACAGCAATTATTATTGGAGTTCTTTTAATAGTAAATTGAACATGGAAACATTGTCCTTGCTGTCAAGAAATGTTCACATTCATCTACTTAATGAAAAGGCCAGTCTCCCTTCCTTCCTAGAAATATTATGAGGAGCAGCTCACATCTGAGGGCTAGCTTACACATAAGCCCCACGACACGGCCAATACGTACAATCTCCCTTCATATATTATGCGCTCTGGGTAGGTATAACCACGAGTCAGCTAACCGCACGGGATGCTTTTAGGTCTGGCACGGGGGATGGAAAGCTCGCTGCATCAGGCTCCTCTGTGAGTGCCTGCACGCTTTCTGGTTTCAGGCTGGAAACGTCCCGCGGTGCGTCT
This sequence comes from Corynorhinus townsendii, assembly GCA_026230045.1. Lineage (NCBI taxonomy): Eukaryota > Metazoa > Chordata > Mammalia > Chiroptera > Vespertilionidae > Corynorhinus > Corynorhinus townsendii. Next base: position 182,278,972 of record JAPDVU010000003.1, read on the forward strand.
GGCCTGGCCAAACCCAGGAAGTACTGAGCTTATTAAAATTGAAAAACAAACCAAAGTTGTTTGGAACCTCCCAAAACACTCACATTGTGTCTGAGAGGGAAGGCTTGGATTCCTTTCTGATTTGACATGAGCACCATACCTCAGGAAAACACAAATAGTGCGGGGTAACCTTACAAAAGGGCTACACCCTTGTCTTTGGTCTTGTGACAGTCTTGCAAAGCAGCTCCTGTCCAGGCTTAGAGGAATTTGGTGGAGCTTTCGCTCTTCTTTCAATTCATTTTTGTTAGGTTGTCATAGGAATATGTGTTTGTGAAAATACTTTCAGGCAGTTTGACATGAACATTCTAAAGCAGGGGTCCTCAAACTTTTTAAACAGGGGGCCAGTTCACTGTCCCTCAGACGGTTGTAGGGCTGGACTATAGTTTAAAAAAAAAACTATGAACAAATTGCTATGCGCACTGCGGGCCCGGGACGAGTCGGCTGCTAAGCAGGACAGGCAGCGGCACCCGGCGGGCCAGATAAATGTCCTCGGCGGGCCGCATGTGGCCCGCGGGCCGTAGTTTGAGGACCCCTGTAAAGCATAGCTGAGGGGTACCTGGCCTTGGGCCCCGCCCACATGTGGAGGCTTGCTTGGTCCTGGCTCTGGAGTTGGATAAATCTGTCTATAGTGGCCCTGGGGCAGCCCCCAATCTAGCCTATTGCATATGAAGAGCCAGACCACCCAGGGGTAATCCGCAAGCATCTGTGAGTGGGTAATCAGGAGTTGGCTAAATCAAGCTGATGACCAAAAATGAACCTACTGGTCAGGAATGAAGCTTCCAAAATAACATACAAGGGCGTGTTTGCCTGCAAGTGAAGTTTAGATCATCGCAAAGAATTATAGAATTATCTACAGCTGGAAGCAACCTGAGCAACCATGTAGCTCCACCCCTCATGTTTTTCACATGAGGGAAGTGAGGCACAGAAATGTTTAGGTGAATCATCCAAAGTCAATAGCAGTTAGTGATGCAGCCAAAATGCAGAGCCTTGAGCTGACCCCTCTCTCCTTTTCAGTGCTAACACACACACACACACACACACACACACACACACACAGTCTTCACACAGTTATTTTTAAAATAGCTTGTAATTCATTAGAGATTTATAGAAACCAGCTCTGTAGTATACTATAGAGTATATAGATGGCCTCTAAATCCTGACATACCCACTTTTATATAGTTTGGAAGTTAGAGGTAGCTAATTTAATTTACATAAGATAATAGGGCATTCTGAGGAGAAAATGGACTTCGACCCTTGTCTTTGAAATCCAAATAAATTGAAACATATAGCTTAACCTGACATGGCCCAGTTTAAGGGTCAAGCAGAAAGGGAAATGAAGTTACTGAGACAAAATTCACCTGAGGCAGGATCTATTTTGATGGTGTACCAGTAGATACCTGGTATCCAAGGACTGGGAAGAAAACAGCTGCCTAAGCCAACACCTGGGACCCAGCCATTCTAGAATCAACTTCCAGGGAAGTGACTGTGTTAATGAATCCATAGAACCTAGGACAATTTTGGCTCAGAATGTCCGGAACCCAAGGTTCCACAGAGAAAAGGAGACCCTTCTAAACACTGTAAGAAACTCCTACATTCTGAGCAAAGATGTATTTCAGCAGCAGGGACCGGAGCACAAGACTGCTATCAAGCCACATTTCTGAGAGCAGCCACGGTCACAGCAGGCACCACACCAAGCTGTGGTTTCAGCATTCACAGCTACAGCAAGTGGCTGCCAAGGACTTCTGAGCTTGTAGTTGAAGACCCAGGACTACTAGGATTTTAGGAGGAGGCAATACCAAGCTCTGGCTTTATCAGTGGTTCCAGCAACAGGTGGGAGGGGACTCTGTTTAGACTGTGATTGGTTTTTTTAAAAATATATTTTTTATTGATTCCAGAGAAGAAGGGAGAGGGAAAGAGATATAGAAGCATCAAGGATTAGAGAGAATCATTGATCGGCTGCCTCCTGCACACCCCCGACTGGGGATCGAGCCCAAAACCTAGGCATGTCCCCTGACTGGGAATCAAACCATGACCTCTTGGTTCAAAAGTACATTGAGCAATGCCAGCCAGGCTAGACTGTGGGTTTTAGTGGTGTCCCCTGGTCACAATTACAGTAGGACAGGAAATATGGATCACCTAGTCTGGGCAGTGAATATGGATTCCTCCAGCCCCAAAGGAACCCAACTTTAATCTCATGTGACTAGAAGTCAGCAATCAGTGCTGGGTCTTTGGACTTGATTAAGCACCGAAGGAGAGTCTTGTATGTGTCGGGAGAAAATGGGCGTGAAAGAAGACTGGTCTTCTTAGGACATTATTGCCTAGGGATACTGTGTGTCCTCCAGACAAAGCAGGTTGTGCCAGTGTAAACATTTTACTTAAGGTCATGACATTTTAATTCAGCAGATTCTTATTTCTTCTAATAAGAATGATCTGTCTGAGCTCTTTCTGAAGTATGGTGACTGTGCCTCCTCAAGACATTTCTTCCTCTCTTATAGTTTGACTATATTTCATTCTGAAACAAGATTCCAATCCTGAAAGGCTTTCTTCTTTATACATTTGATACTGTCTCTATTAATAAAGGGAATTCTCTAAACCAATTAAAACATTCACTGCAGCTCCTAGCTCCTTGAGTTCACAAATGAAGCATAAGAAGAAAGGGATATTCTCTAAACCACTTCAATGGTAGGTGTTTAACAAATTCACTTTGAGGTAAAAGAGACTGTTTACTTATAGCTATGTTTTCCCTTATAGGTTTCTTTCATTAGAATTCATTTTCATACAAGATTTTCAAGCCTCAACGAAGGAAAATTGCATATTTTACTGCCGTGACATTCTTCTTAGTCTCAAGTGTCCATTTTAAATGTCATCTCCTCTGCAAAGCCTTCTGCAAAAACCTTATTTGCCCAAATTGGTTATTTTCCCCATGTTCCCCTCACCTCCTATTTTCTTTATTCTTACCATTAGATGCAATAAGAGTGTATATGCACCTATTTCCCCTCTTACAGTCAGTTTCTTGAAGGCAAGGACCGTATCTTATTCATCTTTGTAATTCTAGTATCTCTCATGTAGTAGGTGTCTTTAAAAAAATCTTGCTGGATTTAATTAAACCCTATATAATATTTCAAAAGTATAGAATTAGTTTGCAAATGTCAATTTTAAATGGCTATGAATCTCTGTCTTGGAGAACCAATGAATTATTTAGGATGTAAAAATTTGTGGAATATGAAACCAAACATATCCACTGAATGGGTTATTACATGTGAATTTGGGAAAACCATCATTGTCAGAGTATGTCCATTTCCCACCCAAAATATGATAGTATTTGCTCCACTTATGTGGATTAAAACATCTTCTAATATAAATGAAGGCATTTTTGTAAGTAGTAACATTCCCTTACAGTTATTTAAGTTATTTTAATTTCTCTCATGTATTTTTATAATCTACCTGTGACTATTTCATTATTTCAGTCTTTAAAATACACAAAGGCTAAGAAACAAAAGAGAAATGTAGTTTAGAGTATGCATTTTACCCATTTGATGCTGATACTTATCCTGTATGTAAAAAGTGTTTAATTAAAATTATAACATCAAAAATTACTAATAAGATTGGTTGCAATCTATTGGCATTATTTCATAGCTATTATAATAATAATAATTATTATTATTTTCACAGCTTTAGTCAAAAGTCACCTGTTGTTTGTCAAAGGAAATTTATTCTTTTCAATTGACAGTGTTATAGACTGTAAAATCAGTGACTTTAGGATACCATCCAAATCCAGCTTTCTCCTTCTGCATAGGGCTGCATGACCATGTATGGTGGTGAGTTCTGTAAAAAATTTCCAATTTACTGTTATCTGTAAATGCCACAATTCCATTGTTAATATTTTTGCTTTAGTCAATTACATTTTAAAGAAATTTTTAAAATGAGAAAAAAATGTTTTTACATTTACCTACTTATTTACTATTTTTACTGCTTTTTTTTGGTATAGATATAAATTTCCAGCTAGTACAATTATTTTTCTACCTGAAGCATTTTGTTTAATATGTTTTATAGTACAGGTCTACTGGGGATGATGATCCCAACATTTTTAAATCTGTGAAATTATTTATTTTACCTTTAATTATTAAAATATAATATTGCTGGATATAGAATTCCAGATTAACTTTATTTCCCCACCATCATTTTAAATATGTAAATCTATTGTCTTCTGTTTTGCATAGTTTCAGACAAGAAATGTGCTCCAATTCTTATCCTTATTCTTCTGTACATACTGTGCTTTGTACTTTGGTAGTTTCTAGAGTTTTTCTTTAATAGTAGTTTTCCAAATTCTGTATGTATCTTGCTTGGGTTTGTTGAGAATCTTAGATCTATAGGTTTCTAATTTTCATTAAATTTGGAAAAATTTTAACTGTTGCTTGTTAAAATATTTCTTCTCCACCTTCTCATTTTAGTTTCCAATTACATGTGCTGTCTCCCACAGATCACAGAGGCTCTGTTAAAAGTTTTAGTCCTTTTTCCCCCTTTTTACTTTATTTTGGATAGTTCTACTAATACAGTTTCAATTTCACCAATCATTTCTTTCATAATTTCTAAATTGCTTTTAATCCCTTGCAGTAAAATTTTAATTTGAGATATTTATTTTTCATTTCTCAATGTTCCATTTGGAACTTTTTTATGTTTTCCACTTTTCCATTTATTATACTTTGCCTCCTTTTAAATTCTTGAGCCTTTTTTGGTAATATATTAGATACTTTAAAGTTCTCTTCTGTTTATTCCATCATCTTTGTCATTTCTGGCTACGTTTCTATTGACTGGTGATGTGTTACATTATTCCTATTTTTTTTCTTGCTATTGTGTCATATTTTTCTCCTTCTATGTATGTATAGTGAATTTTTATTAGATTGTGATTTTTATGTTTTCAAGTGCTGGATTTTATTGTATTCTCTAAAAGCTATTGGCTTTTGTTTCAGCAACAGCAAGATACTGTGATCAATGTATTTTTTTTTTTTTTAATCCTCACCCGGGGATATTTTTCCATTGATTTTTAGAGAGAGTGGAAGAGAGAGAGAGGGAAAGACAGAGAGAAATATTGATGTGAGAGAAACACATTGATTGGTTGCCTCCTGCAAGTGTCCCGACCAAGGCTGGGGCCAGGGAGGAGCCTGTAACTGAGGTACATGCCCTTAACCGGAATCAAACCTGGGACCCTTCAATTCATAGGCTGATGCTCTGTCCACTGAGCCAAACCAGATAGTGCACCAACGTATTCTTTTGAGGCTTGTTTTTAAGTTTTTGAAAAGGAAGTCTAGAATAGCTTGGATCTAATGACAGGATAGGCCCACCATTACAGCACGGCTTTTCTGGGGTCTTTACTAATAGCTCAGGTATTTAACAAGGACTCGCTATTCTGGGCGGTTAGAACTTGACTGTCTCTCTCATCTGGGTGAACTCTAGAAACTACTTAACTTAAAGCTCCCCAATCTTTTCATGGTCTAGCCTCACAGGTTCTTCCCTGTGCATATGCATAATAGTTATCTCTCATCTAAAAAGACTTATGAAGATTTGGGGGGCTTTCTTTCCATGTAGCTCCCTTTTCTTGGATAGTCTTCCTTAAAAAATGCCAGGCACTTCAGCTTCCCTGAACTTTTTTCCTACTTTCTTCACTCAGCAAGTCTGCCATGCTTGGTTTGGAATGCTCTCATCATTACTGAGGCCCAGACAAGCCTCTCAGCAGAGACTCAAGCAGTTGTAGGGCTCGCCTCACTCACTTCTCTTCGCTCATGATCAGAGTGATCTGTTTGCTGTTCAATGGATGAAACCATTGTCACGTGTATTTTTTTTTGGCTTTCTAGTTGTTTACTATAGGATAGTAAGTCCAATCCCAAGTATTATAACTGAAATGCACTGAGTGAAACAAAGTTGTATTTTGCTTATAGCCTATAAATCATATTGTTGGAAGATAACTTTTCCATGAGTGTCTGACATTTTTTAAAAATACATTTGTTTGTTTGTTTTATTTCAGAGAGGAAGGGAGAGGGAGAGAGAGAGAAACATCAATGATGAGAGAGAATTATTGGTCGGTTGCCTCCTGCATGCCCCCCACTGGAGATCGAGCCCACAGCCCGGGCAGAGTGCTCTGACAGGGAATTGAACCATGGCCTCCTAGTTCATAAGTTGATGCTCAACCACTGAGCAACACCAGCGAGGGTGAGTCTCTGACATTTTTTTTTATGTGTTATGAATAAGACACAAATTTTCTCTTGACTCACAACTATATTTTTAAGTGTTTTTTTGTATAGCAAACAGTCTTGAAAGATATAGTTAATGTCTTTCAGAACAAAGGATGGGTTTCTTTACCGTTTTGGAAACTGGCTCCCTCTGGAGTAGATGGCAGACATACTTCTCTTTAAAAAGAACTTGGTCCCTTAACTATTGTCTTATAAAGCAACTCACTGTATTTACAGGTACTGTCTGGCCCTCTTCACAGTGGGAATTTGGGCTTGAAAAATTAGTATGAAAATGCTGATATTCTGTCTCCTGCTATTGCTCTCAGCACTAAATTGTCTTGTCTCGAACCCAGGAGTGTCATGCCTTCTATTAGCATCCATAATACTGTGGTAGACTAAATTGTTAGCTTGAGAATAAAATTTCAGACTCTTCACAATTTTTGATACATATTTTCTGGATATACCAATTACATTTATATTGGAGGAGATAAAAAATATATGACAACTTATAAGAGTAGCTAATATTTATTCAGGGAATTCTTAACAAAAGATGCTTTTTAGAAAATTAGTCCCCAAACCCAGCAAAGTAAGTTTTCATTCCCATTGTTCATACAAGATACAGGTTCAGAGAGAATATGATTTGGGTCAAGCCAATTGCATAGTCAATAGTAAGCCAGCATTTAATATTAAGCCTTTCTGTTCTTCCAATGCCATGAAAGCTTCTAGCACTACACAATTATAACAACATTAACCTAAAGAAGCATATAATTGAGGTTTAGATTATGTGGTAGACTAAAACAACTATAGAAATTCAGAAGAAAAGGAGTCTGATGCCAGCTAAATTCCTCAGAAAAGACTGACTGGAGCAAGGAGAACTAAGTAACCGATGTTAGTGCCCGCAGTCTGACACTCAAAGGCTTTCCTGTAAAGGTTTCTACAAATCCTGCAGTGCAGAATGGAGCTGTGCTATTCCTTGCCTCAAAAATGAGAACATATCCATGCGTGATCATTCTTTCACCATCACCTACAGCGCTCTTGCTCACCCCCTGTGCTGTCCATGATTGGCCTGCAGACCGACAGAGTAGCTTTCAGTTCTTATGGGCACAGTGACATGTGCTTTAGTCTCCAAAGGAACACTGGGTGTGGGGGTGTTTCTTAGCAAAGGACTTGACAGGATATATATTTTTTAATTCTTACCCTGAAAAGTAAATATATGAAAACACCCAATATTAATTAAGTACTTACTTTTAATAACCCATTTATAAAATCTTTTAAAGCATTTAAATTATCTGCATATATCAGAATATGGAAAATAAAATCTTCCCTTTAATATTCTCTCTTCTTCGAAATTCTAAATCTAAAATGATAGAACCCAGGAGAGAACACAAGGAGCCAACAGGGTCCTACAGGTCACTGGGGTAAGGGGATGGGTAAAGGAAAAAAAAAGAGCAATATCAACTGTCCTTTGAACATGTTCAAAATTCAGTCTTAACATACTATTTATTCTATATCTGACCTTTACCTCTTGAGCAGTGATTTTCAACTGGTGTGCCACAAGAATTTTTAAAACATGCAATACCTGACCTTGTAGTCAGGGGCACTGAGCTCTTTACCCTTAGATTGTCAAATTTTTTTAAAAAATGATAACAGCTAACACAACAATAGCCATCTGGTGTGAATGAATGAAAATTATACCTATTTTTTTGTCAGATCAGCAAAAAAATATTTTTTGGTGTGTCGCAGAATTTTAGTAATTAGTTTATGTGTGTCATGAGATGGAAAAAGTTGAAAATTATTGCTCTGGAAGGTCAATTGAAAAAGAGGAGAAAAATATAATCAATCTTGCAAGTTCTAATGAGAACATAAAATACTTAGATAAACACCTAAATTTGACTAGCAGAGAAAAATGGATATTATCTTGAACAGAATTCTGTAACCAGAAACTCCCTGGATCTGACCTTGAATTCTCTGGGAATCTGCTACAAAGAACAAATTGGATTCCTCCACAAGTTGAGAACTGATATTTTAAATATATTTTTTAGCAACCAGAAGAAATACTTCTTATATTCTTTTTAATGCAACAAATATTTTTTGAGGGAATTTTGTACTGGTAACTGTAGGAGACATAGAGGCAATGGACAGAATATGTCTCAAAAATGCTTAAAAGAATTTTGTGGTAGTAATAAATGCATGTGACTTAGTGTATGGAGTCAAGGCTTAATAAGGAGTAGGTAAATTGGACACAATGGAATGGAAAGACAAGCTAATGATTAGTAACAGATGAGGAGTAAAGAACTACTCCCGGGGACATGAGAGGTGAAGGAAACCAGTCTGGAATTGCAGTAACACACCAGAGGTGAAGATCTTGAAGACCTCCTATATCCTCATGGATATGATCCCGAGGAAGGAGATAAGACAAGTATGATCATACTTGGAAGAAAAGCAATAATATTAAGACAGCACAAGAGCAGTTGAAGATTTCAGTATACCAAATTGAATTCTAATATAATTTTTTAAGTTAGAGCATCATAAAATTTGTCTGAAACTTAAGCTATCGTATCATAGGCCAAAAAAAGTAACTCTCTAACAACAAAATAAGGTAAATTTTGTTTCCCCCATGAGAATAGCTGATGGGTCCAAATGTAATCAGTAGTCACCAGAGTTTACTGTCACTTTTAGGGAAATAGTATGACAAAATATTTAGGGAAGGAAAATGCAGCCCTGAGAACATGGATTAGATACTATGACAATGAGAAAACTAGACTACTCTGTCCAGGAAGGCAACTTTAAGTCAAGTTCAGGAAAACAAAAAAGAGAATGAAATAAAGAACACACAAGGGTTGGGTGGCTGGAATCTGTTACAAAAAAAAAAAATGACCAAGAGGAAATTTGGAGAACTGGGAAGTCTCCAAATATTCAGTTTTGAAGAACGGCTGGATTGTTCCAGATCCTTCCACCATTGCCACTGGACCTCTAGTTATCACACACGGCTGTCACGTGCGAGTGCACTTGGGAGGGAGGAAATCAAGCAGAAGGGCTAGTGAAGGGAAGAGATAACTACCCACCTGCAGGATGCGGATTGGACAACATTGGCAGATGCCAGAAACCAGAGCCAGATGTAACTAAAAGAAACCAAACACCTTACCAATTAAAGAAATCTTGGGAAGACAACGCTTCTTAAGGGCAAGCTGACCCAAGCTGACTTCTGAATCACATGGATGAGAAAGGATTCTTTTAGGCATTTCCTAATTTGTGTCTTAAAATGGCAAGGCAGTGATTTCCTTGTGGAAGAAGCTTAGATATATTCCATTTGAGAAACTTTAAACCATTTAGCAGTTTGTGGGCACTTCACGAGTTTTATGGTGCCCTGGCTGGTTTGGCTCAGGGGATAGAGCGTTGACCTGCAGATTGAAGGGTTCCAGGTTTGATTTCAGTCAAGGGCACATGCCAGGTTGTGAGCTCGGTCCCCAGTAGGGACTTGCAGGAGACAGCCAATTAATGATTCTCTCTCATCATTGATGTTTCTATTTCTCTCCTTCTCCCTTCCTCTCTGAAATCAATAATATATATATTTTAAAAATATATGGGATGAGTATTTGAAAGACTATTACATATCAGTATATATTTTCAACCAAGATTTAATTTTATTATTGTTTTAATGTACAATTAGACTATTCTATATAATGATTAAAATTAACTCTAGTATTTTTAAATAGTAATAATACCAAAAGCTTAATATGTACTAGTTCCTTTTCCAGTGATAGATTTTGCTATGTAATTAGTTGGGTTTGATGGAGCAAGGACCCCAAGAAATACAGCTTGAAGAAGATTGACGCTTATTTTCTCTTTTCACCTATAAATTCCGACTGATAAAGAAGCTCTGCTCTGCAATATTAGCAGGACCCAAGCATCTCCTAGCTGCTGCTCCATCATTCCTAGGGTATTCCGCTTTGTTCACAGTCCAAATGGCTCCTCACCAAATCCTCATTATGCCAATAGGAAGGGGGAATGAAACAAAAAGGGAGCATCATTCTAAGACACACCCAGATGTTGCATATGCCTATTTCTTTGATATTTTGCTAGCCAGAAGTTAGGGACACCGGATGCTAAAAAAGAACTGATAAATGAGGTGTTTATACAGGTGACAGTGTGTTTAGCTACAGAGGGGTTTCTGTGACTGTGGATGAGAAGTAATATGGGGGGCACTCTCTGACTCCCTCAGTAGACTGTGAATTCCACAATGGGACAGAGAGCATTTCTATGCCGTCCACATCTTGATAAAAGTGCAATTATTTGAAAACTGGTGAAATTAAGGCCATTTGTGGACGGCCTTTACTAACACAAAAGTCACCATAAAAATCTTTTCATTCAATCCAATTAAAATTATCTTCTCCCAACACTACTTGTTTATGTCATTGGAAAGTTAAATATATATATATATATAACCTCAAAATGTTTAAAAGGATCTCCCTAGGGTGGCATGGCCTCATTTCCTGCTTTGCAAGTGATCAAACTGGCTGACAATAACCACACACTCATATTAAAATTCCAACCTATTATGTTATAAAAATACTAGAGGCCTGGTGTATAAATTTGTGCATGGGTGGGGTCCTCTGGCCCGCCCTGGTTGAGGGTTGAGACGGATAGGGCTGGGCTGGCCAGCGGGGAGGGGCTGGGGGCAGTTGGTAGGCCAGTCCCGCCCCTGATTGGGGGTGGGGGGGAAGGGGGGCGATGGGGGTGGGGCTGGCCAGGAGGAGGGGCCATGGGTGGTTGGCCAGCCGGCTCCACCCCCTGGTTGAACTCCCAGTTGAGGGGACAATTTGCCTTTTATTATATAGGATGAACTTCAAAGTGAACTCTGGGTGCTGCCCCAGCATCTCTCTCTACACTGCATGCTCAGTTGTGACTGAGGCTCAGCTCCTTGCAGCCCCAAAGCAAATAGTCTTTGACAGGCACCCCTCAATTTTTTCTTCAAAGCACAGCACACAGGGGGGAATCACGTTGACAAATGTACTAATGCCAGAGGATAACATGAAGAAACCACAATAGGAAAGAGGAAAGGAAAAAGTGATGAGCACTCATTACTTCTCTCACCAGCCTTACTGCCCCTACGAACTTCTGTGGCTGCCCCTGTCCAGCCCCTCTGACTGCTGCCATGTAGAAAGTCCATTTGTCTTCCCTCCCAAGAATCCTCTTTGTATGACCCTTCTCCCCAAGTCCAGATCTCTAAGCATTTAACTAGTATCCAGCTACCAATGCAGAGAAATAAAAACATGAGTTGGCATTTTTAATAATCTCAGCAGTGATGCACTTAGCTCACACTGAAAGTTGTGTTTTCCATTATTCAACAAAAGACTTACTATTCTTAAGCATAGGTATTTTGCTAGTTTTCCCATTCAGAACTTCCCTAGGAAGAATGGATAGGTACTTGCTTTATATCTGCATGATTATAAATAAAGCTTTCTAAAGATGATAAAGCTTTCAGAACTTAGGAGCTCCTCACATGGACTGATTTCTGGTTCCATCCTAGAATTCAGAAACCCCTACAGTTTTTCTTCTCAATGGAAGCTTCTTTCTTGTAGAGACCTATCATTCATGTAGTGATCCATCACTATTAGTCCTGTGTACTACGCATACTAATAAATATTGAGCCACCAATAAACTGCATCTATTGTCATTAATTATGAGCGCGTCTTCCCTTTCCTTTTAGATGGTAAGTATACAGTCTCTAAAGGCAAGAATATTCATTTTTGTAACCCACCAGAACACAACATAGGCTTTGTGCATAGAAGGAGACCAATGAGTATTTTCTGGGATACCGTTAAGCAAGAGAAGTATGCATAGTCCAATATGGAGAACGAAACTGAAACACTGCTGTCCAGTAGAACTTTCTGTGACAATGGTAATGCTCAGTATCTGCCCTCATTTGCTAGTCACTAAGGTTATAGGTGGCTGTTGAGCACTTGACTTGTGGCGAATGAATAAAGAATTGAATGTCTAATTTTAGTTAGCTTTAATTAAGGCTAGTGACTACCTTCTTGGACAGGGCAAATAGAACATGCAGGAATGATCTCAACCGCCTTTGTATTTGGAGTCATGTTTTTCTTTCTACTCTTAATAAACAGGATTCTTAGGAATTACTTTGTTCTGAAAGCTGCCTTAGGTGCCAGGCTCTGTGCTGAGTGCTCTAACCAGGTATTCATACCTCACATCAACCCAATGCATAGAGGTTCACAGTGGTCATTTAGCTGGGGCTGCTTTTCTTTTAAAAAATGAATGAATGAGTTACTGAGTGAATGGATGGGTTGAGATTGGTGTTCAGACATGGTGCCAGGTCCCAGGTCTCAGAGGACACACTTTCCTCTAACAAGTGCCCTTAGGTGGTAGTGAGATGAAGAACTCTAGAGCTCCCGCCTGCCTGGAAACAGAATGTGAGTTACTTCCCTGCCCTTGACTTTTCCAAGCCTGCAGGTCCCTGTGCCCTTGTTTCTCTCATGCTGCACTTTGCAAGCACCCGGTGAGAAGAAAGCTGGAGAAAGAATTTTTCCCAAATGCAGGCCCTGAAGGAGAGCAATTGGAAAACAGCCTTTTTTTCCAGGGAACTAAACTGACTGATACAAACATGTTTGCTCAGGAAAACTGCTTCACAAAAAAATGTGCTATACTATTTGCTGGGGGAGGGGGGCTTGGAGGGGAGGGGAGGAAGCCTGGGCACGGGGTAGGAGGCTCAGAGGGGCTCTCTTTCAGCACATAGAATACTCCTAGGGTTTTTGGTTGAGCTTTGAGCATATGTTTATTTGCTTTTTGTTTTCAAAAGGCAGAGCCCAGTGTCTAAAGTCTAACAGATTTTTATTTCAGTAAATGCCAGGAAGGGGCATTCCTTGCTCCTGCACACAATAAGGGTGACTAAGGTTAGCACTTAAAGAAGACATTAAATCATACTGGGTGGGAGGATGGGGTGAGAAATTCATGACACAAATGGCTCATTATGAGGGATATGCAATGGGGCAAAAATATCCACCCCCACTGGATCATACATGGTCTTTTGAGGTTAACAAGAGGAATGCCATGGTAGAAGTGATGGAAATCTGCAGGAATGAAGTCCTCAGAGCCAATCCTGTCATCCTCCCTGCTTTCATCTCCCCTAAAATTGGCTCATTACACCACTAGAAAAATACACTACAGAATGAAGTTATGTTCCAGAAAGGAAGAAAAAAATATTGCCTTAGGCATTCTCTATACAGGAATATGATTTTCCTTTATGATATTGAACATGTATGTAGTTATGTTTGCCTAATAATTAGTTGGCCTGTCCTTGTTAAAAGATGACTCTGTGATTTGTTTTAAATGTGTTCATATAAAAATATGTTTCCATCTATAACTGTTTATCTCTATTTGGATAGACTGCTATGAGCATCCACTACAGTTTGTGACTTCCATTATGATGGTGTTTATTATTACATATTGCACAACAAGCAGGTGGTGAAGATAATAATACACTTGAAAGAACACCTATATTCTCATGGCGATAATTTGCAATAGCGCTGTAGGGATAAACAAGGGAACCCAGATGGGGTTTGTTAACAGTTGGGTTTGCACACCTGTATTAATGAGACACCCACTTAAGGAGAAAAAAAAATGTAAGGGACATTCCTATAGGCTCCTGGCAATTTTTAAACATGAGTAGGATAGCTGTTCATTTAAACCCTGCCATGTGCATGCGTATGTTCAAGACAATGAATGCATTAAGGGGGTAAAGATAGGATTTGACATCTGCTACAGTGAACAACTGCTGTTTCTGCCCAGCATCCTGTCTCCCTTCTCCTGGATACAACATCCTGATTTTTTTTTAATTCCCTCACTGTCAGCACATGGACTTAGGAATAAGATCCCCCAGCTTTAGGTTTGGCTTCTTAACGCAACTTGAGTCACAGTGATTGATTCAGGGAGGACACACAACCAAATGCTGGACCAACAAAGACCTATACTTAGGAATTTGTAGAGCCACTGAAGAAGATACATAATTTCAGAGGTTGCAAACTGGATAGGATTTGCACCTGAACTTCTCACCACAGCATGGGAAACATCTGCCTGAGAATAAAAGCAATAGGATGAGAAACAGAGCTAGGACGAGAGAGATAGAGAAACATGTATTTTTTGAAGGTCTAGATCCATTCACACTTGATGTTCCCAATTATGTGAGTCTATAAATGTGTCTTTTTTTTTTTTTTTTTTACTTAAGCTACTTAAATGAGGGTGGTGTTTCTGTGGCTTGTAACTGGAAGAGACCATGTCAGGTACCAGTTCACTGTGCAAACCAAACCAATAAAGAGTTAAGGAATAGGCCTGGCCCATCTGACTTAGTTGGTTGGGTGTCTTCCTGTGCACTGAAGGGTTTTTTTTGGCTTTGATTCCCAGTCAGGGCACATGCCTAGGTTGTGGGCTCCGTCCCCAGTAGGGGACGTGCAGGAGGCAGCCAATCAGTGTTTCTCTCTCTTTCTCCCTTCCTCTCTCTCTAAAACAAATCAATTATTTTTAAAAGAGTTAAGAAGTATCTTGTCATTATGTGTACTATGTATACTATGACTATTCTCTTCCTAAATCCAAATGACAAGTACCACATGATCTCACTTATATATGGAATCTAATAATCAAAATAAAGTGAGGAACAAAAGAGATCCAGGCACATAAAAGCATGGAACAGACTATGGAATCTCAAAGGAAAGGTGGAGGTGGGTGGGAAGAGATCAGCCAAAGAATTTATATGCACATCTGCATAACCCATGGACATAGACAATTGTGTGGTGAAGGCCTGGGGCAGGGGGAGCGGGGACAGGGGGCAGGGTGGGCTAGAAGGGGTCAATGAGGGGGGAAATGGGGACATATGTAATACTTTCAACAATATAGATTTTTAAAAATAGGAATTATAAAGTTGCCTTGATACATTTGAAAAAAATTAAGAACAACTATTCTTGAGTTTATTAAGTTCTTTAAACAAGTTTAAGGGGAATAATGTCCTATCAACAGTAGACGAGTGAAGAAATAAAATGGCCATTAAGTACTCTGTGAAGTGTTGAGAGGGGTCATGTGCAGTGGCAGAGCTCCCATTCGGCAGTCAACCACCTGGAAACAAATCCCAGCCCTGTTGTCACCATCATGTGATCCTGGGCAAGTTCCTTACCTTCCCAGGCCTCAATTGCTTCATTTTTATTAAATGACAGAACAATTATGGAACGAACATAAAGATTTCAATAGTGATGATCACTGAGACTCTTCATTGAAGTCACTGAACCTATTTT
This sequence comes from Corynorhinus townsendii, assembly GCA_026230045.1. Taxonomy (NCBI): domain Eukaryota; kingdom Metazoa; phylum Chordata; class Mammalia; order Chiroptera; family Vespertilionidae; genus Corynorhinus; species Corynorhinus townsendii. The sequence continues at coordinate 182,294,537 of JAPDVU010000003.1, forward strand.
CATGATAATGCTAAGACTTCATTTGCCTTGGTCTCTCTCTGGAGGGTCCTGTGGAGGTTTTCAGAGGCTATATCCTGTGAGATATCACAGCCAATTGAATGCAGAGCAGGGCAAGAACCCACCTGAAGAGATTTACAAAAATGTGAAAGTGCCTCTCCTCTCACAAAATTGTTTTTGAGAATATACTTTGTTATTGTTCATAAAACTATGCTCTTGGTGTTAGCATGTAATGGGCCTTATTCATGTTCTTTTTAAATGAATTAATATGTGTTTCAATTTCTTCAGTTGTAATGTCTAAACCAGTAAAAATAAACATCCTTAGATATAACTTACATACACAAAAGCTCTTTGCATCCTCAATAATATTTAAGAATATAATGGGTCACGAGACCAAAAAGCTTAAGAAGTATTCATTTTAAGCAATTGTTTGCCAGAACAGTTTTTTCCACGTAACTAAATTCACACGTCAGAAAACTATTTTGTTAAACTATGTAACCCAAATTTGCTTGTAGAATGTGTAGTGACTATAGCTAAATTATTTCTCAACTTTTTAATAAATTGTAAAAAGTAGTTCTCAACTCTGGCTGCACATAAAAACTTTCTGTGAAAATGTTTAAATAAAATGCTGCTGCTTGGGGCATCATATCCTGTCATTGATATTTTAATAAAGCTCTTTTGTCTCTGTACAGATTAATTTCATCATTCAAATAATAAATTTAAGAATTACCTTATCTAAGTAGGCGTCCCATCCCCCAAATCAAAACTCACCAGATTCTACCTTCTGTTACAATTGTTGAGGGTCACACCTAACTTCCCAGCAGACCCTGAGCAACCTGAGGTCAGCTCTGGTGTGTGAGATATTTTCCCTAAAACTTGAAACTATCAAAAATATCTTTCATGAAGAGGAAAATAATTGCAAATAAAACACAGGAATATTAAGTGGACCTACTGAACTCAATCATAGAAGCATAGAATGTTAAATGAAAAGAATTTTAGAGGAAAGCTCATCTATTTTATAAGGAAACTTGAGTTCCAGAAAGGTTAAATGGCCTGCTCAAGGTCAAGTATCTCTCTAGACATCCAGTGCTGATGTTATGCTCTCAAATTAAAAAATAAATAAATAAAGAATAAAGCTCAAAAGCATCACAAAGTGAAAGAATTAAATTAAGTACTTGTTTGAGATGTTAAAATGACACACTTGAACTACATTCATTGCCTTCCTTGCCAGCTTCAGGAGACACACCCTGGTGGTGATAAAAGAGGAGACATATTCCTGGCCCTGGAGAAAGAGAGTTTGCACCTTCCCCTCCCAGGCTGTGGTTGACCCCAAGATGGGTGACAGAAGAGAGGTGTTCCCTGGTGACAGGCTAGTGAACTCATGACATAGCTCTGGGGTTCAACTGGAAAAGCAGAAGCATAGCACAGGCAGTCCTTTTACTCCCAGGACCCTCACCTGGTCAACACAAGGATGACTTCACTTCCCCACGCATCCCCACCAGGCACGAGGGTCTGTACTGTACCCGAAAACAGTAGCATTTGGAACGCCCAGACCTTCTGTTCTTCTCAGGTAGTGGTATGAACACTCAGAGGCACATTGATGGTAAGATTAAGTTCCTGGGTAGCAGTGGCTAATCAGAGCACCCAGTCTCCCATGCTAACTGTGTTTGAACTACAAACTATCCTGCCTTGTGCTCAGTCAACAGAAATTTTGCTTCTAGATGACTTCTGCTCTGTGGCTTTTTAAAATTGCTCCTGACCACCAAGCCCCAGTTTCTCCAGTCCTCCAAGGGAGGTTTTCAGTTTCTTCTTGAGTCAGCCAGAGCTGGTTTCTGTTGCTTACCATTAAGAATCCTGACTGACACTACTTGCTCCAGATAAGAGTAATACCACAGCCCTCAGATCCGCCATTGGTTACTTTGCAACTTCAAGCAGCATTGCTTAAGTTTTTAGTGCCTTTTTTCAAGCATGAAGAGAACCTCAACTTCCCATTTTGTGAAATGAAGACATTAGTACCCCACTACTTGTTCCACATCTCCTCGCTCTAAAATAAAAATATTTATATTTCATTCTAAAATATAGTTGTTTTCTGTACTTTGTTTATAAGTTGATTCTAAAAATTGAAAAACAATGAATAGCCTTTACATCATGCCCATATAAAAATTATTCAACTCTGAGAACATAGTGTGCTATGTTTACATCTTTATTATATGTCATATATATTATAGTCCAATATCATAATCCTCAAGCCACTTACATAAAAATGATCCTGAAATCAAACTGGAATGAATTGCCTTTGTTTTAATAACCTGTATTTTACCTCTATCAGAAACTCAAATTGTTTCCACCATAGTTAGACATCTCTAGTCCTCTGTTCCAATCTGGATTTGCTAAGGCTGCTTCAAATCAGTGAATCTGGGATAAGATGCCACTCTATTCTTTTAACTCAGTGGTTCCTGGAGACCATTTTGCTTTTATTGATTTACTTCCTTGTTTTATAGGAATTATAATGTGATTTATAATGAGAAATATATATTATCTATATATACATCATATAATAAATAATATATAACAAATATATAGATTTGGTCTTCATTCCTTGTTCATCTTACTTCTGGCACAAAGCTCCCAAAACCCTTGGAATATCCTAAGAATAATGGGGGCATCTTTTGTTGTAATATTTGATCTCTTATCTTCAGTTCCTGAAATTGCTTCAGAGCCATAAAGGTGAAATGGGCATCCTATTATTCAGCACAAGTCCCTTTCCACCACAACTGGGTTTATATTAATGAGGTGAGTTTCAGAAAGCACCTAAGGATGGAAGCTGGTTGCCAGGGGAAACAACCAGGAACAGAGGGTTGAAATTTTCAGTCCTACCCCCTGATTTCCAGGGAAGGGAGAGAGGCTGGAGGCTCAATCAATCACCAATGGCCAATGTAATGAAGCTTTCACAAAAACCCAAAGGGAGGGTGCTTGGAGGACTTTTCGGTGGAGGTACCAGAGGACTTCCACATGACACCATGCTGGGGCCAGAACTCTATGAGGACAGAAGCTCCTTTGTACAAGACCTTACCCTATGTATCTCTTCATTCAGCTATTGATTCTTATCTTTCAATATGCTTTACAGTAAGTTGGAAATCTGCAATAAATCAGTAATCTAGTGAGTTGCTCTAGCAAATTAATCAAACCCAAGGAAGGGGCTGTGGGGTCCTCCAATTTATAGCTGGTTAGTCAGAAGTGCAAGTAACAACCTGGGCTTGCAACTAGGGGTAGAGAAAGGAAGTCTTGTAGACCTGAACTTTTAACCTGTGGGATCTGATGCCATATTCAAGTAGATAGTGTCAAAATTGAGTTGAGTTGTAGGACACCCAGCTGATGTTTAAGAATTACTTGGAGGGGTGCGGAAACCGCCCCTCCCCCAAACACACACAGTGTGAATTGGGTGCATAGCCATTTTTAACAGGCATACATATTTAATTAACTTTCTAAGAAAGGATCTTTGGAAGATAAACAGTTGGAGACCTTGCCTTGCTTTCTGAAAAAGACTTTTATTATAGCCTTTCATTTGATTGAGTTTGACTACAAGTGAAATTCTGAATTGAAAATAACTTTCATATAGAAATCTAAAGGTCTTTATTCACTGTTGCTGGTGAGATATATGGTGCTGAATAAAATCTTATTTATTTATTTTTGCCTGCTGTTTCTGAAGGAATAAATTCTGTAGTTTGATGAGGGTATGGAGGGAAAAGTAGACAATAGGAAAGGTGCAGAGCAAGAGGTAGTGTCCAAAAAAGCTGATTGGAGATATTGTGCTGGTGTGGAAGTTAGGGTAAGAGGGAAGCTCCTAAAAGGAAAGAAGGCTGAGTGGAATTGTAAATAAACTCATCTGCTTGACAACTGCTTAGCGTCTGTGGATTACTCCACTTTAGTGAACTCCATAAAGATGAGAGCTCTTCTAGAAATAATTTTCTTAGAGAAATTGCTGAGTTAAAAAAAGAATAAACTTCTTCTTACCCTCCAAAACACACATGCGTATGACAGGATAGCACTGAGATTTTTGCCTCTTCTGCAGAAAAGAGGTAGCAAATCAGAACATAATAAGAATATCTTGCATCTTTAATAGCACAATGAAGAGAAAATTTACTCAATTACCAATGTAGTATATTGTAATTGAAACATTTTCTGTTCATAAAAATATATACTCATATACCAATTATAACTCACACCATTGGTTAGTCAAAATTTATTTTGCTTTATGCACCAGGTAGAATGAAAAGCAATCATGCTGTAATATGGTACCCTGTGACATGATAACGCCTTCTACCATTACAATTTCAACAGACTTGACCTGGGATTCAAATGAGTAGTGTGACTCCAAAGGAAATGGTTACATAATGGCATCCAGTGTTCTTAATTAACACAGGAAAGATTAATGGCTCTTTTTTCCCCTTTGGCGGTCTCTGTTGAGAGGAAAAAAACATTAGTTGCCATTTGATTTTTCCACTCAAATGCATTTTACCACTGGCAAAGAGACCAACCAGGAAAAGTCGTTCATCCAGTGGCTGGATTCGCCATGGGCGTGGCACAGGCATGCTACCTGGGCTGATTCTCCATGATCTAAGGAATCCACAGACAACAACTGTCACCAAAGGGAGACTCTGAGACTGAACTAGTAGGAAATACATCAGCTGTACATAATTATTAGGGATTTCCCCCTTCTCTTCTATTTGTCTTAACCCTCTAATTAGGTACCTCTTGATCCTCTGAGAACATCCTAAGTCTAGGTTTGATTGGCCACTTCCCAGAAGGGAGCAAACTACAGATCAAAATGGATTTGGTGCTTCTCAGTAAACTGACAAATCAGCTGGAGAGTGAGGAAAATAAAAATATTAGGAATTTCATCCTGCAAAAAAAACGGTGATGACTGCTGTAGGTTGGAAGAGTTATGACCTGTCAGAATCTTCTGTTACAAGGAACAGCTTAGCCATACACTAGTGTTCCGTGGCTGCCGCATTCAGGAATCTGAACACGGACTGGAATTCTCTGAGGATGTTATTCATAAAGGCACAGTTAATCAAACTCAGACCTCTCTTCAAAAATCTCACTCTGCACGCCAAACTGATTGCCAACAGCAGGAAGGTGCCAGACCAGAGAAGGTAACCTGAAATCATATGCCCTGGCTTTAGAACTATGAGGTCTCAATCCATTTTAATAAGTAAAAAAAGATTTTGTGTGTGTGTTTTTACATTTATCAAATAACTAAGCTTTATATCCATACAATCAGAACTCTGTACTTATCCAAGGTTTTCAACCTCCATAAGCATATATTTTTATTTACTTTACTTTAGTTTACAAAAAAAAGGGGGGGATCCTCCCTTCTCTCTCTCTTTTACTCTTCAGAGGAATTCAGAAAGGATGAGTATGACCCAAAATCTCTTCTGGCTAGACTCCATGGTCACCAAGCCGAAAGAGCAGGCAGTTTTCTGGGTAAATGGTCTTGCCTCAAAGGCCCCCCATGCCTGCTGAAAGTATCTCAGGCTCTAGGAAGATTTCTGCACCTCCCTGCCATCACAAACACCGATGGTAGATCTTTCATCAGAATTGCTGGCATCTTCTCCACTGATTATACTCTTGGGCTCAGAGAAGAATGGTGTTCTTTATTCTTGGCAAAGGGAAATCTCTATACCAAAGGTGGAGTCACTTGATTAGATTAGAACCGACTCCAAGTGATGAAACATTGTCTCTAAAACACTGTCATGTTTTCGCCATTGAAAGGGAAGACTAGACAAGGAGATCTGGGTTCTCTCAGTCTGTACACTTCCCTTGTAGGTCCACATGCTGACATTTTCGGAATGTTGTTTTGTTGGTTGATTGGTTCACTTTTTCCCCCTTCCTAACTCAAGTACAAATTTGTCTAAGGTCCTTAAAGGTGAATGGGAAGCAAAAGTATAAATAGGTATATTTGGGGCTCTCCTTCCACAAGTAGGATCATGAGCTCAGTCTTTAGACACAGATCTGGGTTTGCCTTTAGCTCTGTTCTGTGTCTCTGTTTTCTCCATCATGAAATAAAGATGAAAATTCCTACTTCACAGTGTTGCTGAACTTTATATTCTCATCAGTAGACTTTATTTTAGGTTTATAGAAAAGTTCAGCAGAAAGTGCAGAGAGTTTCTATATACTTCCTCTTCCCTTGCCCTCAGTTTCCCCTGTTATTATCTTGTAGCTATGTGTGGGCTGTTGAATTTTAAATTACATACCATATATAAAGCACCATATTTTAAGTATTAGAAGGTGTTTACAAATGAATGTGAACTATTATGACTGTAACTCAAGACCCTCTCATTTGCTACTACATAAGGCTTTTATTTCTTTGATGATATTTTATGGGTTTCTCAACAAAAACCATCCCTAAATCCCAACCAGATCACCATATAGCTTGTGAAATACCATCTGTAAAGATTTGTTTCTTTAGATTTAAGATCAGTTTCTTGAGTAATATTTCTTTGAAATACAAATACTCTTAAGAAAAGAATATCTAATTCATCACTGATAATTTGGTTGCTGATTAACAAAGACACAATCATCATGTCATTCAAACTCTAGAAAGATACTGACCATTAGTTGCTTTGATAAGCATAAGAGAAAGATCCAGAGGGGTCTTAAATATAATCTTGCTCAAGGGGAGGACTGGAGTGGTCTTTTATGGCTCAATTACCTCAGAAAGGAGAAGAAAGGGAACCAGTTTTGCAAAAAGGGAGTTCTGACTCAGAGCCTTTCTTCAAGGCAGACAGAGTTAACCTCTGAGCAAGGTGGTAGAGATGGATCTACAAGTCTGGTCCCATAGGGCTCAATTTCTAACAGATTCCGATGGGTAGGAGGGACAGGTAAATATCTTTAAGTCACTTTCTTGAACCTGAACTAATCATCCCTCATATTTGAGGGGCTCTTTAGTTTCTAAAGTCTGGTATATTGCTCAGGTCACCTAGATACTCCCAGGCACTGCTGGCCAGAGCCTAAACCAGACCTAGTAATTCCCTTTCTAGGAATCTACCACAAGAAAATAATCAGAAGTGAGTGGCAAATGTTGCATGCACAGATGTTCATTGAAGCTTTATGTATGTTAGCAAAAAACACTGAAATTAACCTGAAGTTCAATAATAGAGAAATGGCATATCCACATTATGAAATGCACAGTATTCAATATTATTTTCCAATCACTGTATAATATAGAAAAAGACACGTGATATGATGTAAAGAAAAAAAAGCCCATGAAGACAAATATGTATACATCATATGATCTCTAAAATTCTGAGCACCACCACTTACCCATACCCAGGAAATAGCAAAATGTCAACTGGCTAATGGTGTGCTGTATTAGCCAGGGTTCTCCAAAGATACAGAACCAAAGGATATATAAAGAAGGAGACTTTTTATAAGGAATTGGCTCATTCAATTATGGAGTCTGGTAGGTTTAAAATCTGCAGTTGTCTCAGTTCGGGTCCGATGGCCAGCAGGCCAAAAGGATTCCCTTTTATTCAGGGGAGAGGCAGCCTTTTGTTCCATTTAGGTCTTCCACTGATTAGATGAGGCCCACTCACATTAGGGAGTACAGCCTGCTCTACCCATTCTATCAATTGAAATGTTAACCTCATCAAAAACGCCCTCACAGAAACACTCAGAATAATGTTTGACTAAATATCTGGGTACCTCATAACCCAATCAAGTTGACATATAAAACTAACCATCACATGGGTTGACTGGGTCTGCAAATTTAATGACAGTGGAGACCATATATTTTAGCATGAATTGTTATGTTAATAATTAATAATTTATACTTTATTAGTCAAGCTGCATTTAATCTCAGTATTCAAGAGAACTAAATCATATCTTCATTGATGTATTATCCAAAGCAGTGATATTCTTTCATTGGACTTGGTTACTTTTATTAACATGTGAAGAGCAATTAAATTAGTGAAATCTTAGAGGTCACCTCCCTTTTTCTGAGTGTAAGCCCACAGTGGTTAAAACCTCTAGTTTGTTTCCCCCCATTCTCTCTTTGCCCTGCCATCGCTCTATTGACACCGTTTTTAAGAGTCCACTTTGCCCCTGGAGCCAGTGATTTTGATTTCTAGCCTCAACCATCCTAACAAGGTGAATCCCTACTCACGTGTGAGGCCTGAGCCTCTCTGAAGTTGTCCTGACAGTTGTCTTCTCTAGTAGTCAAATGCCAGGTTCTAATGTCAGCCTGGCTGTGTGACCTCACACAAGCTACTTAAATTCCCTGTGCCTCAGCTTCCACTTCTATAAAATGGGGATAGTATTAGTACCTACTTATCAGGGCTTTGTGAGAATTATATGAACATGTAATGCTCTTTGAGGAGTCCTGGCACATTAGGAAGATTTGCCCATTAAATAATAGTTTTGTTAATATTATATTATTTATTGCTGTCATTTATTACTATTATTCTCCAGTAATGGTTCACTCTACTGTCTGCCTCATATCTCTTCCTCCCACATTGCAGAGATCTAGGCTAAGGCTCAGTGCTCACTCTTCTATCCTTCGGTACCCTCTCATTCCCAGAAATTGTCTTGGCTTCCTGCAGTCTCAGTGATTATTTACATTGGGTAACCACCTGATTCATAGTCTGCCCCCCATTTTCTTTGAAATTCTGATTTCCTACTTCCAAGTGTTTGCTGGGTTATGTTGCTTGATGTTCTTGCTCCAGTCTTCAACAGAAGGTATCAAAGGCCAAACTTTTATCCTAAGCTCAAAATTGTTTTTTTCCTTCTGATTTTTCTGCTCACTCAATGTTCAAACAGACCCAAGATGGCCCTTGAATGATCTCTCACCTCCTGGTGTCCATGTCTTGGAGTGAAGCCCCTCTCTTTGACGTGGGCAGCACCTGTGGTTTTCTTTTAACCAACAGAATCTGAGAAAGGTGATAGGATGTTGCTCCTGTGATGGTATTAAGTTAGGTGACCCCCAGCTTAGCAGACTGGAGCTAGAGGGTTTCCATGATGGCTTGATGAAAAAGTAGGCAACCATGTTGAAAAATATCCACACGGCAAACCAATGTGGGTGGCTCCAGGATCTGAGGTCCCCTTCCAAGTGACAGCTAGCAAATACAAGAGTCCTTAGTTATATAGCCCCAAAGGAATGAATACAGCCAACAACCTGAATGAACTTAGAAGTGGATTTTTTCCCCCAGCAGAGCCCACAGAGAAAACACTGCCCAGTTGATATGCTGGTAACAGTCTGTGCAACCCTAAGCAGAGAACCCAGCGAAGACATGCCCAGACTCCTGTCCCATAGAAACTGTGAGATAATAAATGCTTACCTGTTGTTTTAAGCTGAAAAATTTGTTATGCAGCATAGAAAATGAATACACTTGGTGTCACTTGATATCCATTGTAATACCATTTTCTCAGTCTTCTTGAAATTAAAGTTATCATTGATTCCTATCTACTCCCTATCATTCAATCACTACTAGTATATGATTAAACTTAATAATTATAGTTAATATCTATGGAGTGATTTTGTAAGTCATGTGTTGTACTTATTGTATTTATAGAATAATGACAAGTAATCCTTTTATAGATGTTGAAATTGAAATTTGGAAGAGAAACGTAATTTGCAAAAGGTTTCAGTCAATCCATTTAAGATTTGGGATTCAAATCTGATACATCTTTTCCCAATTCCTATGCTCTTTCTACTACACTGAACTAGCCACCTGGATGCTCTGTTAGCTCAGAAATCCTAAGTTACAGTTACAATGAAAACTCCTTATATCAGCATTTAAAATCATTCAAAATCTGGTCCTGGTCCTCTTTCAGACTTTATTTCCTACTATTCACTTGATCTCTCTGAAATTGTTTGATGCTTTTCTATCTCCTAACTTTACATCACAGACTTCCCTAGTCCTCTAGCATCCTCATTAAAGCAATATTCCCTTTGGTCAGTTATCATTAGAGAAGGAATTTTCAAGTGTAGTGGGGTGGGCTTACCAAGGAGTCCTGATTCTGTCATCCCAAATTTCACCTTCTATTCACACCCAAATCACAAGGATTACTTCTGCCAATGTCATGGTGATCTGCATGGGTTACTGCTTCCCACCATTAATATATAAGCAGATGTCTACCATTACCTGTCCTGCCCTTAGCCACTTCTTTAAGAAGTTGCCCTAATCACTGCCCCCTCTAAAAGCTGAATGGATTGTTCAATACCAGCACCATACCCAGTCATCGTAGCCTAAGGCCAAAAGAAAAATGCGTGTCCTCACCTGCATTAACCAAAGCATTCTTCCATATTTTGAACCAAGCAAGAGAGTTAATAAAAGCTCTGCAATCAAACACAACTACATATGAAGCTCTGCATTGGACAATCAGTTCACCTGTCATTGTTAATTTTCCTAAACCTACCTAGTGAGGAAGAAAAAACTGCAAGATCTGGGACCCACATGATGATTGAAAACAACTCATTGCACAACACACAGTAACTTGTACAAGGTTAACTCCTCTATGGCCCTCTAACCCAAGGGCAGCCCACATGGGAGGTTTGTACTTGTTGACGTCATTTTGCCATTAAGAAAACTGCTGTGGAAAATACAGTCCAGAAAATACTACAGCAATCATGCAAACTTTCACACATAGGGTGACATCATCCTTTCCCCTAACCTCTCTTCCATTTTTCTGTGTGGAAGAGAGGGTAGGGACCCGGGAGGGTGCAGAAAGGAGCGTTCCCAGGCTGGAACTGGCATGGAACAGGATCTGGGAACTCCACTCGAAAGTCAGGTCCCAGATCCTGACTATAGAAAGGATAATACAGAAACCTAGACTTTGTAATGTGGGGTTTTGTGTAACTTGTTCTTTCTTGCTCAATTTTTTTTTCTTTCTTGAATTTACACCAAGTTCCCTTCATTTTATAGCATAATGCTATCCCCAGGGCCCTGATCCTCTGGTAAAGGTTGCCTAAGGATTGCAATGGGGGTAATCTTTTATGCACAGTCTGTCCTACCAATAGGGTGTCTTTGGCACATCAGGGCTTCATATTTCAGCCACCTGGGGGAGCACCTGAGCTGCCTCCCCCAGCCTGGCAGCATCAGTTCCTGGGGTCTGTCTCAAGAGTCAGAAATTTGAAACAAATTCAGTGACCTTCTCCACCAGAAAACATAACCATACTGGCCACCCACAAATGACCAACAAGGAAAATACATTTATTTTTTATAAACTACAAATATTAATAAACGAAAACATTAATAAATGATCATTGCAATCATCAATTTAAGAGCATCCGCCTTGGTGATTTGGACAGCCTTGCTGACATTAATAAGAGAATATCTTTGTTTCTCACTCTTCTCCCCTCTGGTGCCAGGAAGACTAGCTACATTCCCTCCCTTCCTTACAATCATAAAAGTCCGCTTATCTCCTGGGAACCAGGCCTTCTCCTGGGTTGGCCTGAATCTCCCATAGCCACAAACACATAAAGAAGTTTTAATAATGCAGGAAGGAAATATTGGCACCTAGCAAGCTGGTGGAAATTTTGTGTAGGCCAGTTTTTGGAACCTTTCCACAACAGCTATGGAATCCAGAAGCCTATCCTTATTATTGAAATAAATTTTTCAACTACATGATGTACCTCCCAAAATAAATTGTAAGTTTCTTCTCGGAAGGACCATGTTTTAAATGACATCCACTCCCCAGAGTGCCCAATACAAATCACTATAATTAACTCTGTAAAGAGTAGCAGATCAGACAATTTTGAGCATCATCACTTCAGTTCACATTTATGGCATCCTCTTTAGGCCAAGCCAAGGGCGACACATGTTAACTAGGTGAAGTTTCCATTAATCCTCAGGTCTTCAGAACAAAGGGGAAAAGACAGGCTGTCAGGGCTGAGCCAGCAGTCAGAACTACTCTGCAGCTGTATGAAACTGGGCTAGTTCATTAGGGCAGATCCTGCAGGACCACCTTCATCAGAAGGGTAGACATTCATTGTTGTCCAGGAAGGAAATGCTGGAGGTCTCCTAGGGCAGTGGGGAATTTTAAGCTGCATGTGTATAGCATTGCCCTCCAGATCCACAAGTAGGAGGTGCTGCTTTGCAGATGGTGAGCTGGAAGAACGAAGTAGACAGAAAAGGGAAAATGAACCAAGAGTTATGCTGAGTGAAATAAGCCAGTCAGAGAAAGATAAGTATCACATGATCTCACTCATATGTGGTATCTAATGAACCAAATGAACTGCTATCAAAAGCAGACCCAGAGACACAGAAGCATGAACAGACTGTTGAACCTCAGAGAGAAGGCAGGGGAGGGTGTGTGGGAAGAGAACAACCAATGAACTTATAGGCACATATGCACAACCCTTGGACACAGACAATGGGGTGGTGAGGGCCTGTGGGCAGGTGGAAGGGCTGGAAGAAGTTAATGGGGGGAGAGAAGGACCTACGTAATACTTTCAACAATAAATATTGTTAAAAATAAAAATAAATAAATAAATAAATAAATAAATAATCTAGGGCCCAGAAACACAAGGAGGCAATGATAACCTGCAAACTAGTTTGGGGATTGTTTCACTAATTTGGCCCATCGTTGGTGGCATCCCCCTTACGGACTCCCCTAGACTAGTCTCAGGGATGTTAATTAAACTCCTCAAAGTCACATAGTTAGAAAATTGTAGGATTGGGTTTTAGAATCTATCTAAGCAGTAGGATAGACTTTGGAGCCTGCCCTATGCATGCTGCCTCCACATAGGAAAATGTCTTCATTTCCTCTACCAAATAACTATACAGTATTTAATTATTTTTATGTTTTTCTAATACTCCAGTGTCCTGGCGGTTCTCATGTAACTTTTGTCACTATTTTAATTTCTCTTACCTTACAAAGACTTTTACTCTAGTAGATCAGAACACAAGGGAATTATTTTTTCTTCTAAAAATTGAAAGATCAACACATTTGAAGTTGTTAGGGGGATAAATCATTGCAACAATGATTTGGTTCTAGAAGCCCAAATCAGTAAAAGAAATACTTCTTTATCTAGAAATATTAATGTATCCCATGACATTTGGTATTTGCAATATGCAATATTGATAGAAACATATTCTCATTGGACTTGGTGGGTTCAAAGCATTTATTTCATCAGTAAAATGACATTAAAATATAGTTTCTTATGATCCCACACTTTGTAATAAGCTTTAATCTACAACTCTAAAAATGATTCATGTTTAAATGCACTGGTTATTTTGCCAAAAGGTAAACATGAAAGTGATGAATTTTATTTAATAATCTGAAGGTATGTTTCCAAGAAAGTGTAGTATCTCATTTCTCTTCATTAGAAATCTGAGTGAAAATGTGTGCTTGTTTGTTGGAGAAAGAAATATTGACAAGAACATGGAAAGCCTGAAAACTCAAGCAGATGGTATTAAGGTTGTGACACAAAGACAGAAACTAGGATGCTATGGACTGAATGTTTATATCCCCCTAAAATTCATGTGTTAAAATCCTAACCCACAATGTGATAGTATTAGGAGATGGAGTCTTTGGGAGGTAATTAGTTCATGAGGGGAGTCCCCATGAGTGGGATTAGTGCCCTTATAAAAGATGCACTAGGGAGCTCCCTTGTCCCTTCTGCTTTGTGAAGACACAGTGAGATGAAGACCATCTATGAACTAGAAAGAGGTCTCACCAGGCAAGGAGTTTGCTTGCATCTTAATCTTGGACTTCCTAGTCTCCAGAACTATAAAAATAAATTTCTGTTATTTATAAGCCAGCTGGTCTACAGTACTTGTTGTAGCAGCCACAAACTAAGACACAGGACTTCCTCAGGGAGGAGTTTTTCAGCTCCCTAATAACTCTGAAAATGTTCCCAGCCATAGCCTAAGTCAGAGATTGGAAAGCACAAAACTTCATTTCCTAATGATAGACCAGAACAATCCAATAGAACTCTCTGTGATGGTGGACAAATTCTATATTCTGTGCTCTTCAGTACAGTTGGCACTGGGTATATCCATGCGGTAACTGAGCATTTGAAATCTGGCTAGTGCAGCTGAGCATCTGATTTTTAATTTTTTATTTTATTTAAACATAAATAGCACTATGTGGCCAGTGGCTACCACATTCAATAGTAGAGCTGCAGAATGTCCTTATAGTCTTAACTTCCTATGCTTAAGGAAGGGGCAAAAACAAATTCTTTGTATCCATTGTATGCTTCTCAGTTTCAGTTTGCAGACCAATAAAATCCAACACAAATTGCACTATGGTTTTACTGTGAGCGACAGCCTGGATGGTGAGCAGAGCATTTGATGGCGGGGGAGCTTGGGGGAAGGGTAGCTGATCTGGAATTTAGTCTGGGTGTTCTGTTGCCTGAACAGGCCCTCATCTCTCTGAACTTTTATTTTCTTAGCTACAAAACGAAACTGTTGGATTCAACAAACGCTAATATATCACCTGGCCATAATCACGTTCCTATTCAATTGACAAGGCATTACTAAAACGGTTTTTCAAATCAGTATTATTGCTTCACAGAGATAGAAATAAAAATCTTAGAAATCTACTGATTTAAAATAAAGTTTTAAGGAAGTGCCAGAAATGCTTTGGATTTTCTGCAGGAAAGACTTTTGTGACAGATTAGGATATGCTAGTGATTTAAATGCCTGTCTTCCTAGAAGAGAAGTGGGCAATAAGCATTTGTGTGTATATAACTGCATCACTTATTCCCACAACTTCCCTTTGCTTCATACGTGGAACAGCCTTAATAAATCTGCCAAATCATCTCAGCGTTGGACTCTGCGCAATAGAGGCAATGTTTACACAAAGTGGTTAGCAAGGGTCTTGTGTGAGGCCTCTAAATCAAATTTGCACATATAGGGAAGGGTTTGCAAGGACTAATCAGATAATTACACCCCAGGCAACCAATTTGCATGGCAAGTGGGCAGAGTTTTATTTTATTTGCTTTACATTTCAGCCTCGGTGAAATAAGGTACCATGTAAAATCTCAATCTGTGTGGTGTTGTGTTTGTAATTACTCGTGTTTGCTAAAATAGCTTATGGGTTTACAAGGATCGAGTTGTGCTCAATGACTTGCCGTGTGAAATGACCTCACACCGAAGCCACCAGCAAGGTCCTGTGCGACCCAGAACTGTTTTTCTCCATACCCATCCCCCAACACAAAAGTCCCAAGTTTCTTTGAAAAAGCAGACAAGGAAATTTCATCTCTGGCCTTTGTGGCTTATTATTCTACCTTCACACAAATGGTTTGCAACATGAAAGAGTATGTAAGCCAGTCTACACCTAATATTTTAATAGAAAGATGACCAGTTGAAACTTTAAATGTCTAACACTCTTCTCCCTGCCTTTTAGCAAACTCTCTATATAGTTCTAATGGGCTCTTAAAATATGAGGTAACCACCAGAAATAGCTGCTTTATTTAAAAAGCTCACTGTTAAGGTGCTTTTGCTAATCTGACATCAGGGAAAATCCAAGTTCAAATTTCATGCGTTGGAAAGCAATAAAAATCACCACCTGGAAATCCAGAGGCACAGGCAAACTGATATTCAAAGCAGGTGTGTCAGCCTCCTAGCAACCTGGCAGAAGTCTTGCAGTGGTTCTGGAAGGAAGGTTAGGGTCCCAGTAGGGCAGCAACTTCCTGGAGGGCTTTTGCTCTTAGAGTCCTAGCTGGGCATGCCATAGGCACCCACTGTCTTGCAAAGGACATCTGTTATGCTTAGGATGGGGATAGGTGAGTGAAACTGCCAGGTTCAAACCATCACCTTCAAATAAAGGGACTGAAAGCAGCACACCCCACGTTTATGAGCTCAAATACTAAAGGGGATTCCTGTAAATCTTTTCTGTTTTTGACTCTTTTTTTTTTGTTCTTGGCCTGGGCCTGGATCATGAAAAGAAATGCTATATAATGCCAGAAAGAATATTTGCAGAGCTCACAGTCCTACCTCAGTAAGTCCCTCTGGGTCAGATCACACTGGAATAATTTCTGAACTTGCAATTATTTAATATTAACTAACTACTAATACTATGCTAAGGAAAAAAAACACAGAGGATTTGATATAGTTATTAGTTAGAACTATAAAGAGACAGGGAAGGAACATGGACTCATTCATTCTCTAAGTTTTTATTGAGTACCTATTGTGGTAGATTGCTTAATATTTCCAGTTTTTTGTTCTATTCTGTATCCATGCCTTTTGCCATATGACTCTGAAGTTTCTTCCACTAAACAGGGAGTATATTTCCCCACTTAATTAATGTTGAGCTTGATCATGTGACTTGGTTTGGCCAATAAAATATTAGTGAACATAACAGTATCAAAAGTTTGAAATGTGTGCCCTGGCCGGTGGGCTTCGGTGGTTAGGGTGTTATCCCCTACACCAAAAGGTTGTGGGTTCAATTCCCTGTCGGAGTGGGTACAGAAGGCAACCGATCAATATTTCTCTCACATCGATGTTTCTCTCACTTCCTTCCTCTCTCTATAAAAATGAATAAAAACATATCCTCCAGTGAGGATTTTTTTTAAAAAAGATGGAAATGTGTGTGTGCAGCAGAGTCTGGTACTCCTATCTCCGCTCCTAGGAATTTCTTTTTCTCTGAATACCTGCTGCCCCTTCAGCTTGGGTTCCAGAAACAGCCCAGAGCACAGCCTAGAGCAAGGACCCAAGCCAAGGGGACTCACAGATTGAAAGGAATCTCCAAGTGGAGATCTTTTGGTCCACAGTTAACCTCAGAACCATGCTTGGAAGTATAAATGCTCATTTTGTTTGATGCTGAGTTTGAGTGTGGTTGGTTACAGAGCATTTTGCAGTAATTGTTGTCACAGAGAGTGTTTATGTGTGAGCTGGATCCTGGGGACCTCAAGAGGTATCAGAAATAGCTCTTGCCCTTGAGAAACTTTGGGTCTGATAGAGGAGATGTGTGCATATAGTTAGCACTTGAGAGGAAAAAAGAAACAAATTGAAGAAACAATGGAAGTCTACCAAAATAGAGTTTCTCTACATTGAATTTGCCTTAGTCCTTTTTTTTGGTCTTAAAGACATTTCCTGAGAAAACAGACCCTTATATAACTAATCAAAACCCAGAACTGCTGGCTAATAATTTTGTTTGTTTTTAAAGTGTGTTTAAAATATACTCATTTTGGCCTGACTGGTGTGACTGAGTGGTTCAGAATCCACCTATGAACAGGAGGTCATGTTTCAATTCCTGGTCAGGGCACATGCCTGGATTGTGGGCTTGATCCCCAGTGTGGGGCATTCAGGAGGCAGCCAATTAATGATTTTCTCTCATTTTTGATGTTTCTATTTCTCTCTCCTCTCCCTTCCTCTCTGAAATTAATAAAAATATATTTAAAAAAATAAAATACACTCATTTTGTCCTCTATAGAAACATTAACTTACTCCAAAATGATGGCTGATCCAAGATTAAAGTTAGACTAATTCTCTAACATGAAGTAAGTTTTCTTCTATTCACCAGCAATATGTGAAGTGTCTCTACCCACTGAAGAAAATATTCAAACCATCTAGGGATGGACAACAAGATATGTTTGTTTCTCCATACATAAATTCAGGTCCTGTGGAAATGCAAGCCTAGAAGACATTTTCACATCTGCAAATTCCTCCCTATCATTTGGGACATCCAACCTGAATATCACTGTTCATTTCCATTAAAGAAAAGATCCCACCCTTTTTCTGCAGAGGGATTGCTACTTTGGATCACCTCCAAAGACAGGAAATTCTGAGGTCAGCAAACAAGGAAATGAGGGGTGGGGAAATAGATGTTGAAGTTATTGATCTCAGTTGGGGAGAGGCTTATGTTATATGTCTCTGTCTTTTCAATGAAAGGCGTGGTTACATCTGCCACCAGTCTGTCTTAGCCTGCTAGGAGGTCTGAGCAAATGTATCTAAGCATTGTATTAAAAAATGCAAATATTCCTCTGTTTTTTTGTCATTCAGGGATGCTGGAGGATTCATGCTGTAACCAGGATCCGCAGGCATTCAGAGTGAGTGCCCTGTACTCTATACTTCGAAGTTCTTGGCAAACATGATTAATCATGGAATTATTTCCTATAGAGGCTTTCAAATTCTTCTAAAAACAATGTTGCGAAAAGCCACTGTAGTTTGAAGCTAAAGCCCATGAACTTTGGAGCCAAACAACTCAAGCTCAAATGTTGCATCTACTAATTCCTAAAGGTGTTATTTGGGAAAACCAAACTCACTCCATACCTTGCTGTCCACATCCATAAATTATGTGTAGCAAAGCCACTCATTTCACAAGGTTGTGAGGAGGAAATGAGAAAAGTATATAAGTTGCTTAGAAAAGGCTCATGCACATAGAAATAACTAAGTAATTGGTAGCTGTTTTTTATTATTCTCCATCTACTAGACTAAGCATGATCTATCTAGCTGTTTCATTTGACCATCCATGCATTAGGACACCATCATCGGAATTGTCTGAACTGAGAAGAAACTGAAACACTAGTTCACCCTCTCATCCAGCTAACCATGACTCTGGCCCATCACATCTGATAGACTAGGAAACAGGCTCAGAGAGGTAAAATAATTTTCACAAAGTAATTGGCAAAGTCATGACTAAACCTGTGTAATCCTGGCTTCTGACAGAGTGCACTCTCTACTAAACTAAGCACAGTTAAGCCACTTTATCTTGGGGAGGGGAGGGACATGATCAAAGTTGGAGAGAGGTCTTTGTGCAACCCATCATAGAGAATCACTGTAGAGGGAGGCCACCCAGGACCATTGTTATGGTTTGCCATCAGAGCTATGTCTCTTTCTTACAACTTAACTTCTGTTTTGCAGAGAAATCTGTGGAGTGAGACCCTAAAAAATTATTTATTCACAGTGATGTTGCCAAGGGATTTAACGCCTCTGACTCTTCAGATGACAGTTAACATTCTACCTGGGACTAAAATCAAACGTGACTATTGATTTATCTCTGCAGTAGGCATAGGGCCCCTTTCCAACTCCACTAAATCCATGCTACTTTGCACGGTTCAAAAGCTCCTCTCCATTTCCAACACACACACACACACACACACACACACACACACACACACACACACACATTTCCTAGCATGGACTAGCATCACTCTTCCTTATGACAAACCTGTTAGGTAGACAAAGATTATACTCCCTGTTGTCAATGAGAAAACTGGACTTTAGAGAAGCTTTAAGGGAGGCTAAGGATTAGAAATGCAGAATGAGGACTCCCACCCAGTTTTCTATCTCTTTGTTTTGAGTAATGGACATGTTAGTCATTCTGGTATGGGATGCGCCATTTCAGTGTTCATAGCCCAACTCAGTGTCCAGGCAATGCAGTTGATACCAAAGGTCCCTCTACATTTTTTCCTTCTACATTTTTTCTTCCCAAAGAAAGGAGTTCAAGAAAAACTCACTTTTGACAAGTGATTTAAAACAGATAACATACACTTTCCTTTCTGAACTTCAGGCTGGCATGGTGTTGCCCGCAGCCTCCGTGCTTAGTTCTGAGTGCTCTCCGGAGAGGCAAAGTGTTGACATTCAGTTCTATGTTTCTAAGTATTAACACACTGGTGGGGAGCCTTCCCAATTACTCACTCAAGCTGAGGTCCTGGGCAGCCCCTCTGAGTCGTTCTCTCCCTGTGGCCCCATCAAGTCAGCATGGAGATTGTTGTCAGTGTTGGCAGGAAACCTGCCTCACTGGCGCCCCCACAGCAGAGTGAAAAATGTAAAGAGGAGCCAGATATAGAGGAGCTGAAATGATTTTTGTAAGAATGTTTTTAGTTGCAATTGGAGAATCCGGAATACCTAATACGCCACCCCTCCGACTCTCTGTTGATTGTTCTAGAGCAAGGGCACTGGTGGGAACATTCTCCCCTTCTTCCTATCACCACAGTCTCTCCCATCCCTCAAACCCCACACAGTGGAGGGAAACCCCCCATAATTTCTGTGTGACCTGAAGGAATGAGTCCTGCCAAGTTGGTTCCATTTTCCTAATTTGAATTGTTATAATAAGTTTAAGAGGCCACCAGAGCCCTTTGAGTTAGGAACAAATCGCAAATCATCATAGTGCTACACCTATTTCTGTTTTATGACAGCAATAAATCAAAAGCAGCCTCGGTGCGAAAACTAGCTGCAGCAGTCACAAGTGCCAGGTTCTTGGAGATGCCAATGCCCAAACGTCTTTAGCTTTGCAGTGTATGTTTTGGCTCCTGAAGGCTCAATTTTTCAATTAAGGATTTTTTTTAAAGTATGTGTGTGTATGTAAGAGAGAGAGAACAGCTTCAGGTAAATTTGCCAGGCCAGACAACGAGGTTCTTGTTCTTTATGAATTTTATTTATTTATCTTTGCTTTACTTTTGTGTTCATATGACTTTAGGAAAGAGTATTGGATGTGGGGGCCAGCCAAAGAGTATTTACACAAAATTTAATGTGACCTTGATTGTAAGTGAAGTGCAAGTCTCTTGAAGATAGTACATGGCATGGTACCATCAAAGGCTCTAAAAACCTGCTCAGATTTCACCTACAAACCATGCTTCCTAGGTCTTGGTTAGAATTCCATGTGGCTTTGCAAAATATTTCTTGCATGATTCTAGGCAGTTAGGAGAACTTAGGAAGAGACTTTGTGCCTACCTATCACTTCAAGTGGTCTTTTCTGGTAGCCAATTGAATTTTTCAACATGCCGTTATCTTTTTCTACTAATTTGAGCATTATATTTCAGAGAATATTTAGCTCTGTACTTGCCTCTTGAAATTATTTATAAATGATTACTAATTCACAAAAATGCAATGACTGCTAAGGCTTAAAACAATGGTACTGTTCTCATAGTTCAAACGTATGTCTGAGTGCTAATCTTTTCTATAAATTTATAGTAATAAATCTTTTAAAAAAATTTCCTGACTTCTTTTCCTTTTTCAAGAAAGAAAATATCTATATTATTTTACACCTTTAATTCACCATCAAAACTTTTATTAAATATCTCTTAAGTATAGATTCTGTCAGATTAGCCTCACTTTGGGGTCCATAAGCAAAATCAAAGTCTCATTCTAGGTTGTTGCTTCCTTCATAATGTCTTAACCCCTCCATCTCTTTGTTTCTCAGTCCAGAAGCTGACCCACTCAGGTAGCATTTTTACAGACTCCAAACCTTATCTTTTGTGCAAAGCAATGTCAGGTTAATCTCTCTAAACTTCCATTTTCACCATCTTCCCAGATGATTTAGGAAATTCATTTTCCTATCCTACTGCCTGCCCATGGAAGCATACCATCACCTAAGCTGCGGAACTGTGTGAGTCAGAAAGCAACCATCGCATTAACACTTACAGACAGAGAGTCACATGTCCAGACAGACCTCAGAGAGGGTTATATCCTCCTGGGTTGGCTGAGATCAAGGGCTGGTCCTTGCCATGTTTTTAGATGCATTATGTTTATTAGACTTCTACTAAGCCCTGGAAAATTGATTCATTCTAATAACAAAGACAGTTATAAACTGGAGGGCAGTTTATTAATTTTTTAGTGGGTCAACCATCACCAGACCTGGGAACAGAACTGGTCAGATGTGAACCAGGCACTCCCTTCCTGGTGAGTGGTTCCCCTTGGGAGACTACACTATTTATCAGTGGGTGTGTGGGGAGTACAGAACTGGAAAAAGGAAATTGATTGTTGCCCGAAGGAAACATGCGTCACACTCATACAACCCAACTTTGACTTTCTCCACCCAAGGGACACAGACGAAGAAAGAAAGAAAACTAATCTTATCATCTAAATCAAAGCAGCAATATCCCTGGAAAGTGATGAATAAGTGAGGATGGTTCTCTTTTATTGTTATTACTCATGTGTTTTTGTTAGTTTTCCTTACACGAAGAAACACCGGTTTCCAGATTTTGTGTCATTAATGGCATCACCTTATGACGTTATTACACACAGTCTTCCTTTCCTTTTAGGCTCTTTTCCTAAAGAGATAAGATTTCATAAATAAGCCACTCCTAAACTGCAGTATAGTGTGAGACAAAATTGTACATATTCCAGCCATTGCATATTGCCAGTGAATGGTGCCTGTTCCATTGAGATGGACTTCTCAACCTTGTCTCATTCATATATTCCTATCCTTTCACCACATGGCCCTGAATGAAATTCACTTTCCTATCTTAAACCATTCACCCTGCTAATAGAACCCTACCAATATTCTATCTACCTTCTCCGTGCCACAGTGGTCAGTCCAGCAGTTTTTCATTTAGTGCTTGCTTTTTGCCAGACACAAATGTCTGCCTCCCCTGGAGTGACAGAGTCAGACTGTTACACATATAATCACTGCACAATGTGTTAAGAGCTGTAATTAGAAGTAGCCACTATGTGTGGAAGGAATTCTGAGAAGGACATAATTCAATTTATTTGGTGCTTCATAGGAGAGGTAACACCTATGTATGACCTTTAAGGGTGTGGTAGGTAGAATAATACCTTCCGAATATACTTACATCCTAATCCACAAACCTGTAAATAGGTGATGTTACATGAAAATATAGATTTAAGGGTATAGATTAAATTAAGATTGCTAATCATCTGACCTGAATATGGGGAAATTATCCTGGATTATGAGTTGGCCCAATGTAACCACAAGCATCCTCAAAAGTGGAAGCAGAAAAGATTCAGTGTGATGCTATATAAGAAAGACTGCTATTGCTGATTTTAAAGATGGAAAGATGGAAGGGGACCAAGAAACAAGGGGATGTGGGAAGCCTCTAGAAGCTAGAAAAGGCAGGGAAACAGATTCTCCCTCCAGACAGCATGCAGCCCTGATTTTAGCAGATTGATATTTTAACCTCGACTTTAGCCCAGTGAGACCCATTTTGAACTTCTGATCTCCAGAACTCTAAGAAAATAAAGTTGTATTGTGCTAAGCATCTAAATTTATGGTAATCTGTTACTGTAGCAACAAGACCTGATTGGAAGAGTAAGTTGGATTTCACCTGAGAAAGTAGCTCATGAGGGTCAGAGGACATAATGTTTAATTGAGTACTTGTGACTAGGCACTATGTCAAGTGCTTTTCATGCCACAATATAAGAGGTGCTTTTTGTGTAGTAGATGACTATTAGAGGAACTATCAATAAGGGCTATTAGTGATATAGATCCAAAAAGATGCTTTGGGATCAGTTGATAAACAATAGCAATAATAATGGTGTTACAATATGAATTAGAAGTTATATAGTCAAACTCTAAATGCCTTTCTAATCAAGCACTGTCCCAGTGACTTTACTGGGACAGTAAAGTCAGCTCTCTAGCCTACAATTCCAACTGCCATCTTGACATTCACACCAAGAGGTTTCATTTGCACTTCATGTTCAATAGATTTTAGATTAAACTCATCTGCCTCCTGCGAAATCTACTTGCTTTGTTCATGGCACATCTATTGCTAATAACTCAAGCTTGACATTTCCAAATCACCCATCTCTCAACTTCCCTGCACTCAACCGTCATGTCATAGAGTTTCTATCATGATTTTCTATTGTCTTTCCCCTCCTTGACTTTCTTGATGTCACTCCTAAATGTGCCATTTTAACATCAAGCCATTATTTACGCTCTTTTCCCAGTGAATCATGAATTTCCCTTCCCTTCGTCACACCTTCTCCATGACATTTTTTAGTCTTTTCTTTCTCTGGACTCTTAAAGCACTAATTGTTCTTCAAAACACTTAAAACTTCCTGAATGTTTTTATTCATGTTTCCCCATGCTCTTACTCACTCCTTGCTCACTGCTGCTGACTTCACTACTAATGGCCATTCTATTGAAATGGCTTTCCCTGGAATTATAATTGACCTTCTATTTACCAAATTTTAGGATCAGTTTTGAGCCTCCCTCAACTTGACCTCTCTGTGACATTGACATCACTGAATGTTCTTTTATTTCCTTGGATTCCAAAGGATCCTATTTCCAGTCTCCCATTTTATTGTTTTACTAATTATTTTAAGTCTCCTCTAATGACTACCCAGCCTCTTTTATCCAGCTAATACTGCTGCTTCCTATACTTCTAATCTAAGTCCTCATAACTTTACACCATATCGATATGTCTCTTCTCTGGGTATTGAATATAAGCAGATCTTGAAAAAGAAGAAAAAACACTAAGATTTCTTAAAGCTCTGATTACTGGAATTCTAACTTTCTACATAGTTTTTAATAACTGTTTTCTATTCAGTAGCATGCTAAACATAGAAGAGAATTTAAAAGTGATAAAGATACAGTTCCTATGTTCTGAAAGCTGGTAACCAATTTAGACAGATGCAACATATACACATACAATTTTTGAGAAATGATTCAAAGCAGAATTTATTCAATTACCAATCAACAATAACCACTAAAAATCAGTTGAGCACAGTTACTAAATAAATCATCATAATAATAGGCCAAGAGGCATCACAACCAAAATGACCAAACGACCGGTTACCAGGAGGTGCATGGAGCACCTCTCGGCCATAACGACCTAACAACTGGTTGCTATGACACCCGCTGTGGTGGCAAAACAGCCTGATCAGGGGGTGGGACTGGCGGCCCCTCCCCCCTGCCGGCCTGCCCCTGATCAGACTCTCCCACCCTGACCATCAGTCCACCCCACCATGATAGGCCCACACCCCTCCTCTTGGCCGGCGGCCCGGCCCTGATCGCACACCCCCACCCCAATAGGGGGTGGGGCTGGCCAGCCAATCTCCTGTAGCCCCTCCGTCAGCCTAGCCCCACCCCAGATCAACCCCCCCGACCCCAACCAGGGGCAGGGCCTGCTGGCCAACCACCATGGCCCCTCTCCCAGGCTGCTGGCCCCTGATCAGCATCCCCACCCCACTGGGGGATGGGGCTGGCTGGCCCACCACCTACAGCCCCTCCCCAAGGCCAGCCCCACCTCCAATCGGCCCATCGGTCATTCGCCTGTGGCCCCTTCTCCCAGCCGGCTCAGCCCTGATCCAGGTGGGCTGGCTGGCCAAATTCCTGCCATCTTTTCCTCCTGACAAATCCAGCCCGATCTGCCCTGATTGGGCCAGGCTGGCCAGACCCCACCCATGCATAAATTCATGCACTGGGCCTCTAGTGTGACAATAAAGGACTGTTTCTTCTTTTATGGGTAAAGAGGATAAACACTAAGCTACCAGATAAATAGCCTCCCCCTCCCTTTTCTTGAATTGAGGCACAAAGAGGAAATGATTTTTTAAAAAGTCATTTTCTAAATTGTATTCAGTTTTGTATACTGTCTCTGTTTTGCACAGTTTTCATAGTTCCTCATCTGCAACAGAACTTACATTTATTTTTCTGGGGTTGTTAAAATATAAAACATACCATCCATATATTTAAAAAAAGAGAGAACTTGGCTGGTGTGGCTCAGTGATTGAGTGTGTACCTATGAACCAGGAAGTCACAGTTTGATTCCTGGTCAGGTCACATGCCTGAGTTTCCTGCTTAATCCCCAATGTAGAGTGTGCAGGAGGCAGCTGATCCATGATTCTCCCCTATCATTGATGTTTCTATCTCTTCCTCTCTCTTCCTCTCTGAAATCAATAAAAATATATTTAAAAAATAAAAGAGAAAGAAAACTTATGAGAAATGATAGCAAGAAAAATGTCTCCCAGATGAGTCAGATGGGGACCTTCAAGACTGCCCCAGCTCTTCTTACTGAAACATCTACATATTTATTCATTTACAACTAAAACCAGGCACCTGCGTTTCCAACCGTTTCTTTCTCTATAAAATAGCCTCAAGTATCTGATCAATTTTAAAAATTGTAATTTACTCTACATTTATACTGTACTCTCTCTGGTTTATAGTCACTCCTAGCAGACAACATATAGTAGCAAAACCTTTTGGTTTTTGGCCTGAATGAGAATCATTATCTCAGACATAAGATGAAAATTTCTCTTTCTGGCCCATTAGACTGCAGTTTCAAATGGTCTAGAACATTTAGAGTGTCAATCTCCATCCTTGATTCTCCATCTGGAAAGTTAGAGCTCACATTTCTCACTATTCTACGAATAAGAAAATTTCTATTCTTATACAAAATAATAATTATTCTATTATATAATTCTCCTTGGGCAAAGGGAAAGGGAAAGAAAGCAAAAATATATATTTTTATTGTTGTTAATACTCACCTGAGGATATTTTTTACATTTTTTTTTTTAGAGAGAGAGAGTGGAAATGAGAGATGAGGGGAAGAGGTGCGGGGAAGAGAGAGAGAGAGAGAAAGATTGCCTCCCACATGCACCCCCACCAGGGCTGGGGATCAAACCTGCAAATGAGTTACATGTCCTTGACTAGTAATCGAACCTGCAGCCTTTCGATCTGTGGGCCAACACTCTAATCACTGAGTGCACCCTGCCAGGGCAGGAAGCAAATCTTTTATACGCTGATGCCTACCTAATTTCTGCTATTAAAAACTATCAGAAACTGTAATAGACATAAGATGTCACTCTAGGAATAAACGTCATAGCTGAAGCTTTGTGGATTAAAAAGAAAAATGCTTTTGAGCTACAAACATTTCAAAAATTGTTTGCCAAATACACTGAGCCAGAAAAAAAAATAGGTTTCCTCATGACATATTTATTCAAATCCCTAGCCAGTCAATAAGTTGTATGAAACAAACTTTTGCACTGTTTCAAATCCAATTTCTCTGCTAAAACTTCGCTTCAGGTGAAATCTGCAGGCTCATGCATCTCTTCGCCACATTTCTCCAGGCACAGACACAGGATTTGGTCATTCCCAAAGAGTAGCCCAAACTAGGCTATAACATTTTCAAGATGGTGCAGAGAACACAAAAACAGACTGGCCCATCTATGGCCATCAGGTTTATGACAAAGGTGAGAATATAACGCAGTAAGAAAAGGATGTTTTTTATTTTGTAATGAATGCTACATGGTTAATTAGATAACCATAAGGGAACAATACATTTTGACTTCTATCTCAGTCTATTTACAAATATAAGTTCTAGGTCAATTGTGATCTATGTATAAGAGATAACAAAAAATATTAGAAAAAGATAGAAGTAAACATTTCAAACTTTAAAAAAAAATACATTTTTATTGACTTCAGAGAGAAACGTTGAGGGAGAGATAGAAACATCAATGATGAGAGAGAATCATTGATTTGCTGCCTCCTCACAACCCCTCCTGGGGCTCGAGCCCGCAACCCAGGCATGTGCCCTGACTAGGAATCGAATTATAAGCTCCTGGTTCATAATTCAACCCCTGAGCCACGCCAGCTGGGAAACCTTTTTAATAGGTACAGAAAGTATTCAACAGAAAGAAAAAATTAAAATTTGACTATATTAAAATTAATAAGTTCTATTTTTCAAAATACATAATTGAGGGATAAACAGGCAATTCATAGAATGAAGACATTATTCACAATGTATGTATCCAAAAAAGTCCCATATCTAGAAGTTTAAAGATTTGTAAATCAGTAAGAAGAGGACTGACAACCCAAAAGGAAAATGTGGAAACACTTGAGCAGCCATGTCACAAAAGAGGATAACTGAATGGTCAATAACATCTGAAAGTTACTCAAATTCTTAAGTACAATAGATCACAAAAAATGGCTCACTTCTCCCATCCCTGTCTTCATGCCCTTTGCCATGTAACTTATGGTACTCACTGACTTTGAATCTGAGCTAGGCTGTGACTCACTTTGAGTAATGGGATATTAACAAATGTCATGAAAACAAAGGTTGAAAAAGCACTTGCAACAACTGGGCTTGTTTGCTTTTGTACCTGTGCTATTTCCATGAGAATGCTGAGGCTAGTCTGCTGGGATTGAGTAGAGATGAGTAACCCCAAATGCTCCAGCTGCAGCCAGCCTAGATCATCTGACAGCCACCTGACACCTCCAGGCATGTGAACAATCCCAGTCAAGAACAGTGGCGCTGCCAAACCAGCTCCTAGTGGACTCCAAACGTGGGATCAACACATGCTTACCAGGGAATATCAATGACATTTTGTGGTTCCTTATTATGCAGCATTATTGTGGCGGTAGATAACTGATACAATTATTCATGAAAAAGGTGCAGATCACAAATAAATGCATTACTACTTCATACATAAAATATTTGCGGAAATGAAGAAGAAGGAAAATCCCAGGTGTTAACAAGAATTTAGAACAGATTTGTCTAGGAGCTCTAATTTGCTGACACCTATTCTAGATGCTCTAGAAAATCAATAAGACCCATGAGGACAGAGATGACTTTTGACTCATTCTACACAGTGTCTCCAGGCCCTGGTATGTAGTCATTGATCAGAAAATACTGATTAAAAATGAGTACCTATTTATAAATAACTTCTTCAGGATATTATAGTTTTCACACTAAAGTTTAGTCAAAGGAAAAAAAAAGGAGTTATGTTGAATTTCACTAAGAGATGGTACAAAGCTCAAGGTGAATAGAGGAAAAGAGGAAAGGTAATGTATGGAAGGGATACTAAAAGAATAACCCAAAAGAATAACTTCCCAAGTCTGGAAGGGTCATGAAGACTTTATAGGTTGTAAACAAACAAATAAAAAAAATCTCCTCCACTTCCCAGATTTTTTAAAAAGTTACTTTCATTGAAGAGGAATGGTCCTGGAAGGCTAGAAAAGGTGTCATTTCTCACAGTTAGAGGATCTAACTATGCCTTATGCCTGGGGAAGTGTTATTTCTTCTGGTTGAGCAATCCTTTTCTTTCGGGTAAACTCCCTCACCCCATTCATCCTTCTCTCTCTGAAAACGATCCAGGGAAACTGTGTGCTCCTTCCCTTGGCATTCCACAAATAGAACAGAGCAAGACATTAATGAAGAGAGAAAACAGTTTCCCATTTATTTTGCTTTCAAAAATATACTTGGAATGACCTGTGCCAGATTTGTACTATATAAAAAAATAAAAATAAAAAAACCCTAATCCAAAAGACTAACCCTTTTCAAATGATAACCAACTGCATTTTGTATTTTCATAGAATTACTTTATTTCCACAAAAAAAACAACAACAGAATTTCCATTTTTCCAATCAAGGAACTGAGTTTCTAAAAGCTTCCTGTGGTCTATTTACATTTCCTACAGTAACCTTCTTAAGCAACATACCAAGGAAAATATGAAACTTATTTATTTTATTTTATTTTCCCCTTTTAAAGGAGCCTGTATACTTTCCTGACCTCATTAAGGGCTCAGAGACAACATCAAATTCTAAATATAAATGAGCACAAATTAGCAGATGCCTCTTTATTACAGAAACTAGAGCCCAGTGCATGAAATTTGTGCATGGGGGGGGGGGGGAGGGTTGTCCCTCAGCCCAGCCTGCACCCTCTCCAATCTGGGACCCCCGGAGGAATGTCCGACTGTCCGTTTAGGCCCGATCCCCAATGGGATCGGGCCTAAACGGACAGTCGGACATCCCTCTCACAATCCAGGACTGCTGGCTCCCAACTGCTCTCCTGCCTGCCTTCCTGATTGCCCCTAACCGCTTCTGCCTGCCAGCCTGATCACCCCCTAACCACTCCCCTGCCAGCCTGTTTGCCCCTAACTGCCCTCCCCTGAAGGCCTGGTCACCCCTAACTGCTCTCCCATGAAGGCCTGGGTCCCCCACAACTGCCCTTCCCTGCAGGCCTGGTCAACCCCAACTTCACTCCTCTGCTGGCCTGGTCACCCCTAACTGTCCTCCCCTGCAGGCTTGATTGCCTCCAACTGCCCTCCCTTGCAGGCATGTTCCCTCCCAGCTGCCCTCCCCTGCTGGCCTGATCACCCACAACTGCCCTCCCTTGCAGGCTTGGTCCCTCCAAACTGCCCTCCCCTGCTGGCCAACTTGTGGTGGCCATCTTGTGTCCACATGGGGGCAGGATCTTTGACCACATGGGGGCAGCCATCTTGTGTGTTAGAGTGATGGCCAATCTGAATATTACTCTTTTATTAGATAGAATAGAAATCTGGTGCACCGGTGGGGGCCAGCTGGTTTGCCCTGAAGGGTGTCTTGGATCATGGTGGGGTTCCCTTGGGGTGTGGGGTGGCCAGGGCAAGGGGCCTGTGGTGGTTTTCAGGCCAGCCATGACCCCCAGGCGACTCAAGCAGAGGCCCTGGGATCTGGGATTTATTTATCTTCTACAATTGAAACTTTGTAACCTGGAGCGCCTTCTGCTGGTTCCATTTTTGTTAGGATTTATTTATCTTCTATAATTGAAACTTTGTAACCTTAAGTGGAGGCCAAAGCAGGCCAGGGCTGCAGAAGCTTGGCTTCCTCCATCGCCAGGGGCAACCCTAGCCTCCTGCTCTCTCCAGTTCCATGGCTGCCGCCATTTCTGTTGGGATTTATTTATCTTCTATAATTGAAACTTTGTAGCCTAAAGTGGAGGCCTGGGCCAGCAAGGGCAGGCAGAAAGCTTGGCTTCCTCCATTGCCAGGGAAACCCAAGCCTCCCTCCTGCTCTCTGTGGCTGCAGCCATCTTGGTTGGGTTTATTTGCATATTTGCTCCTGATTGGCTGATGGACGTGGCTTGTTGGTGTAGTAGAGGTATGGTCAATTTGCATATTACTCTTTTATTAGATAGGATTGCCTTCAGTTTTCAGGGATACCTTTACCTCTGACTATGCACTATGCATTAGATACTGGCATTACTAAGCCACTTTTTTTTTCTCTCTCTCAAGAGTAATTAGTTAGTAAAGCAGGATAGTAAGACTAATCGAAATGTCCAAGAAGTAAAAAGCAGGATCCTTTTAAGAGACTGACAGATACTGTGAAGTAGAGACTTATTATTAATTATTTAAGCAACATGGTGAGGGTGTGAAATCAAGACCTTGGAAGGCTGTACTTACTCATTAGTTTAACCAATAATTTCTGAGGACTTCTATTTGACCAGCACTGTGTTAGGTGTGGTAAAGGGAAAGAGAAAGGGTTTCTAGGCATGATGCCCAGACCCATAAGAGGTGCCCTCAAGGCTCTGGGTAATTGCAGAAGAAATTATTCTGAAGATAAGAAACCTGGAACTTCATCAAACAAACTATTTTGAGGATGTTCTTGACTTTTCCACATCTGCTGTGGAGCAACAGAACAAGACCACTGTTTAAAACCTAGAGATTTTAAATAGTTCTATGGATGTCATTTGGCCTAAAAATCCTGCTGGCTTCCCTAGTTGCTTCATTTATCTCAGCACAAAACGGTCCTTTCAAACTCATGGCTTGAGAAGACATTGTTTGTGGGTAATGGTTCTTCGCCCTTTGGAGGAAACCCCAGTTGGCACAGCACTCCTAGACTCTCTTGGTTTGCCCCTCCATCCTGCCCCTGCTAGTGGAATGACTTACTTGGATGGTCAATGTGGACAGGAAAAATAAGCAGTTTCCTCTCTTCCTTTCTCTTGACTGCACACTGCCTGCAGGAAGCAGGAGTTCTAGGTTGACAAGAATGCCTATGTTTCGGACTCAATATTTGGATACACTTACCTGCAGTTATAAACCACAGACTCTGATCAGGCCTTTCATAGTAAAAAACTAACATGTTGACCTCCACATGTCAACTTCCTTATTTTATTTCTCAGTAAATTCAGAACTTGGATCAAGAAAAAAAAATGTTTTTATTGCTCTCTCCAGCCATGACCCCAAAAATCTGGTGCAGTGGACCATGAATTTTGAGGAAAAGAAGACAGGGAAAGGAATTTGCAGGGGGGAAAAAAAGCACAAAACAAAATTTAAGAAAACAATAACATCAAAAATGCTTAGAGGCATTTGATGGAGCCAGGGTGCATGCTTTGAGGCTTTGGCTTCAGGGAGGAGCAAACATCTTTGACCTTGACTGTGTTCTTTAATTCTTTTGAAAGTTCACTTCAGGACAGTGTCTGTGTCACAGTTGTCCAGGCACCAGTACAGGGGTGGGCAAGCCATGGCCCACAGGCCAAATATGGGCTGGCTTTTGGTTTTGTAAAAAAAAAAAAAAAAAAAAAAAAAAGTTTTATTGGAACATAGTTAAGTGTATTCATTTACATATTGTCTATGACTGCTTTCATACAGCAATGGCAGAGTTGAGTGGTTGCAATAGAGACCATATGGTCCACAGGCCTAAGGTATTTACTATCCATCCCTTTATAGAAAAATTCACCAACCCATTGCATTAATGGGTTGAATAATGCGATAGCCCCTGCAGTTTCTCAGCCAGTTCTGTAAATCATTAGAAGATTTTGGTCTTGGAATACAAAGTATTGACCTTCATCCTGGGCCAAGGCAGGACTGATCCAAAAATCGGGTGGCTTGTCTGCCTTTGGTCTACCATGTGTCAATTACTCACATGAATTTTAGAGATCTATATTGCAGCTTTACCCACAGAAAAGAAGAGGACTTTGTTATGGAAAAAATAACAGAAATGAGGGTCTCTACCATACTGTAGATATGAACTGCACTAGGACAAGGACAGAGGAAAAAGCTGCTGAAATTCTCATTAAAATAAAGGCCATAAAACTATTAAAGAAAGCCAATACAAATGGTGCCTTCGTCTTTAAAAATGTGCTGACAGAGGGATAGTACATATAGCTAAGGCGTCAGATAGAGACATTGCAGAAAGCTTTAGATTGACAGACTTTGGTATTTTAAGAAACAATATTTTCCCTACAAATGGCAGAAAACATATAGCTAAGATGTGGTTCAATTTAAATATATTTTTAAAATGTGTCTGGAAAAGGAGGACAGGTTTTAGTGGTTACCAGGACAGAAAAGTGACTGAGACTCAAAGAACCCTAACAGAACAAAGGTGGGATTGAACCTTAATTATAAAATTACTGAAAGAGGAGAACAAGAGAATCCAGGAGGAGTCCTCATTTGAGCCTCAGAAGGTAAAGCAATTGTGCTGGAGTGGGAGTGAGAAGCCG
The DNA here is from genome assembly GCA_026230045.1 of Corynorhinus townsendii. Lineage (NCBI taxonomy): Eukaryota > Metazoa > Chordata > Mammalia > Chiroptera > Vespertilionidae > Corynorhinus > Corynorhinus townsendii. The sequence goes on from JAPDVU010000003.1 coordinate 182,327,364, forward strand.
TGTGGAATCAGAAACTGGACATGCTGTACAGCGAGGTGGCAGAGCCCATACAGACATGGGAAGATCAGAAAGACATCTCCATCCAATCAAGCCAGTTATTCTCTAAAATTCAGATCAGCTAAAATACCTTGGCACCAAGAGAGATAACTTGGCCAACAGCCTTTCTGTGTCCAGTGGAGGAGATGCTATGTGGAGATATCCAGGTTACAAGGAGCTCATGTAAGTGACACTCATCTGAGCCAGTGATGTGGTCAGCAGCACTGTCCAGCCCATTCCATTTGTATAATCCCAATTCAAAGGCCCAGGGTACTCATAAACCCCACTACACAGAGGGTAAAGTAGTTGCTGTACCCGGTCAATGTGAGAGCAGATGAAATGACTCAAGGTTGTTCACATAATTGGAACATTGACTTTCCTGAGTATGACACTTGAAGTCAAAAGACTTTGGCTTAAATATTAGCAACATATGCATTTATGAAACAGTTTTTATACTTTCTAAGGTAATTTCCTCATTCAAATGGGGGAAAAAACAACAAAACACCTACTCAATGGGTTTTTGTCAGAATTAAATGCAAAATTGTATGTGAAAATCCCTTGTGCCATATCTGGCATATATGAGATAGTCAATATTCACTGAATGGCATTTCCTTCCCATCTTTCTTAAATTTAAAAAGTTATAAACAGAAACCTGGATTCAGTACAAGATGTATCTAAAAGGTCACTGTCCTCACCCAAACCCACAGCCTGTCATTAAAACCAAAAAGGGAACAATGATATACAAGTTAAAATTGTAGCAGACACTATGTATGATACAGCTTTTCTAAATTACCCATTAAATTAAGATATCTATGAATTTAAACAAAAAGACAAAGTGATGATAGTACTGTAAGTAAAAATAAGGAAACACCATAGCTCACAGTGCAGAAAGAATTTCCACTGATGAATCACCCATGAGGATGAAATGAAATGAATGTGCTTGAATTTTATAACATACCAGAGGCCTGGTGCATGACATTCATGCACGGGGTGGGGGTGGGGGGAATGCTCAGCCTGGCCTGCACCCTCTTGCATCCGGAACCCCTCAGGAGATATCCAACTATCAGTTTAGGCCTGATTCCTGTGGACACCCCTCTCACAATCCAAGACCGCTGGCTCCTAATCGCTCACCTGCCTGCCTGATCGCCCCTAATCCCTCTTCCTGCCTGCCTGATCACCCCTAACTACTTTCCTGCCTGCCTGATTGCCCCTAACCACCTCTGCCTGCCTGCCTGATCACCCCCTAACCACTTATCTGCCAGCCTGATCACCCCTAACTGCCACTGCCTGCCTGCCTGATCACCACTAACTACTCTGCCTGCCTTCTGATAGCCCCTAACCACTTGCCTGCCTGCCTGATTGCCCCTAACTGCTCACCTGTCTGCCTGATCGCCCCTAACCACCTCTGCCTCACCCCTGCCACTGCAGCTTTGTCCAGAAGAATGTCTGGAAGGTCATTTGGCTCTCCGGTCTAATTAGCATATTATGCTTTTATTATTATAGATACTCCACCCTCTGAATCAGAACTAAACAGGAGTCCCCAAAAAGGTAACAAAATCTTTGCCCCAACTCAAAGGGTGCACTACTAAGGAAGACAGGAGCCCATTCAACAAATGCTTAGACTGGCTCATGCAAACTCAATGCCATTCTTTGCTCTCTCATTTCATTCAGCTCTTCTTCAAAATCATCAGCCTTCTTTTGTTACCTCCATTTGGAGACATTCCTGGACATTATTACAAGAAGTTGGGTAGAGTGCACAGGTGCAGAAATTTTATATCCTGAGATAATTTAGTCACCTAAGAAAAAGTATTGTAAGAAGGAATGGAAAGAGAAATTCAAACTGGTTATAGCAGGTGCTGTGGGTGAAGTCTTTGATGTTCTCTATTGTTCAAAAGAACACTGTAAATTGCATCTGAATCTCTAGCTTAGTCACAGGACCAAGCAATCTGAGCAAGAGAAGATCTCTACATAAGACCTGTAGAGTTATAATACATGGCTTCCTACTGGATATAATACTTAGCAGGTGGTAAAAACCAACCTTAATGTCAGGAGATGGGCTGGAGTGGAAATAGACAGAGCTTCTAACATTGAGAGGAACTGAGAACTAACTAGTTTAGAGCATTCATCCACACTGAGGGCAAATCCTTGCCTTCTTCTCCCCCCAAAAATTAGCAAACAAAATTAATAGGTGAAGCTTATAAAAATATAAGGTAAATAGAGTCCCTAAAGTGAAAAATATGTTTAAAAATAATGTATTACAAATATTTCAAAATACATAAAAATAAAGAGCATTGTGTATTAGTTATTCATTGCTGTGTAACAATATTATCACAAACTTAGTGGCTTAAACCAGCACACTTTTACTAACTCAGCTTCTGTGGGTCAAGAGTCTAGGCATGGTTTGGGTATGCCCTCTGCTCATTGTCTCACAAGACTGCAATCAAGCAAGAGCTGCACTCTCATCTAAGGCTTAGCTGGGGAAGGATCCATGTCTCAGCTCACTCAGGTTATTGGCAAGGTTTGGTTTCTTGTGATTGTAGGATTAAGGGCTTCAGCTACTTGCTGTCTCTTGGCCAGAGGTCACTCTCAGTTTTTCATAGCTACTGGATGTTCGTACCACATCAGGTTCTCCAACATGAATGCTTGCTTCCACAGAGCAAGCAAGGGAAAGGGAAACCCCAGAAAATATACATTAAGAACCTGGTCCATAGAAGGCAAATAGATTGAAATAATGACACATGGAGGAGCACCTACCTGAGGGTTTTTAATTTTTTTTTAACAGGATGTAAAGAAACCTCAATTTCATTAACAAAATTAAAATCTGCATTAAATCAGTAAATTGAAACATAAATTTGAGAACCTCCCAAAATTCCTGAGTTAATGATTAAAGAGATTAATTCATTTATACAACAACCAGTTATATTATTGAGCATCTACTTTATGCTAGACACTGTAATAAACACTGGATATACAAAACAAATAAGACAGATTTGATTCTGTGAACAATTATAAACAAACAAACAAAAATTGCAGATTTTTAAAAATGCCATGAGGGAAATAAATTTGATTTTGTGGTCGAAAATATTTGGGCAGAGAAGCTGCAATGCATAGGATGGCCAAGAAAGGCCTCTCTGAAAACAGCATGTATGAGAAGGATAAGACAAAAGATTCAGGTAAAGCCTGAAAAGCAGCATTTCAAGCTAGATAATAGCAACTGCATGGGCTTTTAGGCACACATCTTCTCCCTCATAAATTTTGTTCTAGGACCAATTGTAAGGTCATGTAACTGGAGCATGATGTGGGTGAAACAGAGAGATAAACACAAAATAAAATTACAAATGCAGATAGGCGTGAAATCCTGCAGGGGCTACAGAGACCATCAGAGGAATGAGAAGGTAATTATCAGTGAAATTGAAAAGCACACTAGAACTTCTAAATTAATAATGGGAAAATAGAAAGAAATATTTTAACAACTACAAAATAAGAAAAAGAGGAAAATCTAAGTGATAAAAGAACTAAAATTAAAATAATAAAGTAATACAGTGGGTACAAACCACCATATTTTGTGAAAGCACAGAAATACCTAAGGCGGCTTCTTTGAAAAGAATGAAACAGATGGAAAGTAAAAAATGAAAATAAAGCCTTCAAAAGACCAATAAGACACAATAATACAACTGAAATTGGATAAAAACAAGGCATAAATACAAGTAAAATTTTAAAGAAATATTATGTCCAATTTATGGCCACAAGTTTATAAACCTTATAGAAGAATTAGATGATTTGCCAGAAAACCAATAATTATGAAAATCAAGCCATGGATAACTACAAACATAAAAGGATCGATTTCCTGGAAGCTAGTTGAAATAAATGAATGGTTGTTCTATTGATAGTATAAAAGCTAACTACTCGAAGAGATAAAAGCCAAACTCCTGTGGGTTAGTAAATAGAAATTTAGTTCTCATTTATATTAAATCTGAACAGGTGTGATTGACTTCCCCGAGCCATATTTCAGGGACACAGGCCCTTTGACCATGTGGACCCCAGTGCCCTTCTACTGACGTCTGCACTTGGCAGAAAGACAATGGAAGAAAGAAACTAAGAAGGATCAGATAGGAGGTTTTATTATGGGTCCATGTTACAAGTGACTTACATAAATTCTGCCCACATTTTCTGGGCCAGAACCTAGTCTTAGGCCTCAGGTAAGGGATTGGGCACATGAGACTACATTCTCTGTGTTCCAGGGAGAGAAGGGGAAAGGCTGTAGTGAACAACTAGCAAGTCTTTGCCACAATATTCTAATATCGTAATACATCCAGACAAAGAAGGTGGCTTATTTCACAACTCCTATCATTAAAGAATAGAGAATTCCTATAGGGTGCTGGAGCTTCTTAGCACAAGTGGATGAGAGCTAATTGTGAATACTCTTTCCAACGTGGACTGCAGTGACATCACATTGGTAGCCATAGTGGGAGTAATTACATCACAGGAATTGGTGTTTGCTACAAACTAGGGCATCGCCTTCCCTAGACCCTAATGTTGGTGTTTGCAAAACCATATCATTTAAATACTGTTTAAGTTATTCTAAGCCATAAAAAAAGATGAAAAATACAATTCACTTTAGAAAGCCAGAAAAATTGACAATGGTAGAACTCTTAAAAAGTTACTATAGATCAATACCCCTAATTAAAATGGTTCAAATCTAAATATGATATTAATAAATCAAAAGTACTCTGAGGTTCTGTTCCTAAACACCATCTGTCTACATTCCTTTCCTGCAGAAGTGAAGGTCCTGATCCTCAGGTCTGGCTGTAGGACACAGAGCAATAGGAATACACTTATATGTGGAATCTAAAGAACAATATAAACAAGGAAACAAGACAGAAATGGTCTCATAGGCACAGAGAACAGAATGATGGTTGCCAGCGGGCAGAGCAGTTGGGGGACTGGGTGAAAAAGGTGAAGGGATTGAGAAGTACAGATTGGTAGTTTACAAAATAGTCATGGGAAAGTAAAGTACAGCATAGGGACTATAGTCAATAATACTATAATAACTATGCATGGTGCCAGGTGAGTATCAGAAATATCAGGGGGAAAACTTTGTAAACTTTATTACTGTCTAACCACTATGCTGTACACCTGACACTAATATTGAATATAAGCTATAACTAAAAACTAAAATGAATGGTTCTCTCTGAACAGCAGTTTCATATTTATTTATTATTTATTTATTTTTCTATAATCTGTTCCTAAAGAGAGAAAGAGAGCCAACATTTCTGGTGAGACAAGTCTAGGAAGAAAATCATCAGTTTCAAAGTGACCAACAAATAGTCATAAGTAAATTTGTAATGAGTTCAGGCCAGATGAAGTAAGGAGGTTTGAGTGAGCAAAGAGAAGGTGTAGCCAATGAATTTCATGGAGGCCTGGCACAAGGTTGGAGGGTGCCCTTTACCTTCTGTCTCTGGTTCAATACTTCATGCTGAGCCATCTTAGCATTTCTTCCAGAAACTCCTTCCTCCCAGGGAAGATTCCCTCTGAATCACTTGGGGATGTCTTTAATAGCTCAGGAGTTTCAAACAATAGGAAATGAATCTCTCTGATGGTTTTTCTAAACTTTTCCCTTCCCTCTAGGCCAGTGGTTCTCAACCTTTCTAATGCTGCGACCCTTTAATACAGTTAGTTCCTCATGTTGTGGTGACCACCAACCATAAAATTATTTTCATTGCTACTTCATAACTGTAATTTTGCTACTTTTATGAATCGTCATGTAAATATCTGTGTTTTCCAATGGTCTTAGGCTCTACAGCAGTGGTTCACAACCTGTGGGTCGCCCAGATTGAGAACCGCTATCAGGGTCACCTAAGACCGTCAGAAAACACAGATATTTACATTATGATTCATAACAGTAGCAAAATTACAGTTATGAAGTAGTAACAAAAATAATTTTATGGTTGGGGTCACCACAACATGAGGAACTGTATTAAAGGGTCACGGCATTAGAAAGGTTGAGAACCACTGCTCTAGGCTAACTGCAGGAGCTGATGTGGTATTACTAGGGTCCAATGAACCATTCTATGGTTCTCTGTACCTCTAGGTAATTATTGGGCACAGCAGAGAATAGAGGGTTACATTGCATCAGAAATATGGTGCAATTCCAAATTTTTCAACTATTAAGCCTGTTCACTAAGCCCTTAAAGAAATAAGGCAGCAAAGAGAAATATAGCTTTGAAAAGGAGACAAAAATTATCATTATTTACATTTGATATGAGAGCATACTCTAAAATCCCAGGACTATTAACTGGAGATGTATTTTTTATGGTAAAATTTATATGACCAGATACAAAATCTAGGAGCAGGAAAATGAAGATTTAAAACACAAGGAAGATAGAAGAGAAATGGACTGAGAGAGCTAATACAGTGCCATCCCAAGGAAGCCAAGCTTTAGGGAGCTTTGAAAAGAAGTTATAAGGAGTGTCAGAAGCTGCAACTATCATGTGAACAGAAACTATCAGCGATGCCGCCTACCGGGCCCCCGTTCACCTAAAGCTCCTGGATATGAAAGCCCTGGTATCTTCTTAATCCTCTGAGACTTCAGGCCCGCATTCCACTGATTACTTATATGTTGAATAATGACAAACAGACACACTCGTCTTTTAAAATCAGAAACCAAATATTATAATTTTACATAACACCACTGAAAAATTCTCTCTTATTGTGGGTCACATATGCCAACAGTGGATAAGACATCTGCCAAAGTCTACAGCCTTCTGGCACTGAAGTGCTGATTCTTGCAGCTGAGGAGAAATAATTTGACACCTCTGAAGCATATTTGACAACTGCTTGTTCCACCATTTAAGCCCTTCAATCACATTTCAAAACATCTCAGTCAGCAATATCCACACTATATTTTCCCCTCATTGGAGCAGTTTTTTCTCCTCTCTGGTGTGGTCTCCCAGATGCACTCTGTGGTATCACCATTAAGCTTTTCATCCCCCACCACCCACTGCCACACACACACACACATTCACCTATACAGAAAAAACTACTCCCGTTAGCTGCCTGCTCAAATGATCTGAGAATACTTTTTTAAAAGCTTCCAAAAACTGTAGAATAATGTCTTCCTAACACAAACAGACCTGACAATCCAGAGAAAAGCAACACTCATTTTGCTTGAAATATTCATTTTGTTGTAGGACATTTTCTCCTGTAAGTTGGTAAAGGAACATCTTGCTCATTTGGATGATAAGAAATGCCTCCATTTACACATATCTTTGTTTTGAGGCCCCCGAAATATTATTTTGGATATGAGGTTTTAGAGTCTTTGATCAAGTTGATTTTTGTACACATACTCTTAATTATGTGATTTTAAGGTTCTCTTTTAAAGCAGAGCCTCAGGAATGTCAAATCAGTCTTGAAGAAATCAAAATATAAGACACCACCATCTGTCAAAATATCAATTTAGGGTAGTCTGAGCGCTAATCAAATTGATTGCATAATGGTTACAATCACACATACACAAAATGCAACCTAAGGCTATTCTTTTATTACATAGCTTTAAGCTAAAGTTAAAGTGATAGGGTTTTTGTTTGTTTGTTTGTTGTTTTTTGGTGTGTGGGTAGGTGAATCCACACTGAAAGACACATTGGTTGTAAAATTATGTGTTCTGACCATACTCTGGAAGGATGGATATGGAAGAAAGTTGTATATAGTAATGAAAAATCATTTCTCATGATATATTATTTATTTTATTTTATTGTTACATATACATTATGGCATGTTCACATATGTAAAGCATTTACACAATTCAAAAGTTTAAATTTTATATCATAAAAAAGTTTGAGTCGACATATGACCAATGAACCAGGAGGTCATGGTTCAATTCCCAATCAGGCACATGACCTGGTTTTGGACTCCATCTCCAGTAGAGGGCATGATTCTCTCTTATCATTGATGTTTCTCTCTCTCCCTCTCCCTTCCTCTGATGAAATAAATTAAAAATATATTTTTTTTAAAGTATATTCTGAGAAGCTTTCCCTTTCCCTACTCTCTCATCCTGTTTCTACCTTAGAGGTAATAATTATTTTCTTTAATTTATGGTTTATTAGCCTTTTATTTATTTTTTTGTAAAAATAAGCACACAAGTATATGAATATATGTGTAAATATTCCTCTTTCTTACATAAAATGTAGTATAGTGTATCTACTATTTTGATCCTTTATTTTTTTTTTTTTTACTTCATAGATCTTGAAAATAATTCCATATCAGTTCATAGTGATTCTCATCCTATTTTTTAACGGCTACATGGTACTATCATGTGACTGTTCAATAGTGTAGTCAACTGATTTTCTACACATGGTCATTTAGGTTGTTACCAATATTTGGCTGTTGGGAATGTACATTCTACATATGCTATTTGTTATTTTAGGAGGTGCTCCTTTAGGGGAAATTCCTCAAAGTCAGGTTATCAAGTAAATGCATATTTAGTTTTGTAAGAAATTGTAATATTCAATTCCATGCTAAGAAGTATTCTTGTAAAACAAATGAATAAACAAACAAAAAGAAAACTAAATCTCATCAAGTCTCTAGGTTACAAGTAAAGATGGCCATCTAGGAAGTGGCTCTCACCAGACACCAAATCTGCTAACACAGGATCTTAAACTTCCCTGCCTCCAGAATGGTGAGAAATAACTATTTGTTTTTTATAAGCCACCCAATTCATGGTGTTTTTGTTATAGCAGCTTGAATGGGCTGAGACAATACTCAAACATTTCTCCAAAGAAGACAGACAAATGGCCAATAATAGCATGAAAAATTGCTCAACATCATTAGTCATTGGGGAAATGCTAATGAAAACCATAATAAAATACCACTTCACATCCACTAGGATAGCTATAATGAAAAATAACATGTTGTCAAAATTACAGAGAAATTGGAATGCTTGTGCATTGCTGGCAGAAATGTAAAATGGCTCAGCCACCGTGGAAAACAGTTTGGCAAATTCCTCCAAAAGTTAAAGATAGAATGAGTGTATGAGCCAGAAATTCTACTCCTGGGTGTATATCCCAAAATATTGAAAACAGATATTGAAACAAATATATATACGTGCATGTTCACAGTATAACAATTCACAATAGCCACAGGAGGAGACAGCCCAAATGTCCATCAGTGGATGAGTGGATAAACAAATTGTGGTATATACATACAATGGGATATTATTTGGCCATAAAAAGGACTAAAGACCTGATACACAATGAATCTCAAAAACATTACCCTAAGTGAAAGAAGGCTGACACAAAAAGTCTCCTGTTATATAATTCCATTTATGTATATGAAGTATCCAGAATAGGTAAATCCACAGGGACAAAAGCTGAATGGTGGTTGCCAGAAGCTAGGGCGGGAGGAGAGAAAGGGAAACGGAAATAACTGCCTAATGAATGCAAGGTTTCCGTTTGGAGTGATGAAAGTATGTTGGAACAAGAAAAAGGTAGCAGTTATACAACATTGTAAATGTACTAAACACCACTCAATTGTTCAATTTAAAATGATTAATTTTATATTATGTGAATTACACCAGGAAAAGAAAAAAAAGGTATCATCTTCTAAGGCTCTTAAGCCTGTTGTATGTGAGAGCTATTGCCAGCTGCCTTGACATGCTCTCACGTTTTGCCTTTATTTTCCCCTAAAGGTAATTTTCTGTGCAATAATTTTAAGTGTGATTTGAATGCAAGAAAATCATAATCATCCAAAAGTTGAAAGATCTGGTGAAAACAATATTATGTAGAGAAATTAAATTTTTGGAGTTTAACTGTTCAGTAAAATATGTGTGTGACAGAGGATCATCCGACTCATGGCATCGTCCCACGACCTACTCCTTTTGGTCCTCCATACCAGTCACTACGTGCCACCAAGTGTTTTTTGTTTTTACTTTGGCAAGGACAAGCTGTCTTTACAATAGTACACTTTCTCTGCAAACTTCACTTGCTCACTTTCAAAGTTATATAAACTTGTTTTTATATAATATTTGATGCTATAAACTTGTATAAAATTTTGAAATACTGGGTTTTTCTATCTGTGAAAATTGTGCACTTTGGGTTAAGAAGAAAGAGATAATTGTCTATTAAAATAGATGGAAATCGTTTCTTCATTTAGCAACTTTGGACTTAATGGCAGGGTTTTCGGGAATGAATTAGTCATGAAGGGCTAGATGTACTATTTTATCTCTCCCACTAGACTTCATGCCTGACTCAGAGTTGGCACCCAAAAAGATTTTTTAAATGAAATTTTAAAATATTAGTTACAATTTGCAAGACCTAAGTAACTTAAATAAAGGAAGGCTGTAAGACTAAAGGTAAAAGAAAGTGTGCACAAGTACTGTACTCTAGTTGGTAAAGTCGTTTCTAATGAGAGTAAGAGCTAGGCATTCTGAAACCACTCTACACATACATGAAAACTGAACAATTATAAAATAGAGGGTGAATGATAGGAGATAGGTTTAAAGAACAGTGTAAACAATACTGGATCACTTTTTATATCTGTAGGACAAGATACCATTTGGGTGGTATTATTATCCAAGCATGACAGGAAATAAATGGGACACTCACACAGGGTGGTTGAGCAGAGTTTAATGGACAGACTTTCTACAGGGGTGATGTCAGGTACAAGGAAAAGAATATGAGGAGAAACACTAGGAGGCCAGCAACCTCAGGAGGCCTATAGCCCTGAAAGGGCAAGGGAATTGCAGATAGAGCTGTGGCCGATAGCCAAGGCTGTAGAAGAAGGCTATTGACAGAATCAGTGCCATCAACCCCTGGCCTGGAAGAGAGTTCATTAAAGGCAAACTATTCCAGACTCTTCTACCCTCTGACCGCTTGCCAATGGCTCTCATTGGCCAGATGCAAGTGAAAGTCAAACAGTAAGAATCCAGCTATGTCCATCTCCTGGGCCCAAAGAAAAGTGGAAAAGAGTAGAATGCAATTCTTATGGAGCAAGTGGAGAAAACGAAGCACATTGAGTGGCTAAGTATAGAAAATTTAGCTGAACATACGAAAGACCAATCTCATTCATTTCATAATTTTTCTCAACTACATATTCCCATTTATCTCTGTGTCTGGAAAAACAAAAGCTTTGAACAGAGGTATTTTTTGTGTTGAATTGATATAGCGTGGAAGATACAATGCCTAAATAGTCATCTTATGATTGTGTGATGTGGGATATTAAAGGAACCTCCTATTTGTCCCAAGTTTCCACTCACAGATTCTGAGTTTCAATCCCATGAGGTTTTAATAAAAAGACAAATACTTCTCCTGACCTTGACAAACAAAACTCAATCTGATCCTTTATAAAAAGACTCAAAGCCTATTTGAACTTTTTATTAGCCATCAGGGTCTGGCCAAACCTCCATTTCTCACCACTACTACCACCCTCCCTTGTTCAAAGATAGCGTGGGATAGAGGGAGTGAAACTCTTTAAATTGATATCTTTTGATAAAGACCAAAGACCTTGATCAGGTTTCTAATACATCCAAATTGGCCCACATGTCTAAGCTTAGTCTCAAAAGAGTTGAAGTCAAATTTGCTCAGCATTTAAAAATGAATAACCACTTGTTTTTAAGCAAAGTGTTTTCATTTCAGTCAATTGCCCTTTAAGCTCTAAACTCTAAGGGGAGTTTGGATTTCAAAAGTAACAATTGTTCTGTCTGTAGTATGCAAGACTTTTGATTCTCCTCTTCCAGTTTGCCTAGACTTTCATTCCCTCCTTGCCCTTATGAAACAACAACAACAAAAAAGAAGCGGGGAGGAAGAGCTGAAAATATACCTCCTAATTACATAGGTAGCCTCCATCTCTTGTCATTTGAAATCTACAATTGCCTAATAAACACCTACCTTTTCATATTTGTATTTACCTGCTTGTTCATTTTTTTTAACCAACCAAATAGATGAGGGCAACTGTCACTGTACATTCAAGCAGATGGGTGTATCATTATACTCCAAAGAATGCTTTCTCCCAACGACAGAATTTTGCTGCTGCCTCGTCTCACAAAGCCAAAGAAATTAAAGGCATTTGGCTTTCAAATGTTCACTGACTCTCCATCATCTTTATTGCATTTGACTGTTCACTCAAGAAACAGGTATCAAACTAGCCTATTTACATGAAGCACAGTAGAGTAACAATCAGCCTGCATCCGGCTGCTCAGAGAATTGAAGGAGAAAAAAAGGAATCAACAAGTTTACTCAAACTTTTGTGGAAAGTGTAATATTTGAGAATATGTATAAGGCAATATGGTGCCCTGTGAAGAACACTGAACTCCATTTAGGTGATCTCAACTCCAGCTCTCCACTGTGCCACCAATAAGCAGTGGAACCAGAGGCAACCTACTTAACTTCTAAGATCTTTAATTTCCTCATGTATAAATAAGATTATGTGTATGAAAATACTTTAGGTAGTAATATATGAAAATGCTATAGAACAAATTTAGTGGAATATGTAGTTAATCAAGCCAACATAAGATGATTCTTAAAAAGAACAATAGTTCAGAATGGCATTATGAGGCATAAGGAGCTCTGTGGATCTGCTCCCCAGCAAAACAAACATAACTGGTGAAAATTATAAAAATAATGATTTAAAGTCTCTGAAAACTGTCCTAAGGGTGTTCAGCAAATGGAGAAACATTTATTCAAGACATTTAATTCACTCTTGGTAAAGCAGGGAGAGTCTGGCATTTCAGCCACAACCTGCTCTCTCCCTCACCCTCAGCATCATAGAAGTTCTACTCCAGTTGGATGCAATAAAAAGCATGGGGTTCTCTCCACCACACCTTTCGGTCTAGAGCTATGGTTTCTCTTCAGGAGAAGCAAACTGCCAGTATGTCTTCTTATTCCTAGTTCTATGTTTCAGAAATTCTGTATCAAGCAGGTACAGCAGAGAGGTGCAAAGGTTTATACTTCCAATATGCATTCTTGGCTAGATACTTAGCTTTTCTGAGCCTGTTTCTCCACCTATAAATGAGGTATAACAGTATACCTTAAAGGTTTTTTATGATAATTAGGTAAGGTAATGCATATGAAGCAGGTAAGGCAGCACTTGACTCATTATAAAAAGTGTGCAGCAAATGATATTTCATTTGTTTGGTTAGGACTGCCATAACAAAGTACTACAGACGAGGTGGATTAAACAACAGAAATGTAGTCTCACAGTTCTGAAGGCCAGAACTCCAAGATCAAGCTGTTGGCAGAATTGATTCCTTCTGAAGGATATAAGGAAGAATGTTCCTTACCCTTCTCCGTGGCTTGCAGATGACTATTTTCTCTCTGTCTTCACACTATCTTCCTTCTGTGCCTATTTCTGAGCCCAGATTCCCCTTTTTAAAAGGATACCAGCCATACTGGCTAAGTGCCTATCCTTATGACCTCACTTCAGCTTTACCTCTGTAAAGAGCCTTCCTCCAAATAAGGTCAATTGTGAGGTATGGGGCTTAAGACTTCAATAGATGAATTTTGAAGGGACACAGTTCAACCCATAACAGGCACCTTTCATTATTATTCTCTCTAAATATTCCCATGAAATAGAGGAAATCATTGTTTTAAGTTAGGTCAACACAGGCCAATGCGGTAGGAAAAAAGAATATGGAGATCTGAGACTTCATAGAGCAATTCCCTCCCCTAACTCTTTCATCATCTCCCCTCTGTCCACAAAACACTCTGCTTGGGACACCACAAAACCAAGGAAGGCCACTGTAGATGGGAGTCCCTGCCCAGTGTAGATCTCAGGGCACTTCTCTTGAATCATCTCGGTAAAGCCTGGCCCTAATTCTATTTGTATATGGCTCAACCTCAAACACCAGCTATAGATGAATATTTTAATTCAGACTGGTGAGTGCCATTTGTGGTCATCCTCCCCTGGGAAAACCTAAAACTTCAGTTTCTGGCAAACACACAGCTATGAGTGTGTCTTTACTTAGAGAGTGAGTTCTTTCAGAAGAGAAAGATCATTTAAAAAAATCTAGGCAATATTAATAAGTAAAGAAGATTAAAGATATATGCCATACTATTTGTTTAAGAATATATCTCTCTATTGTGGCAGCCTTTTAACCGCAAAATCATAGATAATTAAGTATTTTTCCTGTGACAATGTACTCATCTACTATGAGAAGAAAATGGCAAACCCTGGTGATATTGATGATAAACTCTCTCCTTCTCCATAAATGATCTGAGAAATCTAGGGCAAAAACTGCAAATTAATGCAATGAATTCAGACAGACTTAAATTTCAGATCTGCCCTGGTGGTCAACATATGAGCTGTCTGTATTGAGGTCGAGCCATTTTATCTTCTTTTTTTTGGCAAGAATACTGACTGTTGGATTGTTTTCCTTGCATATTTTTAATACCTGAATGAGCTTATATAGAATATCTTTAAACAGATAAGCATTTATCTTCAAAGAAAGAAGTACTCACTTGACTAAAAAAGTAGGGGATTGTTTAGCTCTCAACTTGCCCGGTTGTTAGTAAAGATTATCCTGTTTTCATTTCTTTGGCAGAAGAAAGAAATGTATGGAAACCTCTCCCAAACTTGGACCTCTCAGTGTGAGTGCTCCTGAAATCTGGCTGGCTGCGCAGACACCAAACTACAAAATCAGTTTTCCGATAAGGGTACCTCTTACATGTTATACAGGTCCAGGGAGAGAATGGCTGGAAAGAATGCAGATTTTGACAGATGGGCTCAGGTCTGAAGCTAACATCATCAATTATCAGTTGCACCCTGGGCAAATTATTTAACCTGTCCGAGCCTTTGCCTTCATTTCTAAAGTGGTGTTTGTGGGGGGGGGGGGGCGGGGGGATGGAAACAACTGTGAATCCCTAAGAGCAAATGCTACAGTGGAAAAGGAGAGAAAATTCTATTCCTACGGAGAGACAGCTAGAAAGTAGGTAAGTTGCATACTTTGCTCTCAGAGGGAAATTCTGTGCAAAAGCCAAAGGGTGGGCCTTGGAACAAGAGAGAAGGAAATGACCATTTACTGGCATTGCTATTTCCTGGAGAGCATCACAGGCCCGCTCACATAACAGAGCCCATTTGATTCTTACATTAACCCCAGGACAAGATATCACCATCCCCTTTGCACAGAGGCTAAGTGAAGTTAAGTAAATTATCCAAAGCCACAGAATTTATAAGATGTGGAGCCAGGAATTAAAATTGTGTCTGTCTGACTCCAAAACTTGTGGTTTTCTGTAACTCTAGACTGCATTAAATAATAATAGCAATAATCATAATAACAATCTGTTCCTGCAGAGTCCTGCAGAGTCCAAAGGGAAGCTGGATGTATGTCCCTAGGTCAGTCTTCCTTAGCGCAGGAACGGCCACCCTCCCCAGCATCTGCCTGAATGCATGTCTTGTTATTGCCTGCTGTCAGATGCAGCTAACACTGTGCTTTTCCATCTTCCCAGATGGACCCTTGCCCTCTCCAATCTCCTATCTGGAGATTCAAGTCTCTGTTTTGCCTTCATGACCCCATCATTTCTTTTTGGCCTTTCACATGGCCAACTGAGTCCTGCTTCAGACTAGTTATCCATGGAAAAGTAAGAGTGAAGAAAAGACTTTGATCCAGAGAAAGCATTCTTCAGCCTGCTCACTACATCCTCCTAGAGACCTCAGTTTTTTCAGCAGACCTTCCATGAGCACCCAAGCCAAGTTAGGGACTAATCTACAAGTTCCCCACATCCTACCTGCCTATCCCTATCACAGCCCTTAGCAAACCCTGTTAGATCCCGCTAGTTAATGTGCCTGTCTCCCTCACCAGATTCTGAATGCTTGAGAAAAATTTCTGTATATACCTTACTCATTGTCAGTTCCCCCGCATTTAATACAGCACTCCACACATAGTAAGCACTCAATCAGTACTTGTTGAATAAAGTAGACATCACATGACATTGAATGATCCAGTGGACAGTTATGCAATTAAGCTTGAGAAACATTATAATTATACATTATGACTTATTCCCACAGATCCTTGGTGTGGTAACAAGTGAAGTTATTTAAGACAGCTTTTGGCGATTACATTTAAAATAGTTTAAAGATAATAATCTAAATGTGAAGAGTATTTTGTAAATGGCAACAAAAATTAAAAAACAGATAATTTGTTGCCATTTTATTTCCTTCCCATCTTCTATCTTAGAGCTTTTTACCACTGCCTTAAATATTCAAGGAATAGATGCAACATCATCCAAAGTTTATTCAAACTTATCTGAACTTTTTAGGGCTAGAAATTAGGTGGGAACTGTTTTCTTCTTGAGATTTCTAGTGCTTTTTGGCTTTGAAAGGCTGGAAATATAACAAGAATAGCTTTTCTTGCGGTATTTTGGTTTCTATTCCCAACCAAAATCAGGAAGTGCAGAGATGCACAAAAATTAAAATAAAGGGGAAAAGTTAACTCAACTTTTTGAACCTTAAACAAGATTCAGGTTCAATTTCAGTTTAAGGCAAAGGTTCAGCTAAGATCTTGTTTTATCCAAACCACTTGGCCCTTCCATTGAAAGAACTGGTAAGCTCATATATGGGATTTTTTTCTCCCTAATGTATGGATAAAGGGAATTGCTCTTTTGTAGAATGACTATGTCAACAAGATATTCTATATCATTGTAATGATAGAACTCCATAGGGCAGTGACTGTGGTGAAGGCAGAGAACCTAACAAGTGCATTTTATTTCTCAGAACTCAGTTTTGTTCTGAGAAATAATATATAGATATAGATATAGATATAGATATAGATATAATTATGACTCCAACAAGATGAGTTTTGCACATCCTGAGGTTGCCACTTCTTTGTTTGGGAACAGCAAGATAAAAGAGAAGTTACTCTATTATAATGCCCATTTAGAATGAAAAGTTGGCTTCTGAATTGGTCTGATTGGTTAGTGAATCAATCAGGAAGACTGAGAATTCTTGCCTAAACAGTCAAGGAAGGGTAAACGAGGTTTAAAAAGCAAGTAATCAAACTGATAGGATAGGGAATGTTCAATTCCTTGAAATGCTATTTTATTTTTTGAGACTCTGACATTTTAATGAGGAACAAATCCTATCCATATACAGCCAAGAACAGTAAGAATTTATGAATTAAAAAAACACACACACACAACTAAGTTTTCTGTAAACTGAGTGGATAAAAATGAGATTTAAACACTCAGAGATCATTGGTATCCTAAGAAGAGTCTCCAGGTTAGATTTATTAGTTGTTCTATTATTTGAGAACTTGACTATAGGAACTTATTTGCCTGATATGTGCCAAAGGAAATAAGGGAACTTCTTTTCTCCTAGAACAGTGTCTACATTAAGAAAGAGTTGGCAATCAAGCCAAAGCAGTCAATTCACTTAAAGAACATCCATCAAACCAGGTACTTGGTAGTAAAATGCTCACATTTTAACTTGTTGCATTGGTGTTATTTAGACACTACCACAATCAAGTGTCTATACAAAATAAAGTTTTAATGAATTTGAGATATGAATCTTCATTGAGCTTTAGCACCCCTGCAAAAGGATGCTACTAAGAACAATTGCCTCAGTTATTCAACAAACATTCATAGCCTCTCAGTACAATTGCCTACCAAGCTGATTTTGTTTTTATATTTCTGATATTTTGACCTTTGTCATAGTTCCAAAACATTAAGTGATGGATATTTAATGTATGTTTTGGTATTAGTACCTTGTATTAGGTGGCTTTAAGTAAGGGATCTCTACACATGTTATTTAGTACAACATGCAAATAAATTTTGAAATATTAAGTTTTTCAGGCCAATCTACAAAGATGTTTGATTGGATAGATTTAGAGGTTGCTTTATCAAATATCACCAACATTTTCAGAGTATATGTAGAAAAAGTTAGTGATGTTTTGAGAATTTTTTTATGATTCAATATGTTTAGAATATTTCAACCATCTTTGAAGTGCTATAACATTGTAAAATGAACTAGTAGCATCTATTTTCTCCTATTTGAATATCCTATATAATAAAAGCCTAATATGCTAAGTGTCTGGTCATCCAGTTGGCCATTCAATCAATCAAAGTGTAATATGCTAATGATATGCTAAGGCTGCTCAACTGCTCGCTATGACGTGCACTGACCACCAGGGGGCAGACAGTCAACTGGTCAACCAGTCGCTAGACGTACACTGACCACTAGGGGCAGACCTCCAACCGGTAGGTTAGCTTGCTGCTGGGGTCCAGCCTATCAGGACTGAGTGAGACAGGCCAGACATGCTCTGGAGCCCTCCAGCGGAACCCTCCAGCGGCCCCTCCCCAGCCCCGATAATGCACTGGTAGGGTCCCTTGGCCTGGCCTGTACCCTCTTGCAATCTGGGACCCCTAGGGGAATGTCAGAGAGCCAGTTTCGGCCCCACAGAGAACGACTGGTTGCTATGACATGCACTGACCACCAGGGGGCAGAGGCTCAATGCAGGAGCTGCCCCCTGGTGGTCAGTGCGCTCCCACAGGGGGAGTGCTGCTCAGCCAGAAGCCGGGCTCATGGCTGGCGAGGACAGCGGCGGCTCCTGGACTGTGAGAGGGCGCAGGCCAAGCTGAGGGACCCCTCCCCCCCAAATGCACAAATTTCGTGCACCAAGCCTCTAGTACTATAATAATATACCCAATCCAGTTGGAGAAACCCCACAACAGTGCCATATTGCAAAATAAAAAGTGAAATAATTTTCTAGGGGAAAAATGTTGGTATTGGTAGACAAGAGAAATCAGTCAGTTTTCTCAAGTTATCACACAAAGATAAAGGTCTATAAGTTTGAGTTGGGATTGTCTCAAAAATATATGTTATATTTTACCAGATTTAATGCAGAGAGAATACCAGGTAAGCAGAAGAAGTTCCCAAGGACATCTGAGCAGTGGACAAGTTGGGTACATATTCTTCATTTCTTAATGGCCCAGGTGTTCTATACAGCTACGGCTTTGAACTCACTTTACATTTCTCTGACACTGTGTAGAAATGGAAATTAGACCTTTTGTAGAACTTCCTTAAGTGCCAGGTTAAAAGATGCCAGACTTTTCAAGGAAAGTGGATTTCCCCTGTGTGTTCTGGCTTATAAAGCTTGTCTCTTTCATTTTAGGAATAAAATTATCATACCTTCTAAAGGGCAGAATAAGCCAAATTCAACAATTCAAAGTCTTATTTTTCTGTGAATGATCTTGGCCAGTCCCTTGAGAAAGGGAGTTGGGTGGGGAATATAAATGTATAAAGAAGGAGCAAAAAGATTGGCTCATAGTACTGAAGTAAGCATTTCCTCTGTCCACCATCTGCCTGTACTGTTTTTTAAAAAGTTGACTCGAGATACAAAGTGCTGGCAGGAGTAACAGAATCTTAGATGTCTCTTTATTCAGAATGGAAGATAGATAAGAAACAATTAAGGGAATTTCCCCACCCATGTATATCTCAAAACTAACCGGAGACAATCCCTTACCATGAAGAACACTGGAGTCTCCTAAAGAATCAACTTCTTTGGGAGACCTGGAAATAACATTGTCCAGTTATATTGGTGACTTTGTGATATTGATGTCTTCCTTCTTAGGGTAAGGCAAATCAAAAGTCCCTACCCATAAAAATCAGCCACACAGGAGCAACTTGTTATGCTTCACATTGTAACTGTCCTGAGTCATCTTGTCATTCATGTATATACACATATTTTTGTACAGATATTTGCTATCAGAATCAATTGACAGTAGTCTTGAAACAATTACCTGCCTTTACCAGGAAGATAGCAAAATGTTAAGACGTTAATAAAGACAGAAATGCCAGAATTATATAAAACCTAATAAGACATCAAACTTGAAATAAAGAGCCTTTTAATATTTAGTTTATCTTCTTCCAGGTGAAATCTAAATGTCCTGATTTTAAAAACATTGAGGTGGAAAGAATCAAATGATGACCTTTATTTTGTTGATGCTAATAACTGTGTCCCATGGCCCTGCAGCTATTCAGTGGTGTTTAAAAGAACACAGAGAAGAAGGTATTTTCTGTTGAAAGGTTGTAATGGAGCTTAATATAATTTTGGAAGTTCAATTCCAATTATTTTGTCTGGTGCTTATATGTGCATAAGATCAGGTTACTGAGAAAGACAAAAATACACTGTTCTTTTCATTGCTGGGACAAAGAATGAGTTATAGCTAAAACATCAGGTGGGAATAAAGGGAGAGACTGAGTACAATTGGTGGCGTCAAGAGAGAGAAGACATTCTGGGGATAAGTCTACAACAAATGGTTGATTTGCGGAGCTAGCCCTTCTCTCCTTTGGGAAGAATCATTTCCAGAGAGTTCAGTCAATCCGGATGCCACTGATTCCTCCTCGGGAGGCCCCATGTATGCTGCACAGGCCTATCTTTCAAACATTACTACACTGTATCACCTCTATGGGAGCTGTCTGCCTAAACATCACATCTGTGAGTGTCTCAAAAACCGCATCAACTGCATATTTCAGTTCACTTCATTGGTTTTTGCTGCATAAATTCATTAAACTAAGAAATGCTTTTTAAGAGGGTTATGAAGTTTTTAAGGTAATGTGGCTTTAAGTTAAAGTATAGCTCAAGTGAGCCTCGCCTCAAGTGGCAAGTTCCTTGAAGATAAAGACTGCGTCATATATTTCTATTTGATGGACCAATGTCTGTCTTTGCAGGATATATATTGAAAACATTTTTGGTGAAAAGAATTTAACACTATTTTCATATTTAATTGTTATAGAATACTGTTCTCAAAGTGTAGTCGGGCTCCTCTGAGGCTCCCAAGACCTTTTCTGAAGTCTACATGGTAAAAAACAACTTCCATGGTAATCCTACAGCACGATTTGCCTTTTCATTGGGTTGACATTTACAAACAAAATGACATGTTGCAAAGGCCACGGTGGATAAAACTGCTAGTGCCTTAGCATGAATTAAAACAATGACACCAAAACATGCTAGTAGTTTTACACAATGGTAACTAAATAAACAAACAAGTAAAAGCCAGTTTCACTGAAGAATGTCGCTGATAAAACAGTAAACGTTTTTAATTTTTGAAATCTCAACTCCTCAGACTATTGTTTTCAAGTTTCCCAAAATGATCGCCTCACACTTGAAAACTTCAATATGCTGTGAAGGAAAGCCTTGAAGGGCGGGAATGCACCAAGGAGCACCGGGTTATAGGTCACTGGCAGGCTGGAACCACTCCCCACTGCTGCACCTCCACCTGGTCGCCTCCACCTATCCTTGGCCCCCTCCACTGGTTCTTTATGCATATAGGAGGGAATAAAGTGTCCACTATGGTTGTGAAGAGGAAATATATGGATCCTGTTTTCATACCTCAAATTTGTACTTACTCTAAATCAATATGTAGTGTCAGAGATTTTAGTTAAAACAACTCACAGTCTTAGTTGTTGGCAATGGTCGTACATACCTGGGGAATGCTGTCTGAAAGCCAAATGCTGCAAAAGTCCCAGCGCATCTCAGGCACACTGTCTCATATGGCACCAGCAACAAATACAGTGGGAAAGCATTTTCAAAGATCCCAGATTCTCTTAAGGGCTCCAAGTCTAATTATTATGCTAGCAGGAAGGCCTAGAGACATTTATAAATACTCATGTGTGACATCATAATTTCAGCTAGTTATAGCAGAATTACACAAGACCTTTTGTTTCTGTATCTGGAAAATGAACGTGCTAGCTACTACATAAAGGGTGGGGCAAAAGAAGGTTTATAGTTGTGAGTAGGTGAAACAGAGTTTATATTCTTATATGATTATTTATTATTATATATTTTTTTCATATAAACACATATTGGTGAGCAATGGGATGTGTTGTGTGGAGTAGTAGAAAAGCATTCCCTTTGTATTTATTCTTCTTTTTATTTTTTTAAAAACACAACTCTTGGCCAAGAAGTCATCTTTCTTTACTACACAGGATCCTATGCATAATCTATCTAATATTTCTTCCCCATTTTCCACTTCTTCCTGAATGCTCAATGTCATTAAACCCAGAGAAGTTTGCTGCCTAACTCCAGCACCACTGGTTGCTACTGTGACCATTGAGCACTGTTATTCACCGTAATCCCAAAGCAGTACAGAAGGAAAGGCAAGAGTCAACCAGCTATGAGCAACAGGCCACTATGACACTCAGAAATCACCTATAATATGAATCAGTCTTCAATAGACAGAAAGATGTCAGTGGGATTGTTTTGTGATTATTGGCTGAAATATGGTTATCAGTCTTCTGCTCCTCTCTCTGAAGACAGCTGGGTTAATGGCATCTTGGGAAAAATAAATTAGAATGGAAATGGAAACCTGGTCCTGCCCTTGGGCACAGGTAAGGCGTTCCTCTTCTTCAGGGCACATTGCACGGTGGGGGAAGACAGTTAGGATGGGGGTTTAGATAAATGTGGGACCAAAGTCTAGCTGCATGAGCTAGATAGAGAAATACATTTAACCTCTCTGAATTTCAATATCCTCCTCTGTAAATTGCGAATTAAGGTATTTTCTCCAGAGAGTTGCTGTGAGGATTAAATGAGCGAATGGGAAGTTATCCCTCTTGATAAGGTGAGCTCCTTTCCTTCTCTTTCCAGGTGTTCCCTGCCAGCTCGGTGAACACACGCCACAGGCGCATTACATTACCTGACAGCTCCTTCCACCACACTTGACTGTCCTGTCCTGGGGATCATATAATAAGATTTCAATAAGAGTTGATGCCATGGGTGTTTCTGTGTTTTTAATATAAAAAGATCATCCCACTTGGTTTCAATTTAATCAGACAGATAGTTACTGAAGACCTACCAGGTGTGAGGTACAGGGCTTAAGCTCAATGAGAAAAACAATCAATGAGAAAACAAGTGCTTGTTCTTTAGAAACATGCAAGAGGGGAGCAGTGCTCAGCATGTACACACAGCACAGTTACATGTGGTGGGATGACGAAGTGCCTCCAGAAACGTGGTGTTAGAGAAGCTCATGGCTCCTCTAATTTCATCTTCATGCAATGCTTCAACCATAAGTACCTTTGCAGAGTTTCCATCTGCCATGAACACACATATGAGTGAGGACTCTTGGTGACTTTATAAAGATTTTATAGAACACTTCATTCAAAGGGAGGCTCTGCCGTTGATAAATGTGATAGAATCCCACCTCATTGTTAGTACGCAGCACATGTGTGGCAAGCCTGAGTTAGAATGTTAATATACATTAACACAATGCTGTAGAACTTTATCCTTTCCTGGAGTCAAAACAGTTTGTCTTCCCTTGAATTTAGGGGGAAAAAGTTGGTAAATCTATATTGCTCCATAAACAGTACAGCACAAAGTCTGTTGCAATTCTGTGCAATTTTCTGTAATCATGTGTACTTAAGTGAAATTTACATTATCATTACGAGCTGCACTATGGAAATGATTCTTATAGCCTACAGCTATTAGAACCACTCCGGTGCCAGCACCAGGTTGTCAGCACCAGGGGAAGCAATTTCATCGGGTTTCTTTTTACATGGACACACGGCTCCTATTAGTGCTTATGCCTCCTATTTTGTTTTTATTCCCCCCGACTCATGCAGTTTGCCTCTTTGGGTGGAAATGAAAACATTTTCAAGAATGAAAAGTTTCAGCTTGTAGCTAAAAATATCCCCAATCATCAGCAGGGGAGGCAATTCCTCAGCCACTTGCAACAAAGATGACCTCTTTGCCAGGCTTGGCCTACAGCAGGAGGTATCTACTCATGAGCTCCTTTTACATGGGCTCAAAATAAACAGCCAGTTCCTCTGGCTGGCCTCCCTCTTTGAATGGAGGCAGGGAACATTCTGTACAAGGAAACCTTTCCCCATCAAACTAGGGGCCAATTCTAACCAAGTAAAGTGAAGCATCTGCTGTATGTTAGTCATTAGCAGCTTTTAATTGCAGGTGCCCAAGTGGACCAATTTAGTGTTTTTCAACCCTGAGGACTCAGCACATTTAGGGTGTTCTCATTACAAAGGTGAGGCAGTGCATCATGCTATTTTCTAAAAACTAAAATCAAAGACTTTTTTTTCCACATAAGCCTCTACCTTGAATATACATTTCTCCCAAGCTTACAGGAATACATTACCTTATTATAAGGCACCAAGGAAGCATAAACTATCAAAATGAATGCCAAGTCCAGGGACGCTCATACTTAAAACTCCGGTTCATCTTTAAGACAGATGATGAAACTTACACACTGAACCAGCACTCTGAAAAATTGAAACCACATGGCGTCCTTACCCAGGTACCATTATGTATTATGAGAAGGAAACATGCCAAATTTGCTTTTACAAATAGAGAAAGTGAGGCAAAACACCATAGGAGCTGGTAGAAATTTTAGAATTATAACCCATAGATCTCTCTCCTTAATGTCTTCACGTTGGTAACTTAATTGACTTCTCAGAGTAGAGGTACAAAGTGCAGAGAATTTTAAGAAATGTTTTTAGATGTACAAAACTTTAACTTAATTTTTTATAAATCAATTGGATATCTACTTTGACTCCCCATTGTGCCTGGTGCTAGGAAATGTAATCGTTATCAACTCCAGTTAAATCCAGTAATATAAGATTTATCACTGGTAAATTCAAATTTTTCCCTATGACTCCTCCCTAGGATGGTACCCAAGTCCTGGTATATTCCAGTTGTGCTGATGGAGTTCAGGTCAGGCCAGGAGAGGTATTCATCATTTTATGATATAGACATTATTGAATCTAGTTCCTCAATATTACTCTTTCTCCATTTTTGCATCCAGTGAGATGTCTGAATTCCCATCCACTGAGAGTGTTTTCTTATCCTGACCATGAGACTGCCATGTCTTCCAATTCTCAGTATCACATCTTACCATTAACCATGGTAAAATATTTGGCTATGCCACATCTTTGGGGGAGTGGATACCTAAGCTCTATCCCCCTTAGACACACCATGCAGCTGTTTCACTTCTCTCCCAGGCCATGATGGAGCAGAGAGCTTGAGAGTTTGCCCACACTCTGTTCCTGGAGGTTACTTTGGGCAGAGGGGAGGGTATAAGAGAATGAAAGTCTAGTTCAGAGATGTGCATAAGGAACTTATTACCTTGCTTTCTGTCCAGATCTTTTTCCCCTCATCAAAATTTAAGGATTTTGGGGGTAATATTTTTATTAATTTCAGAGAGGAAAGGAGTGGGAGAGAGATATAAAAACATCAATGAGAGAGAATCATTGATTGGCTGCCTCCTGCATGCTCCACACTGGGGATTAAGCCTGCAAGCTGGCATATGCCCTGATTGGAAATCGAACCATGACCTCCTGGTTCCTAAGTTGACACTCAACTACTAAGCCAAGCTGGTTGAGCAAAACTTAAGGATCTTGATCTAAGCTGAGGAGCTGAGAATACACATTCTCAGATATTTTAATTAATACTTCATAACATTGCCTTACCACAGTTAAAATAGGTCTAAGGTCATTAAATAAAAAACATATATATTTACTATTCTTGCTTTTCTCAAAGAACTAATATGATAAAACTCTACAGAAAAGTAAGGAGACAAGAACACTGGACTGAAAATGATAGATTTAAGAATTTAGAACTATTATTTTTATTTAAAAGACATGCTCTATAGTTTCCTAGTTTTTTTCTTTTCTTTCCTTTATTTTCTTCTTTACTTCCTTTTTTTCTTTTTTGAACAGTTGATATTATAAATAGGCATTATATTTGTACAGTGACTGGTCTAGATGTCGTTCTACAATCTCACAACTCATGATTTATCTGAGCTTTCTCATGAATGCACATAACAAATTGTCTCTCTCCCCTCTATTCTGGATATTATTCTCATTTGCTTTTCCTGTACCTCATGTTCTCTTTATTCTATCCTTCGACTTCACAATATTTTCACTTCATAAAGGATGATAATTATTTGACACTGACGGATAAGTGGATGGTTTGTGGTCCCATCAGACATTCTGAGTGGGAGGACTGATATCCTAGATATACCTCTAATCGTTTTGTAGAACACATCTGAACCTCAGTACACTAATTAGGAATATTTGATCTAAGCAAATCCTCTCTACTCATCAAAATCTTATTCTTCTCATATGTCACCCATGAAGGCACTTATCAATAATGTTAGCCTATATGGTCTCTCAAGAAGAAGCACTTCAAGAATACCACTTAGCATTAAAAGGGGATCAACTACCAACAGACGTAACAATGTGGACAAATCCCAGATGCATTGTGCGAAGTCAAAGAAGCCAGACATAAAAGTCTGCAGAGTCTATAATTCCACTCATATGACATTACAGAAATGGCAAAACCTAAGCAACACAAGTTTCCAAGGACTGGAGTTCTATCAGTTATTGCCTCACATGTCTGTCCTCCCTCCCTCCCTCCCTCCCTCCCTCCCTCCCTCCCTCCCTCCCTCCCTTCCTCCCTCCCTTCCTCCCTCCCTCCCTCCCTCCCTCCTTCCCTGCCTTCCTTCCTTCCACTGTACAGAGGATTTATTTAACCCTCATGAGAAAGAGATATCATAATTGTATAATCTCTGAACTTCAAAGGTGTGAAATCTAGCTAAAGAGGTAAAGATAATACATAATGCAATAATGATCACTATAACTATACAACCATAAAATTGGTTGCTAAATTACAGGGGGAAAAGATCAGTGAGGGTTGCTATAATCACTTATGGTTTTATAGAGAGAGGATCATACTAATCAAACTTTTCACTCATTAATACAACATTCAACCACAGAAATTGATACCTAAAATAGTAATTTGATTGTTTTTCTTTTTTTGAGGGAAAGATTAACATGCATCTTTTTATTGGGGTGACATTGGTTAAGATGACCATATAGGTTTCAAGTGTACATTTCTATGACATATGAACTATATATTGCATTGTGTGCCCACCATCCACAGTCAAATCACCTTTCATCACCCCTTTCCCTTTAACTACCCCTTTCCCTCTGGTAAACACCATACTGTTGTCTGTGGCTGAATTTCAGTTATAGCCCACATATGAGTGAAATCATATGGTTCTTAGGTTTTTCTGACTGACTTATTTCACTGAGCATAATATTCTCAAGGTCCATCCATATTGCAAATGGCAGTATTTCATCTTTTCTTAAGGCTGAGTAGTATTCCATAGTATATATGTACCACATCTCCTTTATACAATTCTCCATCAAAGGACACCTTGATTGTCTCTACATCTTGGCCACCATGTGTAATGTTGCAATGAACACAGGGATACATATATCTTTGCAAGTAAATGTTTTTGAGTTTTTTGGGTAGATTCCTAGAAGAGGAATTGCTGAGTCATATGGTAACTATATTCTTTATTATTTTGAGGAACTGCAATACTGTTTTCTTTAGTGGTTGTACCAGTACATTCCCATCAGCAGTGGATGGGTTTCTTTTTTCTACAACCTCTCCAACACTTATTACCTGTCTTATTGATAATAGCCATTCTAGCAGGTTTGAGATAGTATCTCATAGTAGCTATGATTTGCATTTCCCTATTAGCTAGTGAAATTGAACATCCTATATAATAAAACCCTAATATGCAAATTAACCGAACGGTGGAACAACTGGTCGCTATGACGTGCACTGACCACCAGGGGGCAGACACTCAATGCAGGTGCTGTCCCCTAATGGTCAGTGTGCTCAGCCAGAAGTCCAGCTCATGGCTGGCAAGCACAGCAGCAGTGGCAGGAGCCTCTCCCACCTCCACTGCAAGCAGGCAGTAAGGAGCAAGGGGTCCCAGACTGCGAGAAGTCACAGGCTGGGCTGAGGGAAGCCCCCCTGCCCCCGGTCCCCCCCAGTGCATGAACTGGGCCTCTAGTCTTTTCATATATCAGTTGGTCATTTGTATGTCTTCTTGGGAGAGGTGTCTGTTCAGGTCTTCTGCCTATCTTTTTATTGGATTGTTTCTTTGGTGTTGGGTTGCAGAAGTTCTTTATATATTTTGGATATTAACTCTCTTCTCCCATTTGGTTCATTGACTTTTGTTTTGTTGGTGGTTTCTACTGCTGTGCAAAAGTATTTAAGTTTAATATAGTCCCATTTATTTTTATTTTTGCCATCACTTTCCTTGCTTTTGGGGTCAAATTCATAAAATGTTCTCTAAGACGAAGGTCCATAAGTTTAGTCCCTATGTTTTATTCTATGTAATTTATTGTTTCAGATCTTACATTTAGGTCCTTGATCCATTTTGAATTAATTTTTGTAAATGAGGGCAACCTGTAATCTAGTTTCATTCTTTTGCATGTGATTTTCTAATTTCCTCAGCACCGTTAAGTGAAGAGGCTTTCTTTTCTCCGTTGTGTGTTTTTGGCTCCTTTGTCAGTAGTGGCATATACATTTAAGATTTTTATTATGATTAACTCTATACCCTCTCCTTGCTAAATACCAGTTCATTTCTAATAACATTTCTTCTTTTGAAATCCACTTTGCATTCATTAATATAGCCATTCAAGCTCTCTCTAGATTAATTTTTTCATGAGATATCGTGTCTTTTCCTCCATGTTTAACCTATTCTGTGCCTTTCTGCAAAGTATGTCTTTTGTAGACAGCACTTTATTCAGGTTTTTCTTTTTTATCTAACCTGACAATTTTTGCCTTTTCTGTGGTATGTTATATATAACATTATATTGTTTTCAGGTGTATAATATGCACTTAATTGAAGTGTTTAAATCATTTACCTTTTATATAATTATTAATAATGTTGGGTTTGAGTCCATCATAGTGTAGCCATTTGTTTTCTCTGCCCCATCTTCTCTGTTTCCTTATATCTACTATTTTGCTTTGCTTGGATTTAATTACGTTTTTAAAAGATTTTATCTTATCTTCATATTGGTGTATTAGCTATATATTCTCATTCATTTGTCTGGTTTTGGTGGTGCAGTTAGATTTAAAATATACATCTTTAAGGTGTCAGAGTCTAATTTTAAATGATATTGTACCCCTTTACAGAGAGTATAAGAGTCTTACACTACTGTATCTTCATTTTCTCATCCTGGTTTTTGTACTATTGTTGTCATACTTTTTTACAATACATTAATCCTTTTGCTTTAAATATTCAAATATCCTTTAAAGAAATTTTAAGTAAAAAGTATTATTTTTACCCACATATCTATCATTTCTGGCACTATTTATTCTTATGCTCATATGCCAAGTGCATTTAACTTTAGAAGAAACTACCAGAGTATTTTCAGGGTGGAAATACATATGTATGTATTATCTACTGGTTAACTTTTTTCCTTGTTATTGGTTGTATTTTTCTTCTTTCTCTTCATTTCTGCTAAGGTTTGATATATGCCGGACATATTTATTTACATTCTTTTTTGCTGCATATTGTTTTAGATCTTTAGTGTTGTGTTGTTCTTCTGACACAAAGTTAAGTTTTTGGTGTTAGTTGAGGCCTTTCCAGTTTGCTTGTGTTAAATATTTTGGTAGAACTTGATCAAATGAGCCTTTAGTTTAGGACACATTTTATCCCACAAACCAGCATCCTTCTGAGAATTCTACCTGATGTTCCCTATGTTTTGAGTTCTTTCTATTCTGGTTGGTGAGAACAAACTATTGCCAGCTCTGTGTGAGCTTTGGGGATTGTTCTGCCTACTTTTTTTAGTGGTACTTCTGGCATCAGGCATATTTTCTTTCATGCAAATTCAGATTAGTACCCAGCAACAGACTAGAGAAGTCCTACCTGTACATACCAGGTGCACCGGTTAATAATGCGGGTTTTGTAATCAAAGAAAACACGATAATTTCAAGAGAAACATCAAAAGTGCTTTATTCAAAGTAATATCCATTGCTAGCTACACATTTCCCCATCTTTCAGGTAATTTGTGGATTCCGTCCCAATAGAACTTTTCTTGTTTTGAGGCAAACCATTCAGAGACCCAATTTTCCACTTCTTCATATGTTTTGAAGTACTGCTCATAAAGTGTGTGTGCCATCCATCAGGACAAGTGGTAATCTGAAGGAGCAAGGTCTGGTGAATACAGCGGGTGGGTTAATACTTTCCAGGCAAGATCTTTTAACGTGTCTTTAACCGGTTTTGAAGTGTGTGATGGTGCGATACCATGAAGCAAAATTACTTTGTCATATCTTCTGGCACATTCTTGTTGTTTTTCAATCAAAGTGTGGTTCAAAATGATTATTTGTTGTCAGTAGAGATCAGTATTAATGATTTCACCTGGTTTTAGAAGCTCATAATACACCACACCTTCCTGATCCCACCAAAAGCAGAACATTGTCTTCTTTCCAAAGCGATTTGGCCTTGCAGTCAATGTTGATGGTTGACCTGGATCAACCCATGATTTTGTGCATTTGGGATTCTCAAAATAAATCCACTTTTCATCGCCAGTCACAATTCGATGCAAAAAAGACTTTCTTTCATGCTGTTGAAGCAACATTTTACTGATGACTTTTCAGCTTTCCATTTGTCTTTCATCCAGTTGATGTGGCACCCATTTTCCTTCCTTTAAAATCTTTCCCATTGCTTGTAAAGGATCAGAAATTGTTTGCTGAGCAACGTTTAATCTTTCTGCAAGTTGTTTTTGATTTTGACACGCATCTTCATCCAATAATACTTGTAATTATTGGTCTTCAAACGTTTTCGGTTGACCTGGACGTTCTTTGTCTTTCACATAGAAATCATCACTTTTAAAGCATTTAAACCAGCATTCACAAGTATCGTGAGATGTCACAAGTATCGTGAGATGAAGCATGTTCACTGTAAGCTTCCCAAAGTATTACGATAATTTTCAGCAGCAATTTTCTTCAAAATAATGAATTAAAACTTCCTGCAAATGCTCTTTTTTTTGGCATGAAATTCAACATTTTTAAGCATAGAAGTATCTATGATGTTAACACCTTCAGCAAATTTGACATATGAAGTTTTGAAGCTTGCTGCCAATACAACAAAATAGCATACATATCAAATCGCATATATACCAACATATGTGTAACTCCATCTATTGACAAAAATCCGCATTATTAACTGGTACGCCTGGTATAGGAGCTCTCTTTCTCTTCCTATGCAGCTCCCTCCTCTCTAGTTCTCTTCTCCACAGATTAATTGACTTGGTCTCTACCGATTCTATTATCTGTCTCTTCAATTGAAAAGGATCATCAAGCTCTGTGTAGGTTCCCCCTATGTAGGTTTCCCAACTTGGAGGATGTTTTGAAATGAGATTAACATTTAAATTGGTGAGTTCTTCCCTAGCCATATAATTCAGCTGGTTGGATTGTTGTCCTGATGAGCCAGGTTGCAGGTTCAATCTTCTGTCGGGGCACACACAAGAGGCAACCAATGAATGTGTGGATGAGTGGCACAACAAATTGATCTCTCTGTGTCTAGCTCTCTCTTTAAAAATAATCAACCTAAAAATGTTTAAATTAATAAACTGGTGGACCTTGTGTAAAGTAGATTGCTCCCCATAATGTAGGTGGGCCTCATGTGATCAGTTGAATGCCTGGATACAACAGACTAGCCTCCGCAAGCAAGAAGGAATTCTCTAGGAGAGTGAGTGCCTTCAGATTCATCTTCACCATCATCTCTCCTGGGTCACCTGCCAGCCTTTGTACTGGAACTGGAACATCAGGTATCCTGGATCTTAAGCCTGCAGTGACCCACTATAGATTTTGGACTTTCCAGCATCCCATAGATGCATGAGCCAATTCCTTATAAATCTCTTTCTATTTATATTCACATCCCATTGGTTTTGTTTCTCTAAGGAATTTTTACTAATAAATTGCCTTTACTCTGGAACCTGTAAGCTGTTTCTATTTTCTTACAGATCACAGTTACCACCAGTTGTCTAATATCTGAAAATCCCTCTTTCATATATATTCACCAGTATTTAATTTGTGTAAAGTAGGCCAGTTAATTCAGTCCCTGTTCTCTATCTTCACTGGTGTGTAATTTTCTTTCATTTTTTAAACCCTACCCATCACTCACAGATGCTCAGGATGATCCTAGTTGGAATTTGAGAAATTAATCCTATCACCTGATATTACAAATGAGAACTAAAGCCCATTCGTTTATTTTTTTAAGTCAACAATGATTTATTGAGCATATTTTAAGGACTTGATATAGACATATAATGTACTGGAAATTGATCGGTTGGTCTTTCTAATGAGGGAGCCAGCAAGTCAACAGATAATTCTGATATGATATTGATATATACTGAGAAGGTACAGGTCCATTGATTGTTCTTTGCCAATTGTTGGGATTTATGAGGTCAATACAAAACATCTTTTACCACCCCAAGTTCAGACAAAGTTAATAGAAAGTAGAAATGTCTGTGAAAGTAAATGAGATTATCTACTGAAAATGCTAAACTCACAGTGCCTAACATATAATTAGTCAATAGACATTAATCAATAGTAATAAAACAGTGGTATTAATCGAATAAGACAACAGAGATTTCTTGATTTCTGATCAACAAAGTAGAATAATTATAACTCCATTGCCTTTCTCACAGTTTGTTGAGAAGATCAAATAAAATGTTTATAAAAGACCTGTATGGATACAAGATATCCACATTAGATCATATTTTTTAGGCTCCCACTGCTCTTTATTTTCTGGTGACCCTAATAAAGATGTAGAAAGCTAAACATATTAGGCGTGAGGTAAATGTTTCATAGGCTAAGAGGCTTCTCTGAGCTCATCTGCAAAGCTGCTGACAGTACTTTAATTGGTGAGGGCTGTGCCTCTTAAGGAGGCTGTCATCATTTCTTTCCCTAAACTGGGTGTGAGTGGGAGGAGCCAGAATTGAGAGGCAGCCTCTCTGGGTGGTCTGTCTGCTGCTGCTCAGGCTGGTGCTGTTGTTATTTCTTAAATAATCATCTTTTCAGCTGTTGTATGACCTTGACCTCTCTTGCATTCATTGTTCTCTCTTGCAGATTATAGTTATTATACTATATTAGTTGCAAGTATTGATAGTCAAATAATTCTGAGAGCAGAAAACAAATTTGCTGGGTGGGATATATTGGAAAGATATTTGGGTATCTGTGAAATTCAAGGGCAGGAAATGCAGACTGGCTTCTTAAGAATCAAGAACAAGAAATGGGATATCCATCAGGAGTCACACAGCCATTTTTTCTTTCTCTATCTTATCTGTATACTCTAGTTCTCTCTGTGAATATATATTGTGTTCTCCCTTTCCCACCTTTCAACCACCCCCCACCCCAGATTAGGTCATATTTTTACCCTTAATAAGAAGGTACAAGGATACAACTTTGTGGAATTTAAGGGTCCATAACCTTATAAATATTATTTTCAAGGATTTCAAGCAAGAGTAAGTTCTAATATGTTTCTAGGAATGTGGTTCCAATGACTAGAATCCTAAAATACTCATTTTGTCTCAGAATTCATAGTGCACAATCTGAAATTGTTCCTCAATTATCATATTGTTTATTAATTAAATGGTTGAGAAAAGGCTACATAAGATTATGATAGTAATTTTTTCCTGATCAGTGAGTTTTTAAGTGTCCTTAAGTGCAAACACTTTTGTCATCTCAGAGCATATTCTAACCCTTTATTACAGTTCTCTTGAATATTTTAACATTAGACTAAATTCAGCGTAGAACAATTATTTTATTAATTGGAACATTTATCTTAAAACATTAGCCTCAAATCTCACTGTTTGTGCTAAACCTATGTTATTTCAATGACATATGTCTCAAGAATTTGTTTGCATATCTGAAATTCTCACTATGAGAAAGCTTCTTAAGTGGTTAGTTGAGTTTAATTAAAACATAGTGTGTCCAGTGTTAGTAAAGTTACCCTCAAAATTACAAACAGAACAAATCAATTTATTAGCTCATTGTGTGCTAGCTACCGCTCTAAGGCAATTAAGTAATTCAAATTTAAATTTCCTGTAATGAGCTATTAACAGAACCACAAAAAAATGTTAATCCTACCTAATAAAGATGTAATATGCTAATTGACCATCACACCCTCACAAATGGCAGCACCCACAGCCAATAAAGAGGGAATATGCTAATTGACTGCCACACCCTCACAAGATGGTGGTGCCCAAAGCCACAAGATGGCGGCACCCAGTCCCCTCAGCCCCACCTCATCCAGCTGGAGTCCCCCAGTCCTCTCAGCCCCTCAGGGGAAGGCAGTTGGGGGTGATCGGGCCAGCAGGGGAGGGCAGTTGGGGACGATCATGCCAGCAGGGAGCAGTTAGGCGTCAATCAGGCCGGGAGGGGAGTGGTTAGGGGGCTATCAGGCTAGCAGGCAGAGTGGTTGGGGCAATCAGGCAGGCAGGCAGTTGAGTGATTAGGAGCCAGCAGTCCAGGATTGTGAGAGGAAATGTCTGACTGCCGGTTTAGGCTGGATCCGGCAGGGATCATCCCCCAAGGTGTCCCAGATTGAGAGGATGCAGGCTGGGTGAGGGACACCGCTCCCCCATGCACAAATTTCATGCACTGGGCCTCTAATTAAGTTATAATTGAACATATTCCTTTACCATTGTTTTACAAAGTAACAACACTTCAACCAGTTAACTTGGTGAATTCTAAAAGGATTTTATTCATTGGTTGGATGAAATTGTTAAGTTTCCCTTAAAAGTTTTATGATTTTGTCCTGAAGAATCTGAAGTGCTTTATTACCTATAACATTTTTATTAATTCCTATTTTTTCTTATGATATTCTTTCACTGATTTGAGTACTGACCCTTTTCCACCGATTATATCTTAAAATTTTCCTACAAATTTCTTGTTGGACTAACTCAACTCACATGTAGATTATTATAGCATTACCCTTCTAATATAGTGCTTATTTTATACATGTTTTATATTTATTACATTACTACCATTGCATAGTTTAAAAAGTCCAATGGTTCTTTGTGCCTTATGAAGACAAGCAAAAAGTAGTCTCCTTCCCCACCCCTGCTCACCCACAAAAACCACTTAAATTATTTTAGCTCTTCCCTTGCATTTATATGCTTAAGGATATATAACATGATAATGCTATTATCTCTTAATTTTTTAAAAAGAAATTTTAGTTTTACTTGTTATACTCTGAATTCCTATTGTGTAATATTCAGATTTAGAAGTCTTAAATCTTGCTTTCTACTTCATTCTCCACACAAATCTCTTCCTCCCTCTTATTTATTCAGTGTAGCTATGATTTGTGTTTCAGTCAATATATCAGATAGTTTTATGAAGATTATGTAAATATTATATTGAGATGAGCCATGTGAAATACTCTGCATATATATACATAGTGGTAGATATACAGTAGGTCCTCAGGTTACATCAGAAATCCATTCCTATGGCACGAAATAACACGATTTTTACCGTAAGTCAGAACCCACCTACGTAAGCACCTATGTCACTCACATGGAGTACTTACACAGCACTAATGAAGTGAAACAGTAAAAAAAAATTAAAAGAAAGGTAATAATTCTTGACCTTTACTTGTGGTAAATAGATAATAAAAAACATAAAGCACATATGTACATCCGTTGAAATGACAGAACTTTTTTTTTTAATAAATAAACTAGAGGCCTGGTGCTTGAAAATTCGTGCACTCAGTGGGGGGGCGGGGGGGTTTCCTCAGCCTGGCCTGCACCCTCTCACAGTCTGGGATCCCTTGGGGAATGTCCACCTGCCGGTTTAGGCCCACTCCCGACCCCCCAGGGAGCGGGCCTAATCTGCAGTTGGACATCCTTAGCGCTGCTGAGGAGATGGGAGAGACTCCTCCCACCACTGCCTCCCTTGTAGCAGTCAGCCTGGCTTGTGGCTGTGTAGAGCTCCCCCTGTGGGATCGCACTGACCACCAGGGGGCAGCTCCTGCATTGAGCATCTGCTCCCTGGTGGTCAGTGCCCATCATAGCAACTGGTTATTCCTGGTCTTTCTGCTGTTAGGGTCAATTTGCATATCACCCTTTTATTATATAGGATGGGAGATAGCGATGTAACCACAAAACGACGTATGTCGAAGTCCAACGTAACCCGAGGACTGCCTGTATATATATATGTTTCTTATCCTGAAGTTTGGAGTTAATAGTTGCCTATGATTGTTCTTTATTCACTTTTTTTAACCTCTCCTACCTACCTATGTTATATTGCTCTGTTAATTTGGCAAATCTGGGACTTGTTTTCCAGAATTCATTTTTCCACATTGTTCCAGGTTAGAGTCAGCTAAAAGAGAAACTTGTGTAGGATCTGAAATGTGGAGATGAAGCATTGAGAACTAGTTTTCAGAGGTCTTTTTATGGACAGAATTATGACAAACAGAGGTGCCTGGTAGGTTCATGTTGGGTTTGCTTTCTTCTGCTCCACATCCAGATCTTCTTTTAGATTGCTGGATCTTCTGACCAATAGTGACGTCGGGCCCAGCATCAGATGAGGTATCTATACAGAATAACTTCCCTTAGACCTCTCCACAACCTCCCTTCTTAAGGACTCACTTGAGTGGCTGGATGTACTTGGTTTCTCAGATTTTCCTACAAGCTCCAACTTGCCCACCTGTACCATGACTTTAGGAGGGCTGGCTAGTCACTTAATTCTCTGATTCTTCTATTGACCTTTCTAGACCTAACATTCCAAGATTGTCCTACAATGTGTATGGCTTAATTCCAATACAATAATGCACCACATAATGGTGTTTTGGTCAACAGACCACATATACCACTGTGGTCTCATAAAATTATAATGGAGCTGAAAAATTCCCATTCCCTAATGACATCATAGCTGTTGTAAGGTCATAGTGCAACTCACATGTTTGTGGGGATGCTGGTATAAACAAATCTACTGCTCTGCTAGTCATTTAAAAGCATTCATAATATTTTTTCCTTAGAGATTCTCTTTTGGATCCCTTGGTCTTGATCTATGTGGACCAGTCACACAGAAGTTCTGATGTACTTATATCTGGAATTCCCCTTCACCTTTATCCTGGGAATTCCCTTCATGTCTCACAGATAATGAGGTTTTCTGTTCCCCAGAGTCCATATTTCTCTGTCTTGATTTGGACCTTTGTCTTGTTGAAGCAATACCTGGAGTAGCTTCCTGAGAAAGATGCATGGAGATACAAATATTCTTATACCTGCATCAATTCTACATCTTTTAACTCAGACCTTTTTTTTTTCTATCTCCATGCCTTTTTTGTTCTATTTTTGATGAAATTCTTTCAAATTTATGTTTCAAACTTCAATTTTTTTTTTGTGCTTTAAATTTCTAAGATTTGTTCCCTAAATCTTGGTCTTGTATGGTGCCCTATTCCTATGTTTTTTGTGTAATAACTACTCTTTTCACTATGAGGACAATAAATTTAAAAACTATTCTGCTTCATGAATTATGCCCTTTCTTCTGCTAGTTTCTTTTAGTTTCTGTTGTGTTAGAATAAGGCACCAAGAAGCTGAGTGGATGCTCTGGGCATATGAACAGAGTATATCTGTAAGTAAGGTTCCCTGTATGGTAACTGGGCAGGAACAGCATTTTGTGACTTTCCTTTTGTTTATTGATTGTTCTTTTGTTATTTTTTTTTAATTTTCTTTGTTTTCAGAGACTCATATATAGATTTGAGATATCAGATATATTCTGAGTGATTTCAGGGAACATTTACTCATTTTCTTATTGATGAGTGCTTCCAAATCCCTTTCAAAAACTTCAGATACTAGTCAATAAAAAAGCCATATTTCACTTATATGTTATACTAAAGATAAAACAGATAATTTGATATGTTATTGGGGAAAATTAATTGGAACATAAGCAACACAGGAAATAAAAATATCTGAAAAGAAAAATATGTAAATAAAATACTGAATCTTCACTGAGAACATAAACAAAATAGTACTTTTTAAAGGAAAAAATGATGACTCTTCTCTCATTTACTAATTCCACTAAAATGTATTGTAAAAAGGCCTCAGAATCCATCTTTCTGAAAATCAACAGAATCTGTGTGTTCTGACCCAGATATTATGACAGAGTTTCTTTGCATATTTAATTTTTCATTTTGGACACTAAAAAGCTAACTTTTTATTTCTGGCTGGAATTAAAGTCTAGAAATCTCCTTTAAGAGAAAAAGTTTATGAAATTCAGTGTTTGTAGAAAACTCCAAAATGACATGTTCTTTTGTGGATTTAGTTTAAAATTAGTAAGAGTGGCAATATCTAATAAATAATAATTTTATTTCTTTCTAAAAAGTACTCATTATTACCACTGCTTGAAATTTTACATATACTATTTTATATTTTCCAGATGTTTTAGGTAATCCTTATTAATTTTTTATATAGTGAATAGTTAATGAACACTGTGTGCCAGACCAAGTCCTAGGCACAGGGTTCACAAAATGAGCAAAATACAATCTCCTCCTTATCCTTGAGGCCCCTATAATTTGATAAAAGAGACATTCAAGTTCAAAGTCATCACAATTTGTTACACTACAGCATGATACATGCTAAAATACAGGCTGATTAAATGGTGCTTATAGTGCATGAATGGGCAAACACAAGTCTTGGGTCAAAAATGCTGGTCAGAGAAAATTGAAATCAAAGGAAGTAGACAAATCTAAAGGATGAAAGGAGGAGAATCAGCAGAGTTTCCATAGATGAAACAGCCTTGCAGAACCCCAATGCTGAGAGGAAGCACTAATGTTTGGAGAACTAATTGGTTCTAGTAAAATGTAGAAGGTGGTGGTGATGATGTGGCTTTGAGGATAAGCTAAAGACACAACACAAAGCCTCTAATAAATCATCTGAAGGATGTGGGTGTTTTGAGCAGGGAAATAACTTGATCATATTTGGCTTTTTTATTGTTCTGGAGGCAGGATTGAAGGTGAGTCAGACTAGAGGCAGGGAGAGCAGTTAGATGATAACTGCAAAAATCTAGGAGAGATGAGATGATGACCTAAATTAATTTAATATTGGTGAGAATGGTGAAAAGTGGCCTTCACCTAGAGTAAGAAAGATGACTAGAACTTGGTAATTGATTTAATACAGAGAGTGGATTATTCAAAGACGTAAAGGTTGACAAGAAAGCTCTGGCTTTTGCATCTGGGCAAGTGGGGAAGACGAAATAATGAGCAGCGAATCCAAGATGGCGGCGTAGGTAAACACCTAAACTGCTGCCTTGCACAACAATTTTAAAACTACAACTAAAAGACAAAACGTCTATCACCCAGAACCATGGGAAAGCTGGCTGAGTGGAAGTTCTACAACTAGAAGGAAAGAGAAAAGAGCATTGAGACGTGCACAAGCGCTGAAAAGCTGAGGTACGGAGGCACATGATCTGGGCTGGCGGCAGGCGTTGCTTTTTTCAACCCAAAGGGAGACAAGCCCCCGATTACTCTGAAATACAGTTTCGGGGGACCCAAACTCCTACAGGGAGAAGCTGGACTGTCTGCCACCAGGTCGGAAAGTGAGGGGGGCTTGCTTGCAGAGCTGCGCGCAAGAATAATTGCTTACTGCGCTGGGGCACGGGACGCAGTCGGAGACACAGAGCCGGCTAACTAGCAGCCATTGCTGTTTGCCACACCCTAGCCTAGTGACGCCCTGAGACCCCGCCCCACACAACCTACAAACCCACCCAAGCTCCAAGCAGCAGCTTTAGCATAAGAAAGGCGTTCCTTATCGCAGCTTAACCTAGCAAACTTGCAGCCTGGGTCAGACAGCTCCAAAACCTCCAAACCCCCTGCAAAGAGGAGAAAACTATAGCTCTCGCTGTAGCTCCTGCTGGGTGGACTCAGACAATAGCTGACCTGCACCCCATTGGAGATCCAGAAGCCAGTGCACCTAGTGGTCAGTGTGAGAAACCGGATTTCAACTCCTCACATCCATAAGTGACACATTCAAGAGGCAGACTCAGCGAACACCAAAGCCCCACTGAAACAAGTCCTGCACCATAAGCGTGTCTCCAGCACAGCAGTTCTTCCATTATAGACACAGCGAGTCCTCATAGCCGATTGGCCTGGAGGTCAATTCCTTCCAGCGTACCAACAGCAATTAAGGCTTAACTACACCAAGACTTTGCACTCAGCCCACAAAGGGGTGTACCAAGAGCGTCCACATCAGGTGATTGGGGAGGCTGAGCTACTGCCCCCTATAGGTCACCTACCACACAAAGCCACTCCATCAACACAGGGAAGCAGCCAAAATGTGGAGACAAAGAAACATGTCACGAATGAAAGAAACAGAGGAAAGCAAACTACTGGATGACATAGAGTTCAGAACCACATGTATAAAGTTACTCAAGAATCTTCTAAAAACCGCTGAGAAACTTGATGACACTTCTGAGGAGCTTAGTGAGACCTTCAAGGACCTTAATGAGAATGCCAAAAAAATGGAAAAGGACCAGTCAGAAATGAAGCATACACTGTCTAAAATAAAGAATATACAGAAACTCAACTGTAGATCAATGTACCCCAAGAATCAAACCAAAGATCTGAAATATGAGGAAACAAAAAACACCCAACCAGAAAAACAAAAAGAAAAAAGAATCCAAAAATATGAAGATAATGTAAGGAGCCTCTGGGACAACTTTAAGCGTACCAACATCCAAATTTTTGGGGTGCCAGAAGAAGGGAGAGAGCAAAATAGTGAAAACCTATTAGAAGAAATAATGACAGAAAACTTTCCCTACCTGGTGAAAGAAATAGACTTACAAGTCCAGGAAGTGCACAGAACCCCAAACAAAAGGAATCCAAAGAGGACCACACCAAGGCACATCATAATTAAAATGCCAAGGGCAAAAGACAAAGAGAGAATCTTGAAAGCAGCAAGAGAAAAATGGTTAGTTAGCTACAAGGGAGCACCCATACGACTGTCAGCTGATTTCTCAGCAGAAACTATGCAGGTCAGAAGGGAGTGGCAAGAAATATTCAAAGTGATGAACAGCAAGAACCTACAACCAAGATTACTCTACCCAGCAAAGCTATCATTCAGAGTTGAAGGTCAGATAAAGAGCTTCACAGACAAGAAAAAGCTAAAGGAGTTCATCGCCACCAAACCAGGATTACATGAAATGCTGAAGGGTATTCTTTAAGATGAGGAAGAAGAAGAAAAAGGTAAAGATAAAAATTATGAACAACAAAATAACATCAAATACATACCTACCAACAAGTGAATCTAAAAATCAAGTGAATAAAAAATCTGAAGAACAGAATGGACTGGTGAATATAATAGAATCAGGGACATAGAAAGGGAGTGGACTGACAATTCTCAGGGGGAAGCGGGTGTGAGTGGTGCAGGAAGAGATTGGACAAAAATCTTACTCCTATGGATGAAGACAGTGGCAGAGGGTAATTGCATGGGGTAGGGTGGGGTAGGGAATCAGGTGGAGGGGAGCTATAGGGGAAAAACAAAAAGAGGAACACCTGTAATCTGAACAATAAAGATTTATTTTTTTTAAAAAAAGAAATAATGAGCAAACTTAGATATCGATGGGACATCTGAGTGCAAGTGTCCCAGTCAGCATTTGGTCATACTGGTCTAGAAATCAGAGAGTGATCCATACTACAGAAATCATTTGGGAACTTCCAGAAAGTAGATTTGTTCACTATAGTGAACAAATAGAGTTGAGAAGAGAACATTTGTGTGAAATAGATTGTTGTTACACATGTGACAAAGTTCACTCCACAGAAGAGAACACCATCAGAGACAAACTTGGCCTAAGAGAAATTAGCAAACTATCCAGTTCAGAATTTATATATCCTGCATTTCTGACCCACTGATTCATTCACAGAAAGGGCTGATGTTAACAACTTCAAGTCAACAAAGCTGAGAGAATCTCTCTCAAGGCAAATTCAGGAAAAAAGAAAAAACCTTCCCAAAACATCTGAGAAAACTCTTAAAAAGAGCTTTGCCACAGCTTGGAGTAGCATTTCTTAACTGAGAGATAAAGAAAATATTTCATATTAACAAAATCATTTGTTCATCAGGTGCCAAGTGAACGCTTGTATGTAAAGATTGAGAGCACGGCAAAGAAATAACATTTAAGAAATAACACAATGTGTCAACTGTTGAACAAAGTATTTTTTTAGGTGTTTGTCCTTCACTCAAATGGAGATTCCAGCAGAGATTGGGAAATCTGAGTTTGATTTCTATAGGGCAGGGGTCAGGAACGTCCAGCCCCGGGCTGTATAAGGCCCCCAAAATCACTTGGTCTGGCCCTGCCAAGGCATCAGAGTGAGTTATAAACGTTTAATCAAATATAGTAGGCTAATTTTTAAGTTGATAATTTTGTATGACCCACAATTAATGTTATAAATATCCAAATGGCCCTTGGCAGAAAAAAAGTTCTCCACCCCAGCTTTAGGGAAATCAATGCCAGAAACTTAGATTGGGAAGTCATCAGTGTTGAAAATGATTGTAAAGAAAGTTAGAAAAAGATGAACTTACCATAGAACCTGAACAGAAAGACATCGTCTGTTCAGTCCACATCATTCAGCAGGAAAGATGTTTTTAGTATCTTTTAAAGGTTGAGTCAAGACAAGAAAAATGTAGGTAACTGGCTCAATAAATAATAAGTGGTGAAAGATGAGGTTGAACTCTATGTTCCTGCCTATAAGTTTTGCTATTTCCACCAACAGCAATAAATAATAATTCTTACAACATAGTTTGGTAAACTATAGGCCATGTGAGCAACTAAAATTCAGAATCAACTATAATAGAAGTGCTCAATTGGTCAGTTCATATTTCTATGACTTTCATTCAACTGTTATTTTTTAAAAGCACACACACACACAAAAGAAAAAGAAAAAAAAGAAACAATGAAATGAAGAGCAAAAGGAAATCCAATTTCTAGAAACCTTTAGGTAGAATAACTTGTTGAATCAACTTCAACAAAAAGAAAATTGTCTCTTTGGAAAGAGAAAGCTCAGAGACACACAGGTTGGGGCTCATTATCAAGAAAATGATCTCTAAATCATGTCTTTCATTATGAAGAGGGAAGTTCCATGAAGACAAACATTTCAGAAATCCAGCCAGCGGCATTTAAGCTTTTTTTTTTTTTTTTTAGCAGTTGAAATTTTATTATAACAAACTGAAGAGTTGCATTCAATTCAATATCATGAGTGTTCCTGTATGTATTTAGATCTAAAATAAAAATAAGAAGTTTAAAAAATTAGAAAGATAGAGCCAAAATATTCACTATTTGGAAACAATTTAAGTAAAATAGGCAGTCAATTTTCTGTTATGTTAACCATTATAATTTATTTTTTAATATGCTTACAGGCAGTCCTTGGGTTACGTC
This sequence comes from Corynorhinus townsendii, assembly GCA_026230045.1. Taxonomy (NCBI): domain Eukaryota; kingdom Metazoa; phylum Chordata; class Mammalia; order Chiroptera; family Vespertilionidae; genus Corynorhinus; species Corynorhinus townsendii. The sequence goes on from JAPDVU010000003.1 coordinate 182,370,565, forward strand.
GGAGATCCATTCCAACGGCGCTAGGTAACGTGATTTTCGCTGTAAGTCAGATCCCCCCCCCACATAAGCACCCACGTCACTCACATGGAACACATACACAGCAGTAATGAAGTGAAACAGTAAAAAAAAAATTTAAAGAAATATAATTCCTGACCTTTACTTGTGGTAAATAAATAATAAAAAACATAAAGCACAATTGTACATACATCAAAATGAAGGAACTTTTTTTCTTCTTTTTTATAAATACTGTAAATGGGAGATGGTGACGTAACCACGAAACAACATACGTGGATTCCTACATAACCAGAGGACTGCCTGTATTTATTTATTTATATCAGAGAGAGGAAGGGAGAGGTAGAGAGAGATAGAAACATTGATGAGAGAGAAACATTGATTGGTTGCCTCCCGCAAGCCCCCTACTTGGAGTCAAGCAGGCAATCCAGGCATATGCTCTGACTGAGAATGGAATCAGTGGCCTCCTAGTGCATAGGTGCTCAACACTGAGCCCACACCTACCAGGCCATTATAATTCTTATTAGTTATTGCTAGTATATAAGTTGATTTATTTTTGTAACCTAATTAATTACCTTGCAAAACTCTTTTAGTTCTTTTTTCAGTTAATTCTCATGGATCTCATAAGCTTAATCTCACATATAATCAGGATTATACAAATTCAAACAATAAGGTGGATGTTTTACCATTACTAGTAAATTAGCAAACTTTAACAAGTTTGATAATATCAAATGTTGGCAAGAATTTGTATCATCAGTTGAAAAAACTAAAGCTCTAAGCAATAGAATTATGAAATTTGTTCAGGATTTGCTAGGCATCATGGGTGAGAGAGTAAATCAGTATGGCCACTCAGAAAGGCAAATGAACAATTCAGTAGTATCTACTGAAAGCCAGATGAGCATAACCTGTGATTCAGAAATTACACTTGGTTTGTTCCTTTGCTGGATAAAAACTCTCAACGTGTACCTAAGGTGATCTGTATAAAAATATTAATTTCAGCATGTTGACACTACTATAAAATCAAAACAATGTAAGTGTCCATTTTATGGGAGCATTTAAATAAACTTTGATCTTTTGCTCTACATCAATCATTTAAAAATGCCATGGGCCTAAATATATTAGCATGTATATAAGTCTAAGTACATTATTGAGAGTTAGAAGGTAGAAGTGAGGTGGAGGCCACGCTTCTACTCCTTCTTCCTGTAAGCACGGTGACACAGTATTCTCTTCTCTGCCCAGTGCCCAGTCATCAGCCTTCATGGACCTTAGAAGAAGAACATGGGCCGTCCAATTTGCTGGCATGAACCACGGTTGCAGCAGTGAAGTCCTAGAGCAACAGTTGTGGCAGCAGTTTCCTGATACCCCAGTTCATTAATCACGGCAGAGTTAACAGCCCCTTGGCAGGCAAATAGTGCACTATTCTGGGAGTCCTTCCTAGAAGCCCAGCCTAAAAACTGCTTTTCTAGATTATCTAATTATTTTGGAAGGATCCAATTTCCTGTATTATATCCTCCCCACCCACCCCCCACCCCCGAAACTAGCTAGAGAGATTTCTGTTATTTGAAAATAAACCTTGGCAGATGCAGTATTTGGTACCAGAACTGGCTGTGGGCAGGAGATTTTTAAGGTTGAAAATCTGAGATTTTTATGTCTCTGTTGGTTAGTTTTGAGCAGTGATAATCTGGATAGCATTAAATGACAGGCTATTGATAATCTAAGGAAACACAGTATTACCTGTGTTCACCTGTAAATAAAATACCAGTTGAAGGGGTGGTGTTGGCAGATTAAGAGGTGACTGACTTTGCATAATACATATGGCACATGAAAGACAAGGATTGTGGGAGGGGTGGAAGCTTCCACAAACCCCAGGGAACATTTTTTTTTTAATTACAGAATTAGGGTTTTTAGTCCTGAGTCCTGAGAATAAGTAGAGAATTAGGAAGTTTAATATGACTGTCCTGATAAATCCATCCCTAATGGCCACAGGGTTGATGTAGTCAAAACTCAGGCAGAGACAAACTTTGAAATACCTAAGCTACAATGAAATTTTAATTCTCTACCTCAGTCAAGCTCTCATTTAAAGGCTGAGAAAGTTAGGACATTGAGAACAAATGAGACCCCGAGAAGTAGAATTACAAAATTTTATCAGATATGGAAGACAGAGAGTATCTTCAATCCCTAAATCCTAACTATGCCAAATAAAATGGATCCTTCCCAGCTAGAAGACACCTACTGATCTCCCTGGAGATAGTTATTCCAAAGGGAATGTAGCTTCTCTCAGAGCCTAATCTCCCTGCCTATCACAGACTCCACACCTAAACTGGGTCAGATGCTAGCATTCCTCAGAGGACTAATTTGAAAGTCAAAGGCAGGGTAGGGGAGGGGTGAGGGAAGGTGGAGGAAGGAGTAAGGCCCTAAAGGAAACATAAGGATTTGCTCATTTATATCAGAAGAAAAACTGAAGAATATGTGCAGAAATGTCTAAGGATTTAGAGAAAGAGTGGAAAGATACAATTTTGTTTCTGACTGAATGTATCAGCACATACACACGAGATTCTCAAATCTGTGGGCTAACTGAAGAAGCCAGGAGTGTCACTGTTTGTACAGATGATTTATTAAAACCTAGCCTAGATGGCAAATATATGCTTTACGTGTTACCCTATTTATTCTCAATGATCGTATAAGGTAAGTACTAGTATCAACCAGGGGAGATAGGACTTTACTATTACCCAGAAAGAACACACCAATTCTACTGAGGTTTTCTAAAGTCACCAAAATGAAAGTAAACAAACAACAAAAAGGAAAACAATAATGAGAAAGGCTTCTAAAGGAAGCAAAAATAATTTAAAGGGGAACAAATATGAAGAATAGGGGCCAAGCCTGGCTGGCGTGGCTCAGTGGTTGAGCATGACCTATGAACCAGGAGGTCACAATTAGGATTCCTGGTAAGGGCACATGCTCGGGTTGCGGACTCGATCCCCAGTGTGGGGCATGCAGGAGGCAGCCGATCAATGGTTCTCTCTCATAATTGATGTTTCTACCTCTCCCTTCCTCTCTGAAATCAATAAAAAATATATTTTAAAAAAGAGTATAAGCACACCAATGGACACAAGACACTGGGGGGGTGGGATGAGGGCATGCGACAGGGAGTAGGGGAGGCTGGGGGAAGGTCAATGGGGGGAAAAAAGGAGATATATGTAATATTTTAAACAATTAAAAAAAAGGAAAAAAAAGAATAGGGGCCAAAATCATAGGAAGATATAAATCCTATATAATAAAGATGTAATATGCAAATTGACCATCGATCCAACACACAAGATGGCCACCCCCATGTGGTCAAAGATGGCTGCCACAAGATGGCCAGCAGAGGAGGGCAATTGTGGGCAATCAGGCCAGCAGGGGAGGGCAGTTGGGGAGGAGGGAACCAGGCCTGCAGGGGAGGACAGTTAGGGGTAACCAGGCTGGCAGGGGAGGGCAGTTAGGGGTGATTGGGCCAGCAGGGGAGGGCAGTTGGGGGCGACCAGGACTGCAGGGGAGGGCAGTTGGGGGCAACCAGGCCAGCAGGGGAGGGCAGTTAGGGGCAACCAGGCTGGCAAGGGAAGGCAGTTAGGGGTGACCGGGCCAGCAGGGGAGGGCAGTTGGGAGGGACGAGGCCTGCAGGGGAGCAGTTAGGCATCAATCAGGCTGGCAGGGGAGTGGTTAGGGGGTGATCAGGTAGCAGGCAGGCAAGCAGTTGGGAGCCAGCAGTCCTGGATTGTGAGAGGGATTCCAAATTGGAGAGGGTGCAGGCTGGGCTGAGGGACACACACCCCCCATGCACGAATTTCGTGCACCGGGCCTCTAGTAAGATAATAAAGGTAAAACACATAAATAAAAAACATTCTTAAATGCACTTTCCTTTAAAATAATAATGTGATTGAACTAATAATAATAATGATAATCATAATGTCACTGTAGTGTATAAAGTAGAAACTTAGTCATTAGGCAGGAAAATGATAGTGTAATGCCCCTCACCCTTTCTTTTTGAAAGTAAATTGGGGTTTGCTATCTGTTAGAATTAAAAAATCATTGACTTATTAGAATAGGAAAGGTTCTCAAAGGTCATCTAACCAAACCTACATGTGATTTGATAGTTTATGCCCCAAAGTGTTATATGAAGAGCTTTCTAACTTGTTTTTACTAATCTGCTTTCATGTACTATCAAATAATGTGTGTGCCACTCAGGGAATTCTCAGAGATTGTAAGCAAATCAGTACCATATAATCCTGGTCTTTGTGTCAGAGTCAAAATAATTGATGATATTTTTCAGATTAGGAATCTTGATTAGATGGATGTCATAATTTTAAGATAAAGAGATGATCTTGTCTTGATGTTGGGAGGACAGCAACCTAGCAATATGCTTTCTAGAGAATGTGAAGAATGGCATAAAATGTCTAAGAAAAAACAGACATTTCATGGTTATGAAGACATTTGAACTAGAGGCATTTCAGAGAAAGGAAGAACCATTTCTTTTGGCCAAGGAATAAATTGGCCAATTGTTTAAATCAGTGTCTGCTAACTTAGCCATATTGGTTTTTACTGGTTTCTCAGCAAAACAGATTCCAGATTAATTTTGACATGTTTATTATGTCTGGTAATGGAAGATTAATCGAGAAGATGTCACTTTTTTCCTTAAGACTGCTCATTTTGTTTAAATACTGGCTGGCATTTAGCATTACCTTATCACTCTCATCTTTCACTCTCCAGATCATGTCTCATTTCCGCATAGTTTATGGTTCAATTAATTATAACTAACACATTGTCAGAAAACTGTTTCATGAAAATATGATTATATGGTGTCATAAAAAATTCTCTAAATTTGTCAAGAAAATATTATTTAGCTGAAGAAATCCTGTATTTAGATACAAAGTCATGATTATTGTAAAACCATGATTAATGTAAATCATCAAATTGGACTCAGTCTTTCTCATAAAGATGTCAATCAAAATACAAGATGATTAAAGAATGGTTTTGACCTCAACTGCAGAATAATGAGAAAGATGAGTGGTTGCACTGAGTAATGTATATTTTGGATCTATGTGTCCTTCTTTTCTAAAAATATGGAATAAAAATGCATTTGGAAAATTATCTGAAGAAAAATAGATTTCAAAAATTATAATAGATACTATTAAAATTATGTTAAAATTTATATGAAAAGGATAGTTTTTGAAAACTAACTCAAGAAGAAAGATTAAACCCAGTAAGACAAAAACATTTAAAGAAAATAAAAGTTACCTTATCCCAAAGGAATCAGAACCAAGTAACTTCAGAGATGACTTTGACCAAATTTTCAAGAAATGAGTAATTACCATATGTAGGTTTATTTCAAAAAATAGAAACATTGGAATAGCTATTTTTATTTTATAAGATTAAAATAAACTTTATGCCAAAGTCAGATAATTTCAGTCCAAGAAAAGGAAGTTATAGGCCAATTCATTTATGAATATAGATGTGAAGATATTGAATAGAATACTAAAGAATTGATTTTGGCAGTGCGTAAAAAATACATTTAAACCAAGTGAGGTTTATCCCAGGAATCCTATATAATAAAAGGGTAATATGCAAATCAACTGAACGGTGGAATGACCGGTCACTATGATGAGTACTGACCACCAGGGGGCAGATGCTGAATGCAGGAGCTGCTCCCAGCCTGCAGGCCCCAATTGCCGGATCAGGGCCTGCCGGCCAACCTCTTGGTCCCTTCCCCTGGCCAGTATGCTCCGATTACCCAATGGGGAATGAGGAACCGAGGATGGGTGGCAGTGGACGTGAGCAGTGTCAGGCCAAGGCCCCCACCCCACCCGTTGCCCCACACACAGAGGGCGACTGGCGGTAGGGGCTGGGGCCAGCAAGCAGGTGGGAACAGCCAACCCCTCGGTTCCTCCCCCCAGCCAGCAGGCTCCGATTGCCCAATGGCAAACAGGGAACTGGGAGTGGGGGGTGAGGCCAGGCCAAGGCCCCCACCCTGCCGGTTGCCCCATGCACAGAGGGTGACCAGCGGCGGGGGACAGGGCCAGCAAGCGGGCACTGGGGATGGGGGGGGGGGCGGCCCAGGGCTGGCTGCCAGCAGCTGGGGAAGATGGCCCTGATCACAGGCCAGGCCTAGGGACCATACCATGCACAAATTTCATGCCCTGGGCCTCTAGTTCTTAGATAATTCAATATCACAATGTCTAATATTATTATTCACTAATAGATTGAAAGATATAAGACATAGGATCTCTCAATATATACATTCATCAATAAAAGAAAGAAAATACTCATTTAGGTAGACATTCATAATAAAAATATCTTACACACACACTGAAAGTAACTTCAGCTTCCTTCTTTCTTAATTTAAAGTGTTAGAACTTTAGAATTATTTCCACTATATAAGGAACAAGATATGCTATTCTGGCTTCTCTTCACCATTATGCTATATTTAAAAAAGATATAATTTAAAAGACAAGATTATTATTCTTTGCTGATAATATCTATATAGAAAACCCAATGGAATGTCCATAAAAATTATTAGACTTATATGGTGATTTAGCATAATATCTAGATAAATTAGCAACATGTAAAAATAAATAACTATATATCAGAAATTACAATAGAAAATAAGGTAGAAAAAATTTGTATTAGCAACAAAAGTACAATATTCTTAGAAATAAATTTTAAAAAATATGCAAAACCTTTTGAAGAAATGTTCAAATAAAATTATTAAAGAAAATATCAAGCTGAATAAATGGAGATCTATGCAATAGCCCTATATGATAAAACTTAAGGATATCAGTTTTCTCTCAAATTAATCTAGAATATTAATGCAAGTCTAGTACTAGTAAGTTGATGTTTTGTGTAAAACCTGACAAGATGATCCAAAAATTCATATGGAAAGGCATAGACAAGAATAATTAAAAACAGATATTTAAGAACAAATGTGAAAATATCTGTTAGATATTAAAAACTATCATAGATATCTATTAATTAAGACTGTGGCTAAAGAAAAAGGATAGACAAATAGGCCAATACAACAGAAAATGGAGTTCCAAACAGACTTGTGCAAACATGAAAACTCAATTTTCACAAAGGCACAGTCATTATCAATGATGAGAGAGAGAGAGAGAGAGAGAGAGAGAGAGAGAGAGAGAGAGAGAGAGAGAGAGATTACCCAAAAATATTAAAAGTGGTGAAACATAGGAAAAAACCCTCAGATAACTCATATCATCAAATAAATTCTAGGCAGATTTCAGACAATATTAAAAGCAAACTTTAAAGTTTTAGAAAAATATTGAGGAATAAGAAGAAATTTCCCAAAGGGAAAACAGAAAACACCAATCATGAAGGAAAATCTAAATAAAGGACTAAATTAGAATTTAAAACTTTTTTTCTATAAAGGTATCATCAGAATAGTTAAAATAAATCATGGGTCAGAAAAAGCTACCCTGTAGCACATATATGTGTTAAAGGAACATTAGTCAATATAAAACCAAACAATATCTTATAAACTTTTTTTAAGACAAACCATGCAATAGAGAATGAGCAAAGAATATGTACAAGCAGGTTACAGGAGAGAAAATCTAAATGACCAATAAACCTGTGTATGAAATTGTGTCCAACTAACTTGGATTATAAAAAGAAAAAAATCTCAGACCTTTCACAGGTCTTGACAACATCTCGATAGCTAATATAACAAGCACACAAAAATATCAGTAAAGGTATAAAAGGTTTGAAGAAAACAATTAACCTACTTGACTTAAATACAGAATATTACATTCAACAACTGAACAAATAAATACAGAAAGTAGGTGTTATTTTAAAGCTTATTTGGTACACTAGCCAGTTTGGCTCAGTGGACGGAGCATCAGACTGAGGACTGAAGGGTCCAGTTCTGGTCAAGGCACATACCTCAATTGCAGGCTCAATCCCCGACCCTGGTAGGGCACCTGCAAAAGGCAACCAATTGATGTGTCTCACTCATCAATGTTTCTGTTTCTCTCCCTCCATTCCACTCTCTCTAAAAATAAATAACTAACTAAATAAATAAATAAAGTTGCTTAAAAATAAAAAATAGAGTTTATTTGGGGCCATTAAGCAAGTTTCAACAAATTTCAATATCAATACATTTTAAAGGATTGAAATTATAAAGTGTGTGTTCTCTGATTAATATGCAATTAAATTGAAATGGTTGGAAATGAGGAACATGCTTCTAAATAACCCACATATTTAAAAAGAAATCACAAGGTAAATTAAAAACTATATAGAACTGACTGATAACAAAACCACAACATATTCATTTTTGTGGAATATAGCAAAAATAATGCTTTCAGTACAAATATTAGAAAAGAAGAAAGATTTAAAATCAATAACCTATACTTCTAATTCTAGAACGTAGGGAAGGCGAAGCAAATAAGTCAAAGAAAGCAGAGGATAAAAGTAATAAAAATAAGTGTTGAAATCAATAAAATAGAAAAATTAACAAAACCCTGGCTTTGGTTCTTGGAACAGATGGGTAGCACTGGTTAATACAGCAAGAGAGAGAGAAGACAAATGACTAATCTGAGGGATAAAAGGCATCCCAAGAGATTTCATTCACATCAAAAGGATAAGAGGATGTTATAAACAACTTTATGCCAATAAACTTGACAACATAAATACAGTGCACAATTTCTTAAAAAATACAATTTACCAAAAAGTCAACCAGAAAAAAATAGAAAATCTGTACAGTTCTAAATATATTAAATAAATCAAATCAGTTATTTTTAAAAAGCTCATTAAAACTCCAAGTGCAGATAATTTCACTGGTGCCTTCTTCTTACTAAAGAGGTAATAATACTAATCTTACATAAATCCGTCCAAAGAATAGAAAAATTCTTAAGAATTTAACAACTCCCAATTCACTTTATGAGCCAGCAAAACCCTGATACAAAAACCTAAAAAGAATTTACAAGAAATAAAAATATGAGCTAATATTTCTTATTAATACAATATTTAATATTATTTATATAAAAAGGGTAATACATAAAACTAAGTGAGATTGATTTGAAAATTATTCAGTGTATTTCACCTCACAAGTGAACAAGGAAAATAAACCACATGATCACGTCAATGAATACAGAAAATATATTTGATAAAATTCAAAATCCATTTATTGTGTAAAAGAAAAATGCTCAATATGCTAGAAATAGCTAGGAATTTTCTTAACCTGTTAAAAGGTACCTGTGAAATAAAATCTAAATAGCCTGCATAACATTTTTTCCCTCTAAGAGTGGCAAAAAAACAAGATACCCACAGCTACCAGTTCTATTCAAAATTCAACATTGAAGTTCCCAATTTAAAAAACACACACCTAAATAGATTCAGAGACAAGTAGCACTGAACAGATCATCCAACCTCACTCAGAGAGAAGGCAGGGGAGTAGCAGGGGGGTCGGGGGAGTGGATTAGAGATCAACCAAAGGACTTGTGTGCATATATATTAGCATAACCAATGGACACAGATGCTGGGGCGGTGGGGGTTTGCCCTCGGAGGTGAGAGTGGTGGTGGGGGGGGGGGGGTCAATCAGGGCAAAAAGGAGACATGTAATACTTTAAACAATAAAAAAAAAACAAAATTTTAAAGAAAGAGAATGAAAATTAACTAGTAAAACATTATTCAGAGGTGATATCATTGTACATATAGAAATTTCAAAATAATTTACCAACTATTAGAAATAATTAATGAATAAAGGAAGGTTGCTTTGTTTGCTCCAGAAAGGTAGGGCATAAGCCCTCCCAGTTAATAGGTACAATAGTGAGCCTGATGACTTTCCAGATGCCTAGAGAATTTGAAAGAAATTGTAATATTCACAAAGGAGATTCCTAGGGAGAATGTGGAGGGTACAAGCAAGTTCAGGCAGGCTTGAGGGAAGTAGAGAGAGTGGGTTGGGTCTTTACAGTGTCTCCAGTTCCTAAGGTCCAGAGGGAGGCCTGGGGATTTGCCAGGTTTGAATATCCCACAGGAGCAAAGGGAGGGGCTTGCTTGGGCTTTCTGACCAATTCTGCCCAGATGTGGAGCAGAGGGAAATAGGAAGAGAGGGCTTCTAAGAAGTCAGGAGCCAACCATCAAAACATGGAGTAGGTTCTATGATGTAACTCAAATCAATTGGATTTCTGTATGCCAGTATAAAAAAACAACAACAAACCAAGCAACAAAAAAAACCTGAAACTGAAATTTAAAGGAAATGCTATTTATAAAAGCATAAAAACGCATCAAACACCTAAAATAAATCTAGTGAAAAAAGTTGGAAGAACTTTATACTATGAAACTACTAGATAACTGAGGAAAATTAAAGAACTTAATATAGAGAGAAATATGCTATGTTAACTGACTGAAAGAGTCCTGGTCATTAAGATATGGATTCTCCCTGAACTAATCTAAAGATTTAATGAAATCCTAATAAAAAATCCAGCTGGCCTATCGTAGAGATTGGCAAAACTGCTGACGAGTATGCAGACTAAGCCTGAAGGCTGGTCATAATGGAAGGTACCATTAAGCTGAAATCACCTGATGAATTCATCCTACAATGGGAAATGGTTTCCAGAAGGGAACAATACTATTGCTTGGAGATCTATAGCTTTATCTATAAACACTGCTGAAGAAGTTTTCTCATGCTTGCCTCTTGATTCTTTTCTCTTCTTCCATGGTGCCCAATCTCCCAGGTGACTGACATAGCAATACCTTTTAACATCAGTATGTAACTCAACTCAGGATGCAAATACGGTCATTTTGAATTCCAACTAATAGTTCAACTTCCTCCCCCATCCCCAAACTTATTAACAGGAAAAGAGTCCTTCCTCCAAGCCTCTTCCTCTTCCTAACCATTCCCAAATTGTCTAAGAACTTTGGGGCTCACGTTATGCAAATAATTCTGCTTCCAAAAGCACTGCAAAGCAGGGAGGAAACTAGAGCTCACATCACTATTGCCTGTGGCTGCCATGTGGTGCCTTCATTCACAAGTCCTCCTGCAGTCAACATGCCCATTATAGCTGGGGAGCCACAGGAAGATTCTACCCTCTCTTCCCCCCTCCCCCCACCCACTCTCGGCTGTAGAAGAGCCCATGAAGGGTGCTGTCTATTTACATTTATAGTCCAGTGCTCAACTACAATTCCCCAAGCACAGTCACTATGTAGGACAATTCATTTGGAGAATCTTCCAGCCTCAGACATAGATTGTGCTAAAATCAGGACTCTCTGTCAAATTTGTGTACCTATGGGGTGAGTCTGAGTTACCCACCTAAATAAATACCTACCTAAGCCCCACTGTTGACCTACTACCTCCTTCCTTCACCCCCTCCTTCCATTTCCTTGAACAAAAGCAATGTTTTAGGAAATGCCATGGAGAGTGTGAATCAGGAACCCACAAGAGTTAGATTCATGTGAAAGCTGGCAGAATAGGCAAAGTATCACCCCCTGCCTGCTGACCTTCTGAATGAGAAACGAAGGTAAGAACCTAAGAACCTGTATTTAACAAGATTTCAGGATGATTCTTACGCACAGTACAGTGTTACTCACACAGTTTTAAGGTGTTTTTATATCTCTGCCTCTACTGAGAACAGATGTGTCAGTGTTTTTAAACAGATTACAGTTCTCACTTGTCCAAGGAGACTTTCTGTTTCTCTCTCTTATTTAAATTAACGTTCTATTTCTTTAAGCACCTATTTCTACTCTGTATAACTCCTTAATTATGTTATTAGTAGTTGGAAGATTTGGAAAGTGCAGCCATTTTCTGAAAGGAAGTCCTAGCCTTAGACAACACATACATACATGGATACCTAAGGGATAGTACAAGAGAAAAGTCACTTTTCACATCTATCCATCTGCACTGAGTCATGTGGGTATAAGTGATGGAAGCCAAGGCTCTTGATTGGACTGCCACACTGTCTCTATGCTATAATCCCTTGTCTTTTTTAAAATCCTTGTTCTTTCTGCCATACCCTGCCTCCTATTGTCATTCCATGTGCATTCAAAACTATAAATATACTAGAGGCCCAGTGCACAAAATTCATGCACAGAGGGGGTTGTCCCTAAGCCCAGCCTGCACCCTCTCCAATCTGGGACCCCTCAAGGGATGTCCGACTGCCCGTTTAGGCCCGATCCAGTGGGTAGTCAGACATCTCTCTCACAATCCAGGGCTGCTAGCTTCCAACCACTCACTTGCCTGCCTGCCTGATTGTCCCTAACCACTTCTGCCTGCCAGCCTGATCACGCCCTAACCACTCCCCTGACAGCCTGATTGCCCCTAACTTCCCTCCCTTGCCAGCCTGGCTGCCCCTAACTGCCCTCCCCTGCTGGCCTGGTCCGCCCCACCTACCCTCCCCTGCTGGCCATCTTGTGGCGACCATCTTGTGTCCACATGGGGGTGGCCATCTTTGACCACATGGGGGCAGCCATCTTGTGTGTTGCAGTGATGGTCAATTTGCATATTACCTCTTTATTAGATAGGATTGCGTATACAATCTTCCCCCTCAAGGAATTCAGGAGTGCCCCATAAACCCAAAGCTGGCATTCCTACTTGTCTCCATATTCTGCTCTTGGCTATTAGAACATAGCATTTTGGACAGCAACATGCATTTTAAAAGAGTTGGGGAAGAGATATAAAGATGCTCAGTCTTTGAGGGTATAATATAAACAAGCCTTCTAAAAAGCTGCATTTGCTGTTAGGGATGCAGAGGGGTGAGGATGAGGAGAAGGACACCAGAGCCCCCTTAGCTTGAACTATAAATGCTCATGAAAGGGATGTTCCTACAACATTCTTGGGAATAGACACCTTCTCCGTGCATGGGGAAGCACACATTTCTTGAACAATGCATTCTTCTCCCTCACTCCCTTTTTTCTAATGCGATTAAGAACATGGAAAAGCCCCAAAATCCTTGGCCAAATAAAGTCACTATGCATCCACATGAAGTTAAAAACGGATTTTCCTGGTTAGGTTACACTAATGCTTTAGTTTACAAAGCAAAAGGAAATTTTTCACAGACTTAAAAGGTTTGCCAAAGTGTCCTCATTTTCCTACTTATCCCAGGTATAGAAGTCATATAAGTGGCCACTGCATTTCAGACACATCCGTAAGTGAAGCCCCCAGTGCCTCCACCTCCAGCCCTCATCCTCCTCTGCTCTCCACCAGAAAGCTGGTAGGCAAATTACAAAGAAGAATGTGGTCTTTTCTGACAGTTTGGCTTGGGAGCCCCAAATATAAACTCACATCTCTGCTCCCGATGAATGATTTTATTCATTTTGTAGGTACTTATTTTATTTTATTCAAATATACTTTTTAAGACATGCAATACTCCAAAAGGAAGTGGAATAGGTCTCTTTCAGAAGGGAGAGACTTGCACGACAACCTTGACATGAAAAATATTAAAAATTATTCTGTCTAAATTTCCCATTTAAAATGGTATTCATTTGTGCATATTCCACCCCTAAAACATCAAGGTGTATGTGGGTGTGGGTATGTTTACAGTCATGTGGGCCTGGTTTGTTTAGGGAGAGGTTCCACTTCACCATTGCCACCCACTCTGTCTCAAAACCCAAGGTATTCTGAGGTGCCCCTGGGTTACCTGGAAGGGAATTCACCGTACTTTAGTACCAGCACGTCTCTCTTCAAAATGTGGCTCGGGAGTCACTAAAGGAAACCACACAGTGTTAAGACCAAACATTCTTGAGTAAGCCTCAGTTATGGCAAGTTCAACAGCCAGGCTGTTGAGAGAGCAGTTACCGAAATTTTCCAAATAAATAAAGCAAACAAGTTACTTCAGGAAGAAGTTCACATCTATATGATTTATAATGCTGGGAGTTGGCCCATTGAGGCAGGAGGAACCCAGCGAACCAGCAGTAAACCAGAGGCCACCCAGGCTCTCAGGGCAGCCTCCAAGGTTTTAGTTCCTGTTCAATCACCTACTGAATCCTTGCTAGGTGTTGCTCTGTTTGGGGGAGGTGATGGCGTCTTACAACATCCTGCAGGACTTACTGGCTTGAAATTTATCATTTAGACTCTAAATGGGTTAATATTAATAGGGAAAAAAATAGGGATCCTATTTAGAGGCTTCTGGCAGCAAGCAAATAGAGAAAAAAAGTACTCCTCCAAAATCAATGTTTGCTTTGCTGAGGGCCTCCTTAGGTGTACATTGGAAACAATTCTGTCTGTCTCCCACGGTTAGGTCACCCTGCAGCCTCAGATGCCAGCCAGGAGGACTTAGCAGTCCAGAATCAACAGGTTGCTCATGTTGAGCAGTACCAGAACCCAGGGGCAAAAAAGAATGGAAAAAGTGGCACAGCGGCTTTGATGGATGAGGATGATAAAAGATGAGAAGTACCCTGGAGAGTCCCATCTCTCTTGACCCCCCACCCACTAACCTCAAACAGGACACCATCTTTAAGGATCATTTAATCCATTAGGATGAAAACTACTGCTCTGTAACTGGTCTCCACGTCATTCTCAGGTACTTTCAAGTTACACACACACACACACACACACACACTACAATCTATGTATAGTGTGTAGGAGGACATTATGCTTTGATGGAGATATTAAAGCATACTTAGAATTCTTGCCATCATACCCATATATCCCTCTGCTTGGTATATATTATACATGTGTAGAATTAGATAGTAAAGCACATAAAGGGCATACATTGTATTTAACTTAATTACCCAATATATGTTCTTAGAGGCCTAAACTCCTGCAAATGGACTAGGAATGAATTAATAATATTCAATTGTTCAACCTCAGTATTTCATCCAGATTATGAACTGTCTATTAAATTAAATATTTCAATAATTTATATATGTATCTCAAAACAGCCAGTAAACTATATTAGTCTAATGCCATGATATAACTTTATAAATTATAACCAATTTATAACTTTGTAAATTACAATAGTAATTTATCTCCTGGTTATTGATATTAGGGCAATAACAGACACAGAGTTTCTAGACTCTCAGTGTTCTGTTCTTGGTTCACCATTATATAATTGAGACACAGATGCCGTCTTTACACAAAATATATATAACCAAACTATAGGTCCTACCTCTAACTGAGCTAAAAAAAAAACAAGGATCCTATTTAGAGGCCCCTGACAGAGAAATATTCGGTGAAACATTCTTTGAGTATGGCAAATATATGTATATATCTTTGAGAATGTCATCTATATCTATATACATATACATATATCTATATACATATACATATACATATACATATACATATACATATACATATACATATACGTGCATTCATATATAAGACACTGGTTATGTATCATTCTTTTTATGACATCCTGATTATAGTAGGTCCTCGAAATATGTTGGAGATTCGTTCCTACAGCGCAACATAATACGATTTTCTCCATAAGTCGGGACCCACCTACATAAGTACCTATGTCACTCACATGGAGCACATACACAGCAGTAATGAAGTGAAACAGTAAAAAAAAATTTAAAAGAAAGAAAACAATTCCTGACCTTTACTTGTGGTAAATAAATAATAAAAAACATAAAGCACATATGTACATATGTCGAAATGATGGAACTTTTTTTATATAAATAAATGGGAGATTGCGACATAACCAGGAAACGACGTATGTTGAGTCCGATGAAGGACTGTCTATACATGACATTCAACAGGCAGGGAGAAACAACATGGGCTACAAAGACAGAAGAAATTATTTTTTAAAATAGATAGAATTAATGATCATGAAGAAAAAAGTAAGATCAAATAATAAAGCAAAGAAATGAAAGCCATTCATGAGAAGGAAGTCTAAGTAGCAAAAAGATTTTAGAGTAGCCAAACACTCTTTAATGACACCAATACATAAGTCACAAGAAAAACTTGTTCAAATTAGAGTAAGAATGTGGAAAAACTAAAACAAAACACATCTCCTCAAAAGGGTATAAGTAATGAAAAAGTATTTATAGATAAAAAGATTGAGCAGCAAACATTGTGACAATGTTGAATATTTCATAAATTTAATGAACTAGTGATTGTGGGCCTCCTATTAAAATTTAGATTCTGCAATTGAAAGAAAAAAAAATGGAGGCAGGGGTAAAGGTCATGTAACAAAGAAAATGAGAGCAGTCCAAATATAATTCAAGAATTCAAGCAAGTGTGTGCATGATGGGTACAATTCACAGAGGAGGGCTCAAAACAAAAAGAGAGAATAAACAGAAGGTGCAGAAGCAAAGGAGGAGATGAAAGCAGATAAAAACTTTCTCATACAGAGACCATTTTCATTCTGTTTGAAATCTGGGTTACATGCCCCCATGAGTTTGCCTAATGTTGTCTGGAAGGCTTAGGTCTCCAACTCCAGCATCCAACCCACAGACACTGGTGATGAGTTGTGGTGAGAGAGGATCAGAGAGATAACCAAGGATGACCCTGGCAAAGAGTGCATCTAAGAGATTCCAGAGGCAACAGCAGAAGCAGATTTTTTTTTTTTTGTAACCAAAAGTAAAGAAGCTCAACAAGTGGTCAAAGATACATTCCTGGCTTCTTGTTTAATAGGTGAATGAAACAGCTTTGGGCCCCCTCAAATCTTTTGTGGTTAGTTTTGATTGGAAAGTTGAAGTGTATGCTGTTTGTTTATTCCCTACTCATTTCCACAAATAATTTAAGTGCATAGGAAAATGATACCCACCCACTGCACTGGTACCCAAGTTAGTGAAGGACTTTTACATTTTCCTTCTAAATGTTTCAGTAGTATTTGAAATTTGTACAAAGGGCATGGATTTCCAGAGCTCTGTGCTAAAACAAGTTAAGCCTGCAAAGATAGTAGCATCTAATTAGACTTACTGGTGAGATGGACAGTTAGGGAGTGAAGAAATATAATCAGGGAAAAGGGCAGCCAAGTAACTCATTATACACAAAAACCTATACAATGTGAGATAGATTCCAGGCGGGTTCACCTGAGCATATGGGTGAAGCACAGAGGGTCACAGCTGAACTCCAGTCTGAGAGTTCTTGTTTAGAAACATTTCTGACCACGCATCAGTCTTATTAGTTACAAGTGTATGGAAGCAGATACTAGAGGTAGGCAGATCTGATGTAAATCCCACTTCTCTACATTCTAGCCATGAGTTCCAAGTAAGTGATTTGAATATGCTGAATGTTTCTTCTCCTAAAAAAAAAATAGAGATACTAATACATATCTTGTAGGACCTTTGTGAGGAACAAATATGCTGATAAATCTCCACCTTTGCCAAGGAGAAGGGAATCAATCCATGATAGCAATCCATGCCAATGCCTCTTTGAAAAAAAAAAAAGAATACAGATTAACAAATTATGCAAGGATATAAGAAAGCCTATGCCTGTAAAACCCTATATTTAACATCTGCTTGGATTCTCTAGAAACACATTGTACAGCTTAAAGCAAGAAATGAACTGTGTGACTGTTGGAGTACCTTCTCCTGAATCCTGCTCGACTATGCCAACTGTGGGGCACAGGTCCTCTGCCAGGGCTGTACCCTGTGGACACTGGGTATTAGACAGAGAAGACATGAGAAGTTGTCAGGGATTTAAGAGAGACTTTATTGTAGACTAAGTAGCCGTTGCTAACAAGGAGGCATCAGACAAAACAGTTCTTCAAAGTGGCCTTACTAACCAGCTGCAGAAAACATAGGAGCCCTTGCTATTACAGTAGCAAACATGAGCCAGCACAAAGCAGCCGCTCCCCGGCTGGCCAGTAACACAATCTTTCTATCAACTTAGACCAAAGAGGCTTTTTGCCAAATAGTGACATCAATATTTGGGTTATAGAAAGGTACGCCTACCCAGTGCATACAGTACAATCACTGTGTCCTTGCTTTTCACCTGCATACGGCAACTTGGCCTTGATCATCCAGCAGACTTGGACAGGGCCCCCACACTCAGATTGGCCTTGAACATCTGGTGGACTCTGATTAGGGTTCTCACAATGGGAAAAGGGGAAAAATGGAATTATCTAATGTGGAAAAAAAGGCTAATAAGGAACCCTAATTACTCTCAAAATAAATAAATCAGGTGGGAGATAGGGATGAGAAGCCATTTTTTTCATCCATAGGAAGAAGTATATTTCAGCAGAGGGAGAAGAAAAATGTTTCTGAGCGTGAGAAGCTCTGAGCCATATTATTGAGTAATGTCATGAAGTCATTCTCTAGAGAATTTTTGAAGTAGATCGACAGCTCTAGTCTTGATGGCATGCATTTTGCTGAGCTCTGTGCTAAAACATCTCCAGTCCAAATATAGAAGTAATACAATAGAATGAGGGTGACTTTGAACAGCTTTGGGGGGAAATGAAGAAAGAGACCAAGAATGTAGAAGAGGAGACCACTTAAGGAATCCAAGTGGAAGGAAAGATGTCACAAAAACCAGAGGGACAATGAAAATGATTCAGACAAATGTCTCTGTTACATTCATCTGGACATTTTAGGAGATGGTGATGGAGAGAGCTTTGACACAGAGTTTAAGGCACAGAGTGTGAAGGCAGCGACGTCCCCAAAGGGTATTCCTAGCAGGGTGACCAAGTCTCTAAGAGCAGTGAATGTAACCAGTAAGTCCGCTGCCAACCGAAATTTCACCTTGAAAGGATTTGTGCTATATCCCTGCCCCCAACCCCAGGACAGAAAATTACATTTTCTTCCTTTTAGCTGTTTTTAATTGACCTCCATTCATGCACTTAGAGAGCCCGGGGATGTCAGGGCCATAACTCAACTTGACAATCATGTGAAGCAAGGTGATGGTTTTCTCAACACTGGAAAATCTAAGAATTTGTTCTCAAACACAGAACTTAGAGTGCCTGACTCTACGAAAAAAAAAAAAATTGACGTTTTTACCTAAAATAACTTCAAACTGTACATTTGCTATGTTTTATAAACACCAGAAGGGCACCACTGACACCCAAGTGAAAAATCCCCACCTTTGCCAAAATGGTTTCACATAAAAACAACTTACCTACCAAGTAAAACTTTCTGTACCCCTTGTGCCCAGGGGGATTGGGGGCAGGAGAGCATGTGCCTACTCTGCGAAGAAGCAAAGATTTTAACCTCCAGTGGAAAAGATGCTTTTAGGTTGAAGTGCGGCTGGCTTGAGCATCTATCTTTTTCTCTTGGGAGCCCAGTAGGTACCTCCTGAATTCACTCTTAGAGCAGCCCCACATGGCAATTTGTCTGTTCTCCACTTTTTACCTGGCTCTGTGTAAACATTCCCCCCTCTGCCTGCAGACAGCCGCCCACCTCTGCCTGCCTCCCTGCTTGCTGGGCTCCCCTCCTCAGGCTTAGGCTGGAGGAGTGCCTTGCAAACAACTGGTGCTTTGGGGCTCAGTGTTCCTCAAGCCTGCCAGTTCTTTCAGGAGGTCGTTTACACGCTTGGCTCTTACTTCAATGAACTCCTCTGGAGCAGCCACTGAAGAGTGCTTTTGCTCCTGAAAAATATTGGGAGTGCTTTGTTGCAAATGGTGGGTGAATCCATGACCCCAGGTCCTAAAGGCAATAGCCAATCTGATGGAACCAGTGGCTACTAGAAAGTGATTGTATTCCCCTAATGATATGGTACTTTCAGCTCCCAGATTATATTTTGTAAATAATTTGCTATTTTCTCCAGATTCATCAAACTTCTTTTGGCCTTGTCTACCTGGTCAACCTCTTGTTTGTAAATTGCCATGGTGCATAACTCTCAATGGGCCAGAAAAGACACAAAGCTAACATTTGCTTATTACATCCACATAAGAGTGTATAAAGAAAAATACCCCCATTGCACACACCCTTTAGAAAGACATAAATTTTGACAGGAAAAATATTTCCACGGGAGCTCTCTGTATTTTTTTTTTTTTACTCAGTTGTAAGGGCAATATTATCAAATTAGTTTGTACTGCATCCAGCTTAATATTTTCATTTGGTTCTTTTTCCTCTTAAGTGTTCTATAAAAAGTTGATTAATAACAAAAGGGGTTATCTTTAATTAGGGAAGTTAATTATGAGTGGCTGACTTGATGTGGGTGGGAGGTTTCACTCAGCCATTTTATTTTCTCCTCCATGGGAGAGCTAGAAAATGGGACCATAAGAAATATCACTAAGAAGGAATCACTGGAGTAGACAGATCTTTAAAGGAAACATCACATTTTGTTGCCATTATCAATAACTAATGCTGAAAATGTTTCTTTGTCTATATTTTATTGTGCATCTAATGGGCCTCCAAATGCTATACAAATATTAAATGTTTTCAAAATCCCATGATGGATTATATTATAATCACCACTAGTGGTCCAGTGCACGAAAATTCGTTATTCAGGGGTGGGGGAGGGGATCCCTAGGCCTGGCCTGTGCCCTCTCACAGTCTGGGACCCCTCGGGGGATGTCCACTTGCTGGCGTAGGCCCCGCTCCCTGGTGGATAAGGCCTAAGTTGGCAGTCAGACATCCCCCTGGCAGCCCAGGAGCCTTCAGGAGATGTCCGACTAACAGCTTAGCAGGCCTAAGCCATTAGTTGGACATGCTTAGTGCTGCATGGAGTCGGGAGAGGCTCCAGCCACCACCACTGTGCTTGCCAGCCATGAGCTGGCTTCTGGCTGAGTGGTGCTTCCCCTGTGGAAGTACCCTGATCACCAGGGGGCAGTTCCGACATTGAGCATCTGCCCCCTCGTGGTCAGTGAGCATCATAGCGACTGGTCATTCCTGGTCCATTCCACTATTGGGGTCAATTTGTATATTACCCTTTTATTATATAGGATAATATTACACCAATTTCATGATAGGGAAGTTGAGTCCATTTGAATTATAAGAAAAAGAACTTTCATTATTACTAAATTTGCTCCTGGAGTCCCACAATAAAAGCATTTCAGAAAGGGCAGGGTTGAGAGCTGTGCTTTGGAGCCAGACTGCTTATGATAGATCTCTGGTCCTGCCTTCTTGCTAGATGAGTGAACATGTGAAAGTATTTAATTCTTTATACTTCAATTTTCCCATCTGTAAAATGGGGATAATAATGGAACCCACTATCAAGAGTTTGTTTTAAAGATTGAGTCAATTTATGAAAACTGGTTAATTTTTATATTTCAATTACATTTTCCATTCCATATTATTTTGTGTTAAGCATAGGTGAAAAGCATAGTGGTTAGACAATCATATACTTTAGGAAGTCATCCCCCAATATTTCCATTATCCACCTGGCATCATACACAATTATTACAATACTAGAGGCCCAATGCACAAAATTCATGCAAGGGGCTCAGCCCTCGCAGCTGCAGCTGCTTGCTTTGGCCTCACAGCAGCCCCAGCTTCATCCGGAAGGTCACCCAGAAAGACGCCCGGAAGGCCGTTCAGCTGTCCAGTCTAATTAGCACGTTATGCTTTTATTATTATAGATTATTGACTAAATTCCTATGTTGTGCTTTACATCCCCCTGACTCTTTGTAACCATAGTAGGTGTTGTACAGTAGCAGCTGTGCTTGTTGCTGTTGTTATTATTATAGAGATCTCATAATCCTATATAATAAAGAGCTAATATACTAATTAGACTGCAGAGCAGAACAACCATCTAGACTACCTTCTGGACGAAGCCAGGGCTGCAAGGGCCGGCCCCTTGCATGAATTTTGTGCATCGGGCCTCTAGTATATAAATAGAGAAACCACACATGAGGCTGGCATTTAGCCTCCTCAGCTCCAACACATTTCTGTATGTGACTGGCCAGCCAGCCTGCCAGGGTGCTTCCTTGGGCAAAGAGTGTACCCCAAATGGAAGTCACCTTTAACTTTTCCTGAGTCCCTCACTTCCCGGGCATGTTTTTGCCGGTGTGCTGGAGAAAATCTTTGGTCACATTCTTACTCCCCTTAAAGCTGTCCTTCTACAAGGCCAGTGTAAAGAAAGTTTTTCCCAGTTAGAATACATCTTACTTTACCACAGTTGCTCCATCTTGGATAGGATTAAGGAGAAAACCTGGTGGCCCAATTTGTTCTGTGCCTTCTGGACTGAACTTAAAAACTGAACCACATTTGTTTCTAAAAGTTTGGTCCCATGCCCTTCACACCCAGTGACCTCTGCTTGTGGCCTGGAGAGCAAGGGTGTAAATGAACTTGGCACAAACCTAGTGGACACATTTTCACAGCAAAAATTTCTCCTATGTGTCCAGTCAGCTCCTCCTGGGCCCTTGAAGCTCTCCATCTGGCTGCAGTCTCTGAAGCATGGTCTGAAAGTCAAATAAAACCAAATGCTCTCTAAAGCTACCTTATTCACTGCCACACTTGAGCATGTCGCTTTAAGATTGTGTCTACATTTGTCATCCACATAATAGTGAACAAGTGACTTAATCTTTCTAGCCTTAGTTCTCCCATTTGTAAGAAAAAAAAAAAAACAATAACAAGAAACACACAGATAAAGGCATCCACCTCAGTTGTTGTTGTGGGGATTAAAGAAAATAGAGCATCTTTTATATTCAGAATAATATTTTAAATGCCTAGTAAATGCCTAATAAATGTTAGCTATTGTGTGCATGTGGTGGAGTTCGTTTGTTTGAATGAGTGTATATTTTGCATTCTCAAATCAGATTACAAAGTTGATTAAGGCAGTTCCCATATCTTCCAGCTTCTTTGTTTTCAACCAAAGAAGTTTATACTATGATCTTGTGAGGAAATAATGTCCATAGTTTCCTATTTTCTGTACCTGAAATTAACTTTTTTAGATATTTTGGTTTTGTCTGTAATCCCTGCTCATTCTTTGATTTAGTTGTCACATTCTACAGGGTCAATATGGTGCCCTTCAGGTTCTCTTAGTGTAGTTTTTCTTACTGTAGTTCTTGTGACAGGGTTTGAATGGATACACATAAACACACACACACACACACACACACACACACACACACACACACACACACATTAGTGGCCTGGTGCTTGAAATTCATGCATGGGGCATAGGGGATCCCTCAGCCCAGCCTGCACCCTCTCCAATCAGGGACCCCTTGGGGGATGTCCGACTGCTGGTTTAGGCCCGATCCCACAGGGCTTGAGCCTAAAATAGCAGTCAGACTTCCCTCTCACAATCTGGGACCACCGGCTCCTAACCACTCACCTGACTGCCTGCCTGATCGCCCCTAACTGCCTCTGCCTGCCTGATCACCCCTAACTGCCCTCCCCTGCTGGCCTGATCTCACCCCCAACAGCCCTCCACTGCTGGCCTGATCTCACACGCAATGGCCCTCCCCTGCCAGCCTGATCTCACCCCCAACTGCCCTCCCCTGCTGGCCTGATCTTGCTTCCAACTGCCCTCTTTGCCTTGGTGCCCACCACCATGGATTTGTCTGGAAGGAAGTTGGACATCCAGAAGATGGCTGGTCGACCCAGTCTAATTAGCATATTACCCTTTTATTAGTATAGATAGATTATATATGATAGGATTGCTTAAATGCAGGGCGGGGAGCTTTTTTCAGCAGGAGGAGGTGCTCTTGCAGACAAAAATACATAATCCCTATATCTGGACTGATAGCCAACCATATGCACTATACTGCAAAATTGGTCATTAAAAAATTTACTGCTTTCTTACACCTTCCACCAAACAGCTGTTGCCCTTAAAACCCCTCCTCAGCCTTCACCTTAGGTTCTGCCTTCACAGTTCACCCAGATTAGGTTCTGATTGGTCAGTTTCTATGCCAGTCAGTGTCAAAAGCTCTACCTCCTAGGCAGCCATTGGCTCCTCACAGTTCACCCAGATTTGGCTCTGATTGGTCAGTTTCTATGCTAGTCAGCATCTCCAGGCCTGATCAGCAGCCCCTGTGGAGGCCCAGAGAGAAAGAGAGGTACAGCAGCTGGCCAGGCCCAGAGAGAAAGAGAGAGGCAAGTGCTGATCAACAGCTGCCACAGAGACTACAGGTCAGACCCTGCTTCTCTCTCCAGGCCTCTCTCCAGGCCTGATTCGCAGCCCCATTGGCAGTCTGTACTGGGTCACTGCGCCAGCAGCAGTGGCAGTCAGTGCTGGGTCGCCACAGCAACTCAGCACTGACTGCATGACTGACTTCTGATTGGTCAAGCCTTCAGTCATTATGGACCCTGGGTTTTTATATATTAGGGTGTGTGTGTGTGTGTGTGTGTGTGTGTGTGTGTGTGTGTGTGTTTAGATAGAGAGAAAAAGAGAGAGAGAGAGAGAGAGAGAGAGAGAGAGAGAGAGAGAAGAGAGAGCTCTTTTGCTTTTCTTGAATTTCTTGCTATATTAGAGTGAAATACAAATATTAACCCTACCTCCTTAAAATATTTGAAAAGTAACCTCCCCCTCCTCCACCCTAGAGTCAAGGAAGCATGTTTTTCAATGGTTTAAGATTTGAATCAGGTTTTAAGAGATCTTCAAAACCTTTTATAAAAGATTCAAAAGATAATAGAGAGTACACAAGAAGGAAACAGGAGGGGCAGGGGGAGATTTCTCCAGATACCAGAGGAAAGGACAAGAATTAAGGGGACAACCAGAGGATTCCTCCAGATCCCAGGAGAGTGTCCACAGAGGCAGGGAGCTGTGGCCCAGAGAGAACGTCTTTCTGAAGGGTCACTGTGAGAGGCATTTTCAGAGGCCCCAGGAGTTCACAGGTCTTGAGTCATGGCCCACTTACCTCCCAGCAGTGACTGGAGGAAAAACACCCCACCCTGAGCATTGTCTTTACTCAGGGCAAGCCTGCCCTGGCAGCAGAGAGAAGGCCTGGCTCCATGCCCTCTCTTCTTTCCAGATCATCAGGAGTGACTGCCACACATGCCTCCAAAGTTCATTCAGACAGCACCTGATGATACCACCCTTACATCCCCTCCCCACCAGCACCTCAGTCCCAGAACCCCAAGATGCCCATATACTTAAAGGGGAAAACAACCCAAGAGGTGGGGGACTCTCACTCTTAAGAACATGGCTGAACTGAAGGGGCTAAAGACCCACTAGCAGAGACAGTGCTGAGAACACTTCTGTCAGTATAATTATTGGCTTGCCATTTGTTCTCTGTCCCCTCACCACTGATCTGTAGGCATGTAGGGGTGAGGTGAGGCAGTGAGGTGAGGCATGGGCCAGGCGATAGTCTTCCCCCCTCCCACCTCTCACTCACATCTGTATATTCCCAGTTCTAGCACATTTGCAGACCCACAGTAGGGTATTTTAGTTACGCTGTTTTGCTTTTGGGGAATAGGATCACATAAGCTAACTCAAATGAAGTGCTACCAGCCTTGCAACTGTCTCCAGAGAGATCCTCCCATCCCTTCTTCCTGTGTCATTAGTTCCAGGTTCAAAACCCCAGGTGGACACATCTGATTGGCCAAAGCCTATAGAAGCAGGTATATTGGGGTTTCTTTGCATCCCATTAAGACTTCTAGGGAGATGACTTTCCCAAGCATAGTAAAGAAGTTCAGAAGGAGAGAGAGAAATGGAGTGAAGGATGAAAGAAAGGAAGGGAGGAGAGAGGGAGGGGAAAAGAAAGCTTGAGTATGCTTTGTGAAAATGGCTCCTACAAAAAAGTGACACATGAGCTAAAGAAAGAAGAAAAGATTGCATCGTGCTCCCAAAATCATAACCCAGGGAGCTCTCTCTCTCTCCAGCCCCCAGATCCTTGGTAAAGTACAGGCAGGAAAGCAGGTGGCACAGTTGCTCTGCAGCCATATTCCCCAGGTGACAAACTAGCTGTCCTTGGCTTCCCTTCTGTGTCAGTTAAGATTATGTATGACTGCACAGATCAGGAAAACTCAAACAGCAGTGACCAGATAGAAGTCCCTCTCCCATTTTAGGGGCAGTTTTACTAGTGTCAGCTCCTTTTTATTTGCTGCTCCACCATCCTTAGCACATTGAAGGTCCAGGAGCACCTCTCCTTGTGGCCCTTGCCTTCCAATCTTTACATCCACATTTCAAGGGGGCAGGAAGGAGGTGGCCAAGAAGTTCTCATGCTTTCCTTCTCCTTTTAAGAAGGCTTCCCGACACCCCACACGACAGGAACTTATGTATCTTATCGGTCAGACCTTAGTCACAGGTGCACACCTAACTGAATGGGGGAAGGGTATGGGAAATCTAGACTTTTAGCTGGGTGAAAAGTAAAAAAAAATGGCTGAATGGATGTTAGAATAGTTAATTTTCCATGCACTTTAATGACCAAATGTCTATGAAATGCAGTAACATGCCTACTGGAGAGTAATTCATCAAGTTGTCTCAGCCAGCTCCCTGGGACAATTCATTCACTACTATAAGATTCAGCAATCACCTATAAGCTGGATTTTTAAGGCTACTGTTAGACTTATTCTTCTTTTTCTAGATTCTGTTTTCCCAGAACTGGAGGAGGTGACACTGTTAAGTCTGACTCTTTGCAACCCAGTCAAAAAAGATAAAAAAGAGTTTGTTTTTAAAAAGATGAAAACTAAATTAACAAATATGAAACATGTTTATTCATCTCATTCTCTGCCAGCAATGTACATTTGCTGTGGTGTAGATAGATGGTTCTCAAATTGTGATCTCAGGGCCACTGGTGGTCCTGTGTGTCCTAGGTGGTCCTGTAGCCAATTACAAATATGTTCTAAGTATCAGCCTCAATGTGTGTTTTAAATTTATTTTAGTTTATTTGTTGAATTTAAATCAAAATATAAGAATCAAGATTTTTACATTGAAACCTCAGCAATGATTATTAATTTAAGAAAAGATTTCTCACGATTTGTGTGTGTATGTGTGTGTGGTGGTAGGGTAGGTGGTCCAGTAGACTTTTGCCCAGTCTTTATGTTTTACAGTTTGAAAAATTGAAAGAATAGAGTCTATCCTCTTTAGCAGAGGGTGAACCATGGGGCTGTTAAGCTAAAATCATCAGTTATACAGGACTCAACAGTAGATTTTATGTCACAATTTGGGGTCAGTTACGAGAACCCATGTAGGGTCTATGGTATGATAAGTTGATAAAGTCAAAAAAATGAAAAAAACATATTTGAAAGTAAAAAAATTCTAGGTTTATATAGTTGGTTTTTTGTTTTTGTTTTTTCCCCAGAGAAACACTATTGTTCATGACAGGTTGGTCTACTTATTAATCAGTGTTTGCTTTATGTCATTTCTTATATTTCCTAACTCTATTATAATTCTGATTAATTTGGTTTCATAAATGGATAGCAGTTCCTGATTGATACATGTATTGATGTAAGCTTGGCACTTGGGCTTTAAAATTGGCTACCTTTAATTCATTATTTTATTCATTCATGGTGCTTTACTGAGCATCTACTTTGTGCTAGATGCTGTGTTATGTACTAGAGATTCACTAGTGGTATATAGGAGATAAATTCCCTTGGATCAAATTTACATTACTTGGATAAATACAAATGTTTCTGAACCATGGATGACCAATCTCGGTGGTAGTATTCTGAAAAGCCCTTCCTGACATGGCTTTCCTTGCTTTACTGTTTGGCATAGACTTGGTTTCCTTAAAATTAGGTACTAAATTTTGAATGTGATTTTAGGAAGTAGCAATAAAAAGGCAGGAGGAAACTAGAGTAGGGAAGGAGAAAAAAAGTCAATGGGATGATGCATTAGTGAATTGGCCACCAGTATAGGAAAATGGAGCTCTATTCTGAGGAATTCTCTGAAGGATCTTAATAAAATAAATATCTTAATGGCTTGCCCAGGGGAAACAATTGGAAAGCATTTATCCATCAGTTCACATGCCACTATGGTAAAGGATAAGTCCACAGGTATGAACTTCTCTGCATTTCTGAAGTCTGCGTGTACAAGCGCCAGAGGTCCATGAGCAGCACATGCATCCATGCATCAGAGAAGCCATAGGTCAGGAAGCAAGAAGTATGTAGCAAAGATCCAGTACAAAACACTCCAAGTTACACCTGGTGAAGTGCTTAATTTAAACTTCTCTGATTGGTAGTAAACTAGGGGGTCTATTTTCATGTTTGTTGGTTGTTTGAAAGTCTTCTTTGTGAATTACTTGTTTTACTGTAAAGTGCTTACTTTTACTTTACCTTTTTCCTCTTAGATTGTTTATCTTTTCTTCTTGACTTATATGAGCTCTTAATATAGTCTGAGTATTAATCTCTGTTATAGGATACAGATGTTTTCTCCAACTCAGTCTTGCATTTTTATGTGTGTTGAATACAGAACTCTAAAAATGTTATGTAATTAATCCTATTGTTTTATTATATAGCTTCTGGGTTTTGTGTTTGGGAGGAAAGCCTTTTCCCCAAATTATTTTAAAAATATTGCTGCATTTTCTGTTAATATTTCTATAACTTATTTTTGACATTTTACATAATCCATCTGGATTTTTAAAGTGAATGATGTGAGCTAGACGATAATCTTTCCCCACCCCCAATATATTTTTATTGATTTTAGAGAGGAAGGGAGAGAGAGAGATAGAAACATCAATGATGAGAGAGAATCATTGGCTGGCTGCCTCCTGCATGCCCAACAATGGGGATCGAGCCTGCAACCCAGGCATATGTCCTGACTGGGAATTGAACCATGACTTCTTTGTCCATAGGTCAACGCTTAATCTCTCAGCCATGCCAGCAGGACTAGATGATGAATCTTAATATAGTATTTTCCAAATAAAATACCAGTTTTCCCCATAGCATTATTTCTCCAACTGATTCAAAATATCACCTTTGTCATAATCACTTAATATGTATAAAAAGATTAATTACTGTCCTGACCAGTTTGGCTCAGTGGATAGAGCGCCAGCCTGTGGACTGTAGGGTCCCATGTTCGATTCCAGTCAAGGGCATGTACCTTGGTTGCGGGTACATCCCCAGTAGGGGGTGTGTAAGAGGCAGCTGATCAATGTTTCTCTCTCGTCAATGTTTCTAACTCTCTATCCCTCTCCCTTCCTCTGTAAAAAAATCAATAAAATATATATTTAAAAAAGATGAATTATTGAATCTTGCTCTGTTTCTATTCCTATACCAGTACTTTCTATTCTAATTAATCAAGACCCCTAAAATTGTTCTACAACTACTTTTTTAATTTTATTAACTACTAGAGGCCTGGTGCATGAAATTTGTGCACTTGGGGGTGGGGGTCCCTCAGCCAAGCCTATGCCCTCTCACAGTCCGGGAGCCCTTGAAGGATGTCTGACTGACAGCTTAGGCCCGCTCCCTTGAAGAGTGGGCCTAAGCTGTCAGTCGGAAATCTTTAGTGCTGCTGCAGAGGTGGGAGAGACTCCCACCACCGCCACTGTGCTTGCCAGCCATGAGCCCAGCTTCTGGCTGAGTGGTGCTCCCCCTGTGGGAATGAGGTAGCTCCTGCATTGAGAATCTGCCCCCTGGTGGTCAGTGCATGTCATAGCAACCAGTCATTCTGCCATTTGGTCAATTTACATATTAACCTTTTATTATATAGGACTCTTGCAAGTGTTCTCTTCCAGATAAATTTGAGAAACAAGTAGTCAAGTTCAATGAAATATCAAATCGAATTTTGAAATTATATACAGTTTATAGATTACTTTGAAGTAATTTGACATCTTTACAGTATTTGCATCCAAGAGGACATGATGTTCCTTCACTTCTTTGTCTTCTTTTATGTCCTTGGGAAAGATTTATGGTTTCATTCATGTAGTCTTGTACATTTCTCACTCCATTTTTTAATGGATTACTCTTGACATCTTGTTTCCCAAGGTACAAGACAGAAATGAAGTCATTAGACCAAAGCAATTACTTCAGTTCAAATGCCCTAATTTTACTTTAATATTTAAGGTTTAGAAAATGTGTACTTATTTCTTTCTCTCTACTCAAGCAAAGCATTATCTTTTAGTTGTGACAGTTTGAAATAACCCATTGCATTTGACCTGCACATTTCCTTTCATCTCTGATATATATATATATTTTACTGCACGAATGATGACAAGGTAGTTGATCCCAATTGGCTCAATTCAAATCAACCAAATGGCTCTTGCATTCTTATGCTATTTTAAATAATGGCTCCCTCTAAATATGTTGGTTATTAAATCGCAGTGAAATTCTTTGTGCACAGCATGATGTTACATTTATATTAAACCCTTGAGGGCAACAGTATAGCACATATTGTATCCATGGGCCTGCAGGCACAATTTAAGGCCTAATCATGTATAGGAAATGAAAGATTAGGCTCCTCTTAGAAGAAGAGACATTGGCATATTTTGTTAAGATACAACGGGTGAATTAGTAATGGTGAGACAGCCATTATGGAGCTCATTCTCATTCATCACTGTGACACTTTAACTGCTAGGTTTTCACGGAAAACAGAAATTCTAAAACTTGCTTTGAATTCCACATTATGGTACAACATGCTTTTGAAATGTTTACAATGATTTTTATTGAGAAATAAAAATTGCTCTTCTACCCTTCAGATGAGTATTTGTTTTTGTGTTTTTGAAGTTCTATAAATTGAAGTAGAATATTAAAGCTTGGTTGAACTAATACAACATCTGTGATAGCAAAAAAAAAAAAGAGAGAGAGAGAGAGAGAGAAGTTCTTAATTTTTTATAATTCCCATGCTTTTTTTTCTTTTCTCTCCATAATTAATTTGTTTCTTCTCATTCCTTTCATTTTTTTTTTAGTCTAAATAATAGGAGACATATTGATTATCTGTAGCTCATTGGAGACCATAATAGTTCCAGATTCAAACTGGGTGGTGAAGACTTGGGGAGGGGTTGGGAAGGGGATGGGAGGAGGGATATAAAGGGGAAAATGGGAGCCATCTGTAATACTATAAAAACATATATATATATATTTTATAGTATTACAGATGGCTCCCATTATATATATATAATAAATTAGGGCAGCACAGACAGAAATGTGAGCTTTCCTAACAGTCAGCTATGACACAACTTACCAAAGGTTCCTGTGTTCATCATTGACCTTGTTTTATAGATTGAATCCCCCTAAAAATATGTTGAAGTCCCAAACCCCAGTACCTCAGAATGTGACCTTATTTATAATCCTATATAATAAAAGCTTAATATGCTAAGTGTCTACTTGTCCAATCATCCATTCAACCAATCAAAGTGTAATATGCTAATTATATGCTAAGACCACTTAACCACTTGCTATGATGTGCACTGACCACCAGGGGACAGATGCTCCAATCAGTAGATTAGCTTGTTGCTGGGGTCTGGCCAATCGGGACTGAGCAAGATGGGCCGGACATGCCCTGGAGCCCTCCTGCAGTCCCTCCCTGGCAGGCCAATCTTCCACATCCCTCCCCAGCCCTGATGGTGCACCAGTGGGGTCCTTTGGCCTTCACCAGAAGCTGGGAGAGAGGCATGGAGCCGATTCTCCCTCGGTGCTCTTAGAAGGAAATGACACTGCCATCTTGATTTCAGACATATAGTGTTCAGAGCTATAAAAGAACAAACTTCTATTGTTTTAGGCCATCAGCTTGTGGCACTTTAATACTAATAAACCCTTCTTAATAATGTAAATATTGGTTCTTCTCTTTAGTGTGCAAATTTGGAGTCCAAGTTTGGTTCTTCTCTTCTGTATCCTGCCCTCATAGATACACACCACTATACTCTAGAACCAGACATTCTGAGTGTATATTGGACTTTAAAGCAGTAAGGAGCATTTAGGAATTAAAATATAAACCAACAGATGAGCTACAGGTATTCATTTTGCTATATTTTTAAGCTGACACATAATATTAGCTCTTATAGTTAGAATCTCCATTATCTCCCAAGCCAACATCTTGGAAAGAGCTTAGGCCTTTAGATTTCCTCCAAGCACATCTCAGTTCCAGGTTGACCTACCCTGTCCATACCTTATGTGATGCACTACCTGGATTATCTAGATCTGTGCCTACAATCCTGTGACAAGTCTCTCTCCCCTTAGGTACCATAGGGTGAACAGAAAGCCATTAGTCAGGGCTCATACCTTGAATCACTTTATACAAAACCTCACTTTTGCTGCACCTAGCCCTGTTCTCTGTCATCTTTCATACCTGCCGGCCTTCTAACTGCCTGCCTTTACGTCTATTTTTGTGGTCTCTTTTATGTATAAATGTATACGTGTGTGCATGTACATAGAAGGTGTCCCAAAAATGTATACACACACTTTGAATAATTATACTGGCAGTATTTATTAAAATACATTTCATTTCAAAATTGAGCTATCAGCTGTTAAAAGTGTGTATACATTTTTGGGAGATACCCTATATATACACACTTTTTAACTTATATAAATTTAACCTTGTCCCCACACCCCACATTCTTCTTTGGAGTTTTTCTAATGGCCTCACCATGTGTATGTTCACAGGGCATAACTCTTCTGGCTCACTATGAAATTGATACCTTCAAATCCCTTATATTATTCAACAAGCTTAAGATTTGACTGGGGGAAGGGAGGAGGGCTGCTATTCCCTCCAGCACACATAGGACTGAGAAGGATCTTCATCCCTGGGACATATAAATATTTCATGTGCAAGCTTCTCTGTGGAAAAATCATTTTATGATATATATCAACCCTTGAGGCATTGCTTGATCTAAGACACGCATGTAGAATTTTTAGTGAAGTCAGTGGAAGTCTACATGGGTCCCCTGATGGAAGGAATTAAACTCAGATAGGGTGAGATAATTTCACCAGATGCCATGTATTTTTCATGTAAAATTGAAAATTGTAAAATAAGATTAGCAAAAGGGAAAATAGTTGCATTATCTGACATCCTTCACTAGGAGCTGTTTGAGGATAAGCAACCATCTTTCCTGTCGGTAGAATCTTTGAGAGAAAGGAAGACAGAGCATTGCTTTGAGTTATTTACAGGTTATGTTATAGAAGTGTTTCCTATCTATGACAACTCAGATTACCAGCCTTTTTGTGTTTTCTTTATTTCAAATACTGCAGAATACTTCATGGATGGAGCAAGAAACTCACCAACTATCCCGGGATGGCTTTCCAGAATTTGCCTCCAGGCATAATGTAAGAGGTATATCATTGTTCAGATAGGGTAACTGACATGAATGGCGCCCAGCCCTGGAATGTAGTGTCTGTGCCTACTGCCCTAGGCTTCTGAAAGGAATGGGGGGCTGACCAAAGGTTTCCCCAAGGCTGTGTATCTAAATGTCTATGCTTTTTTTTTTAAAGCTAAATACATCTTTTAAAAAATATATCTTATTGATTTCAGAGAGGAAGAGAGGGGGGGAGATAGAAACATCAGTGATGAGAGGGAATCATTGATCAGTTGCCTCATGCATGTGCCCTACTGGGGATTGAGCCCACAACCTGAGCATGTGCCCTTGACTGGGAATCAAACCCAGGATCATTCAGTCTGCAGGCTGACGCTCTATCCACTGAGCCAAACCGGCTAGAGCTGACTATGCTTTCTTGATCTGCCTGTCATCTTCTCCAAACCTTCTGAATACTAAACCCTGATTTGCTGGGTGATCAACTATAGAGCTCAAATGGGTGAAAGCTTTCCTTCCTGACACACCCTCTCAGCCACACACTCCTGAACTCCAGCCTAATCTGTGAGAGACAGTGGGGGCTTTGCTCTCAGCTTAATTTTTTAAGCCTGCTGGGTGAAACCAAGTCAATGTCAATATGAGCTCCAGTTTCTCATCTTCCCTAAAATAAATGTAAAAAGGGCTGTACTCTCACCTTTCAGATAAAATGCAGCCAATTCAAACCCACCTCAAATATGAAGGTGTTGTACTTGGGGGTAGGGAAGTACAACCATAATTTTACTTTATAAATACATGATAAAATTATTATATACATTTAAGGATGCATTGCCCTCAGGACAAGGTTCAAACTCATTAGCTAGGCCCTCCCTGCTTTCTAGCTCTGACCTGACTGCTATGGCCCCTGCCACACTACTCCAGCCAAACTAACCCCTGGCAGCTGACCACACCTAGCTTCGGCCCTTCCTGTTCCCTCCAATGCCCATCTTGAGGCCCACCCCACCTCCTTCCCACCTTAGGGAATTCTTATTCCTCTCTGAAGGCAAGGTTTTAGCTTTACATTCTCCAATGTCCTCCTTGAGCCACCCAAAACTTGGAGGGAGGTTCACTATCTGTGTTAACTCCAAGCCCAGCACTTGCCACATTGTAATTTTCTGTTAATTTGCCTACTTCTCCATTAATCTGAAGCCTACTTGAAGGCAGGGACTGGGTCCCAGTCTCCATGGTATCCCCAGCGACAGTACATATCAATTATTATGTTTCAAATGGAAAAGCCCTTTCTCTTCCCCTCAGAGCATTCCTGCAAACTACATTAACAGGCAAATGTTCTCAGTATATCGTCCCTGTTGAAGAATGTTGTGACTGGCAGATGTCTGAGTCACCATGTTTAAACCAAAAGACGTGATATACTAGTAGAAGCAACAGGGGTGAGGAGAATATCAGATTAAAAACAACAACAACAACAAAAAAGAGTTTCAACTGTAATTTTATTGCCTGTTAAATGGGAATATTGTACATAATAATATTTCTTTTCCTCACAAAGGCATGGTGAAGCTAAATGAGATAACCCATAGAAAGTCCTCTATTAGCATATCTGGTGCACAGTGAACAACAAAGGTTAGTTTAGGGAAGGATAGCATAATAGAGTCTCAGTGGTCATGTAACACAGCCTCCTCCAGCCCAAGCCAGGAAGGGCCTTGGCTGAGCGTCGGGCACCAGCCTCTCAGACCACCCAATGGGCTTAAGGCAGCTTGGTTCTCTCTATGAACAGTCTGTGTTGTAAGAAAGTCCTTGTAAGAAAGTTCTTCCAACTGAGGTGAGTCTGCACACAGCAATCTACTATTCTCTATGTGAAGTCGGATTAATTTTCTTTTTAAGTGACTTTATCTCTGTAAGTAACATAAAAACATGTTTTCTCCTTTAAAAATTTCCCCACAGCCCTTTTAGCAACACAACTAACTTACTTAATACATGCCAATTTCCCCAAAGCTACCCTTCTATTTCTCTCCCTTTTCCCTGCCCCCTCTGTTCTAAGGCCAAATCCCCATTTCTTCCTTATGTTACAAGGTTTCTCTTATGATAGTCTCTGTCATCCTCTTGGACTCCCTCTGACAATACAAATATAAAGAATATTAGCTGCCAGAACTGGTTTGGCTCAGTGGATAGAGCATCGGCCTGCGGACTGAGGGGTCCCAGGTTTGATTCCGGTCAAGGGCATATACCTTGGATGCGGGCACATCCCCAGTAGGAGGTGTGCAGGAGGCAGCTGATCGATGTTTCTCTCTCATCAATGTTTCTAGCTCTCTATCCCTCTTCCTTCCTCTCTGTAAAAAATCAATAAAATATATATTTAAAAAAAAGAATATTAGCTTTTTTCAATGTGTTTGTCATTTCTTAGGGGTGTGAATAAAAAAGGGGTTCTTTGGAAAGTAACCTTATAGGTGACCAGATCATAAATTCCTTACTGGGCAGATCAAGGTGGGTAGTCACACCCCAGGCATATAATTATTTTAGTAAGCCCTATCCATTGTCTTTGTGCATCTAGGTTAACACACCTTTGAAATAAGGGTAACCACCTGCAAGAGAGCACACAATCATAACTACCCTGTAATCCAATCCTAGCCTTGCCATCCTCATCGAATCTTCCTTTCCCTTCTTAATCTCAAATGCATAAAAGAAACTGCAAAACTGTCATTTTCCACGGCATTTGAGATCTTAATCCTAGCAATTGTTGTCAGTTTGGCTCAAATAAAATCTTCTAAAAATTCTTTTAGGCTTGGACATTCTTATATAACAGGGGCTGTGGTAAAAAGCCTAACCCAGGAAAAGGGAAAATAAAATTAATGCTTAATACAACCTGGCACTATTAATCAAATCTAAAGTGCACAAATCCTTTGACCCAGCAATTCTACCTACATAGGGGACATTGAAATACACACACACACACACACACACACACACACACACACGTTCACATTTTTGTTTAGTACTTATTCCAGTATATATACAAACACTGGAATAATACATATCTGATACAAATAATAAAGTTGATATATTTGAGAATATTTGGAAAGATGGTCAAGAAATATTTTAAAGGGAAGAAAGCAATTTGAAGAAAAATATTTTGCCTACTCCTATCTGTGTTAACATTTTAATGTAGACAAAAATATTTACTTGTATTTAAATAGAAAATGTCTAGAAAACTACAAAAAACAGTTAAGAGTTACATTTTGGAGAAAGAATGAGTTAGAAGTGGTAAATAAACTTTTCCTTTTCATTTAATACCTTTTTAGAATGTTTGAAAAAATTTTAAATTTTTATTGAATCCACTGACATGACATTGGTTAATAAAATAATACAGATTTTAGGTGTACAATTCTATAATACATTATCTGTATATTGTATTATGTGTCCACCCCCAAGTCTCTTTTTGTCAACATTTACTCCCAATACATAATAAGTAACATAAAAACATTTACCCCAATACATAATAACCCTTTTTTTTTTTTTTTTACCTCCCCTGCCCTTCTTTTATTTTGGTAATTAGCATACTGTTGTCTGGGTCTATGAGTTCTTACTGTTGTTTTTTTTTACTTAACCCCTTCACCTTTTTCACCCAGCCCCCCCAACATCACTCCCCTCTGACAGCTGTCAGTCTGTTCTCTGTATCTATGAGTTTGTTTCTCTTTTATTAGTTTATTTTGTTAACTAGACTCCACATATAAGTGAAATCATATGGTACATACTACGCTAACTGCTGCTATGATGACTAATGAATTTGCCGACCACTGACCTAGACTCTCAATTCAAATAATTACAGGCTGTTGTTGTTCCTTGTGATTAAGCTCTTACCCATGGTCGGTAAACTGCAGCTCGCGAGCCACATGCGGCTCTTTGGCCCCTTGAGTGTGGCTCTTCCACAAAATACCATGGCCTGGGTGAGTCTATTTTGAAGAAGTGGCTTTAGAAGAAGTTTCAGTTTAAAAAATTTAGCTCTCAAAAGAAATTTCAATCATTGTACTGTTGATATTTAGCTCTGTTGACTAATGAGTTTGCCCTACCCCAGTGGTCGGCAAACTCATTAGTCAACAGAGCGACAAACCGTGGCTCGTGAGCCCCATGTGGCTTGCGAGCCGCAGTTTGCCGGCCACTGACCTAAAGCAATCTATAGATTCAAAGCAATTCCTATCTAGATACAAATGGCATATTTCACATAACTAGAGCAAATTTTCCAAAAATTTATATGAAACCACAAAACACCCCAAATAGCTACAGCTAATCTTGAGAAAGAACAAAGTTGGAGAAATCACAAAACCTGATACCAAATTATACTACAAAGCCATAGTAATCAAAAAACAGCTTGGTACTAGAATAAAAGCAGGCATATAAATCAGTGGAACAGAACAGAGAGCTCAGAAATAAACTCACGCCTTTTGATCAATTAATATTCACAAAAGAGGCAAAACATAAGTTGGGAAAATTGGACAGATTCTTGCAAAAAATAAAATTAGACCACCTTCTTACACCATACATAAGAATAAACTCAAAGTGTATTAAAGGCTTAAATGTAAGACTCAAAACCATAAAAATTCTAGAAAAAAAAAGGCAATAAAATTTCGGACATTTCTCCTAGCCATATTGTTTTCTGATATGTCTCCTTGGGCAAGGGAAATAAAAGAAAAAGTAAACAAGTGGGACAACATCAAACTAAAAAGTTTTTGCACAAGACCTAAATAAACACTTCTCCAAAGAGCACATACTGATAGCCAATAGACGATATGAAAAGATGCTCAGTCACTATTCATCCAACAAATGCAAATTCAAACCACAATGAGATATCACCTCACACCTGTCAGAATGGTTGTCATCAATAAATCAAACAGCAAGTGTTGGCAAAGATGTAGAGAAAAAGGAGCCCTCATGCACTGTTGGTGGGAATGACTGGTGGCAGCCACTATGGAAAATAGTATGAAGTTTCCTCAAAAAATTAAAAATGAAACTGCCTTCTGACCCAGTGATTACACTTTTGGGACTATATCTGAAGAAACCTGAAACATTGATTCAAAAGAATATATGCACCACTATGTTTATTGCAGCGTTATTTACAACTGCCAAGATGTGGAAGCAGCCAAATGTCCATGGATAAAAAAGCTGTGGTACATTTACACAATGGAACATAGCCATAAAAAAGAAAGAAATCTTACCTTTTGTGACAGCATGGATGTGTGGTAGGCAGTAAGGAGCAGAGCATGGATGATGGGCCAGGTACGGAAGGTCAGAAGGGTGGAGAGCCTCAGCTGCCTAGCAAAGGGCAATTGAGGCAGGACCTTGCCCCCAGGATGACCTTTCCTCCACTAGCATATCACTGGCCATGCGGTTTGGGGGCCCTGACCTTTCCTCCCTAGAGCTAACGTTTAGGCCTCAGTTGTATTTCAGCTCCGGGCCAAGAAAAGCAGCAAAACCAGACCAGTGACCCCATGACTGACCTCAGGACCAGCTGCATTGGATAATGACCCCCCGCCCTGGCGCTGACCAATCCATCAGTGGAGACCTAGACCCTGAAAGGACACACCTGGAAAGCTGCTGAATCTTCTACTGAGATCTTCCTCTGGTGCCTCCCCTAAAGTA
This sequence comes from Corynorhinus townsendii, assembly GCA_026230045.1. Taxonomy (NCBI): domain Eukaryota; kingdom Metazoa; phylum Chordata; class Mammalia; order Chiroptera; family Vespertilionidae; genus Corynorhinus; species Corynorhinus townsendii. The sequence goes on from JAPDVU010000003.1 coordinate 182,409,078, forward strand.
TCCACCCATAATCCCTTAGGAGGGAGGATGCTGTGCACTCGCCCTCCAGGGAGGAGGGCTGCACTTCTCCCCTCTCCCCTGTCCCCTCTCTGTCTCTCCCCTCCCTCCCGCCCCCCGGGGCAGGTTACTTTTGGCTTCCTCACTCTCAAGCTCCAAGGGCCCTTCCTTTACCTCTGTAACTTGCTTCCTAAGCCCATTTCTTCTATGAATTACTTCTTCCACCTATGTGATTTTATAAATAAATATTCTCTTACAGTTTGAGTCTGGCTCTGAAGTCTTTCCTAGCCAGAACTTAGGTACCGAGGTTGCTGGTCCCAGGTCCAGTCTAAGCCTTGGTGCCTTTCCGTCCACCTACAACAGATGGATCTGGAGAGTATTATACTATGTGAAATAAGCCAAAGAAAGAGTGTTTGAAAATTATTTTTGCCATGAGCATGTATTAATTTTATAGTTTACATTTATTCCACTAAAAAATTCTTTCTTACTATTAAAGTGTAAGAATCCAGTGTCATTAGCCAGAGAGCATCCCCCAAAGAAGTCACTCATACATGTTTGTGGCTTTCCATGATGCTAGGTTTATTAGGGGAGACTTCCTAATAAACACAGGTTACACACAGGGAGGGGGAGCTTAAGCTATAGAAGTGAGCAGAGCGAGAGTTCAGAGCGAGGGTCCAGAGCGAGGGTCCAGAGCAAGGGAAGTCCCCATCGCTGGAGGCATCCACAGACGGAGAGGTTGGTCTGAAGCTGGGCAGCTGTGTGGCAGTACATGTGCTGTGGAGTGGAAGTCCAGCAGGGCTCCCAGAAGGGCTCCCAGAGTGTCCTGTCTGCAGTCAAGCTCCATCATCGAGTGTTCGATGCTCTGAGTTCTCATAGCCCACAAGGGTCCATCCCACTCCTGTAATCGGTGTCCAGATGGAGTTCTTACCTTAGTGTCCAGACTTGTGATTTTGGGTGTTTCGGGCTGACAGTGACTCCATTGGATTGTCAAAAGTATTTAAAAAGTCAGCTCTGCTCTTGCTCTATATAAATAAGAGATTTGAGCAAAGAGTACATATTCTGTAATGGCAGAAAATCTGATTAAATTGATTAACATTTCTAAAGGACTAGCTGTCCCTTAGAAAGGGAAGGAGAAAAGTCAGCCAAAGGAGTTCCCCCCAAAAATATCAGAGACAACTGATTACAATGAAGATCCAGGCACAATCAAAAGGAAATGAAGCCCAGAGAGTGGCTTTAAATAGCCCACACCCATTAGTAAAGCCATCATCATCATCATTACAGTGATGGTAATTGGTGCCATGGATGGTAGATTTCAACTATTTGGTTCCATTAGCAAGACTTTCTCAAGTCTGAGGTAATCGCATTAGGTTATTTTCAGTTGATACCATAGAATTCAAGGATTGTAGAGCTACAATGACCAAGAATGGAGGGTAAAAATATTAAGAAGTGAAGTGCATATGTTCACTTTGGATTTGGATGAGTGAAAAATCGAACTATGACGCCTCCAGAATGATGGCTAATGCAGCTGTCATATTCCCTTTTGTTTTGAATTAACATATGTTTCATTTCTCCAGCCGTAGTGCATGTTTCTTAAAAGAAGAGGTTACATGTGTTGAGTGTCTGCTGATAACTTACACAACTCCATAATCCTTGCATTGAAGACCTCCCAGTGTTCCAGAGCTATTTTCTGCCATGGTCTGTGAAGGGTCTGACGTTTCATTCTACTGGGAAGCTGACACGTTAGCTCTTTACTGTTTCGTGGATGCTGGCATAAGACATGAAATCATGAGTCAGAAACAAAGGGTTTATTACTCACTGCACAGCAAGCAACATTGGTTTCAGATTAGTTTGCTTTGATTCCTTGTGCTCCTGCCATGGATGACACGGTGGCATTAGATTGGCTTCTGCACAGGCATTTGTTCCCTGATAGGATGGGAACAATGAATGCTTTATGCTTTTATAGATGAGTAAGCTTACTCTTTGACTGCGAGGAGATCCCAAGGTTGCCACTGCAGACACTACTGGAGACTTCACTCACTGCAAGCACAACTACAACACCGGACTATGAGACTGAACCCAGAGTCCTCTGAGATGGAAACCCCTGTTGGCTTTCTGCCAGTGAATCCCTCCTGTGTTTTCTCCTCTCTGCTGCCCTTTTCTTGGGGCTTACACTCTCTTGGAGGAGCTCTAGTATAACTTTGGGGAGATCTTTATCTTCCTGTCTACTATGCACACATTGAAGCTTGCCCTGAACATTCTGCTAGTCAAGTATCCCTAACACTAGTTCTTTTTCTATTACTATTAATACATGATTCTCATCCCTTAGAATCATAATGATCCTCCCAGTGTACTGAAAAGTAAAATCTTTGATCAAGTTTAAGTGCAGAGACTTTATTTTTTTCAAGTGACTAATGTTATTAATAACAGTAACCCCAATAATAGCTAGCACTTAATGATGCTTGCTATGCCTCAGGAACTTTTCTGTAAGCTTTAATCTTCCCAGCAGCCAAGTAATATAAGTATTACTAACATCCCCATTTACAGAAGCACTAGGATGTGAAATAACTCATAAGGGACAGATCAGGATTTAAACTCAGGGAGTTGGGCTCAGGGTATGAAAACTTATTGTTAAGCAAAATTTGCATTATATTATTTCCTCTAATTTTTTGTTATAATTTTCTTTTTTTAAATAAAAAGTGATAACAAGATTGGTGAACTTTCTGCCTTGTCCATGTGTCAAGTTGAAAAAACTTTTGAAAACTAATACTTGATGATGAGATGTTTGCAAACAGTGTATATGTCTTAAATCTCTACTTCCCCCTTATGTGGTAGGGTTCTGGCATATAAATAGAAGCTCAGGGAAGGAAGAGGGAGGAAGGGGGAAAATGGTGGAAGAGGACAGAAAATGGGGAGTAAAGAAAGGGTGGCAGTAGGGCAGAAAGAAAGAAAATGCAAGAGGAGGGGAAAATAATCCCAGTAATCTCCAGTAATTTGTATTACTGACAAATATTTGTTGACTAATCCAGTATCAGTAACAAAATGACCAGAAAAGGAAGTACTCGATGCTTGGATGCTATTTGGCCATGGTTCCAGGGCCTTTCATTTTATTTGGATGTCACAAACCACTTTTTTCTTTATCTTTTTAGCTTTCCCCCCTATCTTTCTATACACAAAATTGAAAGAAATAGAAACAAAGGTAAAAAATGTTATCCTACAAGATTTCAATATCTTGGAGTCAGATCATTTTGAACAAGGTCAAAGGTATACACAGCAAAACTAGCAATAGAGCCTTCTTGGCACTGTACTTTATCCCATATAGCCCAAGTTTTATTACACACACTAGGAGCATAAACGAATTTTATTCTAGATACATTTTTAAAAAGCAAACAAGTCATTCTTAAAACACACACACAATGCCAGCAGCCTAGCATTCATGAATAGCCCTACAATAACAAATGAATGTGGGAAGATTAAAAAATAAAATTTTTGCAAGAAATCTAATTCATTCCCATAGTTTCCAAGGCTGAGTATAAAAAACAGTGACTACATGTTTTGTTAAAACAAAAAATTGTCAGTGTTTATAACTATTTTCAAAAGGAAGTTTCATGTCCTAATGAACTGTTTCTTGGATTTGAAGTCAGGAACTTCAATTTCTGCTCTTTCTCAAACACTGTCTGGCTGTGTGGCCTTGAGTAAATCACTTACCCTCTCTGTATTTCCTAATATTTTTAAAAATGGGAATTATATTTATGGTACAGAAGAGGTATTATGTTCAGTAGTGAATTGGTAACTAGAATGAATCATTCAAATATGAATAAAGAAGTGCTATGTCTAACCTGAAACACACATTTTAAAGTAGTTGGGAACTGTCCCCCATTTGGTAAATAAAGCAGTTCAACTAGCTGGTTTTTATTAATTCCAACTTTAAAAATTCAATTATCCTAAAAGCCATATTTCTAAAAATAACAATAGAAAATTCACAATTTACTTTTGATATTGAAACTGTCTCCCCTTTTGCAGTTTCCAAATGAGGATCACCTATTTTTTTAAAAAAAATTTTCATGAAACAGAATGAGAAACAGAGAAATTACTTCAGCATCTGTGTCCTCTTCTACTCTTAGCAAACCTTACTAACCTTTGGAATTCTGACTCTGATTTATTAATGATCCCACAGTAAATAGTCAAGTATGACAGAGCCTAAGAAATCTTTTTATATTATCCAATGAAAGCCCAACGTGGATAAACCCATAGTGTTTTATACATACTTCCTGATGTTATCTGCTTAGATGTCTGTTGTTTCATTGCATTATATAATGATCAGGGTGGAGACTTTCCCTCACCCATCTTTGCACACACAACATCTAGCATAATGCTCACCACCTGGACACTCTTAAATAAATATTTGTTTAGCAAAACCAAATTCAGAGCAGTTAAGTTGGTTTCTTCAGGAGAAACGGATTAGAAATAAAGTTCTTGGCCCTGGCCTGTGTGGCTCAGTTGGTTGGGTATTGTCCCGTGCCCCGAACGGTTGCCAGTTAGATTCCCAGCCAGGGCACATGCCTGGGAATACAGGAGGCAGCTGATCAATGTTTTTCACATCAATGTTTACCTCTCTCCCTCCCCCTTCCTCTCTCTCTAAAAATCAATGGAAAAAACCTTTTAAAAAATGTTCTTGAATTGACAATTATCTAACTAATAGAACCAAGAATTACAGAGAACAACTTCAGAAGTTTCTTTTATCAAATGGCTGGATGAGGAAGTATAATGAGGCATACATAGCTTATTTAATAACTTTAATAACTTCCAATAAGGTTCCACTACTCAGATTGTGTAAACTGAACATGACACTTGGGGCCCATGAGGCTCCATCACCATCCTTTTTGGTTAAAAAACATATATATATATAGAGAGAGATAGATAGATAGATAGATCTATATCTATATAGATCTATCTATCTATCTATCTATCTATCTATCTATCTATCTATCTATCTATCCATCTTCACCTCAGCAATGGCAAATCTGTTTAAATCAGGCAGCACAAAACCAGAAGTAGTTAGAAGCTCTCCACACACAGGAGAGAGGAGCAAGGCTTTTTATAGAGAAAACACTGAGGCGAAGCATGGAAACTGATTGGCTGAAGCTTAAGCTGCTGCCTTATTTGAGAAAGACTAGCTGGCTGTTTGTGAGAGGTTGTCCTAGGTTTTGATTTCTTAACCATGAAGCATTACAGGTTTAGCTTTTGGTTTGTTTATTATGTAGGCTGCTAGGGCATTAGAAGCACCTAGTCTAGATTAACTAATTACCTTCATTTTGCAGGTAAAAAACTGAGCCTTAAGGTCACACAGCTAGGAAGCCTGAGTGCCATAATTCAAACCCAGGTTTATCTGATATCACAACAGTCCCTTCTTCACACCTTATTTCTTCTGATCATCTCTGCTCATTGTTCATTGTTGTCTTTCTGCAGTAAATTCAGGGATATCTTAGGTGATGCTATTGAAAATGTTTGAAAAGCCAGATGCAACATCTATGTCATGTTCAATTCTGATGTACGCCAAAATAATGCCAAAAAGATCCACATGGAAACTTCCTCTAATTCTATCTGCTTCAAAAATGATGCAAGGCTGTTGGCAATAGAACAGAGCTTACAGGTCATTCAGTTTGGCACTTCTTAAATTTTAGTTGCGTTAGAATCACCTTGAGGGCTTGTTCAAACAAGACTAATGGGCCTCAGTTTCAGTTTCTGATTCATTGCTTAGGGGTGGAGCCCTAAATTTTGCATGTCTCTCAAGTTCCAGAGGATGCCATTGATCTGGAAACACATGTTGAGGGCCAGTGACCTAACCCCACCTCACTTAATTTTCAGGTGAGGAAACTGAGGCCTTAGGAGATGAAGGAGGTCTTCCAAAGATAATTGATAACTAAGAAGCAGAATATAATCTATATTCTTACCCTCTCATTATTCAGCCTCTGAAAATAACTGACAATAAAAATAGCATTACCTGGAGGGAGGAAATGAATATATTGCCAGTGGAAGTATAAATTGCTACAAGGCTTACACACACACACACACACGCACACGCACGCACGCACACACGTACATACATCTTCGTGCAAAAACATATAATTAATATATATATATATATATATATATATATATATATATCATATGTTTGTTAGGGAGGGTGGGAAGATTGGAGCTAATATACAGCCTTCTTCCCCTCAGAGGCTCACAGCAATATATTTAATGTTTACAACTGAGACAGTAGGTGTCTCCACTCTCCTTCCTCTACACTTACTTTGTTCAGGGTTAGGGGCTACCTCTTCATGCTTTCACCACCTTGCTGAGTGTTCAAGCAACTCTCTCTCTTCCAGGGGACTACAGTTGTTTCTTGGCTTTTGTACAAGAAATGTAAGAAGGATAAATAGCCATTAATTCAACCTCCAGTGGGACTGACAATGGAACATGCATTTCAGTATTTCATCTCATTCTCATGGAGGAAGGTCCTTGTCCCTCATTTTCTTCATTAGCACCTGGGCATTTTTTTTTTTAACCTGCTCTCCAGATATTTAAAAAAATAAACAGACATAACTTGTTCTGCTGATCTGACCCTAATTTTCTTACCTTTAGAACTGTGTCTATTAACATTAATAAAAGAGCATTTGCAGCTTTTGTTTTGTCTCCCAAGTTGGTGACTTGTTTTAGTGTAGGATGGTGGATGGAAGATTTCAGGGAAGGAATCTGTGGAAGGGGAAGGGAGGGAAAGTGATGGGCTCTGGGGTAGAAATATGATGAGCACAGAAAAGGGGGAAACAGTCTAATGAATACTTCAAAATAAACCATACGACCAAACAACTTATATGTATATATACATATTCAAGAGTTTAATCGATACTGATGAATCATTTTTTTAAATATGTTTTTATTGATTTCAGAGAAAGGAAGGGAGAAAGAGAGGTAGAAACATCAATGGTGAGAGAATCATTCAGCAGCCTCCTGCACACCCCCTACTGGGGATAGAGCCCACAACCCAAGTATGTGCCCTGATCTAGAGTCAAAGTGTGACCTCCTACTTCATAGGTCAATGCTCAACCTGAGTCACACCAGCCAGGCTGCTGAGTCTTTTTTTTCTTTAATACTTTTTTATTGTTTAAAGTATTACAAATAGTAGTACGTATGTCTCCTTCCCCCACCCCCCCATAGATCATTTTTAAGGACAAAAGTTTCTCACAACTCCCTTTCCCCCAGTCTTTCCCCAGAGATGAATTGTTCAACCTCTTCAATCTCTTTATCACCTCCAGGGCCAGGTGTGGGTTTTGTGGAGCCTGAAAGGTGTTCACTCTATTGGACTCTTTTAGAATAAAATAATTCATCAAAAGTCTGTATACATTTCCAGGCCTTGGAAGGGGCCTGGATGACTAAGCATCTCTGAAGTGTAAGTTTTATGAGTTTCATGCTTAATCTCCTCTAGGCGATTTCTGTAACTTCAAATAACCTCTACCGCTTGGAAAGGTTTGGGTTGAGTTTGCCCAAGATAATCTCTGCCTCCTTTTCTCCTCCGTATATTGAAATATGCTAGTTATATTTTTAGTTCTTTGGGATCATTTTTATCTTTAGGAAATACTGAAGCTTCTATTGCTACTTCTTCAATAAAGTTAAATATAAGATTAAGAAATAAATGTGTGCAACTTCTCTCTTTTCTCTCTGTCACATCTCTGCTATCTCTGAATTTCTGTCAGCTGCACCAATACTCTAAAATATCAACCTTGACACAATATATATTTTGATTAGGATCTACAGGTAAGTCCTCTGTGTCTGTCAATGAAATGATTTTAAAGGCTGTTTATAAACAACATTGATAATATCATGATGGTGCAGGTAGGAATGACTGTAGAAATATATAGTGTGATCAGAACTTGAGGAGAAAGGGTAATCCTATGACATACAACCTGGGCTTTTAGAGGAACCTATCTCAAACATTGCGTGCAAATAACTTCTCTTTTATTACATTCCATTATTTGCTCAAAATTATGTCATTTTTAGTTTTATTTATATTGAAACCATGACTTTCTCGTACAGATTTTTTTCCTAGTGTTTCCAATTACAGTTCCCAGGATAATAATCTTCTAATGACCACTCAGCACACTAGCTTTTTCAACATGCTGTTACAGTAAATTTGCTTTCTTCTTGAAGACATTATGCCTAGAATTCTCTGGCTTCCTCCTCTAATTTTGAATGATTTCCTTCTAGGTCTGTGGCCTAGTAATCATTGGAAGAATTCTTTTTATAATATTTCTCTGTGAGAGCAACTGGGTCTTGACTCTCAGGCCTTTCTCTCTCTTGGATCTCCTTTCGGTTTTCCAGTAGCACACCCTCAAGGAACATCTTCTACAGAAAAAAGAAAGAAACGTTTTCTTAGGCCATTCATGTTTAAACCTGTCATGACATTGTCTTTGAATTTGGTGGATGATTTAACTGAGTATCAAATTCATCACTAGTTCTGGCATCCAGCATTTCTGAATAAAATGTTTGATGCACATCAGATTCTTATTCCTTTCCACATTGCCTGTTTCATTTTTCCTCACTCTGTAGATTCTCTAAATAACTTCTTTTTATCATTGGTGTTTAAAGATTTCAAAAGTCTATGCACAAATACGGCTAATTTTTTTTTTCTTGGGTGTTCTATGTTACCTTTCAAGAAAATGATTCATGTCTTTCTGCAGCTCAGGAGAATTTCTTTCAAAATTTAAAAAATTATTTCCTTCCTTCTGTTTTCTCTGCTCTTTGATTCTAGAATTCCTCTTAGTTACTTAATCTCCTGAATTAATCATCTGTGTCTCTGAGTGTTTATACTACATTTTCTTTTCTTGTCTTTTTGTTCTGAATTCTGGTTAATTTTCATGAGACTTCTTCCAGCCTTCTACTGAGAAATTTGGCAATTATAGTTTTAAATTCAAGTAAGTCTTTTTTGTCCTAGGATTTCCCAATTTGTTCAAAACTTCAGTTTCCTGAATTATCTCTATTTTTCCCAAGGTTAGTTGCTGTGCGTGTGGCTTCTCGGGCCTTCTCTGTGTGTTGTTGACTCTCCTTGGCTATCTGGTTCCCTGTTCATGTCTGGAATAAAGGACTTAGATTGAATGATATTAGTAGCTTGTGCAGGCTCCCTCTAATGAGACATAGTATGTTTTTTTGACAGAACTTTCTACTGAGTGGGGGATTGTTCTTGGGCTGTGTTTGCTGGTCAGGGTAAGTCTCCTGTCACCAGGAGGGAACTGGTAGAGTGGCCATCATCAAAGTGAGGAAGGATTTGTTGTGGAGCAGGTACATTTCACACCTAAAGCCTGTTTATTGTCCAGGAAGCTTGTTTAACTTCCTCAGAGAATTTCTGTGGCTGTGACCTGCAGGTAACAGTCACTGTCAATTGCTATGTTCGTGCAGAGGTGGGTGAAGGAAATAGAGCATGAGTAGGCAGGCGGATCAGGTGTTCCACAGCAGACCTGCAAGTGCTACTCAGATGTATGCCCCACTTTATACTCCTGCATTTTTACTCTCCATTACAAGCTTGGGATGTATCTGGGGTTCAGCTGGGGAACTGGATTTCACCTTCACCAATTTCTTCCTCTTTCTGGCTGAGGCTTCCCCACAATCCACCTGTTTTCGGTATTGCAGAAATTTATCAACATATCCTGTCTGCTGATGATTCTTATCCAGTCCCTCCCAAGTGGTATGGCTTTACTTTATTTTGTGCTTTTTTTTGGTGTCATTTTGTACTATTTTGTACTTTTTAGGTGTCATTTCAGTGATGTTTAGAAAAATCATAAAGTAGAATCTGTCTTCAAAGGCTCATTTTGTCTACTAAAAGTTTGACCTTATAAAACAACTTCTCTCTGAAAAGAGTTAGGTCTATGTACACACATACACACACACTGCACACATAAAAAACTGGAATTAAATTACTCTGAAGTAGGAAGAAGGGGAAAATCAGTAGATACTCAAAAATACTTAGCTGCTTGATTCAAATACCTTGCTTAATAAAAGACAATAGTTGTGTTTTTTAAATATATTTTATTGATTTTTTACAGAGGAAGGGAGAAGGATAGAGAGTCAGAAACATCGATGGGAGAGAAACATCGATCAGCTGCCTCCTGCATACCTCCTACTAGGGATGTGCTCACAACCAAGGTACATGCTCTGCCCTTGATCAGAATCAAACCTGGGACCTTTCAGTCCGCAGGCCAGCATTCTATCCACTGAGCCAAACCGGTTAGGGCAAAAGACAATAGTTTTATAATACTATATGGAAAGAGCAATGTGGAAAATTGTTACACTGCTGGCCACTAATTACCTAAGTTGTTTGGTGAAAACTCTGGGTAATGCTTGTCATTACACAGAGCTGATGAATGATTTCAAAGACAGCAGAATATTCCAGTTGATGAGTTAGAACATAGCAATGTGCTCCTGATACTTAAAATGGAGCAGCTATAACCACTTTCTCAGTTTCACCTATACACACGGTCATGAAACATTTTGTGAGATTTATTGCAAATACGTCTTGTAAGTGAAGTTACATGAGCAATAAAATGTAGTAGTCCTTGCTTTACTAGGCCACTCTGGACTGTACCAAAACCCTCTTTCTCTCATACAGCAGCCACTAAGTGGGGAGCCATAACTTTGTGTAATGTAATTAAATGGTAATGGACTTTTAACAATTTTTATGGGCTTATGAAATATTATTCCCCTGGATCTTTGAAATTTGAAAACAGCAGTGCATTGGCAACTTACAATATTGAAGATTCTTTTAATTAAGCACCTGACTTTGAATGAAGAAACCCTTTAAGGAAACATTTAAACAACCAAAAATGCTTTTGCTATTTTCTTAAGTATTGTGTCATGATGGAGAAGATTGGAAAATGTCACTTATGTGACCACTGGTGAATCTTCCAAGGTCTTCTTGGCATTCTGGGTTTAGGTTCCTTATCTTTGTGTTTTGTGTAATCATATATATATATATATATATATATATATATATATATATATAAAAGGCTAATATACAAAGTATTCCCTCAGGAGTTTGGCTGTGGGACCTGGAGTTCAATCACTGGCTATGACGTGTGCTGACCACCAGGGAGTGGTGGGGAACATGGCAAGTGATCAGTGGTGGGAGTGGGTTGCTGAGGGAGTGAGGGAAGGAGGAGGTGGGGAGGCAGGAATCTGATCAGCCCTGATCACTGGCCAGGCCTAGGGACCCTACCTGTGCATGAATTTTGTGCACTGGGCCTCTAGTGCTAGTAAAATATAATAGTTGGAAAGATTATCTATTCCTGCTATCCACCCCACATCCCTTTCTCTCTCACTTTTCTTTTTGGAAATTTAAAAAATAGAGACAAGAACAAAGAATTAAATGGAAAATATTCTCTCTCCATTGATAATTAAAATGATCAATATTTTGCTTTATTTGCTCCCAGTTTCCCCCCTATGAAAACATGTTAAAAGGAAGTACACTACAAATGAAAACAGAAGTCCTCTGTAACCTGTATCCCTTATTCAAGATATTTCCCATTTCTGAAATAATCACTATTATAAATTGGTGTATAACCTTAACATCTTTGGAAGTTACTTTCATATATATTCTTTAAAATATATCTTTATTGTTAAAAGTATTACAGATGTTCCCCCCCCATTAACTCCCTCCCCCCAAAAAACTGTAGTACATTTACACAATGAAATACTTTTACATATTCATGTACATAGCTCTTTGTATGATTTAAAAAACTTTGTACATGTTTTTAAATCATACAAAAATCATATAATGTTTTTCATTTGTTATGCAACTTTTATTCATTAAATATTATGTTGTTGAGTATCCTTATTGGTATACATAGCTATAAGTCACTTGCTTAAATATATATAGTAAAGCCAACATTAACTTCCATTTTGACTGATAATATGTTGCTAATAACTGATTTTTTTGGTTAGTATATATGCCATATATATCCTTTTATTTTCCTTTTAGTGTCATTTCTTCTTAATTGGATTTCTTATCAATACCTTAGAGCTAGATAGTTCAATATAAAAATTTTCCTTCTCTAAATAGATACATTTACCAATTGCATTATTGTGATTCATAATAAAGTTTAACTTCTTTTCACTTTATTTTCATTTTGTTTTTCATTTACCATGGTTTCTCTTTGTTTCTTCTTTAAATCTTTCCCCATTTCCAATGGGATGATTGGGGTTACTTGCATCCATTTTTCCATTAGCTGATTTTGAATTTGTAATTTTACTTTCTACTTTTTAGTGATTTCGCAGATATTTAACACGTATTGTAACTTGTGTTTCCTTAGAAAACTCATTCATCACTATTGCCATCTTCTTATATAAAACCTGCTTGTACTTCCTTCCACATTCCCTCTCTCCATCTGCTTTGTTGTTTTCAGACATGTGAGTTTACTTTTGTTATCAAAAACATAAAAGAAATATTGGGATTGTTACTGTCATTACTTTTCATGGTCAGTATAGGTCTCTTCCTGCTGCTTCAGGGCCTGGGCTGAGGAGCAGCTCATATTTTGTCACTGTAAGTTCTTTGCAGGCTGAAGGCATCGGCACCTTCTTGCTGGCCCGGCCAGTGACCAGGTACACCTACTGAGGCTGTGCTGTGCAGCCAGATGTGTCCATTTCAGAGGGCTGGAATAGAAGGACACATTTGCCCTCATATTTAAGCTCCATTCCACAATCTATATTTTGCCAGAAAATTCCATGTTGGGGATTATGTAGTGCCAACCTAGATTAATAAAATTAATATTTGTTTGTTTCATTGATGATAGATGAGTGAGGGCACAGATACTCCATTAAGATATGATTATAAAAACTATATAATAAAGTTAAAAAGAAATCAGATGATCACAGGCGCTAGAGTGATCAATATTTCTCTTTTTGTTGGAGAGGTCACAGATGGCTTCTCCGTGAGATATGTTTTGATTTGGTCCTTGAGGTGCAATGGAGCATGAGCCAGGCCGGGCATTGAAGGCAGAGGGAACAGCAAATGCAAAGTCATGGAGATGTGAAAGAGCAGGGCCAAGTCATAAAATGGAACAACATTCCACAGAGAGACTAGAGAGAAAAACATGAGAAGAGTGGCAGAAAGAGATGGGAGAAACGAAAGAAACCAGAGTTAGGTGCTGATGTCCTGGCATGTTATCTAACAAAGTCACATCCAGACATATCATGTGACTGTGCTTGGGGACCCCTGGCACCTGGGCTCACCTCCCCTCCTGCATTCCTCCAAACACTGAACTAGTCATCCCAGTTTTTCCCACTGAGCTTAGGCATAGCCTTAGAAACCTTTCCAGCAAGACACTCTAAGGCAATGATTTCCTGTTAAAAAGAAAAAGCACTTCTGTCATCTCTGATGTTAACAATGAGGAGCCTCTAAAATAATGGATTCAAGTTTAGAAAAACAGCTTTGGTGGAGGGATGAACACAAAAGTGGGGTGGGAAATGATTGGAAACCAGAGATGATGAAGGTTTGCATTCATATGCAGGGGTGGGGAATGTCCTTACATGGCCCGCAAAATCATTTAGTCTGGCCTGCCAAGGCATTAGGGGTGAGTTGATTAATTGTTTGACCAAAGATAGCAGGCTAATTTTTAAGTTGGTCATTTTGTATGGCCCTTGAATGATGTTATAAATATCCAAATGGCCCTTGGCAGAAAAGGTTCCCCACCCCTGACATACGGTAACTGATATAGACTAGAAGAAATAAATTTGAGAATAAATTTAACAGGTGGGCTCAATCCAGATTTGGCAACAAAAAGGAGGAGCAAAGAAGAGGGGGGAACAACGAAGAGGAGGAGGAAAGAAGAGGGTGAAACTCAAGGGAAAACATGAGGATAGCTCTAAGCTTTTTGACTTGGACAACTGGGTGGGTGGGCAGGTGGCTCCTGGTTCCACATCCCCCTGGCCCACCTGTGACTTCAGCTGCAGCTGTGGTGATTCCTCTGCAAGCTGCCAGCATCCCACTTCAAGTACCTGCCAAGTGCCTCTGTTTTTCTGCTTCATGGCTTTGGACATTCCTAGCACAGAAACAGCCCAGAAATGAGGGAGAACTTATGACCTCAGGAGTGGGGGTAACATTCACCAAGGAGGAATTCTAGTTGGTGGATAAATATCCCAGCCTGCTGTCCTTTTGGAGGGACCAATCTGAGATTCCTGAGGATCTCCCATAGGAAAGAACTTCAGCTGCCAATGGTCATAACCAGATCAATAGAACACCCTTCATTGGCCTCACCTCCTTTCCTGGATTTTCTCAATTCCACACTCCTACCCCTGGGATGGCCCCTCAAATAAGCCACCTGCACCTAAGGCTTTGTTTCACACTGTGCTTTGGGGTCATCCAAATAAAAGCTTAGATGAAAATGTCTTTATTTGAAAGGGAGGGGGACTTTAAGAGAAAGCTGGGAGTGGAGATCTTAGCGGGGGAAATAAAGAAGTTAGTTTGGGAAAAGTTAAATGTGAAGTTCCTGTAGTGATTCCAAGCATTAAGGAGCAGAGAACGGCGTGTGGCAGGCTCTCAGTAAGTATGTGATGAACAGATAGGATTTGAAGACTGGGAGGGGATGAAATCTATGTCAAAAGCTAATTCATCCTGAAAAGAGACCAAAGGCATGAACTAATAATCCAGGAGAGGTTTATGGAGCCTGTGCTCTGTCCACTCTCCGTACACTAACTGGCAAATTTATAGGGTTGTCAAGATGGCAAGTTTATGGGTAAAAAATCATATTTTACTAGAAAATGTCATCTGTGTTATATTTAAGTTGCTTTTTTTTTCTTTGAAGACAGTTAAGCTTTAAAAAGTTAAAAATTATAGGAAATAATTTGTAGATTGATGGCATTTGTGGAGACTTTGAGAAACCAAGAGAGTGAAGGTGGGACCCACTCCCCTTCTTCCCATTCAGTGACTGTCATTGGCTCACTGGGGAGAATAGTTTCTGTATGTTGTCCAGCTGATGGGAGGTATAGTTTATGAGTAAACATCTTTATTTATAAAGCTGAGCTGTAAAATACATTAGCTACGTGCGGACTTGAAATACAGCTAGGGCAACTGAGAAATGTTTTATTTTAATTAATTTAAATAAAGAAGCTGAAGCATCGTAAAATAATTTTCCACGAAACACTATGTTTTGGTAGGGCTATATTATACTTAATTGAAAATTCAGCATCTGAATGGATGTTTCTAAGACTTAATATGATAATAAAAGAATGTAACATGTCTCATTAATCATTTTTAACAGCTTTGTTAAGGTATAATCAACTTGCAAAGAACTGCACATATTTAAAGTGCACAATTTGATGAGTTTGGACATGTGTATACCCAGGGAACCATAACCACAATCAGGGTAATAGACATGTATCACCTTCAAAAGCTGCTTCTGTCTCCCCTTCAAGGATGTGATAAGAACACATGAGCTCTAACCTCTTAACAATTTTTGAAGTTCACACTACAATACTATTGACTATAGGCCCTATGCTGTACAGCATGTCTCTAGAACTAATTTAGTTTGCTAATTTTTATGCAGTATTTTGCAATGAGAATGCTTTGGATATGTTGGATTCAATAAAATATTAGATTTGTTTTTTTTGTTTTTGTTACTTTTTAATGCAGGTATTAGAAAATAAAATTATATATATGGCTAATCAACATTCTATGTCTATTGACAATGCGGGTGGTAAGTGCACTGAAAGCATAAGCCTCAAGTTCTCTGGTTAATGAAGGCTTCTTCTGGGTATAGGGTTGTGACTGGGGCACCCCTCAGCGGGCTCTGGTTGGCCTCACGCCTCTGGTGTACCTACTCCTACTATTGATAGCCCTTATCACATTGGGGGCAGGGTGGGGGGAAGGCACAAGTCCTATAACAAAAGAAAAGTTTTCTAGAGCTTAGTTTTTTAATGTTTTGATTTTTGACCCAGACTTTGACTCTTTAATATACTTGTCAGTTTGTTTGTTTTATTGAGGTCCGGAGCACTGGATTTCCTTTCAAAATGGCAGGAAGAGGCTGAGGGTGGGACCTGAGAAGGAAACAAAACAAAACAAAACAAAAACCCTTGGCCCTGCTGAGAACTGAGTGAGGGTGTGGCTGGAACTGAACTGGCACCTACTCCTAGAGCCCAGGGACATGGGATCAGGTGGAGGACAGCCCGGGGTGGAGGCCTAGATAATCGGTGAGAGGAGAAGGCTAAGCCAGAGGAGCAAATGTTCTGGAGACGGGGTCCAAGAGAGACGATGAGGTCAAAAGCAGCTGGTGCCAGGGGATCACAATAGAGGCAGGAACCGAGGAGGATGGTGAAGGTCTCATAGATGAGCTGCTAGAGAAAACAAGGGTGGGGGGCAAGCCCGATGAAGGGCGCGGAAGACGGAGGCAGGGGTGAAGTCAGAGGTGCCCTCCTACAGTCCTCATCATTCTTACAGGTGGAGGGATTGCTTTATTGCACAGCCGGCATCTGGAACACTCCAAGGGCCCGGCTGCTGACAAATGTTTTACTTCCTTGGCCCTACCATTTCAAGCAAGATCAGTTGGATTATCTTCTAATTGATTGGTATTATTCAGGAATTTGTTTTGTTT
This sequence comes from Corynorhinus townsendii, assembly GCA_026230045.1. Taxonomy (NCBI): domain Eukaryota; kingdom Metazoa; phylum Chordata; class Mammalia; order Chiroptera; family Vespertilionidae; genus Corynorhinus; species Corynorhinus townsendii. The sequence goes on from JAPDVU010000003.1 coordinate 182,425,694, forward strand.
TGTTTTGGCTCCTCTACATATATCACACAAAATCTACCTTAATTGTTTGTTCTGTGTTCTACTAGCCTCCAATCACCTTACCCTTTTCTCTATTGCCTATGCCCAGCACAGTTACTAGCTATGAGCAGGTAGCAGGAGTGGTGAGCCATGGAGGTGGAATCAAATGAGAAAACAATGCCCCTCCCCGATATGTCAATCCCAGCACTTTTTAAAAAGTTCCCGCAAATTCCTTTTTTGAACCACAAACACATATTTCCATATTCACATGTGTACACATATGAAAATCAGTGTGTGAAATAACACCTCCATTTGGGTGTTGGTCTAGGCGAGGGGCCCCACTTTTAGGAGGGGTGGGGGTGGCTGTTTGCAAGAGCTATTCTTTGCAGCTGGATTGTTCACTAACTCGATGAAGCTAAAACCCTTCCAAAGAAGTCAACTGTCCTCACGGAAATAGCTGAGAGAAACACACCAAAGTTTCTTGGCATGATGCAGCAAGCCAGGCTGCAATAGATTAGCTCTGCCCTTAACAACAAGTTTCACTGGGCCGATGAGAGATGTTATGGAAACATATCAAGGGAAAGAGGACTCCAGCCTCAGCTGGCCAGCACACCATAGGGTAATCACTGCAATGAAAATACTGAACCAGCACCAAGACTCACAGAGCGGCTTATTATAAGAATTTAATATACAGTATTATGGAGAATCCAAATGGCTCTTGTAATGGGATATGGAGCCTTGCTCTTCTCAGTCCCTGGTTCAAATTTGGATTCAGTCCATTTCAACTAAAATTAGTTGCCATTTGAGATAATTTAAAGGCCTTGGCAAAACAAGTTGGTCATCTTAACTACCAGGAGACCTGATGACCTCACACACAGGGGCTGCTCCTCAAAAGTAAAAAACATCCCAACTGATGCACGTTGCCATGCTATAGCTTTACTTTCAGAGCAGAGATAGGAGTCCCCCTAACATATTCTAAGGATGCTCCAACCTGTGACCAGAAAGGCCCTCATTCATCTCTGGAGAGTCAAGATTGCAAAGGTTAAAAAAAGAACTCTTATATGGTACGTTTAATTCTTCAACCAGACTTCTTTTAAGAAAGCAACATGATGGTTTGATAAGTGTAAGCTACTGTAGATGTCAGGACATTATTTCTCAGGGACCAAGTCTGCACTGTTTTCAAGTGCAGTGAGGAATTCCTGAGAAGGCATCACCCAGAGCTACATGCTTTCATTAATACTTACTCACCCTGGATCCTGTTTAGCCAACTCTAACCTACCAACTAGCTGAGTTTGTGAAGCAACAATAAAATTAAACCATCAAAGGCTTGCTTTTCTATCTCCATCTATGAAGAAGCTAGTTTCCTTCCAGCTACATGCCACATCTTAGTTTCAAAGAAGGTTAGGAAATAAGAGGTTATCAGAAAAGTGCCCGTGAGATCATGGTGCCTGCGGATGCTGAACTCCCAGAGGTGATGGTGGTTTGAGGGACACTGAGGTCCTCTGAGCACCAATGTTAGGTCCACAATCCAGTACCTGCTCCCATCATTGATTCAGACTCTCTCCTACATGGCCTCAGTCAGAAGAATGGAGTTGCAGGTAGAGCTGGAGAAAAGGCTGATCTTCCTAAAGCTTGTGGGCTCCCCACCTCTTCCTGGGTTTCCCTGTACTCACCGCCACCATCTGGATTCTTTCTTGTAACTCTAGCCCCACAGCATATCTTCTATGCACTAGTTACAAATCTAGATTGATACATGCTTTTTAGGATTGTGCAGCCTGAACATTGCATACAGATGAGCGGTCACCATTCTACACTCCTTCAGGAGTCTAGGTTACTTGTCAATCTTCTCAACACAGACTCCTTAAAACTGGGAAAGAGAAGATTTGGAAGCACCTTTACCCTACCTAGACAAGTAACCATTTCGGGGGCAGAGCCACAAAGCTTGTTAATTGAGGTTCACCATGAAAGGCATTCTTACACACCACAGAGGAGGAACAGTCCAGTTCTCCATCTGGTCTTTGAGATCTTGTTCACTTTCCTTCACAAACGAACCAGAAATGAAATTCAAAAATAAAATAAACTATAGTTACTCATTGATCCAAAAGTCTATACTGTGCTAACATAATGTAGTAATATAAAGAATGTAATTTACATTTTAGAATGTAGTATTGCAATCACCTCTACGCTCCATCTTCATGATGGAGACAGCTCTGAATATAACCTGATAGAGTTGTGTTTTATGGGCAGTATTGCCACCAGTGGCATGCTTTTATAAAATTGTGGACAGCGCTTGTTAAGTTCTGAATAAAACAAATCATAGTCTTCACATTAAGTGCATTCCTTGAACATTTTGTTTATGTTCAAGCTGGGCAAAAGATACTTCCTGTGTATCTATAAAACAGAGTGAGAGTCTAGGCTCAGGTAGTTATAATTATTTAATTTTAAAGGAAATAAAGAGAAAAAATAAAGTATTTCATCTTTGTGATTGTTACAAATAAAGTATGATGCCAGACAATTCCCTGTATTGAGGGGAATGGGGGCACAAGGCAAAACAACCAGCCACCTTGCTTGCTGATACCCAAAAGCCAGTAGCTTCTTTCCAGCATTTTAACAACCCAAAATGTCCTCACCACTTTCCAAACTACCCTTGCCAAGAACCACGGAGCAAGCTAAAATGTCAATCTAGGGATTTGGTTCCTAGTGAGGCTGTGGTGTGTTCCCCCATAATTTACTGTAAATTCTATTTCAATGTCTGTCACACCCACTAAATTATAAGTTCTGAGAGAGCCAGGGCTATGCCTTTCCTGATCACCACTACATCTCCTGACAAGGAGTAAGCAAGCAATAAATAGTCATTGAATGAATCTATGTGAACATGAATGAATGGATGAGTACTCTAGAGTCATCAGACCTACATCAATATATAAGCACAGTCTAAGTCTATATGGCAACACTTAAGGAACTTGCCTAGAAAGATTTTACAGTTGTCCTTGAACAACACAGATTTGAACTGTGCAGGTCCACTTCCACAAAGATGCCCCCCCCCCCCCGCCCCGCCCCACCCCGCTCCCAGTAAATACAGTTGGTCCTTCATATCCGCAGGTTTCCTATCTGTAGGTTTAATCAACCATGGATCAAAAATAGTGTTTCTTTTACATTCGCAACTGTGGTTTCCCAATAACAGATTCACAAATATGGATAGAAAATACTGCTTTTGATCCACGGCTGGTTGAATTCACAGATGCAAAGGGCTGACTGTAGTTAAGTTTTAAGGAATCAAAAGTTATACACAGCAAAAAAAAAAAAATATCTGTGTGGGGTTCAGCGCTCCTAACTCCCATGTTATTCAAGAATCAGCTGTACTTTAGGATATTTACTTACATTAGGTTTAAATGTAATAAATCCCATGGCATCTCATATGGACCTAACTAATAACACTCCGAGCTCAGTATCTGAAGTGTCAGGGGCATTTGTTCCATCAGGACAATGGGGCTTTGCCCCAGAGAACCAATATTTAGAGGAAGCAAAGAAGGATGGCCTCAGAGAGTTAATCTCCCTCTTTGCCTGTCTTGTCCCTTGCTTTGAAGCTGCATTCAGCTCTCTCTGTCTGAAGTTCAGCAGTGGCATCTCAGGGATGATTTCATGTCACGGTTAACATTTGGATCCTCACTTAGTTGGACTGGCAGTCAGGAAGTCTAGGTTCTCATCCCAGTTTTGTCATTAACTAGCTGTGTGACCTTAGGAAAGTTACTTCACTTCTCTAAGTCTCTGTGTCCTTGTTTGTAAAATGAAAGGATGGCACTCAAAGTTTCCGACAGTTCTTTCCAGCTCTAATATCTAACATTTCCGTGATATCTCATAACTGGAATCAACAAAGACAGGTAGGCCCAAAGTTGCTAGAACATGGTTTAAACAAACAAATAATAAAAAGGCAATGGCTGGCAGCCGAGCTTTGCCCAGTTAAGTCACGGAATATCTTCGGAACTTAACATACGGCAAAGAAGAAACACATGTGTGTAGAGATTGCATGGTTTCCATAAAATGAATTTACCTAATTTCACTCTCCATCAGAAAGAGTTTTACATTTCCTTTTGCATTACTTAGTTGGCAGGTCTGTTGCATGATGTATTCTTATTTGCCTTTACTTTCCATGTTCAAAGTAGGCCTTAATAGCAGGTCCTAAACTGTCCAAGATAAGCTTCACATTATAACAGTGGCTGCTACTTATCAGAAATAAGAATCCAGGTATCTCGATGCTTATAACAGAAAATAAATAATTCTCTCCCTTGCAGAATCTTTAAAATGCTGGGTTTCAATTTAAAGATCAAATCCTGTAAACTCTTATTCAGGCCTAAGCATATATAAGATTAATACTGAGATTTTAAAGAGCTATAATTTGAGGTTCTAAGATCATCTTATGGTTAGCCCATGAAATCGGGAAATTGCTTTTCCTGGAGAGAAAAGAATTGAAATGCACTTATGTGGCTACAGGATTTTATTTGAACAGTAGTCAGCCTCCTACCAGGGTTGGTTTCAGAAGGGTTTCACCTGCATTGAGGCACAGTGACCACTGGTTTACAATTGTAATTCTATTGAGAGCTAGTGGGATACAGAAGCATCTCAATGCTGCCCTTAGGTACCAGGCAATGCCCACTCCGTGTAGCATCTCCAGGGGTCTACTGATCAGCTTTTCTCCTAGGTGCTAAGGCATACTGAAGCAGTGTGAGAACTGTGTGTGCATGGCAGGGAGGGGAGTCTAGCATGCATTAATCGAGCATGAACCACATGAGATTCAGTCTTACTTCTTGTATTAAAACAATAAAGAAAAGAGTTGCCCTGTGTTGTTCAGTGATTAGAGTATCGTTCCATGCACCGAAGTGTCACAAGTTTGATTCTGATCAGGGCACATACACAGATTGCAGGTTCGATCCCCATCCAGGGCATATGTATGAGACAACTGATAGATGCTTCTCTCTCAGATAGATGTTTCTATCTCTCTCACTTCCTCTCCTTTCCTCTCTCTCTAGAATCAATGAAAAACATATCCTCAGGTGAGGATTGAAAAAAAAGAGTGGTGATTGTTCAGCACTCTGTATCCACCTGCCATAGGATCTAGAGCTAAGCAAATGGTGGACAATTCTATTCGGAAGCTTTATCAGTCTTCAGTGACTTGAAATTTGGCATGAGAGAGAGAGATACAATAGCACTTGTGTGTGTGTGTGTGTGTGTGTGTGTGTGTGTGTGTGTGTCCAGGCAGGGCCCAGACTTATGGATAGCCACCACTCATCCCCAAACTCCGAGAGCGTGATACTAAACTGTGAATACTTTAATATGGAACAACACAGAAACTTCCTGGGTGCTATTTAAAAGACCCATGCTAGTTCTGGCTAGATGGCTCAGTTGGCTGGAGTATTGTCCCCTACACCAAAAGGTTGTGAGCTCAATTCCTGGTCAGGGCACATACCTAGGTTGCAGGTTCTATATCTAGGTGGAGCGCATGTGGGAGACAATCAATTGATGACTCTTTCCCACATCTGTATTTTCCTCTTTCTCCCCGCCCCTCGCCGCCCCTTCCTCTCTCCCTAAAATCAGTAAAAACATATCCTATGGTGAGCATTTAAATAAATAAATAACCCAAGCTAGAATCTTCTTCACCTTTATTATACCCCACTGATTGTCAGAAACTTGGGCCACTTCCATTCTAGGTTATAAGTGCCAGAGAAGGAAGACATAGTAGAAATCATATGGCATGTGAATCAATAGGCCTATCTTCCAAATCCTCAAAAAAATGGAATGAACTGATGGCCAAGGCTGCTGAAAGGCCAAAGCAACAGTCTTGTGTCTCCCTCCATTAAAGTCTTTAAAAGCTTAACATAGTTTTCATTTTCAGCATTAAGTCAAATCTCAAAGTCTTTCCCCTTCCCCCCAAATCTTCCCTTCCACCTCCTTGAATTGGCTGCTCTAGGAGCATCTTCCCTGCTATTATTAGCGGATAATTGCTTAACATTTTCTAGAGGTGATTAACCTTGCTTTTGAAATGAAAGAAATCCCTAAATTGGGCAATCGGATGAAAGCCATGCTTTCATGTAATTTAGTTCCATCAGCCAATACCAGCCATCAGGTACATCAATTTCCAACTCAAAGGAAGTGCTGAAGAATAAGCAGTGACAATATTTGAAAGAAAAAACTCAAGGTCTTAACACTGTCAATCTCAATTATTTTCATAACAGTAGTTTCCCAAGGGGCAGCCTGATTGCAAGAAGTTGGTGGTTCTGTTCAAATTCCAGTGACCTTGAGAGGGCATCTGTCAGAGGGAGTCCAGTCCAGTTGACAGCAGTGGTGTAGGTTTTGTGTGAGTACCTGAGACTCTGGAAGCTCACCAAGGACTTATAATTCTGTGTTAAATTTTAGTTTCTCTTAATATTTTTAGTAAAATGAATCTGTTGTATTGCAAAGAGTTCTGATACACTACAGAGTCTGTCCATCCTCGCCGGCATCTATAGGCATGCAAATTTGTAATTAACTGGATAAGATTTCTCCTTTAAGATTACAGGTTTAGGGTTTGTGAGATCACACAGACATGTTTGTCCCCTGCCTCCACCTAAGACTGTGCCCCCAACTGATCTCAGACTGGTGGATATCAGCATTTTCCTCTTGCTCGAAGAACGATTTCCAAAATGGAGACTAAACAACATCCCCTGGTATCTCATTCCAAAGGTTGGAAAAGTTCTGTGCCAGCAAACCACTTTGTGGTTGCATTAGACGCTCTCTGTCGCCCTGCGGTTAACTGGAAGTCAGTTTACCACAGAGCTTTTATCACCCAGCAGCTGCATTTAGCTTTCTGGGTGACCATGGCTCACACCCCAAACCAAAGGAAGGCCCTCAGGGGCTCTTTAAGGACCATTCAGAAACCCTCAGAGATGCAAGGGGTCAATGCCAGATCTACAGAAACATAGTTTGAAAAAAAAAGGAGGAAGAAAAAGGCGTGATGATCAATTTGGCGCCCTCTAGGGGCAGCACATTGCCATCTTGTAGATTGTGAAATAGTACATTTGGGGAATTTCATGTCAGTATAGAGACAAACATCTTGTTAGTGATTTCCTCAGATGGCTTACCAGTACCCTTTCCTACATTCTTTTTGTTGATTATTTTACATGACCACAGGATCCCTTTTCTCATGGAAACTTCATCATAAAATCCTGTACCCAAGTCGGGGAAAACCAACAACAACAAAATTAAAGCCAGAGGTTTTGATTGTGTCTATCAGTTCTGTTTATTTTGATGCAAGCACCAAAGGCAACTGTTCAGCTATCGTTTTTAAATGTTCCCCATTCTCAAACATGTGACTGGAGCTGGTTTTAGCTCCCTATAACAAACAGGGCAACTCTAGTATGATGCATATTTAAGAGCATGGTGTTTAGAGTCTGACTGACTATAATTCCCAGACCACTACTTACTGTCTTTGGATAAGTTACTGTCTCTGTGCCTCAGTTTCTTCAAGTATAAAATGAGTCAAAAAGAATACCTTCCTCATAAGATTGCCTTGAGGATTAAGTAAAATAATGCCCATAAAAGAAGTCATCATCCTTCACATGTATCCAGAGATTCAAGGTATGTGAGGCAGAGTAGAGGCAGGAGTCACATAAGAGAAACACCCACATAATAGAGTGGTTGAAGGCCTTAAGCTAGTCAATAAAGGCAAAACACTGGAATAATGCTTAGCACCTAGTAAACACTTGAAATGGTTTGCTGCTGTTGTTTTTCTTGTTGCTATCTTCATCGCATAGTTGAGCAAACTAAAACATACAGAGGTTAAGTCATTTGCTTAGGAAATAGACAATTAGTAGGCACCGGGATGAGGAATCCATCTCACTCCAGGCCCACGCTCTCTACCATTACACTCTCTATATAGAGAGAGTTACTGTTACTGTTAGTATTATTTTGACAGGAAAGATAAGTTTCAGGTAGGCTTGCTATCTTCACCTTACTAAAGAGAAGTTTCTAATTCATCAGTCTGCCAAGTACACACTGCAGCATGAGCCTTCTTATACTGAGACCGACACTGAAAATTTAACCACCCATTATCTGGTCTTCTGGTGGCACAGGGCAGAAATTCTCAGCTGTTTTAGAGTAAGGAGCTGAAATCTGAGTAGGTTGGGGAGAGGGGAGACAGTTGATAGAAATGTGAGTAAGTGGTGTCCTGAGGAGAGTAGGAAAGTGTTCTTTGGGAATCTTGCTGTCGAGGTAAACTGAGTCAAATATCTGATAAACTGACCTTTCTTTAGAAAAGGCCCCCAGCCACTCCATTTTCTGACTGATAGATCAGGAATGTCTAGCATAGAGGATGCTTCCTACTTCTCTGAGTAGTTTCCTGAGAATTTTCATAATTCCTACTGAACCTGGATAGAGTGTCATCAGCATGTTCCTAAGGCTGTCCTAATAAATGTGCTTGCTCTATGCTTTTCTTCAGCTATCTTGTTAGCATATTACCAGCTCTGCTATCTAAGTTGCGAAACCTCAAGGATTTCCCATTGATTTTCCCTTCCAAAAACAGATTTCCAGTGGGGCACTTATCACTGGATTTTTACCATCGGTGTAAAGTCTCCTGCTGGTCAGCTTACTGTCTACAACTGCTGAAGCTGTGGAAACTCAAGTCTGAGGTCTCTAATTTTCCCTGAGGGCAGAAAGCTGAGCAAAGATAGTTTGTTGTTTTAGGGAAGACAATCACTCCTTAGACATTTTCTAACTATTGAGCAGGGGGAAACATGTACTGGAAAATACTGAGTTTTTCTGATGTTGAGATTTTTAAAAAGGTATTTTTAAAAGGTGCTTTACTCAGGGGTATAGCCAAGGCATATGCCTAGCTCTGAGTTCAATTTGGCTATGAGACTTCCTAGTACATTTTTCCATCTTTTAGTTAGGTGCTACTGGAAAAAAAAACACCCAACAAAAAACAAAGAATGGGGGCTAGGAAATGCCGAGCATGTGCCTGGTTCTTGTTTTCTACAGCACGGTCAAAGAAAACCTCCATAAGTAGGTGGCAGTTGAGCAGGTATCTGAAGGAAGTGAGGGTTCCCTGAGGGTTGTCAAAGTACAATTTTCAAAAATTCAATAGGTGACTGTCACATAAATAAAAACTGAACAAACATCAAAGATTCATTCTACTCAATAGTTAATAAGGGAATCAATAAGATGTGAAGAATGTTTCGAAGAGCATTTGAGGAGCCAGTACTTATGAAAAGTTTAATAACAGAGGGTTAGGCTAAGAAAGAGTGTTGGATTAGAGACAAGACTGGCTAATCCCCGGCACAGCAATAAACTAAATTCTTTGGGGTTATCCTTTCTACGGACACCAAATTGTTTGGATTTCTTCTGGGGGGTTGAATAAATTAACAAATAACTTCACTAATATTGGACTTTTGATCAATAGTAAACAGAGAGTCAAAAAAGTACTTTGCCCTAAATAATTCTGTGTAAGTCTATTAAACAATGAACCCACAGGGCATTGACAGGACACACTGCTCATACATCTTTTCTTTACGTTCAAGTTTTTCTTTTTTATTTCTTTTTGACTGAGTCATGAATATATCTCCAAGAAGAACATTGCAGGCAGAGAGACTGTGGGTAAATTGTTCCATATCCCTCCATTCATCACTCCAACAGCTAACGAATGCCCTCCCCACACACTCACACACAGACCTGGCCTTATGATGCAGTTGGGTGCAAGTAAATAGCTCGAGTTATCTAGAGAACTTGGAAGGTTTCTATGGGAGGAGAATGGGAATTGAGGTTGGAATCTGAGTGATGGAGAGGTTTAAAAAGATATTAGAGAATGGTGAATATGAAAAATAGTAAGATAGGGGAAGAATGGATTTATACAACATTTCCCTCTTTTTTTATGGCATAAAAAATGTACTTCCCCTACCCCAGCCCCACCTCTGACTATCTACAGAGAGGTTGATAAATATATGAATTAGTTATAATTGCATTTTGGTTGCTTGTTGGACTGTGCTCTATATGAGATGAGATCATGTGGCATGACCTCGTTCTGTCTCTGAAATAATCTCATACATTAGGGTGTTTCAGCAAGAAAACACTCTCAGTGGATGCTGAGGAGAAGAGGAAATGGGAAAGTTTCTCAAGTCTGGACGATCAAATGAAAGTCCTGCTTGGGGAAAAAGTGTGCCTCACCCTCCTCCCACATGAGAACCAGCCCTCCTTTTCCCCTTTTCCCTCCCTTCTCCCCTCTCCAGCCAAATTAACCTCTCTTCCAAATTCCTTCCTCCTCCCACTCTGTGTTCCATAAACCTCCCATGCCCTCATGATGTCTTAACTACTTCCTAGGAAACCAAGGATCCCCAGACTTTTCACTTGGCCAACTAGGTGATGATGCCATAACCAACAGAGGTCCCAAAGGATGAGGAACAGGTATGGATGTAAGAGAGTATGTTTCCAGAGTGTAATTCATAGGCCCTCTAGGACGTCCAAGTAGAACTGTTGAGTAGGCAACTTCCCTTTTTTTCTATCACATATACTGAGGGATGAAGTTAAGACAAAACAGACACAGACAAGAATCAGATGGAAGAGGAAGACAGTGGCACCAATGGACATCCCTTACCCCAGCCAAGAAGGATATGTGGAGGGAGGTAGGGTGGTTTGGGGAGTAAGAAGATTTGTGACCCCCAACCTCTCTGCTTTACTAAAGAGGCCCTTGCTCTCAAACGTTTTCTTCACACTACCTGAAAGTCTATCAATTAGAGATACATTTGAGTTAATGTTCGAATATCCCAAAATGATTGAGAAGAGATCATCATTCTTTCATCCCGTCCTGTAAATTGGTTAAATTTGTTTCCTTCCGTGTTTTATCTAGTTTCATGAGGTGGGGGGGAGAACCTCACCTTTGGGACCCTAGATTATGAGGACAAGCACAGTTGGTTGGGATAAACAGTAATTGAAAAGAAAAGGGTGCTGACCATTTTTGTTCTTGTCTCAACCCAGAGTGATGATGCCAAAGGAAGGCGAGGCCAATGATGCAAACCTTGCATCTGAGCCCTGTCCTCGGGCATTAGCTCCAGGGGTTTCTAACATTGCAGACCAGTGTTCTCTTAGTCTAGCGTCTCTGGCTATCAGCTCTGAGTTAGTCCTAGATGTTGGTAAAAACAATACAATGCCCAAGTATGTCCCCTTATTTATTCTGGGGGCATTTTCAAATGGCACCAAGAAGCATTCTGGTCTCCCTCCCATCTTCAAGGTCAAGAATTTGAGTCCCAATTGCCGAGAAAGGCCAGACTTCTCCTAGGAAGGGAATATCTTTCTTAGAGAAGTCTGTGTCAGATTATTTCATCTGTTAACAGCACAACCAGAAGATAACAAGAACTATTTGACAGAGGCTAGCATTGACAAACGGTACACATTTTTGGACTCATTTCAAAGTACAAACTCCTATTTCATTTCATTTTCTAAAGCTCTGAATAACTTATAGACAATTTAATTGCCTGTATTTGGGATAGGGAATTCCTAAAATGCTGAGTATAATATTTGGATTTAAAGAAAAAGACACCATAATAGAGACCATTGTTCAAGTAAGTAGAGACAGGTTCATGTATTTCAAACTTTGGATAAAATATAAAGAAGATCATTGAGTTCTAATTTGAAAGAATTTCACTGAAAGATTCAAAATACAGTTCACTGTGAGAGTATGAGACAGAATTATAGTATTTACTGGACAATTGTTTGCTATGAAACATTTATATCACTTTTTAACAAGATGGAACTGTCAAACTGTTTAAAATTCCATTGGAAAAATTTGGATTAATACTAAAATGTTTACTCTTTTATCCTTGCCTGTATACTAAATTACTCATGGAAGACAATGGAAAGAATCTGAGAAATGCTAGTTTTAGCAACAACTCAGGCTGCATTTCAGAAATATTATAGACTATGTAAACGAAGGCGACTTTTGGACATGTATTAACATAGCTGGAATACTACTAGTGCGATGTAAGACACAAGAAATGAAAAATTCCAGCACTATCAACAGAAATGATCCTTTAGAAGATGATGGTACCAGTTAAGCATTCTCCCCATCTAATGACCAAGCTTGCATTGGAAAAAGAACATCATGGTCATCTGGTTGTGCTAAATGCCATTGTTAACTCCAGTGACCGTGATTCATAACCCATGCCATAATATACAACCTCTTAAAGTCATTCTGGAACTATGGAATTATTACCTATGAAGATCTATCCTAGATCACTCACTGAATGTACATCCATGTAAAAACCTGTTTAAAACAAGGACTAACTTGTCTTGGTATTACAATCACTTTAGCTAATCCCTTCAGCTTCTTTCATCCAGTCCCTTTTTCCCCTTCCCCCTCCGAGAGCTGTCAGTCCCTTCCATGTATCCATTCCTCTGTTTCTATTTTGTCCATCAGTTTAGTTTGCTCATTAGATTACACATATAAGTAAGATCATATGGTATTTGTCTTTCTCTGACTGATTTATTTCACTTAGCATAATAATCTACAGGCTGATCCATGCTGTCCCAAAAGGTTATTCACCCTAACACTCAATGGGCATTTCCACCTTCCTCCCCTTAATGTTTGAGTTCCAGATCACCTGCAATGAGCACTGTTCTTAGCTGCAAGAGGATCATCCTTAGCTGCATGAGGATCACCTGGGGAGCTTGTAACCACCTATTGCTAAGTCCTGACTCGGAAGTTTCTGACTCAGTGCAGCTGGGGTGGGGCAGAGAATGTATTCTAACAAGTTTCACATGATGCTGGTGCTGCGTTCCTGGGGATCCCACTCCGAGAACCACTGCAATAAAGGATTCTGGGTAGGAGGTACTAAACGCAACTTTAGGAAGAAATCTTTATATGTGGGTCAGGCTGGTTTTGTGCAAAACAAAAGGAAGTCTCAGCTTCCCCTAAAGGTTCAGCCTCTGCACACAGAACCCTCTGCCTCCTGTTTTTCCATCTTTTCTACCTCCAGTTCTCAAAAGTGCTCTAAGATCTCATTATCTTAATTTACCCTAAAATAAATTAATCCTCGCAGTTAATCTTGTTAGAGAGTGGGAATTTTTGAGCATGCTTACTACTACCATTCCAGAGAGGCCATGGGCTATGCCCCAGATAGAGTTGTCAGTGCTGACACCAGGCCAGGCCTTGAGATACGGTCTCATGGCCCCTTCCCAGCATGTAGGCCTTGCAAGATAGAACACTGTCAGCTTTCTGAAGAACAGGATGACCCTGTAAATAACATGGTTGTCAATGGCATGATTCCGATGTACATTAGGAAAAACTGTTTTGTCTTGGGTTGCTTGCTCTGCAAAAACAGGATTTGGTTAATGTGCTTAAAAGTGGTCCTGCACAAAGGATTGGGGGTTCTCTCTGGACTCCTGCATGGAGTAAGGCAGAGCAGTTGCTGGCTGGCCAGCTGGTCAGCTGGCTAATAAAGGCTCCCTAAATTTTAATTTGGTCTGGACTCCAGTGTTTGTTCACTCGCATTCGCTCCACAACATTCTTCTCAGGGACCTTCCAGTGTTAACATGGACCAAAACTTTATGCCAATAAATGAAAGTCAAACATAAAAAGGCATTAATTTGAAATGGGGAAAACATTGTTGTATTTCTACTCTATCGCCTACATTATCCCAGAATTATCTAAAAGCCGCATCTGTTCATGCTACTTTTTTGCTCAGAGTCTTCAGTGACTATCCTTTTCCTACAAGCAAATTCTAAGTACTTAGCAAGACTTTCAGGCCTTTCAATATAGGCCCCTATTTATTTGTTAAACCTCATCAGCCACCTCTCCCTCCCTCCTTTTAAAACACTACAATTCTGAACTATTTCAAACTCTCAGAAAATGTTCTATTCTCCACATCAGCTAAATAGTTTTAGGGACCCAGTCCTATCTAATAAAAGAGTAATATGCAAATTGACTGTCACTCCAACACACAAGATGGCTGCCCCCATGTGGTCAAAGATGGCTGCCCCCATGTGGACACAAGATGGCCACCACAAGATGGCCAGCAGGGGAGGGCAGTTGGGAGGGACCAGACCTGCAAGGGAGGGCAGTTGGGGGCGATCAAGCCTGCAGGGGAGGGCAGTTAAGGGTGACCAGGCCAGCAGAGGAGGGAAGTTGGGGGCAACCAGGCCTGCAGGGAAGGGCAGTTGGGGAGGACCTAGGCCTACAGGGGAGGGCAGTTAGGGGTGACCAAACCTGCAGGGGAAGGCAGTTAGGGGCAATCCGGCTGGCAGGGGAGCAGTTAGGCAACAATCAGGCTGGCAGGGGAGTGGTTAGGGGGTGATCAGGCTGGCAGGCAGAAGCGGTTAGGGGCAATCAGGAAGGCAGTCAGGCGAGCAGTTGGGATCCAGCAGTCCTGGATTGTGAGAGGGATGTCCCAGATTGGAGAGGGTGCAGGCTGGGCTGAGGGACACACCTCCCTGTGCATGAATTCCGTGTACCAGGCCTCTAGTAAAATATAAAAAAAAAAAAAATGCAGGGCCCTTTAATGAAAATTTATTAAAGAGTTTCAAGAAAACAATAGGAGGACATTCATCCAAATGAGAGGCTCCTTAGCATGGGCCCTGCATGACTGCAGCCACAGCCCATAATGTGGCCCTGACTGTTCTAAGACAGTAACCCCTAAATCCCTTGGTACTTGTCTTGAGGCAACACAAAGAAACCAGTCAACGTTTTTAAATTTCCTTTTGCTCTGAATTAGTATCCTTAGATTTGTTAAACTTCAAATGTAAGGAAGAACTTGAGTTTCACCATGTGTTTGTTCATTTTCCAGGGAAACTTTTACATAGCCAGAGAGCGCTACATTTCACCTTGACCGAAGCACCACTGCTACAGTCTCTCCTTCCAGGGCACCTCTGCAAGGTACTGTTCCCTCTCCCTGAAATGCCCTTTACCTGTTTATCATCTGATGAACTCCCACTCAACCACTGGCTGCTCAGTCCAGGCTCCTTCTCTGCTGGGAGGCCTTTCCCCACATCCCAGGGTTCACCTAGGCACAGGGCCACCTCCTGCACTTTAGTGACTAGCTTACCATGTCTTAATCTTATTTGCATGATCATCTTATTCACTAGGCCCTAAGCTATTCCAGGGCATCCATATGCTTTCATCTTTTTATTGGCAGAATCTAGCACAGTACCTGGTCTAAAGGAAGGACTAAAAAATGCTTGTTAACTAAATGGATGGGTAGCCATACATTCTAACATTTTCCACTAAATCAAAAATTGTTTCTCATAAGAAAAACATTTCTAAAGCCAAGAGATAGCTTAAATGTGATTCAGTCTTCTGAAATTACTAGGTGAGATTGTAAATGAACCTCTAGTGTGCACAAAGGTAGGACACTCTGGAGCCAGAACTGCACTTCTTGGTCTCAAAAATCTAATCAAAGTGGGCTTGACCTCACCCTCCAGAGATGTGTTCAGTCCTGCTCAGTAGAGGAATTAACATGTGGAACATGTAGAGCACATGGGGAAGTTTGAGAGATACACCCAGAAGGCCTTTCCTAGACTGGTTTCATATGGGAACTTTTATTTTAATTCAAATATCAAAAACTGAGGTCTACAGTCCGTTTTCCAGGGCCAATGATCTAGTCTGTGGTTGATTTAGTTCCGTGGTCGGCAAACTGCGGCTCAGGAGTCACATGCAGCTCTTTGGCCCCTTGAGTGTGGCTTTTCCACAAAATACTATGGCCTGGGCAAGTCTATTTTGAAGAAGTGGCGTTAGAAGAAGTTTAAGTTTAAAAAATTTGGCTCTCAAAAGAAATTTCAATCGTTGTACTGTTGATATTTGGCTCTGTTGACTAATGAGTTTGCCCACCACTGATTTAGTCCTTTTCGTCTCTTCCTCCTCCATGACTTCTGACTCTTCTCACTGCTGCTTTACCATGGGTGGGTGAGGAAATACCTTATGAGCTGAAATTCAAACCAATAAAGTCTGCTTTTTGTAAACTTATGGTTTATCTATTAATTTCATGTACCAAAGCTATCTTTATCCTGGCTGGCACATAAAATCTGAGCATTGATACCATATTAGGTATTTTTCTCCAACTTGCATATACTGTTCTGGTCACATTTTGAGAGAGAATTCAAGAAGCTTTTCTCCCCCATTCCAATATTTGCATATACCTTATCCTTGCAAACTGTCTAGGAGGGAAGAAATGTCTAGTGGCTTTTTTTTCTGGCCAGGCCATCGAAAAGGAGAGCTAGTTATTCCCAGTGTTTTCACTAAATTGCTGCTTCTCTGTCTTTCTCTCTTCACCTTTGTTTCCTTCTCTCACGAACCTGGGGGCTCTCACTCCCTCAAGGTGCCTTGAGCCCTGTGGACATCACTAATGATCTGGGACAAAGGGTAGCCAGGTCCAGGTCTGAATCTTAACAGGCAAAAAAATCCTCAATATGTTAGATCCTTCTTCAGGCAGGTACGTTTGCCCACCTGCTCTCAAAGCCAGTCCTGGGCTGCCTAAGCCAAGCCACTAGTTTTGGAGTAGCAGGAAACACATGAGAAATTCTGGAATGAACCAGAAACTTGTCTCAATGGCAAGGTAACTGTATCCATCTCTTGGTTAATAGTTCAGTTTTACTTTTAACCTATTAAGGTGGATTCCTTATTCATTCCTTCACTCGGAGCTTTTATCAACTGTGCATTCCCAAATCCAAATCCTATTTGTGTAGATACTTGATTTATTTAGAAGTCTACCATTTACTTCTGGACTCTCAGGATTGGGAGGGAGTTTGACAGGTTATGTACATAGGCTGTCCCCATCTTACACCTGAGCCCACTTTACCACTGCCATGCCTGGGGTGTATATTTCTTTCCTAAACATTACCAGGGATGGGAAATTAACTGCTGCCCAAAGCCATCAGCTTAATTCTTGAGTAGCTCCATTAGAAATAGCTCCTTTTCACAAACCAAATGTCCGCTAAAGTCAACATGCCCTTTCAGATTTAAAAGAAATTGTTTTGAATTCTCATGCTTTATGAGGTTAGCCATTCAACAACTCTTCCAAGCCTTTTGTTAATTTTTGACACTTGGGTAGGAGGTTGTTTATAATTGTCCTGGACACCTCAGAGTAAGACCAAATCACTCCATTTATGGGTCCTCACTTTTCTATGCTTATTCTCCCTTCTGTTGTCTCCTGTCCCTCCATACCACACAGTCCTCTTCTTCCTGTTGGGATATCCACTGAGCCTGTCTCAAACACAAGGTTGTGTAAGTGTGTGGGGTGTAATGTTATAGGAAAATTGGGATAATTGCTGGAGTTTACAGTGCAGCAACCAAACAAATTATAATTAAATATTAGACATTGCTATTCTTCAAAGCCTCTCAGCCACCTCACCTGCAGGGACCTCACACCCTGTTCACTTTTCTGTAGCTGCCACCTCCCACCATAGTGCTTGGCCCTTCTCTTTCAACTTCACACCTCTTCTGTCTACTTTTTTTTGCTTATATCCCAAATCCCAGTTAACTTTTTCTATAGACAAATTTGGTGTTGCCTTTGTCTTCTACTAGATCTTGATCTTAAGACCTTGCGTCCCACACTCACAGCAGTTTATCAATGTTTTCCCGAAGATAGTCCACTGCCTGAGAGTCTTGTGCCAGATGTTACCGTTCCCAGGAAACCACATAAAGCCCAGCTCTGACTGTTGCTTCTATCCAGTTCATTGCAACTTGCTCTCTCTTGCTCTGGGGTCACTGACAGAAAGAACTGTGACACTGGTCAGTCTACCTTCTGAGACCATGTTCCTCAACTCTGAAATGGTAATAATGATACTGCCTAAAGGATTTGTGTAAGAACTTGATTGAACAATACACAGTATCTAGCACATAGTGGACACTCAGCATATGTTATTTTCTTCAGTTAAAATAAAATAAAATTGAGAGCAGCCTTGAAATCTTCAAAACAGACAAAACCATTTAAGCCATGAAAGCAAAATGAAATCTAGCTTATTACTTGCAATAAGCATAAGCACAACTTCACTCAGGTTGCTTCTTGTAAATGCCTCTGATAATGATAAAAGAGGCTTAAGTCATCTTCTTTAAATGGTATAAGATAATCACTTTTAACCAATCTCCTGCCTTCTGGAAACCCATGTCGAAATAAACAATCATTGTAAAGGTTAAACAACTTCCTCACTTTATAAGCCATCTTGTAAAATCATGCCTCTGAGCTTCATTCCACTTTTTGTTTGACGTATCCCTGTTTGACATCATTTTGTCTCTCACTTAACAAAATATTGACATCAAGTGCAGCCCTCTAAATTTTCCTTAACACATTCCTCGTCCCACCACCACCCCAACCTCAGTCTTCAACACTGTTGTGACTGAAGCTTCCCCAGCCTGATTGGACCTGTTTGCATTGACCTTTGACCCCTCCTACTTGATACCTGGTTCTCCTGGATATTGAAGCTGGTCCCTGCTTTTGCTCCAGCTTTCATTACTATATGCTCCCGAAGTCTGGAACCACTCAGTGTTGCCAAACTTACTCTTGCTCGTGTTGGGAGTCTTGCAATACTATTCTCTACCTTTCTGCATGAACAGCTTCTATTCAGCTCTCACTCAGACACCACCCTCTCTTCCAGAAAGCCACCCCTGATCTCTCCAGACTGAGTTGAATGTCACCACTCTCTGCTCCTTTAGTGCCCTATGATTATCCACAAGACATCCCCCAGCACACTGTTTCACTATCCCTGGTGACTGGGCTATGCCACAGACTGTAAGCTTTCTGAGGCAGAGGGATACTCATTAAAGTTTTATCTGTAGGCAACAGCATGTAGCAACCCTTCTGGGAATGTTTGTAGTTGAGTAAATGCACATTGCCTCCCCTTCATGTTGGGGACTCCCAGTCCTGACAGTTCAGACAATAAGCACCATGTTTTAATTGCTTAAAAACCATTTTCCTTCCCCCTTGCCATCACCCTCTCCCAAGCACATATACATTACCAAAGAATCTGTTTCTCTGAGCAATAAGAATTACTGAAGAATGAGAAAATATAAGAGCTCTATTTTATTTACCTTTGATAAAGGAATTGCGTAACTTGGGTGAGATCTCTAGAGTTTTGTAAGTGCAGGTAAAGAACAATAAACTGCAAAAAAAAATCTGGCGAATGAGAATCAGATGCTATAGTTAAGTGGCACTTCACAATTGATAGACAACTGTGGAAAGAGGGGACCATATTTAAAGAAATTTCTTGTGGAAATAACAAATTTCTGAACACAAAAGTGATGAGGGCTTTTACATTCATGCACACAATGTAATATATTATCTTTGTTGTACTCTCTCAATTAAAAAGTGCTTGAATTTTCAGAAAGAAAATAAATTTCTCTTCTTGCTCCTCCCCTTGTTTGCCCATATGATTCCAACTAACTTGGAAAGAGCGTCAGTAATGATTGGTATTAAGTTATGGACTATCGATATGACTGAGCTGTCTTACCCCTGTAATTCTTAGATCAAGACCAGAAATTTCCAAATGGCATTAGAGCTGCTGAGATCACTGTGAAGATGCAGAAGAGCAGAGATAACTGAGGGAAATACTGATGGTCATACCTCCTTTCTGGCATCTCAAAAGTAGACCCTCAGTTCCCTTGAAAAGACAATAATCAGAGATATCATGATATCTCTTACAACCTAAATCTCACTAACATACAATATTTAAAAATTTTAGATGAACAGATAAAATAGCGTGGGACATATCCTCTGTTTTGGTGCTAAACAATGTTGTATTAAATATATCAAGTTTCAATCATAAGCCTTTAAATGCAAAATGCTAGTAACCAAGTTGATACTAAGTGAGGATGATTATATTTTATGATTTATTGACCTAACATATAGGTTATATGAATCCCAAACTAACTTAGCCTCTGATGAGGTTGGAGTCCCAAGGAGGAGGTTAACATCTGCTCCTCCAGGCAGATGGTCCAGGATGAACACTTGGTTCAGACTTGGGCATTCCTTTGGTGGGGAGAAAGCCATATGATTTCATCTCGGAGAGGAATGCTAAGAGAAAGCATCAAATTTGAGCTGCTTGAAGAGCCTGTTCTATAAGCAGTTTCAGGCAAATTATTTGTCTTTTTAGTCTCAGATTCTCATTGCACAATGGGTATAACCATGGACACTGGGATTCATTAGTAAACAGGCCTGGCTATTGTAACAAAAGTCAAAATAATTGTGGCTTAGAAGAGGCAGGCATTTATTTCTCTCTCATGACACAATCTGAACATCGCCATTGCAGAGCCCAGAGGGCAGCTTGACAGTTTTGAGGCCATTCTGCTCCTATTCTGTTTTGCATCTTCAACACTCAGCTTTCATCTCAGGGCTAAACTGTCTCTTTCCAAATGCTGTCTTCACATCCACATTCCAGCCAGCGGGAAAGGAGATGAAGAAGGGGAAGACATAATCTTACCTTTTTAAGGGCATGAACCGCAAGTTGTTTATATACCTTCTGCTCACATCCCATTGGCAAGCATGGAGTCATGTGGCCACATAAATCTGTAAGACAAGCTAGAAGAAGGGGTCTTTAGCTGGGATGCCATGCACCCTGTCAAAATTCAAGACTTAACTTGCTAACAAAGAGAGGGAGAATACATTCTTCAGGTCAGCTAGCAATGACCCATAGCATTATTTGTAATCTGCTAAAATAATATGTAGAACACTTGACACAAAGTCATTGTTCAATTGGTATAGCTAACATGTTTTTATTGTAATAAGCAAACATTTAAATCAGTGCATTTGACTTTGTTCTTGATAAAGAGACAAAAGAAAAGTGTGTGTGTAGCTCCAGATAGAGACTCACAATGTGGGTCAGATTAAGCAGGAGTGAGTTTTGGTGATAGAGTAACTCACTGCCTGGGCCTCCTCGCCCTTCTCCATTTTAGGTAGTGAAGCCTTCATTGTGGGCCCAGGCTCGCCCACTTCCTACAACCAGTCCTGATCAGGTTATCAGTCATTGAACCACTCTATGTTCAGAATCTGGGGTGTCTTGGGCAAATCCAAATTGCTGCCCTCCTTTAATGCCCAATTAATTCTTTCTGTTCATGCACCTGAGCTCCTGTTGCCTTTCTTCCCATTCTTCATTTGTTGAACTATACCTCATAATCAAGCCTACTCAACATATTACACAGGGATGGTTATCTATAACCCTGTGTGTACTGCTATACCATTAACATTTCCTTTAATGCAGAGATTCCCCTCCCCCACACCAAGAAAAGAACAGGGCAGAGAAAGAAAGGGAGGGGGAGGTGAGGGGAATGGGGGGAGAGATGAGGAGAGGAGAGACAATCAGAAACTGAGTCTGTAGGAAAGTATAGCAGAGAGAGAGAGAAAAAGAGAGAGAGAGAGGTATCCAGATAGAAACCAAGATAACAAGAACACATATATGACCATGGGATTCTACAATAATAAGTGGTCATGTGGCAGTGCTCAATAAACTGCAGATCACAAATGTAGGAAAACATAGGACCAGTCTTACTATATTTGGGGGAAGGATTGTGGGTGGTCGGAAGGGGGAGGAGGCTGACTCATGCATCATCACTTGCTCAAATGATTCTCACATTTAGCAGGATAGCCAAGAAGTACATACCCACAAAGCTGAGTGAAAAATTGCTGGGCCACCTGGCAAAGTAACTTTCTAATATATTTCACAGACAACTGAGAACATTTCTAATTAATCTGTGGAGGGGTCCCTGGTGGATGTGTAAAAGAATAACACTTTACAATAGGTGTTTTTAGCTTTCTCTGTCAATGTGCAATAGAACAGGACTCAAGGGGAGAAATCGCACGTACTAGCAGATGAAGCGAGAACCCAGCTAATTCAACATGAGAGCTTCAAGGGCTCGTAGCAGCCACCCCAACATGACGCTTTATAGTTGAGAAGGCTATGGACCTGCCTAGCCTGGGTGGTCAGATTGGGGCTCCTGTCCAGTGAACTTTGTCAGGGGCTCTCTGACATCAGAGGAATCTGTTATTCTGAAAAGAAAATATCTCTTATGGGAAATCATTAATATGTTCTTAAAACTGTTTTTAAAGACTTAAGATGGTGAAATAAATTCTAAGTATATAAATATCTAACTGTTGTATCATGGCCACATTCCTGAGGAGTTTGCCGAGTGACAAAATGACTTCAAACAAATGCTTGGTTATGGCTGCACATTTTGTAAGTGGCTTTAGGGGAACTGTTGATTCTAGAATTCAGGAGACTGATGACCCAAATCAGCTGGGAATGAGGAACATCCTATGCTTAATGAATGGAACAGAGAACGAGATACATGTTTAGAAAACAGCCCTTCATATCTGAGTGAAACAATCTGGACCCACTAGATGGAAGAGATGCTCCCTTTAAGTGAAGGACTGCTCTGTTTGATTCAGGACACACTGGCAGGGGTCAGGGTGCAGGAGGGCGGGAGAGCAGCAGGCAGACCTTCCCATCAGCAATTACACAGGTGGGAACTGGCAGGTGGGTGGGGGCTTTGCAGGTAGAAACTTATGGTGAAAAGTGCACTGCACGAAGACTCCGAGGACCCGGGTTCCAGTCCCAGCTCTGCCACCTGGGCTTGGCCCATCCCCTCTCTGGATGGGCTTCCGTTTCCCCCTCTGTAAGGGAGAGGGTTGCACCATACCTTCGCCAGCTCCAAAAATCCTCTTTCCCAGGGACCACTACTCAAATGCCTACAGCAGTGGTTTCCAGTCAGGGCAGTGTGGCCTCCCAGGGGACACTTGGTAATGCCACACTGGCTGTCACAAAGAGGAGAAGGTGCTACTGCTACTAGCATTGGGTATGTAAAAGACAGGGATACTACTTAACCTCTAAAAATACAACGGTCAGCCCCAACAACAAGGGATTATCTGGACCCAAATGTCAACAGTGCCAAGGTTGAAAAACAGTGTGAAAGAACAGTACAATGATGCACTCATTTCAGCCAATTATTATCTTGAATGAACATCTTGATTTTTATGTAAAACTACAGGCACGAATTTGTACACTGGTGGGGTCCGGCCAGCCCAGTTCCAATTGGGGTGGATTGGAGCTGGGCCTGTTGGGAGGAGGGGATAGTGGGAGGTTGACCAGCTGGCCTGCCATGATCAACTGGGGGAAGGGGCCACGAGTGATTGGCCAGTTGGCCCTGCCCCCGATTGGGGTTGGGGGGGCCAATTGGGGTGAGGCTGGCCATGGGGAGGGGCTGTGGGCAGTGGGCCAGCTGGCCCCATCCCCAAATGGGGTGGGGGGGTGCCAATTGGGGGCCAGTGGCCTGGGAGAGGGGCCATGGGTGGTTGGCTGGCTGGCCCTGTCCCTGATGGGGTGGGGGGGGCAGATCTGAGGTGGGGCTGGGTGGTGGGAGGGCCTTCAGGAGGATGGTTGGGCAGCCCCGCCTCCTATCGGGTGGGAGGGTGCAATCAGGGATGGGGTGGCCAGGGGGAGGGGCTGCAGAAGGTTGGCCTCCCAGCTACGCCCCCTATTGGGGTGGAGGGGTGCTATCATGGGTGGATGGGGGGAGGGGCTGCAGGCCTATCATGGTGGGACAGGCTGACCGGGGCGGGGCTGGCCAGGGGGGAAGGGAGAGGGCATTTGGCTGGAGGCCAGCTCTTGATGGGGGTGGTAGAGTCCGATCAGGGGCAGGCTGGCAGCGGGGAGGGGCCACGAGGTTGGCCAGCCAGCCCCACCCCCTGATCAGCCGGTTCATTAGCCATAGTGGGCATCATAGCAACTGGCTGTTATAGTCGTTATGGCTTTACAGTCGCTGGCTTTTTATATATATAGATATCCAAAATTTAAAATATAACAACATCTCCACTTTTTTTACCAAATAAAACAGGTGGCCTAATATAACAGGGCTTTGGGACAAATCCTGTCTACAAGGTGTCAATTTGTGAAATTTTAACCATACACTGTCAAGTAATTAGTATAGTTTAGCTGAAAGCGCAGAGTCTTCCATCTGTATCTGGTTATCTGAGCCAGAGCTAAGCAGGGCAAGGTTCATCCATGTGTGCATTCAGACATGTGTGTGATATAGTGGGAGAATGCTAGATGAGGTGTCCAGAGACATTGCACCTGTGTAACTTTGGGGTAGAAATTATTAAAATTTCCAAATAGCAGAATCCCCATTTTGCAGGAGCCTATCAATTTCCCTGCTGTCTACTGCTCAAAATTGTTACAAAACAGTAGTATCTTGGCACTAAAAATAAGTGTAGAAATCACCTAATACATGATTATACCCTTAAAAGTGCTATGGCTTGGCCCTTGAACTCAGTCAATAAGAGAAACAGGGCTTAAAAGCCAGGTGTTGTACTCCCTGTCCTGAGTCCTCTAAAGAGAGTGAGAGGAAGGAAGGTGGTATGGGGAGAGTGCCAGATGTGTTTCCCTGACACACACTCTTCCAGATGTTGGCCATCAATGCTTGGTCTTCCAGATGTGCCTGAGCAGCACCAGATGCAATACAAGGACTAAATGAGAAGGGATGTGAAGGCATGCTGGCACCTGTAAACTCTTAACCTGTGCCCCAAATGTAAGGTTGGTGTTGGTATTAATTTTTTTCTGATGTATGATCATAGGCAGCTTTTTGGGTAACGGCTATGCAAATGCCTGATATTGGCCACAGGGAGGCCAGAGCCAGAGCGTGTGATGGCTTAGCAGACACAACCACTTCTAGAAAAATGGTGCATAGATCAGTATCACCAATGTGGCTGCTGAAAGGCCCTGCTGCTACAATGCCTAAGGACAGAAAGTGAGGGAAGTTGCCATTATGCATTCATAAATCTCCAAGGCTAACCCTGGATAAAGGCATCAAAAACTCTTCCCACCTCCATGCCGCCCTAATGTAGAACTTGCCCTTGTTAACGCCAGCTCTCCTGGGTGCGGCCAGGCAGGGTCTGAGTCCACAGTAGGCTTTGCTGAGGACACGCCAACTGCTACATTGCCCTCTGGCTTCATGTTCTTAGAGTCAGTCATCTTTCTTTAGCATGCTCTTTTGGGTTACAAGGGAGATGCCCAGATTTTTGCATGAGCCTTCAGAGTTTTTTCTTTCTTTAAATGGCATGCTTGCTTAGTGCTAAAATGTCTCCGAAGTCCACTGTGAACATCGCCACCTGTTGAGCTGTCTGTACAGCTGGTGAGATGGAACCTGCTGCTGTTGCAGCTGTTGCCGTGGGCTCAACCCCACAAGTTGCACACTCTTGAGTGCAATGATGGAGTTTTCAGTTACTTACAGGATGCAATTATAAATGCATATTTGCCTTAGAACCAGCTTACTCTTCTATTAGCAAGACACTGTGCTTTTTGGAATGTGTGTACTTCCCTTTCTTTAAAGCTCAGCTGACCCTTACCTCCCTATAGGCATTCCAGACAATATCCTTATCCTCTGGTTTTCCTCTATTCATAATATAAAAAATAAGATAAGCATATTATGTATATTAGTTGTTATACTAATATATTGATTATTAATCTAGTAATAAGATCAATGCATTGATTATTATATTACTGTTATTATCACAAAGGGAGTGGGAGGACACTTTGGGAGGTGGTGGATATGTTTATGGCCTTGAAAGTGGTGATGGTTTCACGGGTATATACCTATCCCTGAATTCATCCAGTTGTATATATTAAATATGTACAGCTTTTTACATGCCAATCATGCCTCTAGCAGTTTTAAAAAAAGACTATCAATTGGAGTGGGACCCATCGTATGTTCAACCACCAGACCTTTGACCACGTCCTGTTCTATGAATCCTTTGAAGAAGTGGCATAGACACACCAGGGAAGAGAGGGAGTGCAATTAAGTGGTGATTTAGAAACAGAGATAAACTTAAATTCCCTCTCTCCTTTCCCAAATATAACACAGGGATGTGACTCTAAATGGGAGAAAAACCTGACCCCTGGGTTATGTATGGGAAAGTCACAACTGCCTTCAAAACACAATTATTTTTTCTTTGCATATTAGAGAAAGAGCCCCTCTATTTCCTCTGCATTTTAAAAATAAGCTAACATCCATACTAACCATTGGCCACGTAAGGAATGCACGGTGATGCTTTTTTGTTTTTTTCCTTTTTTGGTGATTCTTTAATCACAGCATATTACAGAGTTGCTTCCTTTTTCTAAATTGTTTCTATAAATAATTTACAGTTGTGCAACATGCAGATGACACATGGAAATCAGAATCACGGCTTTTATGGAGACCACGTATTTTCCCTGTAAATTGCCTCCAAATGGTTTGGAAAAGAATCTTGCTTTATACGCTTTCAACCAAGAGGAGCTACCTGAGTGCCCTTACAGCTAGTATTCAGTGGAGCCTATTTCTGTGCTGCTCCATCACACCTTTCAGATGGGACTATGTTAGCTGGTGTCTCCTCTGAAGGAAAAATCCCACCGGATTGCAGGAGAACTTAGAATTCTTGATAAAAAGATAGAGAAAGACAGTAAAAAAGGCAACTGTTAGGAAGAAATCTGGAGCATTCTAAAAGTCATTGTAATTAAAATACAGCAGTTTGTAATTATCCTAAAGGGAAAAAATTATATGTAAGGCTCAAAAACACTAATGTGGTTACCCAAGGCCCTGCCACATTACTTCAAATTGACTTGGACAGATATGATATCCTCAGATGTACTGAACTCTAGTTGGAAGGCTTAACACAAAAGAAAATGCAGTATAATTAGGTGGAAAAAGTAGTGGGTTTGGAGTCACTGGTGTATGGTCGGCCTGCCATTGACTAACCGATTGACCTTTGGCAATTCATGGAACTTCTCTGTGACTCAAATTTTGAAACTGCAAAACAGGATACTACCACTTAACCTTGGGCTGAAAGAATGTGTGTGAAGGTTATTTCTGTTTACAAATGCTGCCCTCCACACCCCTCTACTTGCCTCTGTTTCTCCTCTCTCCACACAGTGAGAGACAACCTCCTGCCTAACTTCTCCATCAGCCACTGGCTTCATTTTAAAATTTACATTGAAATTCTTCCTCAGCATAAGCTCATAATTTACAAATGTATGAGTTTTCAAATATTTCCTAAAGTCAGCATTCAACACCATATTTTTAAATTAATCCATTAGTATATTCAGATCCAGTGTTTCTTTAAATTACACTTCAAATTCAGGAAAGGGGTGTTCCTTCATCTCCCCTCTGCTCTTTGGTTGCATTGCACTCCTTGACTCCTACTAGCCAATCCTTATTCACTGTTCAGATTCTTGGTGTAAGTGAAGTAGTCAAGCATAAAGGGGTTTATGGAAGTATTCCTCTGACAGAGCCAGTCACCTCTGTGATGGCTTAGAGACCTTCCCCCAACTTCCCAGGAACAATGATTGTAATTATGATTCAGGAGGAGTTCTCAGACTTGGCTGGGTATTAGTCACCCAGGAAATCAGTTTGAAATGAAAAGTTCTGGTCTTTTGTAGAAGATTCTGACCTGGAAAGTTTAGGCGGGGCACGGGATACCTGCGGCTTTAACAAGCACTCTGGGGATTCCGAGGCAGGTGGCCCACAGCTATCCCTCCTGAAATTCTACTGGAGATTATTTCGCCAATTCCAAGAGTGATCTGGAGTTCTGAATCCTTGTGGTTTAAAAAGGAGTATTTTATAAAGAGACATATTAGCCAAAGAATTTTTATATTAAAAACCGTGATGACATATGTTATCAAAGCCCAGACTTGAGTTTGGATGTTATTTTTTTCACATGTGTGTCTTAGAGCAGTGGTCGGCAAACTCATGTCAACAGAGCCAAATATCAACAGTACAATGACTGAAATTTCTTTTGAGAGCCCAATTTTTTAAATTTAAACTTCTTCTAATGCCACTTCTTCAAAATAGACTCGCCCAGGCCGTGGTATTTTGTGGAAGAGCCACACTCAAGGGGCCAAAGAGCCGCATGTGGCTCTCGAGACCACTGTCTTTGCTGACCACTGTCTTAGAGAGTTAATCTTACTTTCCGAATATGTAGCATCATAATAATACCAGAAGCCACTCCAAGGAGGTACTATAAAAATGAAATGCATGTAAAAAAGATAAACAACAACACAACTTAGTCATGAAAAGTAGGAGAGAAACATCTTTAGCATTGATAATTTCAAAAACTAGATTGTTCAACTAAATGAAACTATGTTGAGGCCAGATTGCCCACAGATTCCTTTTCCATTATAGTGTTTCCACCCACATGCAGTGGAGGGATGTGTTTGTCAGCACTAAATGGCACACCTAGGCCAGAGGCAAGCAAAGGTGCAACCATGAAACAGAGATGATTGAATAGCAGCTACCTGGCATTAATAGTAATTCAATAAAATCTGCATTTGATTTAGTACAAAGAATTGCTACTAAGTATAAATACAATGTGACAGCAAAAATAATTTTTTTTCTTATTGTCCTAATTCATTTCATACAACCCTGACCCATTTTGCAAAAGAAATAAAATAAAAAGGAAATTACTGCCTGACCAGCGTGGCTCTGTGGTTGAGCATTGACCTATGAGTGAGGAGATAAGGCCTGTTTCCCAGTTGGGGCACATGCAGGTTTGATCCCGTGTGGGGTGTGCAGGAGGCAGCCGATCAATGATGATCAATGATTCTCTCTCATCATTGATGCTTCTGTCTCTCCCTCCCTCTCACCCTTCCTCTCTGAAATCAATGAAAAAATATTTTTTAAAAAAGAAAATTACTAGTTACAGATGGGCTGGAAATGAATTTTGTGATTTTCCTGATATCTGGAAGTCATTTTTTATTGTGTCAAGTTGACTACAACTACACTGATGATAAATGTATTCTGTCTATATTTTGGAATTCAGCTGAAGAACGTGGTGCCTTCTAGAATCTTTCTGTCCTCCTACCCCTTCAAATGTGGATATATATGTTTATAACATTTGTACAGACTGAATGCATAGTAATGCATAACATATACACATAACGTGTGTGTGTGTATGTATCTGTGAGCATGTACATTTTCAGTTAAGAAATTTTTTGGTGAAAGAAAATACTTTCAGTAAATTTCCCCAACACTGAATGGCTCAACATAACCTGAGAAGTACTTTTATAGCAATCTGAAGGCACACATTTTATCCTCATCTTTGTATCCCAGGGATCCTGTGTGGTGCCCACAAACATTGGACACTAAACAATAGCCATTGCCATGGATGTGATCCTCTTTGGACTCAGTAAGTTTCTCAAAGAAGTGATAGTGCAAACAGGCCAGGTTTTCTCCCGAGTTTTATCTTGTCTGGTTATATTAAGATAGATCAGATTACGCTGCAGTAGTAGAAAACTCCCAGATCTTAGTGACTTACACTCCAAAAGGGTTTCTTTCCCATTCAACTACATCCATCTGTGGAGATCCTCCAAGCTGACCATCCTTCACGTGGCCAGCCACTTGGTGATGCAGGCTGTTTCCATCTTATCTCTGGTCTCAACACAAAGACTCTTCCACTCTCACCACCAGCAGGGGAAGAGAGTTTAGGCCGATGGGTCTGGCAGCATAATTAAATGTTTGTCTTAGAGCCACACATCACTCTGATCAAAGGTCATTAGTAGTAGTAGTTCTGCTCCACCTAATTATAACCCCTCCTACGTCCCAGAAACAGAGGAGAGCTGGATAGGGTAAGTCCAGAAGTCTCTACCATACAGTTCAATGATTTTCAAGGAAATATACAACAGAGTGGTGAGCTTCTTTTAACAGGGGGAGAATCATTAAAAAACTTGATTTATTGATTTGTTTATGAAGAAACTATGTAGTCATATATAAAATTAACAGATTTTAGATGCTGGCTATAAAGAATTCTGAAGTTTTAATACATTAAAAAATCTAATTAGCCCGGCAGGCGTGGTTCAGCGGTTGAGCATCTACCTATGAACCACAGATTTGATTTCCAGTCAGGTGCATGCCTGGGTTGCAGGCTCCATCCCCAATAGGGGTCGTGTAGGAGGCAGCCAATCAATGATTATCTCTCATCATTGATGTTTCTATCTCCCTCTCACATCCTCTCTGAAATCAATACAAATATATATTTAAAAAATCTAACTAAAACTAACTTTAAAATTAATGTGAATTTACTTTACACGCTGTGCATCTAATATTTTAAAGCAATCAATCTGTCAATGTATAGCTGCATAAACAGTTCTAAATAATAATAATAGAAACTGATGATGGAAAGCCCAATCAGAAGCTGATTAAAATGCTATGTTCTAAAATAGATCCAGAGACATGGAAACAGGGATTGTGAAATCTCAGAGGGAAGGGGTGGGGAGAGTGGGTGGGAAGAGATTAACTGAAGAATTTATATGCATATATGCATAACCCATGGACACAGACAATAGGGCGGTGAATGCCTGGGGTGGCCGGTGTAAGCTAGAAGGGGACACTGGGGAGACATCTGTTAACACTTTCAACAGCAAAGATAAAAAAAATAAAATAAAACACATTGTTCTGAAGCAAATTCTGTCACTAAATATGTGGTATCAATCATTGAGAGTTTGATTAAAGAGATTTTTTCCTTCCTTTGATCATATGCATTTTTTTCTTAGTGACTTCTTAAGAAAAATACAATATAATGTAATTATTTAAATTCATATTAGGCCAAAGCTTGAAGTATTGTGCAGTATCGTTATAGTTTCTGGCCATCCCAAAATCTCTTTAAAAGTGTTGCTAGAATTGAGTTGATTCTCTGAGAGTTCTTTAAAATCAATTTTCTCTGGCACTTTTTCAACATTGGATGGCAGCTGGATTTAAAAATTGACCAACTTCAAGCCTGACATATAAAACTGACACCAAGAATTTAGAACTAACTTGCTAATGTAATTGATGATATTCAGCTTCCTCCTCAGTTACAGAAGTGTGAGGAAACTTCCTGGTCCAGCCATTGGAGTTGGCTGGGGAGCCATGAACAAGAAGAAAAATCTGTATGAATTTATAAGAAATGGAAGCCAAGCTTCACTTTAATTTTTGGTTGAAAGGGTCTTTAATCATATAATTAATCTTCTTGTTTGGATGTCCTTTAGGATGGTATGAAATACCATGTGCTATGGGAGAGCTCAAATGTAGTGCCTTTTGGATGTGCTGGACTAGGTGAAGCCTGAATTCCCCTCCAAACCTAGGATTTGATGTGTAGACAGAGTGTGCAATTTTGCAATCAGCCGAGCCAGAAGAGGATTTAATATTACATTCAGAACTGTACTCAAATTGTCAAAAAATGTTCAATAAAATAACATTGGAAATCATACTCAGCTAAACTAGCTGGCAAAGGTAGTATGACAAAACAGAGAAATAAAGCATATGGGACATAGTGTTATTTACATGTTTTCAGAGCTTACGCCCTGGGTGGCTCACTGTTTACAAGACAGCAGTTTCCACCCTTCCCCTCTGCTTTAGTTTGACACAAGGCCAAGTCCTTCATCTGACTTCATATGACTGTGGTCTAGCTCAGATTAGTATTTGTCACCACTCTTCACAGCAGTCAAGAATGCAGCAGACTGGTGGGGAGGGTAGAGGGAGTGGGGAGACTAGAAGAAGGAGATTAAGGGACCAAGTCTGTTCAAAGCAAACATACCTGAGATAATCACAACAGTGAAATATGGAGGCTGCTCACAATTTAACATTTTAGACAAAAGATGAAGGGAAAAGTATTTTAGAATTCTCAAAATAGTTACTGCGTGGAGGAGGAGGGAGTCATTCAGCAATGCACAGTCTCTGAAGATGTTTTACAGAATTCGAGCCTGGGACAGCTGGCTGAAAGATGACAGATCACAAATGGTTTCCAAACAAGTTAAGACATGGTTTAATGGAGGAAAACTGGGCTGGAGATACAAATGTGGTGGTCTTTAGCACATGGGGCGAATACAGTCATGGAATTAGATGAGAATATAGAGAAAGAATAAAAAAATGAGGACACCAGCCCTATTGCATTGAAGGTTAAGGCCTATATAACACCGCATTTTTAGTAATATAGAATTTTTAGGCTTCCCTGGTAGACTACTTAATATGTACAATAGAGAATATGCATCTCAAATTCGAAGAAATAGAGATAAAACACATTTCTGAACATAATAGTTTTTCATGTGGGGAACATAACCAAAGCTTTATGTTAAGTAGAATCACTGTGACACTGAAAGAATTGCATTCATATAAAAGTGAAGGCATCCTACTCTTCAATGATTATAGCTGGATTGCTTGGAACCTACAGAACAGAGTTTTCTAAACAATCTGATTTGATATTTCTACCTAGTTTACCTCATTTTATATAACTGCTACCAAAATGCCAGTTTTGATTTGATATATGAAGAAGTCTTTTCCATGCTTTATGAGAAAAAAG
Organism: Corynorhinus townsendii; assembly: GCA_026230045.1. Classification (NCBI taxonomy): domain Eukaryota; kingdom Metazoa; phylum Chordata; class Mammalia; order Chiroptera; family Vespertilionidae; genus Corynorhinus; species Corynorhinus townsendii. The sequence continues at coordinate 182,457,985 of JAPDVU010000003.1, forward strand.
GAGGAAATTATAAGGAAAATAAACTGTGTTGCTTATCTTTATCTAAAAGGCCATAAAGACATATTTGCCTATAAAATTATAACAGAATTTTAAGAATAGCTCACTGATTCACTAAAATTTTACTAATTGAAACACTGTTTAATTTTTTAAATCCTTACATAAGGATTTAATTGATATCCTTACATAAGGATTTAATATCAATTTTTTAATTGATATTTTTAGAGAAGGGGGAGGGAGGAAGGAAAGGGGGAGGGAGAGAGAGAGAGCGAGAGAGAGAGAGAGAGAGAGAGAGAGAGAGAGAGAGAGAGAGAGAGAGAGAGAGAGGTGTAGAGGGAGAGGTAGAGAGAAAGAGATTGATGTGAAAAAGAAACATCAATTGCTTGCCTCCCTTATACATGTGCCCCGACCTGGGATCAAACATGCAACCTTTCGGTGTAGGAGATACTCCATCAAACTGAGCCACCTGGCCAGGGCTGTTTAAAAAGTTTTATAGTTTAAATTAAACATTTACATTTTGGAAGTTATGGAAAGCAGAAAAATAAAGATAAAGAACACTACAGGAAAAAACATGTTTCTAAAGGTAGTGCTTTTGACGACGTGGATTACTAACATTTTCAGAAAAGAATGCCTACACAAAAGAGCAAGAGCTCAACATTCATTATGTATATTTTTGCCACAAGGAATTTTCTATAAGCTGTTTCAATATCAGAGCCGTGTTGGTCAGTGATTTTGTACATTCTGTGGCTTCAGTTTTTCCTTTTGAAATCAGCTCCCAGACTTCTGAGAACTGAATGTTTGCCAGGACTGAGTCAAATTTTCCTACCTTTTGAATTAGTCTGTTTCATGATTTCTGTGTGTATTCCAAAAATACAAGACCAGTTTACATCGCAATTTGGAGGCTATCAGATACTCTTTGGCATCCTTTATCACCAGGACTCTCACATGACATTGCTCTGGACATTCCCTGATCTGACCCACTCCCAAACACCTCTCCTCTCCTCACCCACAACTCCCACTGGATCGCCCACTCTTGATCACAAAACCATATGCATACAATCTCTCCAAATTTTCTTCTTTCCTCCTTTAATGACTAAACCTGATTAACCAGTACCAGTGAATTTAATATATACCCTAAAGACCACTCTATGGGATGTTATTTCTTATTCTATGGATAGGCACCTCTTAGCACCCTAAAAAATTATTTCATATATAATTTTTCCATATGTTTTCATACTTTCACTCTTAGAGGATCTTATAATTTGGATAGTACATTTCTATCAATTTAGTAGTATTCTAGTAGCTATGATTTACTGATTTAATTATTCTAGTAGTTTTCTAAAATGTGAAAATCATTTCAGTTTTCAGATGTTCTGTTGATTCATAGAAGGCTGGTTACTGTTTTATGAGAGTTCTTTTATGAGAATACTATTTGAGTTCTTATAGGACCTCAGTTAAAAACACAGCAGTCTTAGCCATTTCTTCAGATTAGTAGTCTGAACTATTAGCTGGAGATTAATTGAGTTATAAAGAGGTGCAATGATTGATTAACTCAATTATTTGTGAACTCACAGTTATATACTAAGTCCACATCACAGGCTAGACACAGTGAACTGCCTTTAGGATATAATAATCAAACCAAATGTGGGCTCTTCCTTCAGGAGGAGATAGATCTAAACAAGAACACAAATTATTAATTATAAATGATAATTAACACAAGATATTAAATTCCATAAGTACTCTACAGAAAAATCCTAGTATGGAATCCCTGTGGAAGGGGGAGAGGGAATATAAAGGCAAGTAACTTGTTGAGAATGGATGCTTCAGGGAAAAAGAAAACAAAACTACAAAGAGCAAAGAAAATTTTACCAACTATTTTTCTTCTATTTACATGTACCAATGATTCATGCCCACGTAGTCCCTGCATTATGGCCGTTTGGGTGTATGAAATGTGTTTGTTTTTCAATTAAGTAAAGGGAGCAGTTTTTGTTCTGCCTGGATTTTAAAAAGTTCAGGAAGTCAGTCACAGCTGTAAATTCTCATATAGCTTCTACCCACTCACTATGATGCTGGTGGTGATGCCTACAAGGGAGTGCAGATTCAGACCACATTGGCTTTCTGCCCCTTTAGCAGAGTCTTTGGAAACACAGTGGAGTGTTTAACTGGTTTGTAAACAGAAGACTTGGGCTAAGTGCTTTGATCCAACTCTCCTGTTTCTCTTGGAGTTTTATGTTTTCCAGGTCCTTACATATGTTGTTTTTCCCCCCCCTAAATTCAGATTTTATTTTTTGCAAAGAATACTTTTGCAATTTAGTGAATGAATAATTACTTTGTTTTTTATTATTTAAAACATAGATAGCATTTCCTGATTCCATTCAGTTTAACTGTCAGATTAAAAATAAAGCTATAATAATAGATACTTGACTAGTGCAGAATAACACCAATCATAAGGACATCGTTCTGGTTTTGATTTCAAAGCAATCTTGAGCAAGAACTCTTGAATTGGAACATGAGTCAGCATTTAGCAAAGCTGAGTTTAAACCTCTACTCCAGATTCTAAGTGACAGAGAACTTCAAACTAGGGCACTGTTTGTTCATAGTTTCAGGTATCTGTGATTTACTCGGCATTGTTAGACAATAGGGGCTTTGGTTCATTTATATTTTTAGCATTCCTTAAAATAAATCAGCATGTTCCCATTTTGCATGTGGATTAGTATGGCGGAGAAAATGAAGAACTTACAAGTGCTGAGTATCCAGGGATTACGTGTGCTCTGTGCTAGATTGCCTTGGTTAATATTTTTTCAGTTGCATGTAATAGAACCTGGCTCTGGAGAGCTTAAGGAGAAAAAGTAAGTGGTGCTGGCATATTAGAAGAATATTTAGTTATCTCATAGAATCCAAGACTCAGGAAAGACAGGGATCAAGAGACTTCTGACCTCAGAGTTTCTTTCTGTCTCCCTAGGGGAAAGTAGTTGGAGAGTCTTAGCATATGACAGGAGGCCCAGTTGGGATCAGACCTTCATCTGTGGATTGGTAAATCAAGGTCAGAGGGGCAGAATTATACTGTTTAGCCAGTTGTTTGTGGGCTACCACACCTGTACTTTGTGGGCAATTCCCAGAGAAAGGGGAATTACTGTGAACTGGTGGCCACACCAGCGAGGTCTACCATGTGAGGTATTTTACAGGCTTAATTTAATTTGCACGAAAAGACTATAAGAGTCACTATTTCCACATCACAAATGAGAAAATTGAGACGCAAATTGGTTAGGCAACGTGTCCAATGTTCCACAATTAGAATGTGGCAGACCTAGGATTCCAACTAAGCTTATAAGGGGGAGGGGCATATTCTTCTCTTAAGGGATTCATGTGATAAAAAACTACATGAGATAGAAACTTTGAGATATTTTCTCCTGGAGAAAATATTAGGTATCTCCAGAGTACTAGAAAGAGTAAAACTGAGTGTTGAAAGCTCTGGGGTTGAATCCCAGCTCCACCCTATCATCATGGGCAAGTAAACATCTAATCCTCTCCACTCACAAATGCTGAAATATCTAATAGGCTATTTTAACTTCACAGGATTGTTGAGACAACATGTGAAAATACTTGGCACAAAGCAGATACTCATATTTTGGTGGGGGAAATAACTTTTCTATTAATGAATCCTTAAGCATGCTACCAAAAACAAGTCACAATTTGAGACTGGCTTTCTCACTCAAAAAACTGAAAAGTTTTTTCACCTAAACACAATAGGAAATGCTACATACAAATAGTTAAGGAAATCATACAATAGGCAAAGAAAGTTTTACATTCAAAACATTTGACTACTTTGCTTTAAGACTTTGAGCTCACATTGCAGGAAAAAACTCTTACCTCTGTCATAGCATATTCTTAGTCACCTAATTCTCTTAGTGAATACTACCTGAGGTGGTCAGATAACCAGAGCAAAAAGTGACTTCAGTTCTGAATGTGGTAATCTCTGAACATCACTGAAACAGTAGCTAATTTGGTCTGGAATGATTAATGTATTCAAACATTCTAAGTCCAGATGATAATTCTCAGTTATCTTTAAGGGCAGCTGTGTGGGAAAGCAAGCACTATAGCAACCCAAGAGTTTATTATTGTGCACGGTGGGTGTTCTGCAAATACTCAGAGACTGATTGGTATTAATTTGTTCCAAATTACTTCAGACAACAATTAGTCTATGTCAGCAGTGAAGTTGGAAGCTTAAATGGAAGAAGAAAAAAATCTTTCTGTGGTGGTAGGGATGAAAGAGAGGTGTGGACTACTATATTCTCTTGATGTTTCCATTATCTCTGGATCTTTGTGACCTTTGATGCTTCATTTTCATATAAATCATATCTGAGTTAAGTTGTAAAATACCCTATCATTTTAAATTTGATGACAAATAGTCAAGTGGTTTTAAATATGACCATAACATTGTGTTACTGGCTTGTTCCAAAATTAAAAGCCTCTTCCACATTTTTTTAAATATATTTTTATTGATTTCAGAGACGGAAGAAGAGGGAGAGATAGAAACATCAATGATGAGAAGGAATCATTGATTGGCTGCTTCCTGCATGCCCTAATTGAGCGAGCAACTGAGGCATGTGCCCTGACCTGGAATCGAACTGTGACCTCTGGTTCATAGGTTGATGCTCAACCACTGAGCCATGCCAGCCAGTTGCCTCTCCTATTTTTTCTATACTGCAATTCAAGTCAGTGGCCTGTGTGCCTTAATTCCTCATTTAAATTTGTAAGAGAAAACTAGTTATTTACATTTAAAGATTTTTTGTAAATGTTACTGTAAATATTTAGGGCAAGCATGTCAAACTCAAAGGCTAACACGGGCCAAATAAACAAGGTTTAAGTTTATGTGGGCCGCAAAAAAAAAAAAAAAAAAAAAAAAAAGCTTCAATTTTCATAGAAACGTAGGTTTATTTCGATAGAGACATGCTGAATACAAAGGGCTGAAATAAATGAGTAATCGTTAACATAAAATAATAGAAGATTTTAATAAAAATTAATATTTTTTCTTGAACATTAACTTACCAGACACGGAGTAACTTCACAAATTAATAAGCATAACATAAATAAACCTACTTTTCTTGTTCTCCGAAAGTGAAATATTTCCTGTTGCGCACACTAAACAAGTCAGTACAAGACTAATGACGTGTCAATCAGCTTGCTAAAATTTGCGCTGCTAGTATTAGTGGAGGGAAATGGTGCGCCTGTGTGTAAGGCGCATAAGGGAAATGAATGCAACACGATTATAGTAATCAGTCATTAGCGAATGTTATAGTTCATTATTAATAATTATGTATAACAGGATATTATAAAAATTAAGTTATGAAATTTTTATTAAAACGTTTCTTACATACCATTATATTGGCTGGGCCGCAAAAATATTCGTTATGTTTGACATGCTTGATTTAGGGTGTATGTTAAAAAATTATCATCCATGGATATATAAGTTTGAGTAAGAATTTTTTTTAAAGGAAGAAAGAATTAACTTAAAAAAGAAAGGCTAAAAAGTGACCACATAAGTTTCTGAAGCTCTTTTTATTACACTAATGAATCCCATAAAATTACAAAGCCCACAAAAGTAGAAGCATTTCAAAAACAAAACAAAATGTTTGCATAATTTTAATGACAACATTTAGTTTTGATGTTAAAAAAAAAAACACCTCATGATTCTGCATTGAAGCACACTGCTCGTGAAATTAAGCACATCCTGAAATTCTGGGCAAGAATTTCATATCTCTTATAGGAACCTGACTTCATGAAAATGGTTAGGTTACATTCCCTTTCTAGAGATTAAGTTCATGATACGATTCATTTAAAAATGAATTTATTGATTAACAGTGACTCTGAAGAATAGAAACAGGAACTAAGCGTATATTGTGCACATACCCCTTTAAGTGGTACATGAGATCCAAGTGAAATAAATATAATAATCTTTAGTGTTCTCAACTGTTACCAACAAAAATAGATCCCACTACAGAAAAGAAGTGTGGTAATGTCAGAAGGCGATATTGAAATCTATGCTGTTTTTATCCTTAAAATCAAATAAATGCATGATTACATTCTAGAATCATATCGAGAGTCACTGTCAAGCAATAAGTAAAGATACTTACTTCTGCCAAATACAATGTAACAGGCCAGAGGCTATAAAGTTTACCTAATTAACTTCTGGTAATGTGGAAATTTTCAATGGCTTTTGAGTCACATTACACATTCTGTTGCTGCTGCTACCAAAATAATAGTAAAGGTAAAGGAGTAAACAAAAGGAAATAAATTAGATCTCTTGATCATTCTAAATATTGTTTTGGTTTATCCTTGAAGTGGAAATCAATTATCCAAGGCTTGGAAGGAAAACAAAAGCATCTTTGTAATTCACTGCATGTATTATTTGAGAGGTCTAACGATTTATCCATTGCCAGTGTGGGTTAGCTTGTCATGTCCTCTTTACTCAATGTCAACTGGTTCCGTAGCTATCAAAGCACTTAGCTGTTTCTGAGCACAGGAGAGGAACAGTTCCAAACTGGACAGGCTTCTTTGGCGGATGACTTGATCAAGCTGTCAATTTTTTTTTTTAAAGAGAGAGAGAGACAGAGAGAGAGACAGAAAAAAATACACTTAGTTGAGGGATAAAGAATATTATGTCATTGAAGGTCACTCAAAAAACATTTTCAGATGATGACTTAGAAAATCAAGTAGTGCTTTAAACTTAGAGATAATGTAGTCACTATTTCTGGGCTATTATTAAGATAAGATAAATCATTACAATTTCATAGTTGATGTTATTCGGTTATTGAAGAAATACCATAAGTTTGGTTAGAGTGATTTAAAAATATATAAAATAGTATAAAATTACAGTTCTTAATGAATATACAGATCAAACATCCATAAAGATCATGTAAATAAACAGATGCAAAACACAAAAGAAATATACAGTAGAGAAAAGGAGCATAATTGCATCATGTATAGGGTTTAGTAGGGCAAAGAATAAGGGAGCAATAAACAATTTTCTGAAATTAGAGAAAGTTCTTGGAAAAGGTGTACTTTAAGATTGTTGAAACTTATTGGACTTGGTCTTCCTACTAAGTTAGAGGTTTTTTATTAGGATTTTTAAAAATGTTTCAATAAAAATTAATATAGTAAGAGGTTTAATAATGAGCCATACATAATAAAGAACTTTCAGAATGGTAAGGATTATTGAATACATCAAGAAAACTTTCTAACTCTTCTTCCCTAAGAAAATTTGTTCATGGTGTAAAAATTACCATTAACAACACAATGAAGGGACTCAAAAGAAAGCCAAATAAATTCCATTTCACAATATATACTCGTGATTTTTATGCAAAAGTTGCAATCTCCTTCATACAAATTCCCGCCAACATAAAAGAAAAGACAAATCTAAACAAAAATTCTGAAATTACATTTCTATAACCTACTGATATTCAAAAGTGACTGAAAAAACCTGGAAGATTAAATTTTTGAAGTATCCTAAGAATTAATAAAAAGAATAGTATATGTAGTAAAATGCTCATGTAAAATGAACACTCCTAACATTCCCTTAAATGTTAGTATTTTGCGAATTTAATATATTTACAGAAATAGGATTCTTGCTTATCCCTTTTCCTGATTTTATTTCCTTTTCCTCTGAAATGATAGCATTTGGGGAATATACATTTTCTGCTTACAAGTGTCTTTTAAACAAGACAGTTCATTGTATTACAATCCTCAGGTAAATGGAGATCTTGCCTGTCTTGCTGACTAGTGTACTCCAGCATCTAGAAAACGGTCTGGCACATGTTAGACACATAAAATATGTGCTTTGATTGAATCAATCAATACATATTTAAGCCTAATAGAGCAAGACAATCTACTATGAAATGACAGATGCACTTTTAATCCTTAAAGTGAAACATACTTAACCTAATCTAAAAGCTAGGCAGGAATTAAAGTTCAAGTTTGTTTTTTTTTAAATATATTTTATTGATTTTTATAGAGAGGAAGGGAGAGGGATAGAGAGTTAGAAACATCAATGGGAGAGGAACATCAATCAGCTGCCTCCTGCACACCCCCTACTGGGGATGTGCTCGCAACCCAGGTACATGCCCTTGATCGGAATCGAACCTGGGACCCTTCAGTCTGCAGGCCGATGCTCTATCCACTGAGCCAAACCAGTTAGGGCAAAGTTGAAGTTTTAAGTTTTATTTTAATATATGTAAAACAGATTGAAATATAAATATTTGCAGTTTTAAAAATTATTTTGTATTTGGTCCAAATTCAAATAGTAGAGAAGACTGTACCAACAACACCCACTTCCAGTCCACATCCAGTGGTTCCTGTCTACTTTGGGATGTTTTCACGCATTTAAGTCTGTTTTTTTTTTAAACACATTGGTCTAGATCTTATAATCATAACTATGGGAGGACTTATATAATCAGTTAGTTTTATTGTCATTACTGGAAAATTTTCCTATCTCATTCTTAAGAAATTGCTTGACTATCTTCCATGATTTATTTAACTATATTACCACTGACAGACATGTATTTATTGCAATTTTGTCTTGTTTTTAGAGCACCAAAGAAATTTACAACCTGAGTACACTCCCTTCAGAAGATGGACAAGCGTTTCTCTTGGACAGATTCTAAATATGTGGAATTTCTAGGTCATAAGATTTGTATATTTTAAATTGTGATAGATGTTTCTAAATTGTTTTCCAGAATGAGGGTACCAGTTAATCAGCTCCATCTACAATGTATAAGAGGACCACTTTGCTCTATTTTCTTCTTTTAAATGCTTGCATAGTTTTTTATTATATATTTATAATTTTATATATAATGAATATGTTATTATTTACTTTAAATTATTATATTAACAGACTTTGGATTGTTCCTAATATTTTGCTATTATAGTTAATGCTATACTAAACACCCTTCAACACCAACCTCTGTATATTTATGATAGCATATCTTATAGAAATTGTTTGAGACAAAGAACATGTCCCCTACAATGTTACCTCCATTATAAATCAGGTTTCCAAATCAGCATGAATATGTCTTTGGGCTCTCTATTCTGTTCCCATAGACAATTCACCTATCCCTACAGAAATACATTACTGCACTTTATAATAAATTTTAATATATCACATTTTAACAACCATATCATCAAATATTTCAGATGAATGTAAATTAGTAAACACTTATAATAAAGCATAGAAGCAAAAGTTCAGAAGCAGATTCTTTGGAGAAACTTTTCTCCTTTGGGAATACATGACACAAACTCATAATGTGTCTGGACCTAGCATTCAACCTGTGATTATTGCTAAGTAACAATAATCATCTGGATTTATGCATTCAGAATGAATCTGTGATATTTAAAAAACCAAAAACATGTATAAGATAAAAAGTTTAAAAGATTTTTATTTAAACACTAGAGGCTCAGTGCACGAAATTTGTGCATGGGGGGGGTGTCCCTCAACCCAGCCTGCACCCTCTCCAATCTGGGACCCCTCGAGGGATGTCCAACTGCCCGTTTAGGCCTGATCCTGGTGGGCAGTCGGACATCCCTTTCACAATCCAGGACTGCTGGCTCCCAACTGCTCACCTGCCTGATTGCCCCTAACCACTTCTGCCTGCCAGCCTGATCACCCCCTAACCACTCCCCTGCCAGCCTGATTGACGCCTAACTGCTCCCCTGCTGGCCCAATTGCCCTTAAATGCCCTCCCCTGTCGGCCTGGTCACCCCTAACTGCCCTCCCCTGCTGGCCTAGTTGCCTCTAACTGCCCTCCCTTGCCAGCCTGGTCACCCCTAACTGCCCTCCTTGCAGGCCTGGTCATTCCCAACTGTCCTCCTCTGCAGGCCTGGTTACCCCTAACTGCCCTTCCCTGCTGACCTGATCTCCTTCAACTGCCCTCCCCTGCTGGCCATCTTGTGGCGGCCATATTGTGTCCACATGGGGGCTGCCATCTTTGACCACATGGGGGTGGTCATCGTGTGTGTTGGAGTGATGGTCAATTTGCATATTACCTCTTTATTATATAGGATACCAAGCGCTTTTCTCTTACTTGTGTTAGGAGTCAACCTAAGTTAGTAATGATCAGATGATGGACATCTGGTTTCAGGTTAGGCAGCTGCAAAGATCACTTCACTTCTCTCAACATGCCTCCCTGAAATGTCTGATGGTAAGAATCCACTTAATAAACAGGAACTTGACACTTTGAAGCAATAAGGTGACACTGAGACTCTGTGACAAGTAAGATAAATTGGGCCATCACAGTGCTGAGCTTCAGATAAGTTGGGTCCTTCCTGGGCATAGAAGGGAAGATCATCTGTGAGGGGGACACTTGAGACCTTTCTCTTAAATGGCGAATTCCTCTCCCTGAAACAAGTACATCAAACTGATGTTCTTGGCAAATTATTGAATTTCAACAGTTTCTGTTTTATTAGGCATGACCTTATTATCCTTTATTGAAGCAAGAAGAATTTCAGCAAAATATTCAATTCCTTTTGCCCCTCCAAAAGTGGGGCTTAGTTCTGCATTTGTGGCTTTCATTTCAAAGTGAATCAAAGATTTGTATTCTGTGACTTCATGTTGGCAGTATTATATGGAGAGTGGTGGTGGCAAACATTTTTGGGTATGGGTTTACAATCTCTTCTTAATAGTGTAGCTCTAACTGCTTTGTTTTCCCTTCCATTTTCTGTTGCTTCAGCTGCTATTCAGCTCTTTCAGATACCTGAAAAAAAAACTTGGAAATTCTGAAGTCCCTCAAATGGACACTGGAGCTTTATAAATCTTTTTCTCCCCTCTTTATCATCTCTTCAGTTTTCTGGTATCCTGCTGAAAACAATTTGGACACATACAACTTGCTAAAAGTTAATATTTATAAGCTTAGAGGAAAAAAAGAGCACACGAATTCCCAATAATTCCCTATCTTAGATTTATCTTTTCATCAGTATTTCATGTCACAGCAAAAGAAAAACAAAACATCTCTAGACCTTTTCTTTTATTCCTTCATCACCAAAACACAATACGATGGGTGGTGAATTTATACTGATCTAAAGAGCTAAATACAAAATCAATTATAAACATATATGACTTATTTTAATGGGACTGTTTATAATACTGTTTACATCCACAAAAATCTGAAACATTGTTTTTGACTATATATATCTTATATATTATATATAAACTAGAAGCCTGCACAAAATTCATGCATGGAAGGGGGGTCCCTCAGCCCAGCCTGTACACTCTCCAATCTGGGACCCCTTGGAGGATGTCTGACTGCTGGTTTAGGCCCAATACCTGTGGGCCTAAACTGGCAGTTGGACATCCCTCTCGCAATCCGGGACTGCTGGCTCCTAACTGCTTGCCTATCTGCCTGCCTGATTGCCCCTAACCATTCTGCCTGCCTGATCACCCCTAACCACTCTGTCTACCTGCCTAATTGCCCCTAACTACTCGCCTGCCTGCCTGCCTGATCGCCCCTAACCACCTCTGCCTGCCTGCCTGATCACCCTTAACCGCCTCTGCCTGCCTACCTGATCGCCCCTAACCACCTTTGCCTGCCTGCCTGATGCCCCTAACCACATTCCCCTGCTAGCCTGATTGCTCCTAACCACTCTCCTCTGCCAACCTGATCACCCCTAACCACTCTCCCCTGCTGGCCTGATCGCTCCTAACTGCTCTCCCCTGCCAGCCTGATTGTCCCTAACTGCTCTCCCCTGCTGGCGTGATCGCCCCTAACCTCTCTGCCTGCTTGTCTGATCGCCCCTAACTGCCTCTGCCTTGGTCCCACCACAGTGGCTTTGTCCGGAAGTTCCGGAAGACGTCCTGTCTATCCAGTCGAATTAGCATATTACCCTTTTATTAGTATAGATTTGTAGTACTAATTGTGATTTCAATATCTTTTGGACTTCTCAAACAAAGTACACCATAAGATGTGTAAATAATAGGTTTACCTTTATCAAAGTTCTTTTACAACCTATCCTTCTGAAATTTTAAACATGATTAAAAAGTGATATAATTTTCCAAAGAAGCTAGAATGGCTATTTGGCAAATCCACGATAGAAAGTGACTCATAAACATATGTTATCAGCTTTGTAATAATATATTTTATGGATTCATTAACAAGCTCTTTCATGGACATTGAAGAAAGGTCAAGTATCATGATCCAGAACTATGACTATTTAGACAAATTTTCCAGTTAACATCATCCTACTGAGTAAAAAGGATTGTTTACCTTTTGATAAGAATTAAAATAATTCTTCAGTCTCTTATTTATTATAACTATTGTCCTTTGAACATTGATATGAATGCCTCTTTTTTCTGACTTGAACATCCTCCCACAAAGGAATACACTCAAGCTGTTGTTTCATTTACATACTTGATACTGAGACAATCAATTAATCAATTTAGTCAACCAGTTGATAATAACAAAGTCAAGACTGCCACTATTTCTGCATTATTGTTCTGAGGCATGGGCAAAAAAGTATATAATAATGTCTTTGTCCGTAGAGGTTTATACTATTTTTGGAGAGATGCATATGCAACAATTAAAGAACAATTAGGTGCTGACATGTATAGCAATGACTGAGTTCATGAAAGATCAGAGAGTGGAGGAGTTCATGGTGGGAGAGGATAGATGAGAAAACTTCACAAAAGTGGAACCTGAACAGGCTCTTAGAGTATCAAGAGCATTTCCTTGGACAAAGAGGAGCAACATGTGGAAGAAATCATAGGAAAGCAGATTAGCAAGAACAGAGACAGAGGAAGAAGACATTATTTAGACATTGAAGACATTGAGGATGGAGGCTTGAGTCCAATGGAGAAAGTCTGCTAAGAATATTCAGCCAGCCCAGCTGGTGTGGCTCAGTGGTTGAGCATCGAACTATGAATCAGGAGGTCATGGTTCAATAAAGGGCACATACCCAGGCTGCAGGCTTGATTCCCAGTAGGGGATATGTAGGAGGCAAACTATCTCTCTCATCATTGATGTTTCTATCTCTCCTTCCATCTCCCTTCCACTCTGAAATCATTAAAAACATTAAAGAATATTCAGACATTCTTTCATGTTCCCATTTATTCAATATTTATTTAGTACCTATTATGTGCCAGGCACTGTTTTAGGCACTAGAAATATAGTGGTGAATAAGGCAATCTCTGCTTTTATATAATTTACTAAAGGCCCAGCCTGCATCCTCCTATAATACGGGAACCCTCGGAAGATGTGCAACGGCTGGTTTAGGCCTGATCCCACAAGGATCTCTGCAGGGTTGGGCCTAAACCGGCAGTTGGACATCCCTCCCGTAATCTGGGACCGCTGGCTCCTAAGCACTCTCCTGCCTGCCTGCCTGATTGCCCCTAACTGCCTCTGCTTGCCTGCCTAATTGCCTCTAATCACTCGCCTGCCTGCCTGATAGCCCCTAACCCCTCTGCCTGCCTGCCTGATCGCCCCTAACCACCTCTGCCTCAGCCCCCACCACAGCGGCTTCATCTGGAAGGACGTCCAGAATGATGTACGGAAGGTTGTTCGGCTGTTCAGTCTAATTAGCATATTATGCTTTTATTATTATAGATATTTTAGTTTGAGGACACAAGTTAATAGAGATCAGCAATATAAAAAATAAAAAAGTAGGGTAAGAGATTTGACAGAGACTGAGGGTCTATCTGTTGGGGAGGATGATTAGAGAAGACCACTGGAGACGGTCATAATGATGAGACCTGAATGAAGTGAGGGAGGAAAGGCACCATGCAAAAACATCAGGAAAGACAAATTCAAGGCAGATGAAACTGCAAGAGAAAAGTCCAAAATGTGGGTCAGACTTGGGCTGACAGATTATTGGCAATAAGAAAGAGAATGGAGCAAAATGAGCAAGGAGGAAACTGATGGGAGAGAGGATCAGAGATGTGGATGGAGGCCAGAGCATGTAGGGCACTACAGGGCATGGGAAGAGTTCCAGCAACTCATGTTTGAAAACTGTCACACTTATTACTGGGAAAAGCAGACTGTAGGAGCACAAGAGTGGAAGAAGAAAACCCAGGGAGAAGACTTTTGGTTGAGGAAAGATGTAACGTTAATCAAACTGCTGGCAGTGGAGGCTAACAGCAGGTCAGATTTGGGACATACTTTAAGATAGGACCAACTTAAATTGCTGATGGATTAAAAGTGTGGATGAAAAGAGAAATGAAGGTGATTCCTAGAATGAGATATGATGAACTGGAGCTAGAGTGAGCTGGCCAGAGGAAAATTAGTTTTGTTCTGTACATGGTTAGTTTGCCCAATTCTAATAAACTAGAGGCCCAATGCACGAAATTCATGCGAGGGGCTTGGCCCTCACAGCCTGGCTGGCCCTCGCAGCCCCCGCTTCATCCAGAAGGTCGTTCAGTTGTTCGGTCTAATTAGCATATTAGCTCTTTATTATATAGGATATTTCAGAGAGACTGGATTATAAGAACCTGCAATTCAGAGGAGCGATCAGGGCTAGATACAAATTTGGAAACCATCTGTGTATAGAAAGCATAGGTGAGATTACCTAGGGAATGAATGTGGATAAAAGAGAAAAGGTCAGAAGACTAAGCCTGGAAGCACTCTAATACACGACCTAGCCAAGGAGTATGGGATATGAGGTTTGACAGGCAATTATGGTAATGGTTGACTTATGTCCCACATAAGGATATCTTCAAGTTTTAACCTTCGAACTTATGAATGTGACCTTATTTGGAAATAGGGTCTCTGAAGATGTAATTAAGATGTAATTTCAGATGAGTTCATCATATGAATTAGGGTGGCCTATAAATCCAATCATTGGTATCTTCATAAAAAGAGACCCAGAAACACAGACACAGAGAAGAACACCATATAAGGAAGGAGGCAGAAATTGGAATGATGTGTCTGTAAACCAAGGAATGCAGAAAGAATGTCCAGCAATACCAGAAACTGGAGAGAGGCATGGAACAGATGTGCCCAGAGCCTTCAGAGAGCATAGCCCTGCCAACACCTAGATTTTGGACTTCTAGCCTCGAGAACTGTGAGAGAATAAATTTCTGTTGTTTTGAGCCATCTAGTTTGTGGTACTTTGTTACAGCAGCCCTGGGAAATGATGAACAATAATTTTTCCAGATTGTTGAGGTCTGTATTTATACACCACTTCTATGCAGAAGGTGTTTTGTTTAAAATAAATACACAAAATATTTTTTAGTCAAGTAAGTTTGGGAAATGCAGTATTAAAAGATTTCTTTTCTACCTGGCTGGTGCTGTTCAGTGGTTGAGCATTGACCTATGAACCAGGAGGTCTCGGTTTGATTCCCGGCCAGGGCACATGCCTAGGTTGTGGGCTTGATCCCCAATAGGGGACATGCAGGAGACAGCCAATCAATGATTTTCATCATTGACATTTCTACCTCTCTATCCCTCTCTTTCTCTCTGAAATATATATATATATATATATATATATATATATATATATATATATATATATTTTTTTTTTTTTTTTTTTTTTTCTTTTCCACAGAACTTCCCAGAGCTTTTGTGCTAAAAAACACTGAGAATTACCAAAATGGCTATACAGTACAGGTAATGTCTGTCAGACTTTAAACCTTGGAGTCATGTGTGCACATGTATGTAAAGCATACTTTGGAAAATGCCCCACAAATCAATTTCTCTTGACAACTCCTCTAGATGGGAAACAAATTGTTAATGCTGGGAGAAGACCACACTGCCCTTTATAACAAGTAATCATGAAGCTGTAATAGAAGGAACTTTGAGTCTGCTTAGGCAAACATTTACATTCTACAGTTGTGGCAAGTGAATGCTCCCAGTGGTTAAGAAGCCGACTTCACAAATCCAATATGTCCTCCTACATTAAAATATACATACACACTCCTTAACATGTATTAACCTAAGTTTATATTTGCTTTAAAAACCCTACTATGTATTATGGCCTCACTGTTTCTGACAATGGAAAGATAAGACATCCCAGGAGGACCAGCAGTATGACCAAAAAGGTCAGATGACTACCCTTACTCTTGCTGTAGACATTAAGCAAGTAGATTATGAATTGATTTTAAAACTTAATATACAAATATAATTGTAATAGCCTGTTTCATTGTATGAAATCACCATATGAAGGGCTGATGGACATGAAGAAGAGCAAGTCATTTATGAGGGCTGATTATTTTTATTGTAACATTTAGACATTTTCCCTCTAAATACCACCATCTTTACTTTTCTTCTGTATCCTCAAATTCTGCTTCCCATTATTTCAGCCTCAGGAAATTTAGACTTATCTGTAACATTACTGGTTGCATTCATGGATATTCTACAGTATCTATTTTATTACTGGTACACTAAACATAAAGAGTTTCTCTTTTAAAATAGTCTTGTCTTTATGTTTTTCAGATAAATAAATTTGACTGCAAGAGGGATATATTGTATATAAAAACTGAAGTTTAGCCATGAAATCCCCTCACTGGGAATATAGTTATGCCATAACTGTAAATCATGCTGAAGGAAACTTTGAACCAACTCAGGATAATGGTGTTACATGAAATAGATGTTTAGAATGACTCCGACTAAAAGATTCAGGTAGGGCAGCGGTTTGAACTAATGTGGTGCCAGTTGCCTCAAGCCTGAACTTCAGAAAATACAGGCCTAACTGCTTTACCAGAATATTTATAGGCCACCATTCATGTCCCATAAAGACTTTCAATCCAGAGTTCACATATCCTGTTCTCTTTGAGAATACTTTTCAACTCAAAAGTATATTTCAAGTCTATCTGACTATATAGTTAAAAAAATGTAACATATAAAGAAGCTGTGTAACTTTCTAGCATGCACAAGATGAATTACAGATGCTCTTTTTGAGTAAATGAAAAACGGGCGTAAAGAGTCTTAAATCCTATTGGCCACAACTTAAAAACCATGTGTTTTTTTTTTGTCTTGTATTTTTGTTTTAACATGTCTTAAAGTAAATTCTATGCTTTTGAATCATCTAAAATCAATTCTACGTATTTGGGCAGTTCTTCATTTTTATTCCAAACTACCACAGAATCCACTGGGAAATGGGAATACGCATTTTTGCTCTTAACTAAATTATCTGGGCAGAATAAAGCAATATGTATTCCAGACTCCAATGTGCAGACACACCACCTTGGATACAATCTTATTCGATATTACAAGTTAAGCAATAGCAGTTGGCCAGGAAAGGATTCACTGTAGTACTGAGTCAAGATTTTACTTGTTTGATAGCAGGCACTAGTCTTTCTAGTATAAGCTTCCATATGTGAAGTTTAATGAATGTGAAAAGAAAAGAATTCTGTTAACAACTGCTTTACTCCTAATTCAGACAATTTCCAAAGAAAATCTAAAAATTCTAAAACACTTTAAAAAGAAAGCTTTAGATGGAGGGAACTTTTAGAAAAAAGGTAAATTCAGATGAAACTATATTATAGTTGCACAGAAATCCTGCCTTCATGCTAGGATCCAAGAGTTATATTTACCTATTAATACATTCCATGTCTTACTTTCTAGAGTTCAATCACAAGTAAATAATTTACCTCAAATATAAGATGCAGTGACTGTGGCAAGGGGACTAACTGATTTTAATATGACATTATACATGAAAATTTTAAGACAATTTGTTACATCCTCCCTAACCATGAACAATCATTTTGTATGTTATTTTTTTGAGATCTTGTTTAGTGCAAATATTGCAATATGTAGAATGGTCTTCTGAAAATTAAATTAACTTAAAGGTCCCAAACAAATAGTATTAACAATCTGTTCACATAACAAACTGTTGTATTTTTATCAATTTAACTTTTGAAGATTTTAGCAATTCTTTTGTATCCATCTGAAGAATGATATCTGAAAATTACTACCTACCTTCCCCTTTGGTTTTGACCTTCAGTGATATAAATATTATCTTATTCTGGAATAGAAGAAAATATTATATGACCTTTTGGATTCTTGTCTTCCTGTGCTATCTTAAAATTCTCGAATGACAGACATATTTTTTCCTTGTAAGTTTCAATTTACAAAAACAGGCAAGGGAGACTGTCCACAAGGCTTATTCTTGTGCTCTCTGCACACATATAGTGAAGCTGATTTATAGCGCACAATGAATAATCCTGTAATGCTGGGTTAAATCTGGTCTTTTCTTGTTTTGAATAGTGTTACTAATTCTTGACTGGTTGTGTTTGCTACCTCTGAAGCATAGGTGAACCTCCTTTTGTATTGTATTAGTTATCTATCACTGTGTAACAAATCACCTCAAACCTAGTGGTTTAAAAACAACAACAAATATTTATCATTTCAGTGTTTGTGGGTCAGGAAACTGGGTGCTGCTTAATTGAGTGCATCTGGCTCACTGTGTTTCCTGAGGGGTTGCAATAAAATTGTTGGCTGGGATGTAGTCAACTCAAAGTTCAACTGGGGAAGAATCTACTTCCAAGCTCACTCAGGGGTTGTTGATGGGCCTTAAGACATCCACTTCTGACAGAGCTCATTGGAGCTGCTCTGCAAGGTACCTAATAATATGGCAGCTAACTTCAATTCCCCCAAAGCAAGCAATCTGTGAGAAAGAGCAGGAGCACATCAAGAGAGTGAGTGAACACCCAACACAAAGCCACAACCTTCTAGTAACCCATGTCACTCAGTCCAGCCCTAGCTCAAGGGAGGAAATTATATACATGCAGGGAATCATTGGGAAACATCTACTATGTATTACCTCATTTTTATTCTCTCGAAACTCTATGAATGAGGCCACTGAGACTTAAGAGATGTCATAACTTGCGCCCAAGTGGCAGGGCCAGGATTCAAGTCCAGGTGTGTATGACTCCAAACCTATTCACTAAACCACACTACTACAGAGCCTTCTCAGATAATAACTTCAGTTATGGCTGGGGGCCTTGGCACAATATCTGTTTTGCTATAAATATGTAGGGGTTTCTTACATTTATACACTAGTACAAAAACCTGTCCAGATGCCAAAAGCCCTGTAGATACAGTCAATGAAGCATGTAATTATCTTCTCTTCCTAAAAAGTAGGCTCAGGAAAGTTTCTGTTATATTAACATACAAATGGTTCCCTGAAATGCAACAGAAGAAAGAAATAAAGAAAAACTGGCATGTTAAATACATCATGCCTTAAAGAATCTATAAACATCAGTGGCTGTATATAAAAACAATAGACTACTTCCTTTAAGGTCCATATAAAAAATGGGGAAACATTCATAAAGGCGATGTGTGGTGCAGATCTCACCTTGCGGTACCTCTGAAGCTTAGATAATCGTTGCTTGCTTACCTTCACATTTCCACTGCTGACAGAACTGGCTAAGTTCACCAGTGTGAGCTGCACCACAGCGGGGATGCATACCTGATTCCCATTAGGAAATCCTTAGGAGCCAAAATTGAACCAATGGAACAAAGCACCATTTACTCAAATGAAAGTTAGTGTGACTACCGTTTTTCCTCTCATTTTAAATAAACACAGTTACTCCTCCTCGTCATTCAGGATTTTATGGTATGTACTTGATCACGGAAGCCTTATAAAAAATACCATCTGTCTGGCACATTTTAAAACAGATTTATCCTACCAAGGGAACCAAGTGGGAAAACACCCTGTCAGTCTTCTTAAAAATCCATTGCTGCCTACCAGCTGGATCAGGAAAGTTAAGAAAATCCTAACCTTCCTCCTTCTTGTAGGAATAAAGGAGGTGTGCTTTCAATTAAGAAAGCTAAATGTGGCTATTATTGCCTAAAAATGGAAATAGCATCTACTCAAATAGAAGAGACTGAAAAATAACTAACATTAAACACCTGTCAAACACAGGACATAAGTCAGGGATTATGGCAAAGCCTTAGAGTTCTCTCCCCAATAACCATCCTTCATTTCTTATCAATAAAACTCCAGCTTAGTTTTAGAAGCAGTGTGAACATGCTCAAGCCATCATTCCTAAGACTCCCTTGCAGCTAGGGACAGCTCAAGAGACGTGAATGAAAATTACTGGGTAGGATCTCCAAGAGAGCTCCTTAAAAGTGAGATGGACATCACTCCTAAATTCTTTTTCCTTCTTTTGCATATTTCATTCTTCCTTTCCCCTCCTTCACATATGTGTTCAGTGGAGTTCCAACTGCCATTCTGTAGCCTTAATGATGTGAGCTAGTGCTAAAGACAGAAAAAGTGCAAAGACAGAAGGATCCTCAATCCGTTATGACCTTGTTAAGCTTCCAAATGAGCTCTACACTGTTTACCTTTGGGCTTGCTTATGCCATTGCTATTTCTAGTTTCTCTTACTAGGAGGTTAATGTAAATCCCAGTGATAAAGGTACAAACTTTATTCTGTGCATGTCTACTAATACACAGAAACCAAAATTTACTTTTTAGAGTATAAGCTCAAGAACTTGAGAATAAGCTCAAAATGTTAAGTGAATGAGATAAAAATTCCAGGCGAGTTGAAAATTTTCATTTTAATTTGGCTGAAAAACAAACCTAATGGAATACAATCTCCTGTAATAGCTTACGAGTGTAAGAATGGCAAACGATAAAAACAAAGTAATCAGAATGATTAGGTTATGCTGATCACATGAATGTGTGAGTATGCAGGCTATCTTGGCAAGTGCTTACTTTTTTTTCTCTCTGCTACATGGAGTATTTGCATTCACAAACTAGCAGAGTTAAAAAGAAAAAAATGCTTTAAAAAACTTCATATAACTGGGATGGATTTCAAATTATAGCAATTAATTTTACCTAACCAGACATATTAGTTTGCAAGTCTGAAAAGAAATAGAAAGTTCTTAAACAAAAATTATAAATATTATTTATAAAATATGATACCTGGGAAACTCCAATATGAATTTCAGATTAACTTTGATAAGCACACATGACTTTATGGTATGTGTATATTTATATTGAATATCCACCAGTTTCACACTCAATAAATGATGCTCATTTCCCATTCACCATGGTTTTTAACAATACTAGTACATATACTTTAAGCTGCCATAAATTACTTGTCAAAAAAGAGGTATTTTAACTAATACTTCAATGCAGAGTGGGTAGAACCAAAATATTCTGAGCAAGATAGGAAAACTCATCTCAACAATAAAATAATAGCATTGATAGCTAAAACTGAAAGTGAACTTTTTATACATCAAGAAATATCGTGACCACTTTACATGTGCTAAACCAGTGGTCGGCAAACCGCGGCTCGCGAGCCACATGCGGCTCGCGAGCCGCGGTTTGCCGCTCTGTTGACTAATGAGTTTGCTGATCACTGTGCTAAACCATTTAATTCTTATAACAATCCTATGTGAAGTAGGCCTTATTATTTTTTAATTTTTTTATTTTAGAGAGGGAGAAGAAGGGAGAGAGAGAAAAAAGGTAGTGCTGCTCCACTTATTTATGCATTCACTGATTATTTTTTGTATATACCCTGACTGGAGATAGAAGCTGCACTAATCAACTAAGCTACCAGGCCAAGGCGATGTAGGCACTATTTTTATCTCCAGGAACAAAAGAACAAAATGTGGCCCAAAGAGGTTAAAGTACATTCCTGTATACATATCTAGTAAATAACGAAGTTTAGTTTTCACCCGGGAAATCTGATAAAAACCCCACACTCCAAATCATATACTATACTTCCTTCACTAATGTAAAAATTTTACCTGTGGCATGCTAAAATGTTAATGTTGAAAAGCTTTTCCATAAAATGGAACAATCCAGTAATATTAATCAAGAAAGGGCAAACCAGGTTTCTCTTCCTTTCTTTTAAAATTTGTGGGAAATTTCCCCAACAGAATTGGTAGCATTTTGGGTAGAAATTTCATAAACTGATACTGCACAGGCCAGAGACATTTCTGATGCTGATATAAAAGCTATTATATAACTTTTGTTTCTATTTCAGTTGTTCACTTTCTTTGTCAAGTGAGGAACATTGACCTACTGTATTTGCTTTTTAGGGATCCAAAACAAGCGAATGGTTATAAACCACAATTCCTAGGGAATTGATCATTTTCATCAATTGATAAAAACCCCCCTTTCTCATCTATATTTATAGGTAAGAAAGGTTCAGAAGAAAATCTAGCAAAGTTACTTAAAATGTTTTATGTAATAATCAATCTAAAGATTATAAAATGCATTGGCTGGTTCTTTGGGTAATCAAAGAACTCATATGCATATATGCATAACTCATGGACACAGACAATAGTGTGGTGAAGGCTTGGGAAGGGGTGGAGATGGAGTAGATGGGGTTAATGGGGAGTGGGTGGTATGGGGTTAATGGGAGGTGGATGGTATGGGAACATATTTATTTCAACAATAAAGACAAATAAAAAAATAAGATGCATTGGAACTAGGAAGTAAGAAGAATGAAGGTTGGGGAGTAATTTTTTTCAAAAAAGAAAACAGTAGTTATCCATAAGGGTATAGTTGATATGCCCCTGAAATACCATATGAGTAACAACACAGGCCCATGACATCTGCTCTTTCTCTTCTGCACAGCACCCAAGGACCCAATTCATCAAAGCAACAAATACAGCCAATGCATAAACACTTTTTTTCTCGTGTTTTAATGTAAACAAATGACATTATACAAGGGAGTGGAAGGATCAATCTAAATGATGTGTGGTGAATCAAATGTAAACATATATATTTTCTGGTTGGCATATTTTGTTGCATCTTTGGCAACTGGTTGTGGGAGCAGTCCCTCCACCTGGTGTAGGGCCTTGCAGAAGGGGCCACTCAGGCCGGGTCTCTGTAGCCAGGGGGCAGACTAGAATGAGCCCCAGTGCCTCCTATGGAAAAATGGCCACAATACTTGGCCATTTTTGCCTGTGATTACCAATAAAATAATCATAACAAAAATAAAAAGTCTCTGTTATAACAATTCTTTAGGTTTTCCAGCTGGAGCAGAAGTGTGCAAAGCTGTTGAAGTGCATAAGCAGAGTTTTGTCTCAGCCTTAAACAGTACCCGTCCCACTTTCCTCTGATAATTTGCTTAATGCAGCCAATGAAAACTATTATCATATAGAAATTCCATAGATATGACCTATTCAAATGACTTACCACCTCATTTACTTTGTTGACCCATGAACCAAGAGGTCCCAGTTCAATTCCTGGTCAGGGCACATGCTCCGGTTGCAGGCTCAATTCTCAGTAGGGGGCATGCAGGAGGCATGTCTCTCTCCATCAAAATTTCTTTCTCTCTATCCTTTCTTTCTCTCTCTCTCTAAAATCAATAAAAACAGTAAAAAAAAAAAAAAAAAGAGGCAGCCTCTCTTCACCTGTAGTCAATTCTGCCAGATGGCTCAAGATTCTAGTTAAAAAAACAACACACACACACATAATAAAAAGAAAAACGAAGCCAGTTTATTGATGTAGATCTAGATTTCTCCTAATAAACACGATGGACTTTAAAGTCTTCAGGAATATCAAGAAATTGATCCTGAATATAACTATATATATTAAAAATCTGTGGAATGTAAGTAGACCAAACTAAAACTAGGATCATGTTCTCTGAACACTTGGCTGCATGTGGGCCTCCCTATGTGGGCCCTCCACATAGGGTAGCTTGAATTTCATCACAGGATGGCGGACCAATTCCACAAGCAAGAGTTTCAAGAAAGAAAAAGAATCGAACCTGGGACCCTTTAGTCCACAGGCCAATGGAAGGAAGGAAGGAAGGAAGGAAGGAAGGAAGGGAGGGAGGGAGGGAGGGAGGGAGGGAGGGAGGAAAGAAAGAAAGAAAGAAAGAAAGAAAGAAAGAAAGAAAGAAAGAAAGAAAGAAAGAAAGAAAGAAAGAGAAAGAAAGAGAGAGAGACAGGAGGCAGCCTTATTGCCTTTTATGATCTGGCTTCAAAATCACACAGTGTCATATCCATCACATTCTATCTGTTGAGCCCAAGATTCAAGGGGAGGGGAAACAGACTCTGCTTACTGACAGGGAATGGCTAGAAAAAGTTAGACTGGACACACTACTGTGGCCATTTTTGGAAAATACAACCTGCCAGAGGTCCTAATTAGATATTATTAATTAGCAATCACAATCTCCTGACGGTGCTAATCCTATCTCTGGTTCAGATAACTGTGGGAATAAGTCGCACAAGAGGTAATATGGGTCTCTTAATTATAGTCAGGAAGAATGACTTCAATCTTTATGGGACTCAGATGTAGGAAAATGCAAGGTTGAGAAATAACATATATGGAAGAATTAGCAAATGATGATGAAGACAATATATTTCAGGGACAAATTATTTTCCATATTAGTCTTATTTTCAGCAAACTGCTTGCAATTGGACTTGCTTTACTTTTTAAAAAGGTAAAACTTCCTTATAAATGCATCACTCTGTGTCTCCATGAAAAATATGCCCTTGCCTACACATAACATTTCTGTCCCCACTGTCTCAGGGTGCCTTCCTCAGCCAGTAGAGAACGAGGAGAGAACCGGGAGCATGCACTCGTTTTACCTACTGACTTTACATAAATCCCATTCTTAATCCTGTGTGTTTATATTGCTCTGAGAGTTGAGCAGTATAAAAACTTTCCTAAAGCCTCAATGTAAATGTTTCCCTAATCCTATTAAAGCCACAAAACAGACCCAGCTGGGTGCATAGGAAAGTGAGCTGAAGAACTCTCCCTGACCCTGATACCATTGTCAGTCTTGGCATTGGCTTCATGGGTCAGCATTTCCCTCTGAGCATGGCATGGCTCAACTAGGAACCCATCACTCCTGCATGCTACTGCCTAGCACACTCAAGTCAAACCTACTGTTGTACTCAAAGCTCTGGAGAGGATTTGGAATATAACATTTAAAGAATAAGGGTTGAAATACTGGATATATAAAAGATAGACACAAATCAACAGAGCAGTCTATTTAAATTGCTTTTCTTTTTTTAAAGCTAATACATAACATATCATATATTTAAAAAAAGAAGTATAAAACAGGAAGCAAAATTTCTCCCACCCCACCTCCCAAAGACAATCACCTTTGTCTTTTACTATTTAAATATATTTTGTAATGCAACATACACAAAGAGATACATAATAAAATGTATTTAGATACACAGGATATGATTCAGAATGTTTTGCAATCATATCAACAAATGCAAATAAATATTCTTCTCCTTGATGGATGAACAGTATTCCACTGTAACATAATTCATTTCACTAGTTCCCTATTGGTGGCCATTAAGGTTGTTTCTAATTTTGAAGGTATAAAAAATAAAACTCTGTTGTGTGAACATGTGCCATAGAATACCAAACAAAAACAGAACTTCAAAACTGATAAGGATTTACTGTTCAAACTTCTGTAGTTGCTTAAAGGGCCGTTGAAAGGGACTTAAAGGCTGTTTAAAGATGTACACATATAAGATGATACTCTTTCATAAAACAGAAGAGTCAGTTAAAATGTGTTGGTAGTAACATTTAGGGCTTGGCCTCTCGGTAGAGACCCTTTGGAAAATATAAGCACTCCTCCTTATGCAGATCTAAAGCCTACCCAACACATTCCTGTCTTCACTTCAGCCTGCAAAGGAGGCCTCCCATTAGAGACCAAACTAAAAATTTGGGAGCAAAAATTACAATGACCTCCTTTTTGTTTGTTTGTTTTAAGTAATGTAAAAACATATGACATGAAGTAAAAGAAAAATTAGGATGTGGGAACACCTCTTAATAGGAAAAATCCTTCAAAGCTTTTTTTTTTCCTCATACATTTATTCAGAGTACATAAGAAACTGCCAGTGTAGATTAGCATGACCTTTGAAGCAGAGAAGAAAGGGGAGATATGAAATCTCTCATAGATATTAGTGAAAACCCCTTCAAATAAAATTACCCAAATGCATGGGCAATGGCAAAACAAAGATTCATTCAGATTCACTTTCCACATCTTCGTGTCTTGCTAACATTGCATGACTGACTAATGGGCATTCTAGTGAAACCTCAACAGATTGATTGCTGCTGTTGTTTTTAATCATGAACTTTTTCATGTAGTTAAACCCAGTTTCACTCTATTTTAAGAATAAAATAATGGTCTGTCCCTGAAGGCTTTCATATTATGTCAAAGCACATTAATGATGATGTAAAAAGCACTTTGACATGTTCAGCATGAAATACTTCAGTGTTAGAAGACTATTCTTAAAATGCCAGATTGTTCTCCAAGGCATAAAGAAGTCTGTGTACTTATTAAAAGAACATGCTAACATCTCAATTAGTCTTTACAATATATGTTCCTATTGCAGGAGAGGGGTTCCTTTTGGGGTAAAGCATTGATTGGAAGGAGGCCTGGGGAGAGGATGGTCTCGCATGTTGGGACTATTCTGCTTGACCACAGTGCTGGCAACACAGGTGTGCTTCCTTTGTGAAAACTTATTGAGTGATAGTCTTAGCATTTATGTTAAACTAAAATAAAAATGTTAATAAAGGAAAGTAGCTTAGTAGAAACAGCTTCATATATTACTGTTAATTTCTCTTTGATATTTAAAAGATATTAATGGAATATTACTGATAATCAGCACATAGAAATAAAAAAGTTTCTACACTGATGAAGTGACAGCTAATTTTACATTACTGTGAATCCCACTATTACTCATTTTCTAAATACAAATATTTTCTTAATACTTGAGAGTGATGCAATCAACAGTCAAACTTATATGCTTTTCTTATTTTCATGCACATCATCATAGCTAGCACTATGAAAGGAAATATGCAATTTCCTCTAAATAATGAAAGTAAAGATTTATTAAGCACTTCTAATGTGGTTTATATACCCACTACCATTAAATAACGAACCAGTATCTTTCCTGCTGAGAAGCACCATTCTAAGCTGGCACACTATGAATGTGCAATAACATTAGCTATTATTTGCACAAAATTTCCCTTCCTTTATAGTTTGCATGACCTTTCAGTTACTCAAACACAGTTGAGGGGAAATGGTTCTGAACAATACTGCTATCTTAAAATCCTGCCTACTTCTCCAGTGCATCTCTGTGAGAGAATTATGGAGGACACAGAGCTGGGAGAAGCTCTGCTAACAAAGTTTTGAATATATTTTTTAAAAATACATATTTTTATTGATTTCAGAGAGGAAGGAAGAGGGAAAGAGAGAGAGAAACATCCATGATAAAAGAGAATCATGGATTGGCTGCCTCCTGCAAGTCCCCTGAGCCCACAACCTGGGCATGTGCCCTTGACTGGAATGGAACCTGGGACCTTTCAGTTCGCAGGCCAATCCTCTATCCACTGAGCCAAACCAGCTAGGGCTCTTTTAATTTTATAGCATATCTGGGACTTGACAAAAATAATCACAGAAGAAGGGGGAAAGGCAGTATAAGAAACCTTTCTGCACTTCAACATAATCATCCCTTCTCTAAATTACATGTATTTCCCAACCAACAATCCTTCTGCAGTATCTATTCTCTCCCTTACACAATTTGGCATTTATTGATTCATCAATTACTTCATGTTTTAACAACCAGTCCCATTAATTTATAAATTTACGAGAATAGGGGTCATGCTTTAGATCCCAGGGATCAGCAAACTATTTTTTATACAGAAAACATTTAACGCTTTTTGGGCCATACTTAACTCTGCTCTTACAGCATGTGATCAGCTATAGATAATATTTAAACAAATGGCTATAGTTGTGTTCCAATAAAACTTTCTTTTAAAAACTGAGGCAGCAGGCTGGATTTGGTCCCTTAGTCATGTTTGATGAATCCTGCTTTATCCCACAATAGCTTTTATAGTCTGAGACAAGTGGCTGCTGGAAAGACATTTTGCTGGACAGAGCCAATGGCATTGGGGAAAAAAATGCAGGAAATGGGAGAGAAGTGGCATTAATTCTGAGTTCTCCAAGAGAATATACCCATATTTCCTCTGCTTCTAACCTGAAATGTACCTTTTCATCTCTTAAGTCATAATTAGAGCTACAGAGAATATTCTTTCTACTGCTTTAAAGAGTTTTCTCATATTAGGAAAAGAAAACACCCTGACAAGAAATTCAACTTGATAGGGAAGCATAAAACTGGTGCTCAGTGTGGTATCTTCTTTCTTGCAGGTAGAAAACAGACATTTGTAGACAAGGTAGAAAAATATACTGGAAAAAAGAACCTATTCGTAAAAGAATGTATAGAAACCCAAATATGGGTGGTCCAACCAGTCAAAAGTGGTTGGCAGTGGGATTTAAAAAATAAGATTAACACAAGATGTTAAGTACTGAAACCCATCTAGTCACAAACATGTGTGTTTTTAATGACATTCAGAGCCATTTCCATAAAATGAAAGAACAGAGGTTATTTCATTACAAACATTATGGAAAATCCTAGAGTACCCTAGAACTAAGAACCTTTTATTATTTTCTCATGGCTGAAAATCATACTCATCTGCCAGTGACAAGTCATGTTCATGGTTATGGTGGAGACAGAAGCCTGCTAGCATAAGATGACAGCAAGAGACCATACCAACACATTTTATTTTTCAACATAAAACTGACATGTGAGATGCAGACACAGTGCAGGGGGTCCTTCATAAAACAACACAACAAAGTAAGCACAGCTTTTTCTCAGGACTCTACTGAATAAAACAACTGTTTCAGTAAGAGAATAGCCCCAGGTTCAATCCTTGCTGTGACCTCCAATATCATTTATTCAGCAACTATTTATTGAATGCCTACAAAGTAGCAGGCATAGGTATATGTATTGGGAATACACAGCTTTTTCTCTTTTAAGATATGTAATTTTTCTTGGGAAGAAACAGACAACAATCACTTAAAACACTAAATAAAGTAATTTTAGTTAAAGTAAGTGCTAGGAAAAACAATCAGGCATTGGTAACAAGGCAAAAAAGGTAGGAAAGCTTAGAGTGATTTTAGCTAACATGAATAGGGATGGCCTTTCCGAAGAGGTAATTTTTGGGAAACTTTAGGAAGACTTCAATTATGTTAATGCAATGATCTAATTTATGCTTTAAGATGGATCATTGACTGCTGATGGAAAATGAATGCAGTAGGGGGAGGGGGCACAAGAGTGGAAGCAAGTAGTCCTGATAAGGATGACGGTGGCTTGATATTGTGACATAGTAATGAGACAGTGGAAGGCACATTTGGACTGCTGACAATGTTGACATGGGCTAGACAGTATGTAACGGAGAGATGATGATAAATTGATCAATTCAGTATTATTATGGAGTACAACAGTCTTTCTTACTGAAAGACTATGTATTATAGAAAAAGGATGACTTCTAGAATTTTGGTTGGAGGCACTGGTGCTATTTATTGTGGTAGGGAATACTTCTAACTAAAAGAGAAAAGCTGGCAAGAGGACATTAGATGAGATGCTATGATGGCTCTTGGAAGCATACAGGAAGCAATGGCCTTTATAATGTGAGGTAGAGATGCCATTCTTGCTATGGCAGACAATAGAAGTCCTATTACAGGGCATACCACCCAGAAGCTGCTGGCCTAATAGAGGGAATGGTTTATTGAAGGTACAGCTGAGATTCCACCTTGGAGATGATACCCTGTAATCCATTCACTAGGACACAGAATATGCCCTAAATCAATAACCATTATAAGGAGCTATGTTCCTATGAGTAGAATTCATAGTTCCAGGAAAGGTGGCAGTAAGAGTAGCCCTACTTATTATCATCCTATATAATAAAAGGGTAATATGCAAATTGACACTATTGGCAGAATGACCAGAATAACCGCTGGACCAGTCACTATGAGGTGCACTGACCACCTCTTGGTCCCTTTCCCCAGCAGGCAGGCTTCAACTGCCTGATGGCCACCCATGGTGGGGGCGGGGCCAGCGAGTGGGTGGGAACAGCCAACCTCTCATTCCCTTCCCCTGGCAGTCCCGCACCAATCACCGGATGGGGATGGGGAACTTGGGGTGGGTGGCGGCAGGGGGTGGTGCCAGCTGCGGGCAG
The DNA here is from genome assembly GCA_026230045.1 of Corynorhinus townsendii. Classification (NCBI taxonomy): domain Eukaryota; kingdom Metazoa; phylum Chordata; class Mammalia; order Chiroptera; family Vespertilionidae; genus Corynorhinus; species Corynorhinus townsendii. The sequence goes on from JAPDVU010000003.1 coordinate 182,487,916, forward strand.
CTGGGGAAGATGACCCTGATTGCAGGCCAGGCCTAGGGACCGTACCTGCGCACAAATATCATGTGCCAAGCCTCTAGTTCTTAATAATTGATTTGAAGAACCTATACTTCCCAATCCTGCAAACTCTGGGCTTTAGACATCCTGATTCCTGGAAGAGTGATATTCCACCAAAGGACACAGCATAAGTCCCATTAAACTTTAAGTTATTACTGTCACCTGGTCAGTTCAGGCTCCTTATGCCAAGGACTGTAGGCAAGGGAAGAAGAGAGGGGTAACTGATCCTGACCAAGAGGAGGAGATGGCATTGTTAAATTACAGTTAAAGGCAAAACTATGCTTGACATCCAGGTGATCCAATACGGGCAACTCTTAGAACTCTCTTGTCTAATTTTGACTGTGAATAGGTAAGTTCAGCAGCACAGTCTGAAAAACCATGGCAACAGAACCTTAGAGGTCTTATGTATGCAGGTCTGGGTTATCTCATCCGGTAAGCCCCTACAACAGCAGAGTCCAGACAAGAGTAAGAGGAACCCAGAAAAAGGAGCATGCCTCTAACATCCTTTCAACAAAATCCCCTTTCCTAAACTTACACTGACCCAGTTTCTATTACTTGTAACCAAAGAACCCGTTAGCTATATCTCACATCAGCAGCAATCAACTAATCTAATTATTTGATTAGATTATGTGCAAATAAGATATAGTGGCCTCTCTGCTTTCAGAAATATCTTCAATCATTGATTTGTCTTTTGGTTTTAGTCCTAATGCATTTCCACACACAGTGAAATCTACATAGGAACTGAAGATTGTTTACCTAATAGAAAATTCTCCTGTGGAGCAAAGGTGCTGCTTAAGCAGCCATCTCTGTTTGCTCTCTGTTGGAGTAGTTCTTGGGAGGACTTCAAGAAATACAAGGCAAACAAGAAGAAATGGAATGTCTGATTGATGTCTGATTGCCTGGACCCACAATTCTATAAGCTCACCTGAGATCTTAAATAAGAATCTCTGCAGATACAGAGGCTTTCATTATTTTTGGCTTTGCTTCTGGGTCTTGGATGTGGTTGCTCTTGGGGTATAGCTATGGGTCAGACTCTGTGTGGTAAATCTGAATCTGCCATTCCTGGCATCAGGGTTGAAGGCAAGGAGCAGAGCGGTAGTATAACTGCTTGTTTCTTAAACAAGGAAAAAAATGAATAATCACTGGCTTTGCTTTACAGATGTTTTGATCCACTTCATTTTTTACTGTGGGGAGATAGAATGGCAATTTTCTGAGTTACTTTAGTATTCACTTCATAGAATAACTCTTTGAAGGCCACGGACTATTACACTCTGTCAATGGCATTCCAGTGCAGGGTACAAAAATAAGTTCTTTTACATCACTTGAAATACAAAATTCACTGTTCCATTAGTTTTCCCACAGTCCCGATTAAAGGATTCATTCTAAAGGCAAAGAGGAACAATTCTTTGAGCAGAAATTTGGAAAAACTAAATACATACTTAAGAAGGTCAAAGACTGCTGTTGAATAATATGCCAAATACCAGATTGTTGTTAAAACATATCAGGAGAAAAGAAGTCCATTAGCAGATACTACTATGGGTAACAGTTCTAATATTCAGTATGACTAAACAACTTTTACCAGTTACACTGTGTTTAGTTTAGGTTGTTCTATGTCACCATTACCCCTGTCATTTAATAGTAAATTTCTAAAACTGAAATGGCAACTCCAAAATAATCTTACAGATTAATTTATAGCTATAGAGAAGTTATTCTGTGAAACTTCACTTAAGTCAGTCATCTGCCAGACAGTGCATTTTTTCCTGATCTATAAGTGAGTGAAATATATGCACAGGAATCTTTAAATTGACATAAGCATTTCAATGTGTATAATTTAATAATTGGTTCAAATCTTTCATGAAAAAAAAATACAGGGAATGGAAATATTTAGTTATTATATAATTTATCCTTTTTCCTAGGAAATATTTTACCCTCTGGTGGTAAGGAAGCAATTGATTCCTGGTGGTCTTTTGGCTCTTCTTTCTAAGCCTACTAGTTAGCAATTCTACGTTTTGTGAGAAGTACAGAACTCTGGTGAAAGATTTCATCATATTATGGATTACGCTGTACTGAACACATAACAGAACTCACCAAAGATCTTTTTAATTATCAAAATGACATTTCGACATCATGTCTTATGATAAAACTTTATTCATAATAAACATTTCAAGTATCATAAATTATTTCAGTAGTTGCTGTTTAAATCACAACCTAATTTTGTAATTTACAGCCTAGTTCAAAGCATGCTGTGATGTTTAGACTAATTTGAACCCTGAAATCACAGTAAATGTTCCTCTGTGTGTAGCTGCACCTGTTCATTCATTCATTCCCCATGGGGAAGAGAAGAATGTGGTATTTCAGTGATTTCCACTATTTCCCACATGAAATCCACTAGCCCTATCTCATCAGAGACAAGCTGAGTGCTAACTACTTTTATTAAAGTACTAGAGGCCCAATGCACGGATTCATGCACTGGTGGGGTCCCTAAGTATGGCCTGTGGGGATTGGGCCGAAATCGGCAGTGTAATGTAGCCTGCCACTCCTGCCTGCCATTCCTGCTCATCCTGGCTCCGCTGTGCCTGAGCCCTGCATCTGGCACACCTCAGGTGTTTGGTCTTTTGGTCGCTTAGGCTTTTAGATAGATAGATGTAAGATAGATAGATGGATAGATAGATAGATGATAGGATTTTAAGCTTTTCTCATTTTATAAGATTGACATTTTTCAATTCAAACACAATGAAGCTAATATACTCACTGCCTTACATATTTTATTATTTTTGAGAATTTTCTTTTCCTTAGTTTAAATCAGAGACTGGTGTATTATACCTAAGAAAACTATCAGATGGCATTATACTTTTAAAAATACGATTCTTTGAAATAATGCTGGGTATCAATCCTTTATACAGATTGTCCCTCCATCACAATGCTGCTGACAAACTCCATCCGGTCGGGAGACTAACTCTTCCCTGGATATACTGTTTCTGTCATGTAGACTTGTTGGACATAAAGGCAAACTTGCCACAGTGCCTTATCCTTGATAACAGACTAAGATCTATAAATAATGGGAGAAGTGCAAAGAAGTCTACAATTGACAGATGGACTACTGAGTATTTTTAAATGCAGGGATCTATAATTCTGTCTTCATTTAAGAAAACTGGAGAGAAGAATGCCATGTTCTTTCAGATAATTCATAGATGACAAAGAAAACAATTAAAATACTTCCCTAAAGTAACTAAGGCAATTTATATATTTAAAAGTAGTTGAATCAATACAAACATCATTCTAGGGGCCTTAGTCTCTACCTTCTATGCAGACAAGTAGCATCTACTCTGATTCTGAACAGTGTTGATCTCATTGGTGACCTGATACTTTGTTTCTTCCTTCATATTTTTTACTTATTCAAATCTGAACCATTCCTATCAGCCAGAAGTGTACTCAGTTGTGGGTAACAAAAATCTGACAAGCAGTGGCTTAAACAAGGGTTTATTATTTAATGCACTGGGCTCTGGGGGAGGTAGTCCAGAGCTGGTAAGCACACCAGGAGTCAGAGCATTTTCCTACATGGGTATCTTTCTCTCTCTCTCTCTCTCTCTCTCTCTCTCTCTCTCTCTCTCTCTCTCTCTCTCACACACACACACACACACACACACACACACACACACACACACGCACTTTTAACTTTGGCCATAAGATGAATGTTGCACCTTCAGGCATCAGTCTATGTTCAAGATAGGAAAGAAGAGAAAGGACAGGAAAATACACTTGCCAAAGGACTCTCCCTTTTAACCGAGAAAACAACAGCTTTTTAAGAAGCCTCACTCAATATACTCCCTTTGGCACCTCAGTGGCTAGAACTAAGGCTGCAGGGAGGCGTTGTGTGTTGGTAACTGTGCACAGTGCTGCCTTTAATAACCCTTGGTTCTACGGAAGGGCAGAAGAGAAGACTTTATATTATGTAGGTATCTAGCACTGTGTGCCACCATTCCTCAATGCTAGAGGAAGAACTCTGATGTACACATACTCTTTCTTGTTACCGTCCAGTCTCTCTTGGTGTTCCACTCTCTAAAGGCTCTGAGAGGTGATAAGCTGAGTCATGTATTACACTAATTATGTACTATCTTACACAATAATTTTAAAATATATATTTAGACTCATCACCCAAAAGTCCTTAAAAATGAGTGTTGCATTTTATATTACTTCTGTATCATATAAATATATGGATAACTAATTGGTGAATTTACTCATGGATTACATCTCTAACCTGTTCTCTAGAAAAGTAAATAAGAGCCTATCATTGTTGCTTTCAACATTATTTTATTCTTGATTATCCCCTAAGCAATCTAGTTATCCTCTGAATTGCTTTAAGTCTTATTGGCTCTCTACTGTATTCTCTAAGCTTATAGTTTCCTATCAACTTTACAACAATAAAACAACACAAATGAAATAAATACTGTCTTGTATTATATCAAAAGTCTTAGGGAATGAGGTATATATTAAGGTAACTTTATATCTAGTATTGAAACAACTAAGGTACAAATCAATTATGACAACTCGATTTTTCCTTTCAAACATGTCTTCCAACTAAAGGAAATAGGAGAGCAGACTGAATAATTATAGTCGTTAAGAAATGTTTACCTGGGTTTTTTTTTAGACATAAGTATGAAGAAAACCATTGGCTTAAATAGAAACTCTGTATTCCAAAGAAATGTTGATTTATTAATTTATAAATATTGTATTTTATACTAATATGATATACATATTATGAAATATGTACTTTTTAAGAAGGGAGAATAATGCAATTGAATAATGCTACATTATATTTCAAAATCTTGAATTAGTAATTCATAATAGAGCAATTTGGCTCTCTATGTAGTTTATTTTAACATTTAATTTTAATGGCTCTCATAGCTGAAGAAATTTACCTGAAAATAATATGTAGGTCAATCGGAAACAGCATATATATCAATCGGAAACAGCATATATTTAACTGTTTTTATTAAATCGTGATTCTCATTTTTCAATTTCATCCACAGATTAAGTTTAGTAAACTTGTAAAAACACTGAATTGAGTTTTATATGACACTCTAAACCTTGAAAAGTGTAGTATTTTACTGTTACGATTGGTGTTTTCAGGAGGTGAGAGAAGAAATGGGGGGCCGATAATGTGGGGCACCACAGCCCACTGCACTGCAATGACTCCGGCTTTCACTCTGAGCAAGGTGGAACCATTCAAGGCTTCTAGCAGAGGACTGGCATAATATGGCTTAAATCTCAAAATATGACTTTGTCTACTCTATTAAGAATGAACTTTGGAGTGCAAGAATAGAAGAAAAAATACCAGCTAGGAGGATACCTGTGCAGAAGTCTAGACAAAAGATGATAGTGACTTAGAGAGTGGTTACAGAAATCAAGATGGTCAGAATGTGGATATATTTAAAAGATACTTTCCGTACGTGTTGGATACACAGAGAGAGAGACGTAATTCTTGAAGTTTTAGCTTAGACATCATTATACTGAGATGGGTTCTGTGACCCTCTGGGGACTTCCTTAGGTCCTTATTTCATGTGCTCCTACATCACCCTGTCCCATGTCTCCTAGCACTATCATAGGTGTGGCAATTCCTGTTGTTTTCCCCATATCCTTAATAGGCTATAAGCCTTGAAAGTATATAATTGGTAGTATATAAATATTTAATGAGCATTTGTTAATGAATAAATAGGATAAGAAAAATTTATCCCTCAGAACTCAATGCTCTTTTGGCAATAAAAATATTGGGAAATATTTTCTTGGTAAGATTGTACAAAATCTTCTTTTTAATTTTTCAACAGTGCTGCATTACCAATTCTATAAAATATTTCATAATCACTTACATTTTACTAGAGGCCCGATGCATGAAAATTCATGCACTGGAGAGGGGGGTGGTCCCTCAGCACAGCCTGCCCCCTCTCACAGTCTGGGAGCCTCAGGGGCGGGAGGTGACCTGGTGATCAGGGCAAGGCAACACCACCATCACACCTCTGCTGCTGCCACTGCCAGCAGCGCAAGCCTCGGCCCACCCTGGTTACCTGAGCCTCGGGTGGTCCTGGGCAGGTGGGCAGCCGGGCAACCAACATCCAAGGCTTGCCTGCACCTCGGGCCGGCCCTGGGTGGCTGGGGGGCTGAGAGGACTGGGGGACTCCGGAGGCAGGCATGTGGCGTGGCCAGACCCACCTGGGGGCAGGCCCGGCCGTGCCGCGCCTGCTGCCCTGGTGGGGCTGAGGGGACTAGGCGCCGCCATCTTGTGGCGGTGGGCACTGCCATATTTGAGGGCGTGACAGTCTAGCATATTCCCTCCTTATTGGCTGTGGGTGCCACCATCTTTGTGAGGGTGTGATGGTCAGTTAGCATATTCCTTCTTTATTAGATAGGATTATGAATTACTATATTTACTTATATACTGAGTGGCCAGATTATTATGACCACCCCATCAGTACTTCGTTGGGCCATCTTTTGCCTTCAGTACTGTGGCGATTCTTCTTGGCATTGACTCCACGAGATGTTGAAAGGTGATGCAAGGAATCTGACACCATACCTGATGAGTAGCACTGTCCGGTTCTGTGAGATTTGATGATTGTGGAACCAACTGTCTTATGGCTCTTCTAACTTCGTCCCACAAATGCTCAATTGGATTGAGATTTGGTGATTGTGGGAGCCACCTAAGCAAGGTAAAGTCTCCCTCATGTTCTTGAAACCACTCCTGCACAATATGAGCACCATGGCATGGCACATTGTCTTATTGGAAGAAGTCATCTCCATTGGGATATGCCATCAACATGATAGGATGAACTTGATCAGCAACGATACTTAGGTATATTGTGCTATTCAGACGTTGTTCCGCACGAATTAAAGGGCCCAAATCATGCCAGGAAAACATGCCCCAAACCATAACAATGCCCCCACCAGCTTGAAGGGATGTACTCATGCATGTGGGGTGCATGCTTTCATGCTGTTTCCATGAAATTCTCACTCTGCCATCTGCATGATGACACCGGAAACGTGATTCATCGGACCACATGACTTTTTTCCAATGCTCGACTGTTCAGTCCTTGTGTTCCTGTGCGAATTGGCAATGTTTATCTTGGTAACTGCAGACAGCAAAGGTGTTCGAACAGGCCTTTGGCTTCCATATCCAATACGATGTAGTGTATGGTTAATTTCCCTACAAACGTCAGGTGGTCATAATAATCTGGCCACTCAGTGTAGTACATTCTTCAGCCAGTGATGATACAGAACTTAGATGACTATGTTAATGACATCTAATTTTTCTCATGGCCTAAAGAATGAAAAAAATTCTAAGAATCTAAATTACATATGAGAATTGGTATGTCTAGTTTTGTCTGAAATGTGAGATTGGTCAGACCATATACTATCAGACACTAATAGGTTGAGTGTAAAAATCAAACAACTATAGCTTCAGAGATGTTGGTGGGGAATATTCCTGTGTTGACTCTTGATAATGCAGTTAAAATCCCTATGGAACAGATCTATTTAAAAAATCTTTTGTTAAGTTTTTGCTTAGTTTTATATAGTATATACATGCTCTGAGACAGAGTTCTTTTTAAAAATATGTTTTACTGATTTTAGATAGGAAGAGGGAAGGAGAGAGAGAGAGATCAGAGAGAAACATCAATTGGCTTCCTCCTGTACCCCGCCCCCTACTGAGGATGGAGCCCACAACCTGGGCAAGTGCCCTGACCAGGAATTGAACCAGTGACCTCTTGGTTCATGGGTCGATGCTCAACCACTGAGCAACACTGGCCAGGCAAGACAGAGTTCTTGAAACAGAGCTTTAAAAGCTGAAAGAAAATGAGTAGTATGGATTTTCAAGACTCAAAACGTGGCAATGGTATCTATGAATGAATTTAGCTCTTCACCAGACCCTTTGTACTTGCCATGCATGAGCCTAACAAAAAAGAATTAGTATTTAATCATCAAAACTACTGTGGGTAGAAATCTTGAAGCAAAGAATATAATGTATCTAAAGTGAGCAGAACCTCATAAGACATTGGGATTCATATATTCCATGTAAAAATGCATTATCTTTAATATGCTGTACTATTTAGAAGGGAATTAAATGTATACTTAGCCAATGGTGTCTAGTTCTTAAGAAATTTCTCAGGATGGGTTTACTTGGGTGAGTTCACTACATTTAAGCATTGGTTTTCAGCTGTGCAGGTATCAATTCCAGGTTTGCCAAAATACTAAGCATAGATCTTTCTCTCAAGAGAAGACTTGGAGTAACTCAAGTTCACAAAATGGACTATAAAAACTCCCTAGGTTGTAAACAAGTCATAATCAGAAAGTTGCTTAATGAGCATGGGATCTAAGCAAATGGATTAGATTACGTAACTGTTTAATGGCATTCCTTCATTCCTGAACCAAATTTTATTGAGCCTGTGCTATGTGGCAGGATTATTCTAGATACTGAAAATACTAGTAGAGTAGTGAACAAAATAGAAAAGGTCCTTTCTGTGTCAGAGCTTATATATTAGTGGAGACAGACAACCTGGATTTTTGCCTTACTTACTGATTTATCCCTATTAGTAGAGTATCGCCTAACACACATTAAGTATTTGATAATATTTGTTGATTGATTGAAAATGTAACAAACTATTAACATAGTTTCAGATAATGATAAGTGTTAAGAAAAAATAAAACAGAGTAGTAATATGATAAAGTAAGGGTAGTAGGAGAGGGGGTAGCTAACTGAGATTGGGTGGTAAGGTGGAATAAATTATTGTTCAGCAACTATTCATCCATTCTTTCTCCCTATCTCCAAGGGAGGCATAGACTTTTCCACTCTATTGACATTACATTTGACCATGCAACATGCTGGCCTCATGGTGGGTGGAATGTACCTCTCTGCCTTTTGACCTTGGGTTTGGCCATGCGACTTGCTTTGGCTAACAGATGTCAGAGACATGACACAATCAGAAACTTGCAAGTGTTTACATGCTTGGGTATTCTCTCTCCTGCTTCTCCCACTAAAGTGAGAAGAACATACCCTAAGTAGCCTATCATAGATTCCTTCTGAGGTTTAGAAACTCTGTTCAAGTGGCTTAATTTCTTTCACTAAATTCAAGGGTTTAAAATTCTTGAATGTCATGCTACTTTCACTATCTCATGACTACTAATGTGGGAGTTTAAAAAATAAAAAATAAATATGAGTGAACAAGTTGCATTTGGTGGGAGAGGTGAAAGGAAAGTATTTTTACTATGAAAGTATACAATAAAAAAGGTAGATGAAAACTTTTTTTTATTAACATGATTTTTCAGTAATTTAACCACTAAAATAAACTAAGAGCAGAAGGAGAGCTTGTTTGTTTAGTCCAGTGGCTAAACTCCATCCCAGACAAGATATTTTCATTTTCAACACATGATACATAAGAAAAGGAAAATGTGAACCACAGGAATGGAATAAATATTGAGGACAAAAGCAAAGTGCTGAATACATTATACTCACACTAAATTTTAAGTGAATAAGTATACTAAACTATAAAGGAAAAACTAAACAACAAAGGTATTTCATATGCCAAATATCTTCACAGATGAATAAAAATCAGACATTAAAATTCTTGTAAAATGGCAAAGAAACTATGATTAATATGTTCCTGATATAAGGTAATAATCACATCATACATGCAAAAATATGAAAAATCATGGTGACAAGGAATTCACTAATTATTTAATGATTCAATCCCAATGTACACTGAATGCTAGATACAGAATTTATCCTAAAATACTGTACTTCAAATCACATGGTTAGAAAGTCATCTACATTAGAAAGTTCATTTGGAAAAGACTCAAATGGGTTGGAGAGATCTAACGTTGAAACTTACTAGTATAACAATATTCTAGACTAACAAACAGGTTTTAAGCAGCGGTAATCTTCTGTAACAACCCAAAATCTCAAAGGAAGACAGAAGTGAAAAGGCCCAGTGAAAACAGTCATAAGGACTGAAGCCTCTTCTTTTATAGGCTCAGAACATATATGACTTAATTTGATAAACAGTACTTTGCTATCTAGTTTTTCAATGTTTTCTTCAGTCTTACACTTGGAATCAGAGTTGCAAAAACAGCAGATGCTATGGATAACAGGTTGGATAACAAGAAAAAGGAGAGGAGGGTAGAAGAAAGAGAACCATTGACAAGAGTGTAAAATATAGAGAACAAAGAGGGTGTTAAGGACACAAATGACAACTAAAACTTAATTTAGGCAAATTCAGTAGAGAAACAGGTTACTGAAGCCCTTTTTACTTTGCTAACCTTTGTGGCCATCATTCTATAAAAACTAGTGCTATATTCAATGTACATAAGATGTCCCTGGCTTATTAGGGGCAAACTAATATTGACTCACAGACAATTTAATAACTAAAACACAAGCACTTTAAAAAATATATCAATATATACCTTATAAAATTATCTATTTTTAGCATGTGTACATGGAAATAAAACCTTACCTACCCAAAATATTGCATATACTTTGAATAGTGTCAAATAATTTAGGCATAACTGCACAAACCTCAGATTATTTGTAAAATAATGAAATACTGGTAGCCAAGTGGCAAACTTTTTACAAGATGACACATGAACCTGGTGGTTGCTAAAACCCTGCGTTAGTAAGAATGAAATTCACCTAGTTCAACTTCAAATTATTTTTTTTAGAATTAGCCAAGAGAACAAAAAGCTGCAAAAATATTTCTACAGTAACCATAGCAACTAGGAAAAAATTCTCAAAGTATGTAGTGGCCATTTGTAACATTCTCTAATTTTTGATACCCTTTCTAGGTTTGATGAATGTCTAGCTTTATGAGGTATGACTTGCCTAGGTAAAACCCAGAACACTGAGTTACCTAGCGTGCTCTACTCCCAAGGATCCACTAATCAATCAATGAATCAGAAGTAAGCAATTAGAGGAAGGAGGCTCTCTACAGCATACGTTTTATTCATACGGATGTGAAGCATTCAACTGTTGGGCATCACAGTGTTAAACAGCAGGTTCTCATAAAGTTTGATGGGAATGTTGCAGCAAAGGGAGACGTAGCTTTAAGCAAGTTTTGAGGTGTAGTTTTTGGTTATTTCTGGAAGCTTAACTTTGATCCTGGTTCTCCAGGTCTCAACAATTTGGTCAACTACTCCACTTCTTTTTAATGAACTTTTCTGCTGCACAACTAGCCAGAGGCATCTATGCTGCTTAAGGGAAGAACCTTGGTTGATACTAAATGGCTGCTAGAAGTTGTTGAAAGCAATATAACCTCAGGAAAATCAGAGAGATCTCTTATTAGTTATCAGATTCTGTAAAGGCTGACGGCTTTTCTAAAAAAAAATAAAAGTTATAATCTGGCAGCCCATTATATGTAGTAACAAAGTAAAGATTATTAAATCTCGTCTCCTGAAATGAAGTGACCAAAGAAGGCAAGCAACGTGGACAAAAATATAAAGAATTCAAAGACAAAATTAATTGCTTCTAATTGCACAGGGCAGCTTTATAGCAGACAATTTAATGCCCACAATCCTAAATTCTCACTTTGAGGCGAGAACCACACAGTCAAGAGCTGCTCCTCCCTAACATGTTCCCTGGGAGGGAAAAGCCTGCTTCAGTGAACAATACTGTCCATCTTCTATAGGCCAGGAGTACTCATGGGTAATGTTGTTTCAATGTAGATAATGGGATGCTGAGGTGGCAGAGTCAGGTAGCAGCACTTTTATGCACAAGGCAGGAGGAAATGGTTACTGTTATTGCTAGCAGAACTAAGCTGTAATCAGAATTCTTTGACCTGCAGTGACCATTGGCTTTGGCTACTTGATCAGATGATCTGCATGGACTAAATATATAAGCAGGCAAATGCTCCAATGTAGTAAAGCTGTAAGGTTTAGGTTTGAAAACTGGAGGCCTGACTTGAGTCATTGCAACAAAAATTTGAAATGTCTTTTTCAATTTCTAGTCCTAAGTCAATTCAGAGACCCAGAGTTTTATGAGTGAAGGAAAGAATGCAAGTCCTTGTGATGACATCATAGGTATCAACTGTAACTATCAACTTGGCCTTCCTCAGCAAGGTAACTGTACTGGAGAAAAGGAAATACCAGGCCTTTTGGGCACTGTTGTGTTAACTAACAATAAAACTGGGGATCTAGAATACCACTGTGGACTAGTGATCAGAAAACATGCCTGTGGGAATCAAATGATGAATGGAGTTTAACCAAATCTGCCTCATATGCAACCCAGTAGGGCCCTAAACACAGCTGGCACTGGAAAAGGAGAATAGATGGCTGGAGAATTAATCAGACAGTGATTTCAAACACAGCTGCTACAGAGGTACATTCTTTACTAGCACTCTTAGCACCAGGTGTATGACTATTAATCTGGCAAAAGCTTTTCCCCCCCTCTATCCCAAAGATGGAGAACACCTATAACAGCTGTTTTCATGACAGGCAAAACAAGAAACTGTTTTATCCCAGGGTTATATAAATTATTTGGCTCTGAACCATAGTATATTTCACAAAGACCATTACTGTCTTACCATCACACAGGACAACTACACTGAAGACATATGTCGCCAGGACCCGGAAAACAGAAAGTAATAAGTACTCAAGAATTTTTTGTAAAGAAAAGTTACATAAACCATATTTATGAGTCCCATGTGAGTGCAATAAGGTGTGAGATACATCACATGAATATTTTAGAACTACTCCGCAGTGAAGTTCTGAGGGTCCATAATCCTGAGCATGGCTACAAAGTTAAAAATAACTGCACTTGCACCTAGAAAGAAGCAATAATGCTCTTTGGACCTCTTTGTAGGTAATATGTATCACCTTAGCAATCCTGTTTTGACCTACTTATAAAGTGCCCCTTAAGCCTCTAGCTGTGAGTGAAACCCAGAGCAAAAAAAAAAAAAAAAGAGGCTTCCTAGTTAGTCCAGGCTACAGGTCATCTACCTGGTCTTCTTGACCAACAGATCAATGGGTGTTAGAACTATTGATAGCTTATCAGGATGACAAAGCATGTCAAACTCGTGGCCGGCGGACTGCATGCCTCCTTTATTTAAAGGAGTTTGACATGCTTGCGGTGGTGTCTGTGGTAGTTGTGATAGAGGAACTGCAGTAGAAATCTCTAAGGTTTGGTAACAAACTCATCAGACAAGAAATTTTGGTCCCTTTGAAAAGCAGCATTTATCCCACTAAGTGCTATTAGAGTTTCTGTATTTGACTGTAAAACAAATGTGACCTGATCTGTCTAAAATGAACTTGGTTTAGCTGATTCACCTGACTTTTTTTTAAAATGTATTTTATTGATTTTTTACCAAGAGGAAGGGAGAGGGATAGAGAGTTAGAAACACCGATGAGAAACATCGATCAGCTGCCTCTTGCACACCCCCTACTGGGAATGGGCCCGCAACCAAGGTATATGTCCTTGACCGGAATTGAACCTGGACCCTTCAGTCCGCAGGCCAATGCTCTATCCACTTAGCCAAACCAGTTAGGGCTGATTCACCTGACTTTTAAATATATTTTTATTGATCTCAGAGAGGCAGGGAGAGGGAGAGAGAGAGAAACAATTAATGATGAGAGAAAATTATTGATAGGCTCCCTCCTGCACTCCCCACATTGGGGACTGAGCCCACAACATATGCATGTGCCAGGAATCGAACTGTGACCTCCTGGTTCATAGGTCAATACTCAACCACTGAGCCATGCTGATTAGGCTCACCCGCCTTTTAAATCAGGCATGCTTGGTAGTAAGCTATTGTTAAGTGATTGTGACATATGTGAAGTGAGACACGAGAAGGTTCTGACAGCAGATGTTGCATGATCAGATCATGTACACACTCAGTAATACTTGCCTGTAGTTGGATGCCATAAGAGACTTCAGGCCATTCACTCTGTAAGCATACTTTGTTTTATAAAAGATAGTTAAAGTGTTTTATTACTATTTTTGTTGATGTTACTGTTATTATGTTTAAGAATGAAAGAAGGGTGTACTTAAGCCTTTAAGTATTAGCAAAAAGTGTATACTGATGTTGAATAGCCATGTATGGTAGTATACATTTGTCATACTTTCTTCCTTTGGCAGTTTTTGAAAACTCTTAACACATCAGGGGGATTACTCATTGCAACATAGAATGCAAGGGTTTTCTTAAATTCTTTTGTGCTTAGTAGGTAGGCATGTGATCAAAGTTCTCCCAATCAGGGTTTCCCCAAATTTGAAGAGTGAAACTCATGTGGGACCGTCTTTGCTGGTGAGGGTGGTGGCAGTGACTTTGGCCTTTGGGAGAAGGAGAAGTTGTGAGATGGAGTTAGTGACAGATGACAGGAGTGGGGAAGTGGACTCAACCACAGTTTTCTTTAGTGGTTGGTGGGGAAGTAACAGCAATGAGGTTTCCTCATCAGGTTTATTCTATGTCATGATTTGGGTTTTGCTTCTGGAAGCTGAGCTTCAAAGCCTCATATAAATAACCCCCCTTTCTGCTTAACCATATAAATAACTCTTAATAAATATAAATAACTCTTAATAAATAACTCCCCTTTCTGCTTAACCAGTCAATATAACTCCCCTTTCTGCTTAACCAGTCAGAGTCAGCTTGTTACTTAAAATTAGAAATTCAATCTGAATTTAAAAACAAAATCTATAGTTTTCAAAGACCAACAATCTGTCAAATATTTATAGGATTTTAATATGAGGTTAATCTGAAATTCTCTGATAAAGGGATGCAATGATAAAAATTAGTTCTTGGGGAAAACCGATGTGAATATTGAAACCTTATGTATACCAGTAAAACTGAGGATCATGGAATCTCAAAACATGGATTCTCAATTGAACCAGTCAATAATGACAGCAATGAATGAAAAATTGCTAGGAAATTAATATAGGAGGTTAAATATCTTTAAAAAGAGAAAGAACAAGAAGAGATGTATACTGGCACATCAATTCCAGAGAAGGAAAAGAAGTGCTGGCAAAATTGGTCTTGGAAACTCATTTTTAAAAAATATTCCTTGTTAAAAAAAATAAATACAGTCTAACAATTTAGTCAAAGTCTGACAATTTAGTAAAAGACTAAGTCAGACATGTGACTCACCCATAATCTACTGGATTTCATTTAAAAACAGTGTGGTGATAATAAATGATGTATCTTCTTCCTCTGTTACAGGCTAGAATTCACATATATTAAATAATTGGCCTTCCTTTAAAGAGTGAGCAAGACAGGGGCACAGAGAGGTCATGTTGGTGTATATGAATCAGCACTGAACAGAATGTCAATAAGGTTTTCTCTATTTTCACATGAGGAGAAAAATACTGCATCTCTTAGAAAATGATTTTTTTTCATGCTGTTTCCAAGACACTATTAGTTACAAACCAAATTGCTATTTTTTCCAAAGGAAAGATCTGATTGATGAGATATATATGATGAAAAACAACTATACAATAAATCAAAGAGATCAAATTTAAAAACTAGCAAGTATCTTTTAGTAATAATACCAACTCCTTTCTATTGGAAGATATTTTGGTAATAGAACAAAATAAAATAGTCATTTCAAGAGTTTCACTTAAAAAGCACAAATGCTAACTAATTTCTTAACTGTTTATATACTTGAAAAGTAAGTAAAAAAATGGGAAGCAACATATATTCATAATTATTCAGGATAGTTTAAAAGAATATTAACCAATTATGCAGTAAGCCTACCGTCCTATAGACATAATTTCTATAGTCCAATTATTTAAAGTACATAGAGAAAGTTATATTTATAAATGTTTTATAAGAAACTTTTATAGATATTAGTAGAAAGCCAGAACTGTTACTGTTTAATTATTGCATATTTCTTACAAATGACATTTCTTCTTTCTACCTAACAGACAGTATTAAGAACGAAGACCCATTAAGTTAAGTGCCAGACTGGGGTCATACTGTTTAATAACTCTATGCTAAAATAGAATAAAATTAATTTAAAAATACTTCTGCAAGTCAACATAACTTTAAACTTAGCAAAAAGAAAGATTTTCAACAGAAAAATTTGGGATTATGATTCAATCTTCTTAATTTTCCATGTAAAAAACTCGTTTGTAATAATGACTTGTGTATTTAGATATATTTTGAAGGACAAAATAATTCTGACATGTTATTTTTTTAAATTCAAGTAACTGTAGAACTGATCAGAAACTAGAGTTCATTTTTGGCCAAATATTGCCTTTTAATAAATAGTTTGAGATGTAAACACTCAAGAATATTGTGGCAAAATTGGATTAAATGAGCATTTTTACAATTAAGAAATTCTGATAATGCTTTGACAACAAGACCTTTCAAGTAAAGGTGGTAATTACACATTATTCCTCTCTAATGATCTAAATTAAAAGGATCCTCTAAAATGAAGATTATTTTCCTGGAGGTGATTTAGAAAATACAGGCCATCATTCAGGTTCTTAAGAGGAAAAAAAATAATCTTTTATTACATTTGGACGAGATTTTATTTTTTAGGAATCACTGCTTGGCTGTGAGTAGCTGTTGCTTGCTGAATGTTATTCACACTTCCTCCCTCATAGGAAGCTCATGTATAACAGTCTAAACTTGTGGGATGGGTTGGAACACTTCATTCTAATCCAAGGGCCATAGGTCATTATAAACCACAAATTCTTCCTCCCTAGGGAAGTGTCAAGGGAAGTGGTCTTAACCCATATCATGTGTTTTTTTCCCTACAATCTCCTTCAGTCTAAAATAAAGTTTATGGCACTAATGATTGCATTTAATATATTATAATGCCTTATCTGACAATTAGTATCAAGCGAGGAATCTATTATAGAATAGCATCTAAGGAATTTCTATTTTCTACTTGTAATGAGGTATACTAAAAAAAAAATATATTTTAAAGGGCTGTGGACCCAATGGTCTCTCTCAATTACTCACTCTGCTATCACAGCATGAAACCAGCCAAAGAACAATGCATAAATGAATGGATGTGGCAATTTCAATCAAACTTTATTTATAAAAAATAAGCAGCAAGCCATATTTGACCCATGTGTTATAGTTTGCAACTCCTTTCTTATCTAGATGTTATATATGCAAGGGAGTTTGAAACCAAACATAGGTACACTTGCAGGTACCTATGTGATTCTCAAACAAATTAAATATATTTAAAACTTTTTATAGATTTTTGTGCTAAACTCATCTTCTGTATTGTACAAATTATATTAGTGAATTCTAAATTCATTAAGGAATTATTCATATTCCATTAAGTGATATGGTAAACTTATGAAAGTCGAAGCTGCAAAATACTAGGTTTTTAATTTCACACTAAATTTGTGTATTCAATGTAATTTTTCCCCCTGGGATATAAGATAAGGTTTTACAGAGGGATTTTTAAAAACCTATTATTTAGAATATAGTACTTAGAAGAAAGGAACTTTTATCACTGAAATTGATCCATTATTAATTTGAATTATTTTTTGGTTGACCACTTAAAAAATCCTTGATTTATGTTTTGATTAAATACTAATTTTTTATTATTATTATGATTTAGCTAACAGTACAAGTACCATGTATTCAACTTACTAAAAAAACTTAGGATGCAATTTGAGTGTAAATTATAATTCAATTAATTAATTCATATACAAATAGCTACTTTGACTTCTCTAAGATATATAGACCCAATGAATAGTGTGTATTTATAAAGATTGGTGACATCCTATTTATTTGATAGAAAAAAATGGCATTTAAAAGTAAAACATTTTTTCCAATATAATTCTAATTTTAATTCTAGTACAATCTTAATTCTAAGTGTAATTCGAATATTCACATGGAGGGTAACTAATTAAAAACTTGTTAATTGTGTTCTGGCTGTTGTTTCTCAGTGGTTAGGATGTCAGCCCGCAGACCGAAGGGTCTCTGGTTAGAATACTGGTCAAGGGCACATACCTGGGTTGCAGGTTCAATCCCTGGCCCTGGTCAGGGAGCACGCAGGGGAAGGCAACCAATCGATTTATCTCTGTCACACTGATGTTTCTCTTTTTTTCTCCCTTCTTTCCTCCCTTCCTTCCACTCTCTCTTAAAAAAAAAAAAAAAAAAAAGGAAAAAATTCCCTTGGATGAGGATTAAAACAAAACAAAGAAAAACTTTTTGATTGCTAATAAACAGAAAAAGGTATGTTATGATTATCTGTGATCCCACTGCATATGGAAGGGTAAAATGTAATTTATTTGAAAAGTTAGGCATTTTTGTTCTTCATTCTTTATTTTTTTGTCTATTAAAAGTGAAAGACTGAAGGAAAAATGCAGGGGAAAATAGTCTTCATTTCAGTCTTTTAGAGAACTTGTTAAGGGTAAGATGATGTCAAAGGAAAGAATGTTAAGGACAAAAGAAATATAAAGACAGGAACTAACACAACATGAGGTTTCTTCCTTCAAAGATCTCTGAAAACTTCAAGAGAAGATTACTTCACAGACTGGAATATAAGGCCAGTTGGAATCATGATCTATAGGGCTGTTAAGGTGTCTAATGTTGAAAATCTCAAGTTGACTCTCTAGTTAAAAAAACTGGAGAGAAGAGAGGAAAAAATTTGTTCTGAAAAAGTGTTCTCTGATGCAAAGAGAAATCCATCTTACACAAAGGAACAAGTAGAGATAAGCTGCCCTAGTTTAGTAGTTTGGAAAGAGATAAGGGGATTATGAATTTGATAAAAAACATTTGTTTCTTCTAAATATTACTTTATAAGCTTTGAGATGTCTTATTTTTTTGGAAAAAATTTCCAAACCCCCAAATTAATTTGAAACACAGAAATCAATTTTTTGAAGAAAAGAGTATATAGGTCTTAAATATATATATGTAAAGTCTAGTAATTATTTGGTGCTTTCATCAGATATTTTATCCCGTTTCCTTTTTTAGTTGTTATTGTTAAACCTCACCCAAGGATATTTATTTCCTCCATTGATATTTTAGAGAGAGTGGAAGGAAGGCGAGACATGGAGAAAGAGACATATTGATTGGTTGCCTCTCACACACGCCCTGACCAGGACCCTTCCACCAGAATTTGCTCTGTTATATAATCTAAAAGCAAAGCTCAAATAAGGACTGGCCATACATTATTAAAAGAAAAATGATAAAAAGGGTACATCTTGATCCCAAATAAACTGTTAGGATATATATGGAAAGAAGAGTTTTCTCAGAATATATCACTTCCTGAGGTGTTTTATACAAACCTCATGGTAACCATACTTAAAAAAAAACAAAAACAAGCCATCTAGAACAGAGACATAAAACATAAAAATAAAGAAAAAACTGAGGAAAAAAAATCATAGAAAACCACCAAACTAAAATGGCAGACAAAAATAAAGGAAAATGAAACAATGGAGATACAGAATAATCTGAAAACTAAAAGATAAAATGGCAGTAGTAAATCTTCCTGTGTCAACAATTACCCTATCTGTAAATGGTTAGAACTCACAATACAATGGCATAAAGTGCTGGGACAGTTTATAAAACAATACCCAACTATATGCTACCTTCAAGAGATACATTTCAGCTTTAATGACAAGCAGGCTTAAAGTGAATGGATAAAAGATGATCCTCCAAGCATATGTTAACCAAAAGAAAGTGGGTACAAACATCCTTATCAAAGACAAAACAGACTTCAAGCCAAAAAAGGTAACAAAAGACTAATATGGATATTATATAATGATAAAGGTGACAATCCATCAGGAAGACCTATTTATTAATACAATGCACCCAACATAGAAGGATCAAAATATACAAAGCAACTATTAAAAGACCTCCAGGGAGGAATTGACAGCAACACAATAATAAGATGAGACTTTAACAGCATTTACATCATCCAGACAAAGTATAAAAGGAAACCTCAACCTTAAATGACAAATTAAACCAAATGAACTTAATAGATACATACAGAACATTCTATTAAAAAAGCGTCAGAATAAACAATTTTCTCAAATGCACACAGAACATTCTCAAGGAAAGGCCATATGCTAAAATAAAACAAGTTTCAATAAATTTAAGAAGACTGAAATTATATCAAGTATCTTCTCTAATTACAATGGTCTGAATATACAAATCAACTACAAAAAGAGAACTGGAAAAATCACAAGTAGATGGAGATTAACAATATGCTACTGAAAAACAATTGGCTCAAGGAAGAAATCAAAGGAAATAAATAAAATGGAGACTAAAATATGATAGAAAAACATCAATAAAATTAAGAACTTGTGTTTTGAAAAGATAAACAAAATTGACAACCTTTAGCTAGACTCACTAAGAAAAAAAGAGAAATCTCAAATAAATAAAAATCAAAAACAAGAGTAGTTACAACAGATACTACAGAAATATAAAGGATCACAGCTGACTTCTATAAACAGCTATAAGCCTTCAAATGAGAAAACTTAGAGAACATAGATAAATTCTTAGAATCATACAACCTTCCTAGACTGAATCATGAAGAAATAGAAAATATGAATAGAACAATCACTAGTAAATAGTTTAAAACAGTAATAAAAAATCTCCCGAAAACCAAAGTCCAGAACCAGACTGCTTCATTGGTGAATTCCACTAAGCAATCAAAGGAGATTTAATACCAATCCTTCTCAACTCTTCCAAAAAATTGAAGAGAAGGGAATGTTTCTTTATTCTTTTTATGTGGTCAACTTTACCTTGATACCAAAACCAGAAAAAGACAAAACACAAGAAAAATTACAAGATAGTATTTTTGATGAACATATGAGATGGGCAAAAGGAGGCTTACAGTTGTAACACAAATAAATAATACAATAACAGACTCACACGAATATAGACAACTGATTTATAGCAAAAGATCCAATAAGATACAATGAAGAAAGGAAAGTATTTTCAAAGAATGGCATTGGAGAAACTGAATAGCCACATGCTAAAATATGAAATTAAACCACTATCTCACATCATAAATAATAAAAATATATTAAAACTTTTCTTCTATGTATTTCATAGAAAAAACATGGGTGATAAGCTCCTTGATATCAGTCTTAGTGTGTTATTTGTAGATTTGACTTCAACAGCAAGGGAATCATAAGCAAAAATAAACAAATGGGACTACATCAAAATAACAAGCAAAGCATCAACAAAATGATAGGCAACCTAGTGAATGTGAAAATATATTTGAAAATTGTACATCTGAAAAGGGGTTAATATACAAACTATACAAATAATTCATACAACTCAACAACAAAACAAACAATCCAATTAAAAAATGGGTACAAAATCTGAATGTACTGATGTACTGATGGCTAACAGACACATGAAAAGATGTTCAACATCACTAATACTGGGGAAATGCAAATCAAGACCTCAATTAGATATCCTCTCACACTTGTAAGAACTGCTCTCATTAAAGAATGGAAATAAAAAGTGTTGGAGAAGACGTGAAAAAAAGGAAACCCTCATACACTGTTGGTAGGAATGTAAATTAGTATAGCCACTATGGAAAACAATATGAAGATTCCGCAAAAGAATAAGAAAAGAACTACCATATGATCCAAGTATTCTGCTTCTGGGGAAAAAATCCACTAATTCAAAATGATGTATGAACCCCTGTGTTCCTTGAAGCACCATCTACACTAATAAAAGAGAAAGATGCAAAATGACCATACCTTCACGACACCCACCAGCTAATCAGAAGTATGCAAATTAACCCAACAAAGATGGTGGGTTAATTTGGATATGCAGAAACTGACCGCCCCAGGCGCTTGGGGCCTCTGGGCAGTGTGGGAAGGCGGAAAGGCGGCTCCGGGCTGGAGCAAAGGCAGGGCCAGCAGCCAGGGGAAGGAAGGCCCATTCTTGCACGAATGTTCGTGCATCGGGCCTCTAATTTATAATAACCAAGAAACAGAAACAATCTAAGTGTCCACTGATGAGTTAATAGATAAAGAAGTAATATTCATAGCTGACTGTTGAGAATAACACAGGTTTGAACTGCTTGTGTCCACTTGTACACTAATCTTTTTCAGTCAACACTATAAATGAATTTTCTCTTCCTTATGATTTTCCTAATAACATTTTACTTTCTTTAACTTACTTTATTGTAAGAATATAGTATATAATACATATAACATATGCAATCTATTTGATCAACTATGTAATCAGTAAGGCTTTCAGTCAACAATAGGATATTGGGGGAGCGGGCAGGTGAAGGCATGTACTGGGAGGTAGGGGAGGCTGGGGGGAGGCCACTGGGAGGAAAAAAAGGAGACATATGTACTACTATTTGTAATATTTCAAACAATAAAAAAATAAATAAATAAAAGAAAAGAAAAAAGAAAAAAAAACACACAATAGGATATTAGCAGATAGGTTTTAGGTAGTCAGAAGTTATACACAAATTTCTGTGCAGAATGTTAAGTGACTGTTCAAAGGTCAACTGTATAAACAATGGGATACTACTGAGCCATAATAAAGTCTTGCCATTTGCATCAACATAGATGAACCTTGAAGGTATTATGCTAAGTAAAATAATTCAGATAAATTCAAATACCATATGATTTCACTTATGTGGAAAGAGAAAAGCAAAACCAAATAAGACAAATGGAGAGGCAGACAACAGATTGGTGGTTCCTAGCGGGAAAGAGGGGTGGAGGGAGGGTGAAATGGATAAAGGGGGTCAATTTTATGATCATGGATGGAAACTAGACTTTTGGTGGTGAACTTGTAGTATATAGACATATTGAATTATAATATTTTACACCTAAAATTTATGTAATGTTATAAACCAGTAAGAGGCCCGGTGTATGAAATTCATGCATGGGGGTGGGGAGGGTGTTACTCAGCCCAGCCTGCACCCTTTCCAATCTGGGACCCCCTCAAGGGATGTCCCACTGAGATCAGGCCTAAACGGGCATTTGGACATCCCTCTCACAATCCAGGACTCCTAGCTCCCAACCACTCGCCTGCCTGCCTGCCTGATTGCCCCTAACTACTTCTGCCTGCCAGCCTGGTCACCCCCTAACCACTCCCCTGCCAGCCTGATTGCCCCCAACTACCCTCCTCTGCAGGCCTGGTCCCCCCAAACTGCCCTCCCTTGCAGGCCTGGTCCCCCGCAACTGCCATCCCCTGCCAGCCCAGTCACTCCTAATGGTCCTCCCCTGCCAGCCTGGTTACCCCTAACTGTTCTCCCCTGCTGGCCTGATTGCCTCCAACTGCCCTCCCCTGCAGGCCTGGTTGCCTCCTACTGCCCTCCACTGCAGACCTGGTTCCCCTCAACTGCCCTCCCCTGCAGGCCTGGTCGCCCCCAAATGCCCTCCCCTGCCAGCCTGGTCACCCCTAACTGCCCTCCCCTGCAGGGCTGGTCCCCCCCCAACTGCCCTCCCCTGCAGGCCTGGTCCCCCCCCAACTGCCCTCCCCTGCAGGCCTGGTCACCCCAATTGCCCTCTCCTGCTGGCCTGGTCACCCCCAACTGCCTTCCCCTGCAGGCCTGGTTGCCCCTAACTGCCCTCCCCTGCAGGGCTGGTCCCCCCCAACTGCCCTCCCCTGCTGTCCTGATTGCCCACAACTGCCCTCCCCTGCTGGCCATCTTGTGTCCACATGGGGACAGCCATCTTTGACCACACGGGAGTGGCCATCTTGTATGTTGGAGTGATGTTCAATTTGCATATTACCTCTTTGTTATATAGGATGTTACCTTAAAAAATAATCTAAAACTACCATCTTTCCTCATGAGTGTAAAGTTAAAATGGTGGCAAGAAATTATTGTGTTGATTTTTTGTTGACATGTGGGATTTATGTCTATAGATATAACTATTAGAATATATCACTCTATCAGAAAATAATCACAGATAGATATTCCTAAATTAGACGACAAAGGACATTTTAAATATGTATAGAAGCGCCTGTGGTCTGTTTATGGAAGCACAAATCAGAACCTTTCAGGAGAAACTTACCCTTTTCTGTTCTTTTATGTACTCGATCAATTCATCTCGTGATCTTTTTACTGCCTCTTCCACAGCCTTTTCACTGCGCTTTTGCTCCTCCATTATTGCAGCCTTAACTGTTTCCTGTTTGTGGGAGGATGAAAACGAGTCATGGAAGTATGCACTATGACAAAATTTGTGTCCATTTTATACCAACTAGAAATCCTCTTCAATGGTTTCAGCTCATTCTGCACAAAATTTGTCTTTAAATAGGACTAGGAACTGACAAAATATTTTGAGATCTGTTATAGATTCCACAGAATGCACTTTTCTAAACTGAGTGAAAGGGAAAGAAATGGAATGAGCCATTTATTGCAGGGAGCGCCTGACAGACTCCAATGGCTTCCTTACCAACCTTTCATTTGATGTTTACATGATTGATTGCCTTCCTGTACTTTGCACTATCCACATAAGACTTCCAACTTGTGTTTATTCTTCCAAGAACACCCTAATGCTCTAGCTGTTTTATTCACGTTTAATTTTCCCATCATACAATAATCAAGTGTGGTCTGGGTGGTAAGATTTACAGCTCGTTTGGTCCTCCTGCCAGGTTAAGATGTTGAGAGCTGGACACCATGAATAAGAGGTAAAAATTCCACCCTCTGTGCTAATATTTGAAATGAGAAATCTAGGGAGAAAATTGTATACCCCATTTTACTGAAATAATAATCAGGTACCCACCAGATTTCAGAAAAGGAGAAAAAAGGCTAAAATTTTAAAAAAGAAATATAATACTTCTCAAACAGTGGTAATATTTTCTGCTAAAATATTGTTTCATGATTGGATAAATGTGACAAAACAAACTTCCTTAACTTCTATTTATCTATATAGGTAGCATCCTTTTTTTTTTTTTGGAAAGGCAATCAATGACAAAATGTCTTAAAATTTCTCAATAACATTTCCTTCATTTTGTAGTTTTTCCAGTTAATTTTAGACATGTATATATAACTTAGAAAATATAAAATATTAACAATTTCCTACTCTAAATATATTTACTGTAGAAAATTAGAAAGTACAGAAAAATATGAACACAAAACAACATACATATACACCTCATAGTTGGGTAAAAAAGGAATACTATTTTCTACAGTTAAAACTGGCACTTTTCAGTTAAAATAGATTTTGAGTATTTTTAAGCCAGTATATATTCTTTGATAATATGATGTACACTGCGTGGCCAGATTATTATGATCTCTGAATGCATAATAATCTGACCACTCAGTGTATATCCTATATAATAAAAGGCTAATATGCAAATTGTCCCCTCGACCAGTTAGACCAGCAGGCAGGTCAGCTAACTGCCCATGTCCCCTCCCCCTGGCCAGACTGGCCAGACCCCACCCATACACGAATTCATGCACCGGGCCTCTAATATATATATGTGTGTGGATACACTGAGTGGCCATATTATTATGTGTTCAGAGATCATAATAATCTGGCTACTCGGTGTATATTCCATTTCAGGGATATATAACTTATTTCACCAATTGTTACTCATGGATATTTTGGTTGTTTTTTTAATAGAATAAAGTAGTGATGAGCATTCATATATTTATCTTTGTGATGCATGCTATATATTTTCTTAGGGATCACTTCAAAAAGTAGAATCATTTTGGCTATAGGATATAATAGCTGTCACAACTTTTGACATTTTGTTTAAATATTTTTCCCATAAGAAGGCCATGAAAACAGCTGTTTTTTGTTTTTTGTTTTTTGTATCCTTGGTTACATTTAGGCTTACCAGATTTTGAGGAAGAATGACATCTAATTTCATTCTGCATTTTAAAAAGATTATCATGTGATATTCAACATTTTCATAGCAATATTGGAAATATATACATTATCTCATCATTTGCTTGATCATGTCTTCTTCCCACTTTTAATATTGCTATCACCTTAATTTTGCTGATTTCTTTCCTAATTGAGTAAAAAAAATCTGAAAATCCCTCTAATGGGCACTTTAAAAATTAGTATTTTATTTTCAACATGCTTTAGTTCCACTGATAAATGATAAAACACTACGCTGCTTCCATAATTACTTTTAAAAGGTTGAAAAACTATAGTAATTTTTAAAAGAAATAAATGAGGACAAGTAAGATTACTTAAAAGCATCTACAATTAAAATTCCTGTTGCTTTCATAGTTGATAATTTGGAACTTAAAAATTTTCAGATTTTTATAAGGCAAATAATATTGCATATATTAATAAGTCCTCAAATAACATCAATTAATAGTTCTGAAATGAATATTCACACTATATGGGTAAATTAAAATTATAAATAGCTTCACATCAGTTCAGGTCAGGTTTTTGCCAATAGCTGAGTTACAAAAATCCTTAGTTTTCAGAATGTTTAGAATTTTAGAACTGCAGGTAAGGATTGTAGACTTGGATTATCTATATATATAAAACTCTAATATGCAAATAGATCAAATGGTGGGACAACCAACCAGTCACTACGATGTGTGCTGACCACCAGGAGGCACGCACAGAACATGGCAGTCATTGGCTATGGTGGGATGGTGGAGTAGGTGAGTGGGGGAGCCAGATCAAGTCGGGGTACCAGTTGCTGTCATCAGGGCGAGCCTCTAGTGGTTACTGAAAATTCTTTGCTCCCATACACTGCAGTCCCACCTAGTGCTTGCACCTGCTGCTGGTGCCAGCCCCGCTCGCACCTGCTGTTGGTGCCAGCCCTGCTCGCACATGCTGCTGGCACTGGAGCCACCGCTCGCACCCGCTGCCGCTCGCACCCGCTGCCGACACCGGCCTCACTTGCACCCGCTGCTGGCGCTGGCCCCAATTGCTCCACACTGTCAGCAGATGCAAGTGGGACAGGCACCATTAGCATGTGGGAGCGGCGGCAGCAGGGCTGGCAGAAGACAGGGACCAGGGACCACAGCGGAAGGTGCCAGACAGGGTCATGGAGGATGGACCAAGACCACCCCTATGCCCACTGCAGCCTCACGGCCCACAGTTCCTTTCAAGGTACATGGATTCCTACACTGGGACCTAGTTTGAAAATAAAAGATCTGTCCTCTATTAAATATCAAGGCAAATGCTCAATTTATTTTTTTATTCTTTTATTTTTAAATCTATATTTTTATTGATTTCAGAGAAGAAAGGGAGAGGGAGAGAGAGAGATAGAAACATCAATGATGAGAGCAAATGATCTATTGGTTGCCTTCTGCACATCCCCTACTGGGTATCAAGCCCGCAATCCAGGCATATGCCCTTGACCAGAATCGAACCCAGGACCCTTCAGTCTGCAGGCTGATACTCTATCCACTGAACCAAACTAGCTAGGACAGCAAATGCTCAATTTAAATAAAAAGAATACATCCAGAAAAAATATGAAACATTTACTAATATATTATTCTTCAAGCTGACATTTTTTGGGTGGGTGAGAGTTTCTGCTACATGCTCATCTGTCACATTTTTTAGATCTTCCTCTCCTAATTTCTGAGTTGACAAATAACCATTTACAAAGAAAGTTGTTCTTGATTCTCTTCTCTCAAATGGGTGTTAGGTGAGAGTCAAGTTTTTGAAGTCTGTCCTTAAAGAGTACTTATCAATAAATAAATTCCTTTAAATATTAGAGGCCCGGTGCACAACATTTGTGCACTGGGGGATGGAGGGGTCCTCAGCCTGGTCTGCACCCTCTCACAGTCCAGGACCCCTCTGGTGATATGTGCCTAAGCCAGGAGTCAGACATCCCTCTTGCAGTCTGGGGCTCTTGCAGTCCTGGACCCCTCACTCCTTATTGCCTGCCTGCAGCAGTGGCAGGAGAGGTTCCTGCCACTGCTGCTGCACTCGCCAGCTGTGAGCCTGGCTTCTGGCTGAACAGGGCTCCTCCTTTGGGAGTGCACTGACAACCAGGGGGCAGCTCCTGCATTGAGTGTCTGCACCCTGGTGGTCAGTGCACATCACAGCGACCGGTTTTATTATATAGGATGATACAAAAGGAAAATTTAAGTCTTCCATTTTCTTTTCTTTTTTAAAATATTTTTCTTTGATTTTTAGAGAGAGGAAGGGAAAGGGAGAGAGAAAGATGAGAGAAACATTAATGCGAGATCTGCTGCCTCCTGCATGACCCTTACTGGGGATCTAAACCACAACGTAGGCATGTAGAATTGAACCAGCAACCTTTTGGTGCACAGGACAACACCCAACCAACTGAACCACACTGGCCAAGACTGGAAAAGCCTTCCATTTTCTAAATTAAACCAAATTCTGGATTGGAGATAAATAATTTTGTGCACATTTATACAAGTGCCTGTGAATATCTGCCTGCATGCTTTACTGAATTTCATGAACTCTATTGTCCCAGTGAGTCTTAATTAGTCCAAAATAAAATATACCTCACAAGGAATGAAGATTTGACACAATGAGCATATTCAAATAGGCAATTCTGAAAGACTACATTTCAGAGTATTTTAGTAATGGCCACACCATTGGTATATTGGAACATGGTATATTATCTAAGGAAAGGTTTCTCAACCTCAGCACTATTGACAATTCTTTGTTGGGGCTGGAGGTGGGGTGCCTTGTGATAAATAGCGTATTTGGCATTTATTCACGAGATCACCACCAGTCGAGAAGCACTGCTCTAAAGTAGTTTGGAGGGAAAAACATCCATTTGCATATATTTTATGGTTTATTTATTAAAATGTTTACTTACATTTCTAAACATATACTAAATCTTTTCTCTAAAACACATGTAAGAAATCATATAATGGGAGGTAACCAAAGACCTTATCTATAATAATAAAAGCATAATATGCTAATTAGACTAGACAGCTGGACGTCCTTCCGGACCATCTTCCTGACAAAGCTGGGGCTGTGGGGCTGAGGCAAGCCGCTGCAGCTGTGAGGGCCGAGCCCCTTGCATGAATTTCGTGCATCTGGCCTCTAGTTTGCACATATGCATAATCCATGGATACAGATAATAGAGTGGTGAAGGCCTGGGGCAGGAGGTGGGGGCGGGCTACAGGGAGGTCAATGGCAGGGGGAAAACAGGGGACATATGTAATACTTTCAACTATAAAGATTTCTTAATAAAAGAAAATATTAAAAAATATTATATAGCTAGTTTTAAGTATGGAAAAGAGTTTTACATACTAATTTTTTAAAAAGTGAATGACTGGAATCAGTTTCTATACTGTTACAATTAAACAAGTCATGATAAATGTCATTTAGGGCTAAAAGCTTACAAGATTTCTTAATTTCTCTTTATTGCTTAAAGTATAGTTAGGTTTTAGTAACCATTAAATCTACCATGCATTTCAATAATCACATGATCCTGAACAAGTAAATGGTTGGTGGTTATTTGTTTTTATCAGTATAATTTACTTAAGAATTGTAAACACAAATTATTTATAGACTAAATCTCAGCAATCAACTCAATTCTGGTCTATAGACTATAATCCATTGTAGACTGTAATCCATTTTCTGGGGCAACTGTGTGCTTTAGTAATTTTTTGTTTCTATACACAGTATTCATATTATCTAATTGTGTATTATATAAAAAATTTCACAGTTGTGAAAGTGCACCTTAGAAAATGAGTATTGGAGTTACAAGTAGTCCAACCATTTTATACGAATCTGTGCACTGGGCCTCTAGTATGCATATAAGATCTCTGGTTAATCTCTTCCTGCCCCGCCCCCCTTTCCCTCTGAGATTTGTCAATCTATTCCATGTTTCCATGCTGCTGATTCTATTTTATTCACCAGTTTATTTTGTTCATTAGATTTCTTGTTCATTTGTTTTAATAGATATGTATTTATTACCATTTTATTATTCATATTTTTCTTTTTCTTCTTTTTCCTCTTAAAGAATATCCTTCAACATCGCATGTAATACTGATTTGGTGGTGATTAACTCCTTTAGCTTTTTCTTGTCTGTGAAGCTATTTATCTGACCTTCAATTCTAAGTGACAGCTTTGCTGGGTAGACTAATATTGATTGTTTGTCCCAGATACAAGGTTACTGGTTGTAGGTCCTTGCTATTCATCACTTTGAGTATTTCTTGCCACTCCCTTCTGGTCTGCAAAGTTTCTATTGAGCAATCAGCTGACAGTCCTATGGGCGTTCCCTTGTAGGTAACTGCTTTTGCTGCTTTTAAGATTCTCTCTGTCTTTAAGCCTTAGCATGTTAATTATGATGTGTCTTGGTGTGGGCCTCTTTGGGTTCCTCTTATTTGAGACTATGCATTTCCTAGACCTGTAAGTCTATTTCTTTCACTCAAGGATCTTAATGAGAGCTGGGGTTGATTTGGCTACTATTACTAGAATAGAATCAGACAGAATAGCCTGTTTCTCCTTCCTGTGGTCTCCCATTCTCCAGCAGACTAGCTCAGGATTTTTCACATAGTTGCTGGACAGAGTTGCAAAAGAGCAAAAGAATGTAAGGTCTCTTAAGATTTGGGTTCAGAAATGATACAGTGTTACTAAAGCCACATTATATTGGCCTGAGCAAATGTGTGCTATCAATTGATTTCCAAATTCTACTTGTCTAAATATCTATTCAATATTTTCAAAGGTATCAGAAATTCTATTATGTTTATCTTCTTGGAGACGTAGCTCCAAACTGGATTTGTTGCTCTCTAGCTGTTATATAGCTATTTATTTTGGGATCTCCCTCATCCATACTTCTGGGTATTCATTCACTATACCTCTCTTAAATACTCCCTCCAGTTTTCTAAATACCATGGGATTCTCCTTTTTTGGCGTACTCCTTTGTTTTGATAAAGAACGTCCTTCCATATTTCTAAGAAAAGGCACATGGGAAGTAAAGTTTTAATATATCCTTTGTCTGAAAAATGCCTTTATTCTACTCTCGCATTTGATTTATAGTTAGGTTAAGTGTGGATTTCCAGCTTGGACATTTCTGCAGTTTTAAAAGTTGTTGAGTCTGATTACATTCTGATTTCCTTATCACTTGCATAACTTTTTCTTCTATGAGAACATTTATGTATTTAAGCCCTCTTTCTCAAAATATTCTTGACAAACCTAAATAGGTCTATCTAGAAATTGTAGGCCTATCTAGAAATTCTTATCTTACAACCCTAAAGCTCATGTCCTTCAATTCTGGGAGATTTTACTTTAAAGTAATAATAATAATAATTATAAATTATTTCTGCAATCTATTTAATGTTTTAGTTCCCCAAATCCTATTATTCAGCTAATCAACCACCTGAGTCAAGTACCTACTTTTTTGATCTTTACACTCCTGTTTTCCATTTCTTTGTATTTTTACATCCTTTTCTCTGGAAGGCTTCTATAACTTTATCTTCTGATTATTGTTTTGGTTTTTAACTTTCTACCATATTTTAAATTTCTAATGTTTTCATTGGACTTAAAAAGAGCATCCCTTTCCTGATTCACAGATGTAAAATCTCCTCTTACCTCTGAGGAAATAACTTTAACGTTTCATATCTCCACAGCATCTGTTTTATTCTCTCCTTTTCATAAGAACGTGACTGTTCTACTTGACTACTTGCTCATGGTTAAAGAGTAGAGCCCGAAAGTGCTGAGTAACATCTCTGTGCTTGCAGCTGTGGTTTATGGACTGTCATCTCAACAGCAGAATCATCTGGCTGGGTTGTTTCCTTGGGGCAATTTTGATACCAATATGTTTAGGTCTTTTTTCTTGAGCTGTCTAGATTCCTCAGAAAAGAATCTTCCAATTTCCTGTCTGGTTGTCAGCACTCTGAGAGCTGGGATGGGGAAAATAGCTAAGGTTCTCAACAAACAGCATAAAACTTTTCACCCTGCTCTCCTCCCAACCCCATTTCATTATAGCACCTTTGCCTTCAACTGTGCCTAGTGATGCCTGGTCCAGAGATTCTGCATTTTATTTTTGTTCCCAGAGAATCTCAGTATTCTGCCAGGATTGGAAAAAATGAGTGACCTAATCACTTATTAAACAGATGTTTTGTTTAAACTTTCCTTCCATTTGAAGCTTCATCTTCATTCTCACTTCCAGAGGTACCCGATGCTACAAATTAGGAAGCCTTTGGAGCTTGTACAATGTATATTGATATTCTCAGTTGTCTACAGTTCTAGCTTAAGATTCCATTTCAGATTTTTATTTCAGTGGGGTTTTAGAAGGGAGTAGATAAAAATGAGTACTCTATCTGCTCTTTTAACTAGATATATTTAAGAAAAAGTAAATAAAACTTTATTATTAAACAATTTTATATTTACAGAACACTTGCAAAGATAGTATAGGAGTTCTCAGATACCTTTAATCTAGCTTCCCCTAATATTATAAAATAACTAGAGGCCCAATGCACTAAATTCATGCATGGGGGTGAAGGGTGTCCCTCAGACCAGCTTGCACCCTCTCCAATCTGGGACCCCTACCGGATCGGGCCTAAATGGGCATTCGGACATCCCTCTCACAATCCAGGACTCCTAGCTCCCAACCACTCGCCTGCCTGCCTGCCTGATTGCCCCTAACTGCTTCTGCCTGCCAGCCTGATTGATGCCTAACTGCTCCCCTGCCAGCCTGGTCACCCCTAACTGCCCTCCCCTGCAGGCCTGGTCACCCCTAACTGCCCTCCCCTGCAGACCTGGTACCACTGCAAGTGCTCTCCCCTGCAGGCCTGGGTCCCCCAGAACTGCGCTTCCCTGCAGGCCCGGTCACCCACAACTTCCCTCCTCTGCTGGCCTTATCACCCCTAAATGCCCTCCTCGGTAGGCTTGATCGCCCCCAACTGCCCTCCCTTGCAGGCCTGGTCCCTTCCAACTGCCTTCTCGTGCTGGCTATCTTGTGGTGGCCATCTTGTGTCCACATGGGGGCAGGATCTTTGACCACATGGGGGCAGCCATCTTGTGTGTTGGAGTGATGGTCAATCTGCATATTACTCTTTAAATAGATAGGATAGAGGCCTGGTGCATGGGTGGGGGCCAGCTGGTTTTCCCTGAAGGGTGTCGCAGATCTTGGTAGGGGTTCCCTTGGGGCATGGGGTGTCCTGGGCGAGGGGCCTGTGGTGGTTTGCAGGCTGGCCGGTGACCCAAGCAGAGGCCCTGGTATCTAGGATTTATCTATCTTCTACAATTGAAACTTTTTAGCCTGGAGCAGAGCCAAGCCTTCTGCTCCCTCCGTGGCGGCAGCCATTTCTGTTGGGCTTTATTTATCTTCTATAAGTGAAACTTTGTAGCCTGGGCCTGCCAGGGTATGCGGAAAGCTTGGCTTCCTCCATTGCTGGGGAAACCCAAGCCTCCCTCCTGCTCTCTGTGACCACAGCCATCTTGGTTGGGTTTATTTGCATATTTGCTCCTGATTGGCTGGTGGGCATGGCTTGTGGGTGTAGCAGAGGTATGGTCAATTTGCATATTACTCTTTTATTAGATAGCATATTAAAGAGACTAAAGATTTTATTTGTATTTCGCAAAGTTTTCCCTAATATTTTTTTTTTCTGTCCAGGATTAATCTAGGGTAAAACATTGTACTCAGACATCATATCTCATTAGTCTCCTCTAATCTGTGACAGTATACTTAGGAAGAGTGCTTTTCAGGTTTTTGATGGAATTTGGATTTGTCTCTCTTTTTCCCCTCATAATTAGACTGGGGTATGGATTTTGGCAAAGAATCCTTAAAATGAAGCATGCTTCTCACTATATCATATGAGGTGGTACGTGGCATTAAACATAATTTATCACAGGAGATGCTAACATTGGTCATTTTGTTAAAGTGGTGCCTGCCAGATTTTTCTAGTGCAAAATTAACATAGTTTCCATTTCTACAATACATTAACTTGAAACAAACTAAGTCCAGCAAATATTCAAGGTGAGATAAATTAAGTTCCATCTACTGGAGAGGGGTTATCTACATTTACTTTTTATAGAAGCATGAACATTTTTAAACTACAGATAGTTTATTCTATAGCTACAGAAGTATTCAGCATTTGTAATTCTTCTTGTATCTTAAATTTGAAATTTATGTTTTTCCTGTAAGTTTTTCATTTCATCTAAGCTTTACAATTGATTGGTATTATTAACACTGCTTATGTAACTGTAAATTTGTATAGCATCTACATTAGGTCCCTTTAGTTATTCCTCTAATAGTATTAATAACATCCCTCTTTCTTCATCAATCTTGTCAAAGATTTTTGAATTTTATGTGTTTTAAAAAATAAAGTACAATATTTTGAAACTTTCCAATCTATTCCATAGATATCTTTCATAACTGTTATTTCTTTGTATTTCTGTGGATTATTCTATCCTTCTTTTCTAATTTCCTTAATAAATTGGAAATGTTAGCCCATTATTTTCCAGGCTTTTCTATTTTCTAATATAGGTACTTAAGGCTATGATTTTCTCTGAAGTACCACTTTAGATGCTTCTCACAAGTTTTTTATTTTTTAAATTCTTTACTGTTTCAAGTATTACATATAGTATTACATATGTCTCCTTTCCCCCCAGTTACCTCCCCCGGGCCACTTCCACCCCCCTAGTGTCTGTGTCCATTGGTTACATGCATACAAGTCCTTCCCTTCCTTCCCTCAAAGGTTTGACGGTCGGTTTGATGCTTCTATATCTCTGGATCTATTTTTGTTCATCCGTTTATGTTGTTCATTATATTCCGCAAATGAGTGAGGTCATGTGATATTTATCTTTCTCCTACTGGCATATTTCACTTAGCATAATGCTGTCCATGTCCATCCATGAGTTGCAAAAGGTAAGAGTTTTTTTTTGTTTGTTTTTTTTTTTTTTTTACAGCAGCATAGTATTCCATTGTGTAGATGTACCACTGCTTTTTAATCCACTCATCTCTTGATGGGCACTTAGGCTGTTTTCAAATCTTACCTATTATAAATTGTGCTGCTATGAAGATAGGGGTGCATATGTCCTTTCTGATTGGTGTCACTGATTTCTTGGAATATATTCCTAGAAGTGAGATTACTGGGTCAAATGGGAGTTCCATTTTTAATTTTTTGAGGAAACTCAATACTGTTTTCCATAGTGGCAGCACCAGTCTGCCTTCCCTCCAGCAGTGCACATGGGTTCCTTTTTCTCCACATCCTTGCCAGCACTTGTTGTTTGTTGATTTGATAATGATAGCCATTCTGACAGGTGTGAGATGGTACCTCATTTTCATTTTGATTTGCATCTCTTGGATGATACTTAGTGACTTTGAGCATGTTTTGATAAGTCTCTTGGCCTTCTGTATATCTGCTTTTGAAAAGTGTCTATTTAAATCCTTTGCCCACTTTTTTATTAGATTGCTTATCTTCCTTTGTTAAGATGTTTTAGTTCCCTATAAATTTTGGAGATTAGATCCTTATCAGAGATAACATTGGCAAATATGTTCTCCCATGCAGTGGACTTCTTGTTTTGTTGATGGATTCTTTTGCTGTGCAAAAGCTTTTTATTTTGATGTAGTCCCATTTGTTTATTTTGTCCTTAGTTCCCATTGCCCTTAGAGCTGTATTAGTAAGGATACTGCTATGACATATGTCTGATATTTTGCTGCCTATGAATGCTAAGATTTTTATGGTTTCCTGACTTATGTTTAAGTCCTTTATCCATTTTGAGCTTATTTTTGTGTATGGTGTAATAGTTTCATTTTTTTGGTGTCTAGTTTCATTTTTTTGCATGTATCTGCCCAATTTTCCCAACACCATTTATTGAAGAGACTGTCTTGACTCTATTGTATGCTCATGCCTCCTTTGTCAAATATTAACTGAGCATAATATTCTGTTCTGTTCCATGGGTCTATACATCTGTTCTTGTACCAGTACCTGGCAGTTCTGAGAACAGTGGCTTTGTAATATAGCTTGATATCTGGTATTGTGATCCCTCCAACTTTGTTCTTCTTTCTCAAGACTGCTGCAGCTATTTGTAGTCTTATTTAAATTCCACATGAATTATTGGAGAATTTGTTCTAGGTCTGTTGCTATGCTGGAGGCTAATTCCAGCAGGTCATAAATGTAAGTTCATCAAAAGGTTGATGGAACTTGGGGCTTCAGCAGGGCTCAAGATTTACATATTATTGCCTGCTGCCAGACAGCTGAGGGCAGTTCCCCCAACCTGATAATCTTTTACTGTTTACCAAACCTTATCTTTGAGATGTATATCTGCTTTGCTTTAGGGCAAAATGTGTTAATAAAAAGCTAGGGGTCCAGATATTCAGAGAGCTGAGTCACTAGAACTGAGTTTCCCCAATGCCTTCCAAATTCATATTTCTTCTCTAGCCTCTTCATTCATTTATGCACAGCCCCTTTTCAAGATTCCTGAACACTAGTAGATGATGCTGAGAAAGACCCCGGCAATCTGTGTAATATGCTATTGATATTTTAATGGGGACTGCATTAAATCTATAGATTGCTTTAGGTAATATGGACATTTTAATGATGTTGATTTTACCAATCCATGAACATGGTATAATCTTCCATTTGTTTATATCTTCCTCTATCTCTTTTCTCAATGCCGGGTAGTTTTTGGACTACAGGTCTTTTACCTCCTTAGTGAAACTTATTCCTAGGTATCTTGATTTTTTTGGTGAAATGGTAAATGTGATTTGTTTGTTTCTCTTTCTGTGAATTCATTTATTGGTGTACAAAAAAGCATATATTTTTAGGTGTTAATTTTGTATCCTGATACATTGCAGAATATATTTACTAAATCTAGTGATTATTTTATGGAGTCTTTAGGATTTTCTATGTACAATATCATGTGATTTGCGAATAATGACAGTTTTACTTCTTTTCCAATTTGGATGCCTGTTATTTCTTCTTCTTATCTGATTTCTATGGCTAGCACGACCAGTAATATGTTGAACAGGAGTGGTGAGAGTGGGCATCCCTGTCTTGTTTCCATTTGTAGGGGAAATGGTTTTAGTTTGCCCACTGAATGAGGATGGCTGTAGGTTTCTCATATAAAGCTTTTATGATCCATCTATTCCCACTTTGCTGACAGTTTTTATCAAGAAAGGGTGTTAGGTTTTGTCAAATGCTTTTTCTGCATTCATGGATATGATTATGTGATTTTTGTCTCAATTTGTTTATGTGATGTATCACATTTATGGATTTGGGAATATTGTGCCATCCTTGCATCCCTGGAATAAATCCCACTTGGTCATGGTGTATGATCTTTCTAACGTAATGCTGGATCCGATTTTCTAGGATTTTGTTGAGGATTTTAGCATCTATGTTCATCAGAGTTATTGGCCTGTAATTCTCTTTCTTTGTAGTGTCTTTTTCTGGTTTGGGGATTAGGGTAATGCTGCCTTCATAGAATGAGCTTAGAAGTGTTCCTTTCTCTTGAATTTTTTGGAATATTCTGAGGAGGATAGGTTTTAGTTCCACTTTGAATGTTTGGTAGAACTCTCCTGTAAAGCTGTCTGGCCCAGTGCTTTTGTTTGCAGGAAGTTTTTTGTTTACTGACTCATTTTCCTCTGTAGTTATTGGCTTATTCAGGTTTTTTTATCCTTCCTGATTGAGTTTTGGAAGGTCCTATTTTTCTATAAATATGTCCATTTCTTCTAGGTTGACCAGTTTGTTGGAATAGAGTTGTTCACAGTATTTTTTTAATAATCCTTTGTATTTCTGTGAGGTATGTTGTTATTTCACCTCTTTCATTTCTGATTTTGTTATTTGGGTCCTCTCTCATACCTTTTTGGTGAGCTTGGCTGGAGGTTCATCAATCTTGTTTAGCCTTTCAAAGAATCAGCTCTTGTTTTTTTTTATTTTTTGTATTTATTCATTTATTTATTTAGTTAGTTAGTTAGTTATTTTGGTCTCTATGTCACTTATTTCCCCTCTGATCTTTATTATCTCCTGCCTTCTGTTCACTCTGGGCTTTCCTTGTTGCTCTCTAATTCTTTATGTTGTAGAGTTAGATAATTTATTACCAATTTTTCTTGTTTTTTGAGGTAGGCCTGTAATGCTATGAACTTCCCTCTCAGGACTGCTTTCACTGTGTCCCATAAGTTTTGTGGTGTTTTGTTTTCATTATCATTTGTTTCCAGGATGTTTTTTTTTTTTAATTTATTCTTTGATCTCTTTGGTAACCTAATCATTGTTTAATAACAACATGCTATTTAGCCTCAAAGTGTTTGAATTTTTTTAATGTCTTTTGTAGTTTATTTCTAATATTATGCCATTGTGACCTGAGAAGAGGCTTGATAGAATTTGAATCTTAATGATTTTGAAGAGACTTTGCCTGTTTTCCAATATGTGGTCTATCTCTGAAAATGTCCCATATGTAGTTGAGAAGAATGTACATTCTGTAGCTTTGGGGTGAAATGTTCTGAGGATGTTGACTAAATCCATCTGATCTAGTGAGTCATTTAGGATTGCTGTTTCTTTGCTGATTTTTTGTCTAGAGTTCTCCAGTGATGTCAATGGAGTATTAAAATCCCATACTATAATTGTACTGCTGTTGATCTCTCCCTTGATATCTTCCATTAGTTTTTTTATGTATTTGGGTGCTCCTGCATTGAGTGCATATGTTTACCATAGTTATATCCTCTTGTTGCATCGATCTCTTTAGTGTTATGAAGTGGCCTTCCTTATCTCTTGTTATGGCCTTCACTTTGAGGTCTATTTTATCAGATGTCAGTATTGGTACCTCACCTTTTTTTCATTTTCATATGCCTGGAAAATATTTTTCCATCCCTCCACTTTCAGTCTGTGTAAGTCCCTTGTTCTGAGGTGGGTCTCTTGTAGACAGCATATATATGGGTTATGTTTTCTTATCCATTCAGCCACTCTATATCTTTTGATTGGTTCATTTAGTCCAGTTACTTTTAATGTTATTATTGATAAGTACTTGTTTGTAGCCATATTTATTCTTTATGCCTGTGTTCCTTCTT
This sequence comes from Corynorhinus townsendii, assembly GCA_026230045.1. NCBI lineage: Eukaryota > Metazoa > Chordata > Mammalia > Chiroptera > Vespertilionidae > Corynorhinus > Corynorhinus townsendii. The sequence goes on from JAPDVU010000003.1 coordinate 182,526,753, forward strand.
CCCATTCTATACTTCTTTTTACAACACTCCCTTTAGCATTTCTTGCATTGCTGGCTTGGTAGTGATAAACTCCCTTAGCCTTTTATTGTCTGTGAAACTCCTGATTTCTCCTTCAATTTTGAATTATAGCCTTGATGGATAATTCTTAGATTCAGTCCCTTGCTTTGCATCAATATTCATTCCCTTCCCTTCTGCCCTGATGTGTTTCTCTTGAGAAATCATTTGATATTCTAATGGGAGATCCTTTGTAGGTAACTGTTTTTTCTCTCTCTTGCAGCCTTTAAGATTTTCTGTTGTTAACGTTTTCCATTGTAATCATGGGATATCTTGGTGTGGGTCTTTTTGGATTCATCTTATTTGGGACTCTGTGCTTGTACGATTTTTTTTTCTTCCCCACATCAAGGAAGTTTTCTATCATTATTTCTTCAAATAAATTTTCTAATCCTTGCTCCTTTGCTTGTCCTTCTGGCACCCCTGTTATATATATGTTACTTCATTTCATGTTGTTCCAAAGCTCCCTTAGGCTCTCCTCCTGGCTTTCTAATTTTTTTCTCTAATTGTTATTTAGATTGGGTATGTTTTTCTGCCCTATCTTCTAACTCACTAATTAGGTCATCCACTTATTTCAGTCTACTGTTGAAACCTTCCATTGTGTTTTTTATTGTAGCTGTATTTTTTATTTCCTTTTGATTCTTATATAAGTTGATTTTCTCATCCATCCAGCTTATGAACTGTATGATCCTTACTCTGAATTCTTTCTGATATGTTGCATGCTTCTGTTTCATTTAGCTCTTTTTCTGGCGATTGCCCCTTTTCTTTCCTTGGGGGTTTGTTTCTTTGTCTCCCCAGTTTTTGCTGTCTCTTTCTGGCCTTGAGCACCCTGCTTGGGGTTTCATAGGTTTAAGACTCTATAAGGTTAATGGTCTGGAAATTGTAAACCCAGAGGCTGTTTCTGCCTTGAGTCTCATGCCTTTATTGTCTTTGCTCTGAATTGTTATGTCCTTCTCCCATGAATCTGGTCCTTCAGTTGTCTGCTTCAGATGCTCAGGGTGGTGGGAGTGCATGCCCAGTCCCTCTGATGTGTGACTCCTTGTGAGGACCCAGAGCCCTCTGGCATGCAATTCACTGTGTGGCCCTGGCACTTGTGCCAGTGTGGCAACCTAGGTCCCTCTGGCAGCACACTTAACAACACGGTCCTGAGGCCCTGGCAGCACTCTTCTTTGGCCTGGAGTTAGGTGTGTGCTGGGTTGCTCCGGGTAGCCCCTGCAGGACTGCCCCAGGGACCAGAGAGCAGGTGAGGGTGCAGTTTGCTCTGGGTCGCACAGTCAGAACTCTCCTGTAGTCTGAGTGGGGTTACTCCAGGTTGCTCGAGCAGCAAGACCCTGGGCTTAGGGTGGAGTGGACATGGGTTGTTCTGGGTCACACAGTCCTCACTTTCTTGCAGCCCACAGTGAGATGTACACTGGGTTACTCCAGTTTGCCCCTTCTTAGTGTGGAGCAGTGCAGGTTGCCCTGGGTCACTCAGTCAGCTCTCTCCTGTTGCCTGGAGTGAGGTGCACATTGGGTTGCTCTGAATGGACTCAGAGGGACCATCCTGGGGGCCGGGTGGAGCAAGTGTAGGTTGCTCTGGGTTGCACAGTCAGAGCTCCCCTGTGGCCTTAAGTGAGGTGTGCACTGGGTTGCTCTGGGTCACTCCTCCCAGGCCTGGGTGAAGTGGGCGTGGGTTGATCTGAGTCACCCCAGCAGGGCTGTCCAGGAGGCACAAGTTGCTCTGGGTAGCACAGTCCCCGTTCTCCTGTAGCCCAGAGTGAGGAGTGCTCTGGGTTGCTGGTCGCCCCAGCAGCAGGTCCCAGGGCTTGGTGTGGAGCGGGTGTCAGGTGGCACTAAGTCAGGATAGCAGCACAATTCTGGGGTCCAGGGTAGAAGTTCCCCCTGGCTTGAACACTCTGCAGGGTATTGCACGCTAGGTCCCTGTGGGCTGGGTGCAGAGGCCTGGTGCTGGAACTCACTCTGGCGGTGCACATTCCCTGCAGACATCTAGGAGCTTGCCAGGAGGTACTGTGCCACTCACTGCTGAGGCATGATGGTGGTTCCACGTAGGTTATGTCTGGCAAGTGGTGTTCTCTAGGGGATCTCTGCCCTTCCTTATTGAAAATTTTCTCCTTAGTTGTGTTTAATTTGTTAATTCAGGGTGGATGTTCTCCAATTTAGTTGTTTTTCTGGCCTGGCCTTAGGAGAAGGTACATAACACTACTGCCTATTTGGCCTCCATTTTCTAAGCCACAAGTTTTAAATAACTATTTTAATAATGATGGAATTATTTTTTCTTTATGTTTAGCTTTAAAATTTTTTTGTACATAGTGAATGCACAAACCTTAAGTGTATGACTCAATGGATTATATACACTACACAAATGAGGAAAAAGCACATTTCTAGGCCTCAGGAACTTTTCTAATGCTTCTCCTCATCATAAATAACTACCATTGTGATCTATATCACCATAGATTATTTTGTCTGTTTTTAAAGGTCATAAACATTGAATCACAGGTGTTTTTTTTGAGAGTCATCCATATTGTACAGTGTATCATTAGGTTGTCTATTTTATTTTGGTGTAGTGTTCCTTGTATGAATATATCACAACTTATTCATCCATTCTACTATTAATAGTATTTGGAATGTTTCCATTTGGTATTATGATGAATAAAGCACTTTTTATCATTCCTTTATACATCATTTAGTAGATGTAAGCCCTCACTTCTGTTGAGTGTACAGGCATATCTCATTTTATTGTGCTTCACTTTATTGCACTTCAAAGAATTTTCATCAACAATGAGGCAAAACCTTCCCCCAGCAAAACAATTAGTGTTCACTGAAGGCTCAGCTGATGGTTAATATTTTTTAGCAGTAAACTATTTTTTAATTAAGGTATGTACATTGTTTTTAGATATAATGCTATTATATACTTAATAGACTATAAATAGCATAAACATAACTTTCATGTGCACTAGCAAACCAAAAAATGTGTGACTCACTTTATTGCAATATTTGCTTTGTTGTGGTCATCTGAAACTGAATTTGCGACATCTGCAACATATGCCTGTACACCTAATTGTCGAAATGAGGGGTAACAGAATATGCATGTGTTGAGCCAATTAGTAGATACTACCATCCATACACTTTTTTAAAAATGGGTAGGCAAATTTACACTTCCTCCAAGAATGTAGGAGAGGTCCAGTTGCTCCATAGCATCATCATCCACATTAAGTATAGTCAGTCCCTTGAATCAAACTCATATCCAGGGCAGAGATATACTGGTATCTAATTGTGGTTTTAATTCACACTTCCTGGAAGAATAATGATATGAGCAACTTTTCACATGCTTATTGGCCATTTTTACATATTCTTTTGTATAGTGCTCATAATTCACAATTCTTTATGAAGAGTAAAGCCCTTTGGGGTGCTCAAATGAAAGCCCATGATTTACTAAAGCCCTTCCACTTTAGCTTCCAACTTTACTTCCCTCAAAGTGTCTGGTCAGCTCTTTAGCTTCCCAAATGTTCTTTTTTTGTTGATGGATTTTAAGAGCCTTCCCTGTGCATCTGCTACTTTAGATTTGGCCTCTAACTTGTGGGATGTGCATGTATCTGAACAGTGATTTGTGTTGTTCTAGAATTTGTTCTGAAAGTCTGCCTCTTGGTAGGCCTAAACTTCTGCCTCATCAATTTTATAAAACTGATGTTTTCTGCTTAAACTTTAATTCTACACGTGGTCAAATAGAAGATGCTTTTTAAAGCCTGATTATAAAGTTCACCTTGAACATTTTCATTTTTCCAGTATCGAAGTTCCTGCAATCCTATCTGCATTTGTTGCTCTATAATGCTTTCATAAAACTTTTGTATATACATGGTACAGCTTTTATAGTTTTGTGTGTGTGTGTGTGTGTGTGTGTGTGTGAGAGAGAGAGAGAGAGAGAGAAAGGATTAGTCTTACATAAATTATGCTGTGATGGCTAGAAAAAGAAGTTCTGTTTATTAAGTTTTAAATTCCAGTATTATATCTTTCATTTCTAGAAATTATCTTTGTTTTTTTTTAAAATTTAGCTGATTATGTTTTCACAGCTTCTGTCTTCTTCCCTACTTACAAAAGAGATTTACAAATGAAAGATATTTTCCCCTTTAAACACGTTCTACAAATATAATTTTTATTTTCTACATAGTGATACCTTTGTTCCTTTTATCATTCAACATATTTTATTCTCCTCTCACATGATACTTTATTGTAGACAGGAATAGTGATATCATTACACAAAGGATTCAGTAAAAATCTGTAGTAGTATGGTAAAACAACTTGCATTGAAACTTGTAAAACACAGATATTAATGTATCTATGGAATATAATGACCTTCAACCACATCTGCTTGAAGTAATGTATACAATTATAAAGTTGATAAACCAAAGGAAATCCGAAAAGACTTAAATATTCTGCTTTCCACAAATATAGTGTAAATAGAATGAATATTTGTTACTTGACAGTTTGGTAAAATGTGTTATTTTTGCTTAATCACTATTACTTAGAACAGGATCACACTGAAAATGAACAATTATTTGTTGTTTGCCCCAGATACAAGGTTATATAAATTCTGTCAGTCACTAAAATTTCATGCCTCAGACAAGTTTAATTTCATATCCTGTTTCCAGTCACCATGTTTAGACTTTTCCCCTCCAAAATGTTTGTCTTTTCTTCACCATTTTAACTTCCATCACTTAGGCTAAGCTGCCCACTTTTTGCATGCCAAGTATTCTAGCAAGTTCCAAGGAGTATTTTTAACTTCAGACTCGTCGCATTTAAGGCTGCCAAGGTAATCTTCCATAAAAGATATTGAGCCCTTGTCACTTATGCCAGTGAAGTCTGCAGTGGCATTCTATTTCTGCTAGTAATAAACCTTGAGTTTGACTATATAACTTCAAGGTTCTCAGTCTGTTCAGGCACATAAATTCCATCTTTGTTCTATATTACTTTCCCAAGGGACATTTTCAATTTCTGTAAAATTGATATCCACCACCTACTGTGCATTTCTCCTTTGTGTTTTCAATGCTTCAACCAGATGTGCTTTATCATACCTCATTCTGCCTCACACTAGGACAATTTATGAATCTGACATATTTCCCAGTTTACTGTAAGATCCTGAAGACAGGAGCAAAATCTCATTAATGTTTGTAATCTCTGGGGAAGCTACCATTTTGTCATGCTAATAGTAAGTATTTAATATGCAGTTCCCTGAATATGCCATGCTCTCTCCACTTGGAATGATTTTCTCATCCTTCACTTCCGATAACTAAGCCTTCTCCTGCACAATGGAGTTTGAGCATCACCAACTCTGGAAGCCTTCCCTGAAATGTTCCAGACCTTCCACACCTCCTCACAGTGTGTGTGGGTGGATCTACTATTGTTTGTATCTGCTCAAAGAGCACCCTACATTCTATCTCTAAAAGCACTCCATAACTCAGATCTAATAACCTCTTTAATTGTCCATCTTACCAGGTTGAGATCCCTTTGAAGTCAGGGACTATATTTATCACAGCTCATGTTCTTTATGACTAGGACTCTAGCATAGTAACTGCTATAGAGTGTAAATACATTATTTTCAGTGAATGAATGATTTGTTTCCTCAATTCAAAGGAAATCTACTTAAGGGTAAGGATTATATCTTGTTTCTTTTGTCCCTCAGAACACCTGATAAAGTGGGTACACACTAGGTTAAAACTTCCCAAACTTTCTCAGTTCATGGCTCCATTGCTGCCTGAGTAATATTTTATGATGCCCTGTAGGCCAAAACAAATACCTAATTTTCCCATTTATTAATTGGATCATAATGTAGCAGCTATTCAAGATACACAAAAATGGAAAGAAAAAGTTTTATTTAATCCTCAACCACAGTTACTTATTCATGAATTTATCCACACCCGGCACTGCACAACTTCTTAAATCTTGGCATGAAACTGGACAATAACAATCTCATTTCCTGTTCCACAGTGACATTTGCATGGTATTTACTCTTTATCACAGCAATCCCTAAACCAAACCCTGATTCACTATGACATTAAGAAAAAGCAAAATAAGACAAATTAGTATGGACAAGATAGCAGTTTACCTGGTTTCCATGAGATCTCAAGTATTCCTGTGTTGCCCTCTAATACTTAAAATACCTACAGTACCCCTGAGAGTTCAGTGCAGCATCACAGGGCACCTTGATGCAGGTAGGAAACCACAGCCTTAGGTAATCACAGTGACCATCCATTCACTCATGGTTGAGTGTGCATGGCACTATGCTGGGTGTTAAAATTACAAAGTGATTATAAAAAGGTAGTAATAATAACAGTATCAACAAAGTAGTGGGCATCTCAGCAATAACACATCCTATGTTCCAGGAACTATACTAAGTAAGTTAAAGAACTTATGCTGGATTATTAGCTTGTTAATGATACTGACAATTAAAGATTCTGTCAATTAACAGAGATCTGTTTGAAAGACATAGTATATTTAAGCAAAATATAAAGAGTATTAAAAATATATACATAAGCAATGATGTTCGGTGTTTAAAGCTAACAAAATAGTTATGTGTATCTTCAGTTAATTCTCAGAATCATTTTGAGAGGCAGGCATACTCTGAGGTTTAAAGCAGTCAAGCTATTTAATTAATGTTATAGGTTTTTAAAATGGCAATATTTTAAATGTGTTTAAAGTGATTTTATAGTAATTATTCCTGAAAGAGAATGTTCAGCAATTAAATTAAAACAATGGTAGATTTTTAGGATCTTAGTAACTGAGGGTATACCTGTGGAGGTTGACATTGCCATGTACTGATAATGACAGAGGAACAGGGATACTTAGAAAGTGAAAAAATGACAGCAGAATTATATTCTCTACATATACATCTTCAGTCTCCCACCTGATCCATTTTTCACAATCCTGTATAGAAATGATATACTTTTTGCTAGAGGACATGTGATTTGACAGCTTCATATGGTACTGAGTTAACATTTTTCACCTACTCTTTCTAATCTATCTCTATTCAGCTATCCAAACCACATGGCGAAGAAATAAAAAGTATCACTTTGGGAAGAGAGGAACAGATGCTGGGGAGGCACCATTAAATGTCTAAAGTAGTCCCGCCCTATTTGGAAAAGCCTCTCTGGAAACATGGTGCACGGAAGTGGAAGTGCTCTGCCACGGGACCAGTGTGAGGCAGGCACCTGCCTGAAAGGACCGCGGGGACTCAAGCAGCCACTCAGACCTCAGAGGAACTGATACTAGCTGTTCAAAGTAAAGATGCTTCTGAAGCTGGCAGATTATTCTACGTATTTCATTATAAAACAATAATAATCATGTCAGTTTGGCACCCAATAAAAAATACTTTTTTATAAAGGGATGATAACACAGAGCACTATTTTTGCTCACCAACTTTTGTTGAAATGTTCCATTTCAAAGCAACCAAAACTCTAAAAGAGCCAAACTGTATTGTTAAAAGTCAAGTCAATTTTTAAAAGATTAATATGTCTCATTAAAACAGCGCTGATCTTATACCATTTTATAATCTATTGTGGTTTGTTCAAAACTCAGTTCTTACTTTTAAGGTGCTAATAATCTAGTGCAGTGGTGGGCAAACTCATTAGTCAACAGAGCCAAATATCAACAGTACAACGACTGAAATTTCTTTTGAGCCAAATTTTTTAAACTTAAACTTCTTCTAATGCTACTTCTTCAAAATAGACTCGCCCAGGCCGTGGTATTTTGTGGAAGAGCCACACTCAAGGGGCCAAAGAGCCGCATGTGGCTCGCGAGCTGCAGTTTGCCGACCACGGATTTAGTGGAAGAGACACAAGCAGATCCTTTAAATATAATACGGCTGGGCAGTGGTAGAATTATATACTGAATACCAAGGAAGAAAGAATTGGTGATTTAATCTGAGAAGTGGAATATAAATTTTATGGATTAAAAATTGCTAAATCTATACTAATAAAAGGGTAATATGCTAATGAGACCAGATAGATTGGACATCTTCTGGATGTTCTTCCAGACAAAGCCACGGTGTCGGGGACTGAAGCAGAGGTGGTTAGGGCTATCAGGCAGGCAGGCAGGGTGGTTAGGGATAATCAGGCTGGCAGGGGAGAGCAGTGAGAGTTGATCAGGCTGGCAGGGGAGAGCAGTTAGGGGCATCAGGCCAGCAGGGGAGCAGTTAGGGGTGATCAGGCAGGCAGAGGGGTTAGGGGCGATCAGACAGGCAGGCAGAGTGGTTAGGAGAGATCAGGCAGGCAGGCAGGTGAGCGGTTAGGAGCTAGCGGTCCCAGATTGTGAGAGGGATGTCCAACTGCTGGTTTAGGCCCGATCCTGCAGGCCTAGAAGAGGCAGTCAGACATCCTCCAAGGAGTCTCGGATTGGAAAGCATGCAGGACAGGCTGAGGGGATCCCCCCCCTCCATGCACGAATTTCATGTACTGGGCCTCTAGTTATTAAATAAGAGTGAGTTTTTCAAGTTAGGAAAGACACATCATCCTAGGCTGAAGGAACAGTATAACTAAAAGTCCAACAACCTGAAACAACATGGTATTGAGCCTACAGTGTGGTACTAAAAGCATGAAATGTGAAACAGGGTGGCAGAAGATGAGCTGGAGTGATGGAACCAGGCCACTGAAAGACTTATATCTTATCCTCTGAAAGATGTACAGGTCATGCTAAGTAGCTTGAATGTCATCCTATTGGCTACAGGGCAGTGCTGGAGAGTTTAAAGTGGGAGAATGACTTTCATTTTTTTTTTATTCTAAATTGAAAGAGGACAAAATTGGAAGCAAAGAAGTCAATGTAGGAGGCCAAGGTAAGCAATAAGAACCATAATTAAGACCATGATAGCTGGTAGGAAGGAAGTGTATATGTTTAAGAATTATATATTAAGTAAAATGGGAAGGTTTTAATGATTAAAAAGATATGAGAATAGGGATGAGAGAGAGAGAGAGAGTCTAGGAGAAATTTCAGTTCTCTGGACTGGATAACTTGGCAGATAATGTCTCATCTAATGAAATCAGAAATTTAACAGAAGGAAAAATTCTCAAGAGATGAAAAGGTAAGTTGATGTACTATTTGTTGTCTTGTCCTTAGATAGAATACTTTAGGCAATTAAAATGTAATTAAGGTTTTGTCTATAATTAACCAGGTTACTATCAAAATTTCATAAATACAAATTTAAAACAAACCAATGAATCAAAACTAAGTCAACACAGAAAAATTATTTCAGTGTTGTGAAACTATCTGGCCTGCTAAGCTAAAATAGAAATGCTATTTCCTTTATAAAAAGAAGGGTCAGGTAGCAATACTAAATTCCTTAAAGAAAATATAACCACTGATTGTAATGTCTGTGGCTTTGGGGGAAAACATAACCCCAAATTACAGTGGCTGTGGTTATAAACTATTATCAAGAGCATTCAACGTCAGAAATAGTTTGTTTTGTATGCACTGGCTTCCTTTCACAGGACTTTGCTAGAACAGCAAAATTAATTACTCTCTTCTTTTTGTCCATGTTGGTGTCAATAACAAATGTACTTTCCTTTATTTAACAAAGATTTTCAAGTCACAAAGAATTAATCTAATATGATACTCATATAAGTCAGAATCAAACGTTCTACTTGGTATCTCAGAAAAAAAGTAAAAATCTATAATCAACACTATGACTTAGTCTTACTTTATGACGAAAGCCAGACAAAATCATCTTTCAAATAAATTCGAAGCTATAGGTGACACATTCTTACATATTGCATTTTCTGTCATAGTTTAATGTTTATCTCATCAGTTAATGACACTATCAACATAGAGAAGCTGTTTTATTTTCCTTACTTTCTCAGGAGTAATTTTAGTTGCTTAAATTTAGACTTATTGCTTTTTGCTTTGCCATATTCTATCCTTTCCTAATTTCTAGTGTGACTTAGTGGCTGAAGATGCTAGTTGCTGCTAATTACAAGGTTTACTTCCAGAATTCTTTTTATTAAAGAAACATTTGAGTGCTGTGAAGTGACTTAAATCTTAGAATTCAAAAATAAGAGCTTCCAGGCTTTTCTAAATCAGCCTCTTCAGTCAGTATGCAGCAGTTTGTAGTTTCCTGGACAGTAGTAGCTCTTCAGGCTGTATGGATCCCAACTAGCTGCCCAAGAACTAGAGGTCACGATGAGTGTTGGCCTCTGTAACTAGACACAAGGTGGCAGAAGCTAATATTTACGCTGGTGACCCCAAGCCTCCTAGAAAAGGTGCATAAAGCCCTGGCCTCTCAATCTTGGACAATAGTGTGATACAGAAAGCACCAATAACGTTAATACCTTCACAATTTCATCTGAAATACACTTGTTAGTGTGAGACTATTTCCACTATTACACAGTTAATCTCAAATGGCCACATTTTTTCTAGATAGAAGATGGCCACATTCCATAAAAAAATTTCATGTAGAGGTCTGTCCAGAAATTTTTTCTCTTTATTTGTCTTTAAATACTATCTTCTCAATCCTAAATTTTAATCTCCAGCTATAACAAATCACCTGAACTCCAGAACCATATTTTTAACTGTCTACTCAACATTTCCCTCTTTCTAGGATTAATAGGGACCTCTAATTTAATATAAAAAAATTGGATTTTTTTATGCCCAAGAAACTCGACCCTTCTTCATCATAGTAAATGAAGTCACCTTTTGAAATCACCACCTATCCAATAATTTATTCTGGTAGGCATTTGTTTTTAAAAAATAGCTTTATAAAAATACTAGAGGCCCAGTGCACGATTAAATCATGTGCATGTAGGGTCCCTTAGGCCTAGCCTGCCATGAGGGCCATGTGTGCTGCCCACAACACCTTGCACGCTCCACGGACGCTCCTGGCACCCTGCCTCGCAATGCCTCGCACGTTCCACGGACGCTGCCAGCACCCCACGAAGCTTCGCTGATGCTGCCGGTGCCCCAGGAGGGTGGGGGGTGGGGGTAGGGCCCAAGAGGTGCTCCAGGACCTCATGGTATTCGGTTGTTTGTTGTTCCGCCATTACGGCGTCATGACCACAGGCCTTTTATGATATAGATTATTTGCATGTAGCCCTAACCGGTTTGGCTCAGTAGATAGAGCATCGGCCTATGGACTGAAAGGTCCCAGGTTTGATTCTGGTCAAGGGCACATCCCCAGTAGGAGGTGTGCAGGAGGCAGCTGATAGATGTTTCTCTCTCATCAGTGTTTCTAACTCTCTATCCCTCTCCCTTCCTCTCTGTAAAAAATCAATAAAATATATTTTTTTTAAAAAGATTATTTGCAGGTAATAAAATTCATCACCATGAAATAGATATTTTGATAAGCTTTATCAAAAATCACCAAAACAATTATAATTTAAAAGTTTCCATCACCTTCAAAGTTTCCCCCACCCTTCCCAGGCAACAACTGATTTCATTCCCCTCAAATTAGTTTTGCCTTCTCCAGAATTTCGTATAAACAGAATCATGTAGCATGCAAATTTTTTTGAGTCTGGCTTCTTTCCTAACTTCCTTATCTAAATAAGTCCCCTGCCACCCATTCTCAGCTAAACTCATAATCCTGAATTTTTTCTTCACAACCTATATCACTATATGGTATTGCATTATTTATTAAAGGGTTTTTTTTACTTGAATATAAGCTCCACGAGTGCCTAGGGACCTTGTCTATCTTGTTAGATGCTATACCAAAATATTCCAACAGTTGTCTACAGTGCCAACACATGGTATATGCTTAATAAATATTACTCAATGAATAAAGAAATTAAAATAACCCCTTCAAGCTTTTCCTATTGAAATTATACATTAAATGATCAATAAGCTGAACTCATACTTTATTCTAAGATGAGAACATTGGGAGGCAGAACAGCGTAGTGGTGAGCTGCAAGGCCTCTGGAGTAAGGCTGCCTGATTTTGAATCCGAACTGTTGCCTTTTCCAAAGTTATTATGGCCTCGAGCAAGTTACATAATCTTCCTAAGCTTTAATTTCCGATCCTGTAAAAATAGTTTCTGCCTCATAAGGTGGTTGTGAGGATTAAATGAGATCAAACATGTAAAACAATTACAAAGTGCCTGGTACTTAGAAATAAATTAATGAGAGCCAATATTGTTACAATTATTGTCAACCGTACCACCACCAGCACCAGCACTACAACTACTATTTTCTTATTATTTTTCTACAGCCAAAACTGAAGAACAAATTCCATAAAAATAGCTTTGTAGCAAACAGCTTGAAATATTTGTCTAGAATAAAGCCAAGGAAATGAAACTTGAACATGAAGAACTATTATTACTTTCCTTATTGATATAAGTGATGATAACATTCTGTCAATTTTTGTAATGTCTAATATTCCAGGTATTTTCCTGAAAGGAGTAACAAGGATATGAATTATGAGACTGACAGTAAAAATCCTCAAGGGTATGAACAAGTTCAAGAGGCAAGATTTCAGAATCCCATCACTAGTAGTCCCTGGATAAAGTATATTTACAGAGTATACCTCTGGTCCTGCAATTTAGTTAATTAGCATTATTTAATTAATTGGATTTTTACAAAGCAATTTGTAATACTTTATTTCTTTTTTTTAATTTGCTTTTCTAGGGAATTAATGTAATCAATGAATGAAGTGATGTCTATAAATGTCTATAAATTAGTGATTCCCTAAAAAGTCAATATTAAAATGTTAATGCAGTGGTTCCCATACTTGGGAGTTGATATGTATTTTCTTCCTATCAAAGGTGTCCCTCTAGAAAAAAATCATATATAGACAAACTCTAAGAATATACATATTGTGATTTGTTCTATAATAAGCATACTCTTTATGATAACCAACCTACCTAACTTCTAACCTATCAATTTATTGTAACATCAAAATTTTTAAAAAATATATTTTTATTGATTTCAGAGAGGAAGAGAAAGGGAGAGAGAGAGATAGAAACATCAATGATAAGAGAGAGTCATTGATCAGCTGCCTCCTGCATGCCCCACACTGGGGATTGAGCCCGAAACCTGAGCATGTGCCCTTGACTGGAACCAATCCTGGGACCCTTCAGTCCACAGGCCGATGTTCTATACACTGAGCCAAACAAGCTAGGGCTAACATTAAATTTTTAATGTAGTTGCAATGACTAAACATAAATTTGGATTGTGGTTGTTTTTTTTTAAAGTAGAGTAAAAAGGCAAGTTAAAAGTATAAGAAGATAAAAATAGTTATATTATGAATTGTTTACCAAAGGCAAAATTATTAAATACTGATAGGTCCACTAAGTTGATTTCAAGTAAGATAAAATAATAGTAAGGATACTATATTTTGAGAAAAATAAGAAAAAATATTCACAAAGAATTAATTTTACTAACCTGACTAATTTTTCTTTGTTCTTGAATAGCTTTTTGAATTGCCTGAGATACTTCTTCTTGATCTTTTGCATGCTCAGTCTTCCATAATTCCCTTTCCTCAGCATGGACTTTTTCCAAAGTTTTTCTTTCTTCTTCTATGGCTTTTAAAACTGCATCCTTTATTGCTTCTTTCTCAAGCTTCAAAACAAACAATGACCAAAACAAAAATAATTTAAAGGATGACTGCACAATAATTCTTTGAAAAAGACAGACTTGGGTTAACCTAAAAAACACTCAATTTCATTTTGATTCCACATGATTTTGTTCTGAAACTGTTGTTTTTATGCATATTTAATAATTTCTGAAAAATAAAGTTAATTACTTGTTTATGTATAAATAACCAACTTATTTCGCTGGCATTTCTAAATGCCAAAGAAACCAAGCCTTAGCTTAAAGAGCAGTGGTTAAACTATTTGGTTTGTTTCCTATATTAGGTGTACCAGTTAATAATGGTGGATTTTGTAATCAAAGAAAACATGATAATTTGAAGAGAAACATCAAAAGTGCTTTATTCAAAGTAATGTCCATCGCTAGCTACACATTTCCCCCATCTTTCAGGTAATTTGTGGATACTGTCCCAATAGAACTTTTCTTGTTTTGAGGCAAACCATTCAGAGACCCAATTTTCCACTTCTTCGTATGTTTTGAAGTGCTGCTCAGAAAGTGCGTGTGTCATTGATCGGAACAACTGGTAATCTAAAGCAGCAAGGTCTGGTGAATACGGCGGGTGGGTTAATATTTCCCAAGCAAGATCTTTTACATGTCTTTAACTGGTTTGAAGTGTGTGATGGTGCGTTATCATGAAGCAAAATTACTTTGCCGTGTCTTCTGGAATATTCTGGTCATTTCACAATCAAAGCCTGGTTCAAATAATTATTTGTTGTCGGTAGCGATCAGTATTAATGGTTTCACCTGGTTTTAGAAGTCATACTACACCACACCTTCCTGATCCCACCAAACACAGAGCACTGTCTTCTTTCTGAAGCAATTTGGCCTTGCAGTCGATGTTGATGGTTGACCTGGATCAACCCATGATTTTGTACATTTGGGATTCTCAAAATCAATCCACTTTTCATCGCCAGTCACAATTCAATGCAAAAAAGACTTTCTTTCACGCTGTTGAAGCAACATTATACTGATGACTTTACGGTTTTCCATTTGCCTTTCATTCAGTTGATGTGGCACCCATTTTCCTTCCTTTAAAATCTTTCCCATTGCTTATAAATGATTGGAAATTGTTTGCTGAGCAACTTTTCATCTTTCTGCAAGTTGTTTTTGAGTTTGACACACATCTTCATCCAATAATGCTTGTAATTGTTGGTCTTCAAATTTTTTCGGTTGACCTGGACGTTCTTTGTCTTTTACAACAAAAAAAAGTGATGTCTTTCACATCACTTTTAAAGTGTTTAAACCAGCATTCACAAGTATCTTGAGATGGAGTATGTTCAAATTAGCTTCCCAAAGTATTACGATAACTTTCAGCAGCACGTTTCTTCAAAATAAAGTAATGAGTTAAAACTTCCTGCAAATGCTTTTTTTTGGCACAAAATTTGACATTTTTAAGCATAAAAATATCTATGATGTTAACACTTTCACAAAATTTGACATATGAAGTTTTGAAGCTTGCTGTCAATAAAACAAAATAGCATACATATCAAATTGCATATATATCAACATATGTGTAAAACTCCATCTATTGAAAAAAATCCGCATTATTAACCGGTACACCTAGTAGTTGCCAGGTTAGATCACTGTAAATATTCTTGATGATTCCACAATTAAGAAGTAGTTCTTAAAAGTTAATTGCAGCAAAGAAAATCAAATCATGCCAAATTTTTGTACTCTTACATTGCAATCCTTTCTAGCACTTTGAATGAATCCTTTATCTATGCATCATTTTAAAGATACTTTTTACTTGGGAAACATTGAATCAATAAGTTCTGTATCTCTTCCAGATGTTGACAAATTTCATTAAATCATACCTAAAAAAGTCACATTTGTTAATCCCACTGTCAATTTCATCAGGAAAGTTTTAGGTATTAGAAAGCAGAGAGAAATTTTTCAAAATTCTAATATTTGCTCCAAAGCTTAAATTTTATCATTAGCAATAAAAACTCTTAGTTTTTTTCTTAATGTGCTAGGCTCACCCCACCTTTTCAGAGTAAATGTCTGCCAAAAAAGTAAAGTCCCTGTAACCCTAGTTATTCAGTAAAATGCAGTCCCCCCTCCAACAATGCCTATACTTCAGCTGCAACACAACTGCACAAGAATTTTCCTCAAGAAACCCATCCTAGTTTTATGCAGTAAAGTCCATAGACTTTCTACCCTAGTCCCTGTTGTTTCCAGTTCATGACTATTTTGACAAAAGTTATGGAAGTTGACAGTTACCATTTTCTGAACTTCTATTTTACTCTACCATTCTTCTCTTAAATTACTCTTACTATGCTCACCAGTATTTTCCATGTTGTTTAATCCAAATGATATTTTTTGATGTATTAATCCTTATTTTTGTTGACTTCAAAGCAACATTTTACATAATTGCTTATTTCTGTTTGCTTGAAACTCTCTCTTTTCTTGGTTTGCACAACAGCATGAAGTTTGTATTTCTCCTACTAATCTGGCTGAGTCTTTTCAGTTTTTTTTGTATCTTCTTCCTTTCTCTGGATTTTAATTTTTGTTGTTCTTTCAGGGCTCAGACCTTAGAACACATTTATGTTACACTCTCCTGATAAGTGATTATATATACAGTCATTTCCATGGCTATCATTACCATCTATCTACTGAAAAACAAAACCATTATTAGTATCTTTAGGTCACTCCTTTCTCCTGAGTTATGTCAGGTAGATTTAGTTGTCTACTTGACTTTGTCATCTGAATATATCATAGGCACTTCAAACTCCATACCAAAGAAATAGCACTATTTTCCATGTTGCTGTTGAGTCAATACTCAGAGAGTTCACAGTTTGCTCACCTCTTATATCATCCAGACAAAACATGTAAGGTGTTCCCACCTTATAGTTCTAGAATTTGCCTTTCTAAGCTACTATCACTTCTCTATTTCTGCCACTCACTATGTCTTACCCAGACTTCTGATGCACTCAATTAATTATTTCTCTGCTTCTAGTCTTTGTTGTCTCCAATTTCCCAAAAGTTAATGTCAATTACCATTATGTCACGCCAATATTAAAAAATGTCCATGTGTCTACTCTTACCTATGGAATAAAATTCAAACTTAAAATTCCAAATGTAAGCCTTCCTTTGACTCATTTCAAAGTGATTTATTTGTTAAAAACTCCTATGACATGGAAATACTGTCTATACACTCATAATAATGTAATGCATTACACCTTGCCTTATTGGTAAATAAATAATATTTTTTCTGTCCTGATGTAAGTTCTTAAAGAAAAAGAAAAAATTAGTCACCCTTGAACTTCCATGGTGGCATAGTTATCCTATATAATAAAAGCCTAATATGCTAAGTGTCCGGTCATCCATTCAACCAATCAAAGCATAATATGTTAATGATATGCTAAGGCCATGCAACTGCTCGCTATGACATGCACTAACCATCAGGGGGCAGACAGTCGACTGGTGGACCAGTCGCTATGACGTGCACTGACCACCAGGGGTAGATGCTCTGACTGGTAGGTTAGCTTGCTGCTGAGGTCTGGCCAATCAGGACTGAGCGAGGCAGGCCAGACACACCCTGGAGCCCTCCCTCAGTCCCTCCTGGCTGGTCAAACTCCTGCGTCCCTCCCTGGCCCCGATTGTGCACTGGTGGGTCCCTTGGCCTGGCCTGCATGATCTCGCAATCCAGGACCCCTCAGGGAATGTTGGAGAGCTGGTTTTGGCCTGATCCTACTCAACACAGGAGCTCCCCCTGGCAGTCACTGTGCTCCTACAGGGGGACTGCTGCTCAGCCAGAAGCTGGGCTCACAGTTGGCAAGCACAGTGGTGGTGATGGGAGCCTCTCCCGCCTCTGTGGCAGTCAGACATCCCCCTAGGGCTCCCAGACTGCGAGAGGGTGCAGGCCAGGCTGAGGGAACCCCCCACCCCTGAGTGCATGAATTTTGTGCACTGGGCCTCTAGTTTATATAAGAGACATTTGTTTATGAAATTTAAATGCAAATCTCAAAAGTCAGTATTATATATGTATTTGAAGATATATATATATATATTTAATATCTATGAATAATTACTGATTAGCTATTTCAAAACCGACTTTAAAAATCACATATCTTGATAAATAATTAAATACATATATACACACATATATACATATTCACATGTGCACAAACAATCACATGTATTACTTGTATGATACCCACTAATACCAAGTGGAAATCAGTGCCCACTGATTTTTTACAATTTTAAAAATTATTTTAGCAATTAATTATTAATCTAAATGTAAAGTATTTCAGCAGCATCATAATATTGTATAATGTGAATTTAACAAGAATATGAATGTAGTATCCTAGCATAAAAGGAAAAATAAGAAAAAACAATCATTTTTGTTTTTCTGCAATAAAATATTTTATAAAAGTAGATTAGTTGTACCATTAATTGTTTTTTAATTCCACTTACAAAAAACCCCCATTATTACAGATGTGTTTATACCAGACAAATAAGTGATCAGTACAATTTTCATATGAGAATAAAAATTTTAAATCTAGGCATTGAGGTGGGGGTAAACATAACAACAAATAGAACAAATACAATTTATTGGAATTAGACTACATAATAAACTTCTCAGGTGGAAATACCTTTGCAGCAGATACTAATGAGTCTTTATTTCTTTGCCTTTCTTCCTCCAAACATTTTTCCAATATTTCCTATAAATGATAAGACAAACACTAAATGTATTTGAAGTAACAGAGCACATTCTTTTCCCACTCTGAGCAAAGTTAAAGCATTACCTTCTGTTCTTGAGATTGCTGTACCAAAGCTTCCTTTATTTTTTCTTTTAACAGATCCTTCTCTGTATCTAGCATTTCAAGGAGCCTCTGATGCTACAAGGAAAGATAAATGGATTATGATTACACTCTGAGATCTATAATCTCTGAACAAGGAGGACAGCTGGTGGAATTCATTTGCCAAAAATAATGTATTTAACTACAGATTCAAAAGCTGAATCTAGGAAAACAGTCAATATTATGTGATAGCTAATGTTAAACGCACACAGAGTTCATGTATTTACTTTCATTCCGATGTTCTAGTGAAAAAACACACAGAACCATCAGTCAGTTATAACAAACTAAGCACTTAGATTTTGAATGGAGTTTTCTTATGGGGAAACACAACAAAAGAAAATATATTCTTATTTTCATAGATTTCTCTTTCATTTACAAAGGGCAAAAATATATTTTCTCAGATTTATAATGCTATTTATATAGAAGCTTCCTTTAAATAGAAATTAATTCTAATACCCAATATTTAAAACCAGATTTATGACTTTCAAAATAGTTCTGATTTAACACTGGTAACCTTTAATCTATTTTGTCTCTATGAATTTGACTATTCTAGATATTTCATATACATAAAATCAAACAGTAGTTGTCCTTTGCAACTGGCTTACTTCTCTTAGTGTACAGTTTTCAAGATTCATCCCAATTGTAGTATGTATCTAAAGATCATTCCTTTTTATGATTGAATAACATTCCATTATATGTATATGTATAATTATCTGTTCATCTGCTGATTGGACACTTGGTTTGTTTCCACCTTTTGGCTATCGTGAATAATACCACTATGGACATTCACCTATAAATATCTATTTGAATCCGTTTTCAATTCTTTAGGTATAAATCTAGGAATAGGACTGCTGGGTCATATAATAGTAATAACTCTGTTTAACCTTTTGAGAAACCATCAAACTGTCTTCTATAGCTGCTGTACCATTTTACAATCACATGAACAATGTGAAAGAGTTCCAAATCTCTCCATATCCTCTACAATATTTGTTACTTTTTTGCTTTTTAAAAAAATGTCATTTTAGTAGTTGTGAAACTATATTTCATTGTGGTTTTATTTCCCTAATGATTAAGCAAGTTGAACATCTTTATAAATGCTAACTTCTACTTCTGACACTAACTCTACTACTCCATTAGACTATTATTAATATTATCTTCACAAAAAGAGAAGTGATTAGGGCTCTTTTTGCCACCTTAATAAGGGACTATAGTAAAAGGTGCACTGGATTTGAGGTTTGTTCACTGACTGAGATTCTGCCAGAAGTAGGGATGCCTTTCCTTCCTGGGCTAGAGATTATTTAAGTTATTTTACCACAATAAACTAGAAATTATTAAGTATTAAGAGAGAGCTTAGCCCCCAAAATTTCAGCCTCCCTTCATTCTATCTAAAATAAATTACAGAGCATATCTAGAGATTGGCTATATTAGTTCTCCCTTCTGTGTCAATATAGAATTCTTTAATGGCCCAAAAGGTTCAGCAACTGGAAATGGTTCACATGATTTGTGAAGGTATGAGGAATGGATGGTGAATACATTTTTTGTACCTTATTGACTGATCATTCCAAGGTAGGGATGTTCAGAACCGCTTTTGTTACATAGAAGCTGAAATTGAACCAGTGGCAATATCCAATCATAAGTCTCTCTTTCAAATATTTATAGTTTTTAAACAAAAAGAGACTTTCAACAAAATTTACACGACACAGACTTATAGCATTTTAAAAATCATTACAAAAATTAATTGAAATCTATACAAGTACATCTCATCCAAAAACAGTGAGAAGTTTGCTACACTTTACTTATCCAAAATATTCTATTGCTTCTTAAAATTATATTGTAATTTTAGTAATTTTTTTAGCTGATGAAGAAACAAATGCAAACTATAAAGTTCTATTAATCTTAAAGAGTACTTAAAGCAAGAGTGTCAAGGACAGTCCTTTGAAATTTAGCCTAAAACAAAAGGCATTCAGAAATAGGTTATTCCTTTTTCCCCTTTGCAAGAAATTCTTCTAAGTGAAAAATGTTTGATTCAAACTCAAATATAAATATAGAGGTTCTGTGGTTTTTACTGATTCCTGTAAAAAATTATATATATAAAAGCTCTTTTTTTCCTGGAATGTAAGTCACAAGAGATATTGTAAACAGATTTAATCACAGTCACACATGCGCAGCTTTTTGTCTATTAGATTTTAGACTAAACAGTCATGGAAGCTCATGCTTAGTTATATAGTTATCCATGTATCATAGGCCCACAAACTTCACTTTACTTTGTATGTGGTGTGTGTGTGTGTGTGTGTGTGTGTGTGTGTGTGTGTGTGTGTAGTACATAGTCTGTAATGCAAACTCAAGAAGCATCTTCTCATACCTTCTATAAATCACAAACACTGAACAAGATCAAGAGATCTGGCAGGATAGTCTTAAAGCACATGCTCATGCATGCCTCCATTTAATATGATTTGAAAGGGGCTACATAAATTTAATAAACATCCTAATATAAAGTCAGTCACAAAATTTCACCCATTCATGGGCCAACATACTGAATATTATTTGGAAAGAAAACCTAAAAAAAGATAAACTATGAGATTAAATGTACTTGAAGCATTTACCACAAGCCCAATAGTATCAATAAACTTTTTAAAGTGAATAAAATAAAACTATAATATAAGCTACACGAGATTTACTTCACCCAAATAGATATATTTATAACAGGCCAGAGAAAATGTAAGCAAATAACTTAGTCACCCTTTTCAAATAGGCATTTGACTTAAGGGAATGATATAAAGGAATGAAACAAAAAGTGGGAGAAACATCAGCTTTATTGAAAAGGCAGGGCTAGTTTATACTTCCATAATGAGATTTCCGTATTTGTATAGTGTATATTTTAGTAAATGCCAAAGATATGTCACAATCCTGAACTTATGCAGAAGAATATTTCTGCTTCAATCATTTTCAAGGGAAATAGCTTTTAAAAATGCAACTAAATTCTGCTATTCCGTTTGCCTAAGCACAATACAGTAAATGTATTTCAACATAACAGTAGCCTTCAAATGGTATTTGAAATGGGTATTTGAAATAAATGACCCATGTATATAAGATAATCCCTTTCACAAGAAGGAAAAAAAGAGACAGATTTTTGCACTTCACGAAAAATGTAACATAATAGTGTAGTACTCTTCAGGAAACAATTTTTTAAATAATATTTTTTTATTGATTTCAGAGAGGAAGGGAGACAAAGAGATAGAAACATCAATGATGAGCGAGAACCATTGAACCCACACTAGGAATTGAGCCCACAACGTGAGCATGCACCCTACCAGGCATCAAAATGTGACCGTCTGGTTCATAGGTTGATGTTCAACCACTGCACCACGCCGGCCAGGCAATAATTTGATGCTATGCTTAACTGTTATAAAAATGTTCCTGGTCCCTGCTTTCTATTCCTAAGAGTTTACAAAACACTATGTAGATAGCCCTCTATTTTTCATGCTGTAGATCTCATCACTTTCACTTTCAAAATGTACACAATAATATTCCTATACCATTTAGAATAAAACCTTTTTCTAAAATCAGTTGACAAAAAAAATATTCTAACTTATTGCAGGGTGAGGATCTGGTGGATAAGAAATAAGTTTTAGGAGCAAAACTTTTACTATTTGTATTGTTTCTTATATTAGAAATACAGTTTTGTCCATAGATATATATGAAAAAGAAAAAGTGCTGATGCAAGCGATAGGAGACATGGGTGTGATAAAATGAATGCAATTATAAGATATAAATGATTAAACTTGTTGAAAGGAATGGATTATCACAATAATTGGATACTCACTGAACCAAGGACAGTCTATCTAATGCCTATAATACTGAAATAACTTAACTGAAGGGTCTAAAAACAAAGGTAAGGTATAATTACTGATGTCAAAATTTTAGCTGCATAGGAAATGAAAACACAAATTATGTATGTTTAATCAAGTACAAAGGTAGGGGGCTGCATCCTATCTAATAAAATAATAATATGCAAATTGATCATACCTCTGCTATATCCACCAGCCACGCCCACCAGCCAATCAGGAGGGAATATGCAAATAAACCCAAAAAAGCTGGCTGCAGCCACAGAGAGCAGGAGGGAGGCTTGGGTTACCCTGGCAACGGAGGAAGCCAAGCTTTCCGCCTGCCCTTGCTGGCCCAGGCCTCCACTCAATGCTACAAAGTTTCAATTATAGAAGATAAATAAAGCCCAACAGAAATGGCAGCAGCCACGGAGCTGGAGAGAGCAGGAGGCTAGGGTTGCCCACGGCGATGGAGGAAGCCAAGGTTCTGCAGCCCTGGCCTGCTTTGGCCTCCGCTTAAGGCTACAAAGTTTCACTTATAGAAGATACATAAATACCAACAGAAATGGCTGCCACCACAGAGCGAGCAGAAGGCTTGGCTCCACTCCAGGCTACAAAGATTCAATTATAGAAGATAAATAAATCCCAGATCCCAGGGCCTCTGCTTGGGTCGCCGGGGGGTGTGGCCGGCCTGCAAACCACGACAGGCTACTCGTCCAGGCCGCCCCACACCCCAAGGGAACCCCCACCCTGATCCAGGACACCCTTCAGGGCAAACCAGCTGGCCCCCACCCATGCACCAGGCCTCTATCCTATTTAATAAAAGAGTAATATGCAGATTGACCATCACTCCAACACACAAGATGCCTGCCCCCATGTGGTCAAAGATCCTGCTCCCATGTGGACACAAGATGGCCGCCACAAGATGGCCAGCAGGGGAGGGCAGTTGGGAGGGACCAGGCCTGCAAGGGAGGGCAGTTGGGGGCAATCAAGCCTGCTGGGGAGGGCAGTTAGGGGTGACCCGGCCGGCAGACGAGGGAAGTTGGGGGTGACTGGGTCTACAGGGAAGGGCAGTTGGGGGGGACCCAGGCCTGCAGGGGAGAGCAGTTGGGGGGACCTAGGCCTGCAGGGGAGAGAAGTAGGGGGGGACCAGGCCTGCAGGGGAGGGCAGTTGGGGGGGACCCAGGCCTGCAGGGGAGAGCAGTCAGGCATGACCAGGCCTGCTGGGGAGGGCAGTTAGGGGTGACCCGGCCGGCAGACGAGGGAAGTTGGGGGTGACTGGGTCTACAGGGAAGGGCAGTTGGGGGGGACCCAGGCCTGCAGGGGAGAGCAGTTGGGGGGACCTAGGCCTGCAGGGGAGAGAAGTAGGGGGGGACCAGGCCTGCAGGGGAGGGCAGTTGGGGGGGACCCAGGCCTGCAGGGGAGAGCAGTCAGGCATGACCAGGCCTGCTGGGGAGGGCAGTTAGGGGTGACCAGGCCTGCTGGGGAGGGCAGTTAGGGGCAATCATGCTGGCAGGGGAGTGGTTAGGGGGTGATCAGGCTGGCAGGCAGAAGCGGTTAGGGGCAATCAGGAAGGAAGCAGGCGAGCAGTTGGGAGCCAGCAATACTGGATTGTGAGAGGGATGTACGACTGCCCGTTTAGGATTGGGCCTAAACGGGCAGTCGACATCTCTCGAGGGGTCCCAGATTAGAGAGGGTGCAGGCTGGGCTGAGGGACACACATCACCCCCCCATGCACAAATTTCGTGCACTGGGCCTCTAGTATATGTATAACCTGCGTATTATAACCATATATAATGTTACATATATCTGAATAAATACTGACAGGGATCACAAAAATAACAATGCTTTATTAGGGAACTGGTGGGTGGAATACTCTTTTTTAAATTTAATAATGTTTTTATAAAAATGCAAAAGAAAAGTATGGAACAACTTCACTGAAAATGGCAATAAGAGTATCAGGATGGATCTACAGTGGAAAAATAAGTGAATAGGACAAACACTTGCTTAAAATACTTTAAAATAACTAAATAAGTAAACAAAATTTTTTTTTGTCTACATTCTAGGAAAAACATTTAAACTTAAAATTAACAATGTCCCCCAAATAATTTCCTCTTTTTGGCTAAATTTTATAAGTACAGGGAAACACAGGCAATAATTAGGATTATTTTCCTGGGGAAAATATAAATGTATTTTTTCAAATCTCATCTATTGGCCTATAGTATAAAATAAGCCATTTGGAACCCAAGACTTACCATAAACTAACTCTAACATACCCTTTTAAAATCTAATTTATCTTTGAACTCATTTCACCATATTTTGGCTAACCTATTTTCTTCTATATTATTTTGCTATACCTCAATGTCCATATTTCTCTAGATATTTAATAGATTCTTCCTATCAAAAATATTTTATGGATTAAAGAAGATTGATTAAAAGCTGTATATTTTTCATACAGAACCTTTAATAAGCTAGTGAACATTTTCAAACCCTAGACAGGAATAGAGTATACATGGCTTCCTGAAAGTGTTTCATTATCATGTTTTCCACAGAAACACCTTTTTAGATTTTAACTCTAAGATGTGGTTTGAAAAGTGGTGCTTTCAACCATTATTATCTTGCCTGCCTGTTTATTTATGAACTGATTTTAGCAATTTTAAATTAATTATGAATGTAATTAATTATAAGCTCACTAAAACATTTCTATATTTATATTTTCATAAAACAAAGGGAGATAAATAAAAATAAATTTTATACTTTTCTGGTTACATGACATAAAGTATATCATGGAAAACCCAGCATAAAAATGTTGGATGGAAAAAACAAAACAGCTCCTTAAATATTGCTGAGCTGGCAAAAAAGTTAAATAAATAGACAAAAATGATGAAAAGCACAAATTCCTAGAGGTAAGCAAGCTTTGCATCCAGTAACTATTCTTAGGAGATCTGAAGAATGCTGAAATATTGGAGTTTTGATTTGAATGGACCATGCCTGCAAAAAGAAATCAAACCCTAGGGGCTGAAAAAGGAAGTTAGTTAGGAGATTCTTGCATAAAACTAAAATGACTGAAAGGCAACACCCTAAGTGGGTGAACTAGAAAAATACAGCAAAGAGAATCTAAAAGGGAACTTGTTAAACTCGGTTTTTGTTTTGAGTTTGGAGGGGATACACTAGAACAACTCATACAGTGTATTTGAAAAAAGTACATTTAACAAATTTGTAAAGTGTCAAAAGTTTGAGTAAGAGAAAAGACATTATAAAAATAAACATGTATATTTGTAAAATAAAATGTGGTAATAAAATGTATATTAATTGAAAATTGAGGCTCCATGTTTGACTTAAACTTCAACTTAGACAAAACAAAAAACTATTAACAGAAAGACAGATCTGAAGTGATTACACAAAATGCAGAATGCAGACAAAGAATTTAAGAATATGCTACAGAAGAATGAGAGATCATCAAGAAGATTTGACATATTAAATTAAGAGTTCTGGAGGAAAATAACAGAGAATGAAGTAGAGGTAATTTTCCAAAATGAAGAAACACATATATATTCAGATTTAAAGCCCAACACATAATAAAGAATTAAAAAACACACCAAATAATAGTATGGTGAAATAGCATAACTCAAAGCCAAAAGAGATTATGTCATCAATCAGAGAGAAAAGATTGATACCTATAAAAATGGTAATTAGCATTAACCCAGAAATATATATATATTTTATATATTTATATATATGTATATATATATGACTACATGAGGAATAAATCTATTATAGTAAAAACAAAAATCAAGAGTTTACCTACAACACACCTTCACTAAAAAACTATTTGGTGCCATCCAATAGCACTTTCAATTTTACCTCATTAGATACAGAAAAAGCATTCGACAAAATTCAACACTGGTTCATGATTAAAAACTCATCAACTTGGCTATAAAAGGTACGTATCTCAACATAATAATGGCCATATATGACAAGCCAACTGCTTACATCATATCCAAAGGTGAAATGTTGAAAACTTTTCCTCTGAGATCATGAACAAGACAAAGGTGCCAAAGCTCTCCATTTGTATTTAAAATAGTATTATAAGATCTAGCCAGAGCAATTAGGCAAGAGCAAGAAACAAACATCACTCAAATTGGAAATGAAGATGAATAATTATTAGTGTTTGCAAATAAACTTAAACATAGAAAATTCCAGACTCCATTCAAAAACTGTTAGAATTAATCAATGAATTCAATAAACTTTCAGAATATAACACAAACATACAAGAATTAGTTGTGCTTCTAAACACTAACAAGGAACTAAAGAGAAATATAGAAAATAATCCCAATTACAGCAGCATCAAAAACATAAAATATTTAAGAATAAATTTAAACAAGAAGATGAAAGAAATGTATACTGAAAACTATAAGGCATGATGAAAGAAATGAAAGACAGAAATAAATGGAAAGATATCCTGTAATCGTGGGTTGAATTAATATTCTTAAAATGTTCATAGTACCTAAAGCCAGCAAAAGATTAAATGTAATCCCTATAAAAGTTTCAATAACATTTTTCATAAAAATAGAATAATACAAAAACATATGAAACCACAGAAGACCCTGAACAGTCAAAACAATACTAAGAAAAAAGAACAAAAGTGGAGGCATCACACTTTATAATTTCAACAAGAGTAGGGTAGTGGTATGTAAATGGGTACACAGGCCCATGGAAGGAAGTTAAGAGCCCCAAAATAAATCCATTCAACTAATAAGCATATATAAATATGTTCAACATCATATGTCATTAGAAAATCACAAATTAAAACAAGATACCAATAACACCTATTAGAATGATGAAAATCAAAAACAGATACCAAATACTAGTGAGGATGTGGAGCAATAGGGTCTCTCATTCATTGATGGTGGAAATGAAATGCAAATTAATACAGTCACTTTGCAAAACAGTTTGGCAGGGTTTTTTTCTTTTCTTTTTTTAAAATAAAATTACATATGCTCTTAACCATTTCATCTAGCAAAATAGTTCTTGGTATTTACACAAAAATCTACGTCCACACAAAAACTGTCACACAGATATTTATAGCAGCTTTATTCATAATTG
This sequence comes from Corynorhinus townsendii, assembly GCA_026230045.1. Taxonomy (NCBI): domain Eukaryota; kingdom Metazoa; phylum Chordata; class Mammalia; order Chiroptera; family Vespertilionidae; genus Corynorhinus; species Corynorhinus townsendii. The sequence goes on from JAPDVU010000003.1 coordinate 182,554,092, forward strand.
CCAAAACATGGAAACAAACAAGGTGTTTACAGTAAGTGAATGTATAAACTGTAGTTTATTCAGACAATAAACTATATGCTAAAAGAAAATGCATTATCAAACCATGAAAAGACATGGAGGAAATCTAAATGCATATAGCTAAGTGGAAAAAGTCAATCTGAAAAGGTTACAATACTGTATGATTCCAACCATATGACATTCTGGAAAAGGTAAAACTGTGGACACAATAAAATGATTAGTGTTTGCTAGGGCTAGGATGGAAGAAGCTATGAAAAGGTGGAACACAGGATTTTTAGGACAGTGAAAACATGCTTAATGACACTACAATGGTGGATATACACCATTATACATTTGTCTAAACCCACAGAATGAAGAACATCAAGAGTAAAACCTAATGTAAATTATAGACTTTTGATGATAATGATGTTACAATATAGGTACTTCTGTAGTGTGGGGATGTTGATGGTGAGGGTAGTTTGCATGTGTGTGGTGGGGGCTATATGGAGATTGTACTTTCTGCTTAATTTTGCTGTGAATCTAAAGTTGCTCCAAATAATAAAGTTTAAGATTAAAAAAGGTCATCAAGCCAAATTAATGATAAAAATTCAGTTATATGTTGTTTATAGTAGTTATATCTGAACCCAGAAATACTGATAATCAAGTGAAAAATGTTTAGGCAAATTCTAACCATGAAAAACTGAAAATTAATCAAGGGTAAAAAACTTTAGGCAAATTCTAACCAAGATAAAATTTAGTGATATTAATATCAACAACAGACTTTAGGCAAAGGCATTCTTAGAATTAAGACATCACAGAAAAATAATACCAGGAAGATAAAACATAAATTTGTATGCACTTAATAATAATAGCCTTATAATATAGGAAGCAAAAATGGACAGAACTACAAAGGAAAACTGACAAGTTCCTTTATCAGGGTACCGAAAAATCAGTACAGTAAATTAAAATTTGAACATAACTCATAGGTATGATTAATGGGTATATATGTAACACTACACCAATAGTGGAATACACAATGCTTACAAGCATGTATGTGGATTAAAAATCCACATACATGCTGCATGGTGGCTTTACAAACTCAGAGATCAAAAGTAACCACATAGGATGGTATAAACATAAAACATTTCTGACTAAAAGCAGGTCATGGTGGGTAGTCACATCCTAGGCCTGTGGCTTCCTTCGGAAGGTTAATCTTTACCTTAAGTGAGTTTGTCTATTTTCCTTTAGCATCTAAGATAATAAACCTTTGGAATGTCAATCTGCTTTTCCAGATCCCTCAGGGCAGAACAGTCCCAGAACAGGAGACCACAGAACACCCTCATGGTCACACTGTTTTCCACTCTATGTGCCTGACAGGTTAATTATTAACATCCTGCACCCACCAAAGTAAAATAAATACCTATGTGTCTCTCCATTTACTTTTTATCCAGCCTCAAAGATTTCCATGCTTTGCTTTCTCCTGTTCCATTAATCTATCACCAGCAGATTTCATATAATCTGCCTAACATTTCCTCCTTCATTCTAATGTATAAAATAAGCTGCAAAATTGCCATTCTCCGGAGCATTTTCTAAATCTGTTGAGATTTTACTTCCCGAATACCGTCATTAGTTTGGCTCATATCCAAATAATAAAAGACTAATATGCAAATCAACCGAACAGCAGAATGACCAGTCAGTATGACATGCACTGAACACCAGGGGGCAGATGCTCAATGAGGAGCTGTCCTCTGGTGGTCAGTGTGCCCCCACAGGGGGAGCGCCACTCAGCCAGAAGCCGGGCTCATGGCTGGCTAGCACAGCAGCGGTGATGGAAGCTTCTCCCACCTCGGTGGCAGCACTGACGATGTCTGACTGATAGGGAGCGGGCCTAAGCCATCAGTTGGACATCCCCTGAAGTCACCCAGACTGCAAGAATGTACAGTCTGGGCTGAGGGAATTCCCCCCCCCCAAGTGCACTAATTTTGTGCACTGGGCCTCTAATAAACTTATAAAAATTCTCTATAGGTTTGGACATCACTTTCATCAACATATAGAACATTTATGAAATTTTGCAAATTAGTGGGTCATTTTTACAATGAAAGATTCAGTGAAGTTTAACTATTATTCTCTGACCACAATGTAATAATTAGGAATCAATATTTAACAGATACTGAAAAATGTCATACTTAGAATCTTAAACATTCTAAAGATAATTTTACACGGAGTTAGACACACATTTGTCACAGTCAACTACAGGACTGAGCAACTGAAAGGAGTTTTTAGGAGTAAAATAGGCAGGTTTAGGGAGTTCTAGAAATAAAGGGGGTCCATGGGGAAAGACTGCAAAGCTGGGGGGCTGGGAGCTGCCAAGAGTCACACATTCAGAGAATAAGGGGGCTGGGAGCTGCCCAAAGGCATACATTCACAGAATAAAGGGAGAGGAAGACACTCATTCACAGAATAAAGGAAGAAAAAGAAGACAGAAGATAAGGGGAAAGACACAGAGAGTAGAAAAACAAAGGGAGAAAGAGAAAAACAGATTTTCAAAGGGAATAGAGAATTCTACCACAAAAGGGAGATTAAAGGAAGGGGACCCCATGTGGGGTCTGAGCTCTGAAGCTACTATAGTGACCAATCAGAGGGGATTATCAGGACACAAAGAAGAGCAGCCTTTATAAACCTTAGGAAAGAGGGACTTAGTGGATAACCCCTTTGGAAGAAGCCCTTCTCCTACATGGGAATCTGTGCTTGTTTCCCAATGAAGTTCCACTTTTTCCTATACCACCTTTTGTCCATGGCTTCATTCTTCAAATCCACCTGAACAAGGACCTGGGAAATCACCTTTGCATCCTGCCCAGAGGAAAACCACACATTTCAGTTTAATTTCTGTGTTTAATTTTGTAGCTACCATGACTACAGGACATCCCTGGCATAGGCAGAGCATTTCTCTCTTCGCAGAGAAACAAGTAGAGTATGAAATAAGTTTGACCACAGCATATAAGGATGTACTTCATTACAGAGGAATGGAATATCTATCCTGTAATGGAGTTTATTACCCCTTAACTAGTAATCTTTCATGATATTTTATGTAGAAAATCTATATACAACTTTTTAAAGTTTCTTTTCAATATATACACAATTTCTTTATAGGAAATAGTGAAATGTCTACTTTTTCTAAATAATGTTTTATATAAATGAATATAATGTTAAAAATCAGATTTCTATTCTAAGCTCTGAGCTTCTTTAGAGAAGTAAAAATACCTGCTTTTACAAATTATACAAGAATGTGCAGAGAATGATATGAACAAAGTAGAATGTATCCTAGATATTTAGAGTACTGCTTTTATTAATTGCATTAAGCATGTCAAAACACTAATTTTTACTATTTCCTCCCTTCATTTTATTTCCACCCTTTCCTTTTCTCTGTTTTAAAACATCAGTTTGTCCTTTTGTTATGTCCTGGCCTTAATAAAAATCGCAAAACAAAGCTGAGTATTTAACAGTATTATGTTTTTTTAATCACATTATTTTCCCTAATAAAAATAGGTACTGCAATTTAAGATTTAAAAAATACATGCCCATAAATTATTAAACAATTAACTTTTGTAATAGTCTTTCCTAAATTAACTTACTAAGACATCTATTTAAATCCAGTACTCTTAAAATTTCTGGCAAAATATACCATATATGATGAAATCTTATCTAATAAAGAGGGAAAATGCTAATTGACCCTCATGCTATCACAAAGATGGCGGTGCACACAGCTAATAAGGAGGGAATATGCTAATTGACTTCCTCACCCTCAAAGATGGTGACACCCACAACCTATAAGGAGGGAATATGCTAATTAACTGCCATGCCCTCAAGGATGGTGGTGCCCACAGCCACAAGATGGTAGCGCCCAGTCCCCTCAGCCCCCCAGATGCCCAGGGCCAGCCCGAGGGAAGCCTGGGCAGGCAAGCCTCGGATGTCTGCTGCCCAGCCTCCCAGGGCCACCCGAGGCTCAGGTAACCAGGGCCGGCCGAGGCTTGCACTGCCGGCAGTGGCAGCAGCAGAGGTGTGATGGAGGCGTTGCCTTCCCCTGATCGCCAGGTCACTCCCGCCCCTGAGTGCTCCCGGACTGTGTGAGAGGGCAGACAGGGCTGAGAGACCCCCCCACCCTGCTCTCCAATGCATGAATTTTCATGCACTGGGCCTCTAGTTATTCAATATCAAAAAGTAAAACAAAACAAAATTTTCACTCAACATTTCTATATGATATATCTTAAAAATACAGGTACAGATTTGACTACAAAAAGACATTAGGAATTTGGGGGAAATGATTTTTAAATCTTGATTTTGGTGGTAGCTGCAAAATTAAGTGTCAAAATTCAAAAAGTGGTACACTTAAAATGGGTGGTTTTTACTGTATATGATTTATGCTTCAATAAACTTGAAAAAAATACACATATACTATTAGTAAATTATTTTTGAACTTAGACTCAATTTAAATTTATGATCTTAAAGGATTAGTGTTAAAGAGAAATCCTACCAGTTACAATTGCCCACAGATATCTTTTTAAAAAAAGAGTATTAGATTAATATCTGACTCTGATAACAGCAAGCAACTGTCTTTCTCTGAACTATGGTGAAAGAAAAAAAAGTAGTGGTCACCTAAAAACTGTACACAAATATTATTGGGAAACTAATTAAATAACTCTCCTAAGTGCAACCTGACCAATGCTTTAACAAGGTTACAGTTCGAACCACACTAATCATCTGGTTTGCAAGATTTCCTGCTGGACATCAACACTAACCACTCGTTAGACCCAAAACCACCTTGGGAAATAGCTGTGGCTAAGATTTACACAGACCAGTAATGGACTAAATTACTGGTTCAGTTGAAAAACAGGTCATAAGCATATATAACATGACAGAAATTGAAAAGTCAATAAAAAGAATTATATATCAGACTCCCAGCCCCACTCCTCAAAATTTAGCTGAGAGTTTTAAGACTGAAGTTGTAGGAAGACTTAAGTCTAACAATTTTCTCACATAAACCTTATAATTATCATGAAATACAGATTTGGTGAATAACATCTTGGAAAAGATGATCACATTTTTAATATCTTTTAGATAGGAAATAGAGTAATCCCATCAAACACCTTTAATATATTTTCTTCAACTATTATACATTAATCTAGAAGAGAACAATGTAAAAAAAAAAGCCTCTTTTTCCTATGCAAGATTAACATATTCCTTAGCTAAAAGGATTATTTCTTCAAGCAGAATATATTATTTTCTACAGTCACATAAAATACATATTTTAAAATACAACACATTCCATTTCCCCCCCAAATAAACTATATTTCTATTAAGTATATGAGGGTAACATAGTAAACATAGGTAAATGATGAGTGAGCATATTATGTAATTAAAAATATAATATTAAGTACTAACATCAATAAAAGACAGGATGATTAACAAAAAAACAACAGAATATTCATAAGTGTTTAGTCCTGGTCCTGATTAGTTTGTTTATAAAAGGGACCAATAGTTTTCAAATTCTGTTCTGCAGAGAACTAGACATCCCCATCCCCACTTCAACTAGAGTCACTATACACTGAGTGGCCAGATTATTATGATTTCTGAATGCATAATAATCTGGCCACTCAGTGTACAGTGTATATCCTATATAATAAAAGGCAAATATGCAAATTGTTCCCTTGACCAGGAGTTCAACCAGTAGGCAGGCCGGCCAACCGCCTATGTCCCCTACCCCTGGCCAGAATGGCCAGACCCCACCCACGCACGAATTCATGCACCAGGCCTCTAATATATATACACACACATACATACATACACTGAATGGCCAGATTATTATGTGTTCAGAGATCATAATAATCTGGCCACTCAGTGTATGTCTTTATTGGTCTTATTTGTAAGGAAAGTTTTCATACAAATGAAAACTTTAAGGAAAGTTTTGATGGAGAAATTTGCAAAGTAGATAATCAAACCATATATTCACACTTTTACTTTCAGCTTTGACATGTAAAAAGCTTGGAAAATCACTCGAATTCTTAAAACAAGTAAAAAGCTGAACAAACTAAGATCAATTGTTGTGGGGTCTAACCCTGGAGTCAGAATAAGACCACCGGAGGCCGGCTAAGGTCCCCGAAAGGAGGGAGAGCCTCTAGCCCCTTCTGGGGGGTCCCTCTCTCCTCCCTCGGGAGGGAGAGCCTCCAGCCCCTTCTGGGGGGTCCCTCTCTCCTGCCTCTCGGGTACCTCGCCGGGGCCCCAAATGTTGTGGGGCGACCCGCGAATGAAGACCACCAGGCAGCCAAACTGAAATTTAGGAAGCCTTTATTATGAACTCGAGCCCAGGCCCGTGTCTCCACTGACACAGCAGGGAGCTGCGCGAGCCCCGAACACTCGGAGCAAGCAAGTTTTTATCCCCCACACAGGGGGATTTGGCAGAACCTGATTGGTTAAACTTGGGTCAAAAAGTCAGTTACATTACTCACAACTATGGAAGATTTTCAGTTGAACAAGCAATTACAAAAGTTACAAAGCATGGGAGAATGTAGTTACAGCGTAAGTTGCCTGTTTGATCAGCCTTGCGATTTCCTTTATTCTAAACTCTAAATTACAAAGGCTGGGCGCAGCCCGCAGGGTCGCTCCCAGCCACATCCTGCTGGACATAGGATTGGAATGTAGATCTATCTTACGAAAGCAGTTTGTACAGAAGCAGAATTGAGCAAAGTTAATAATCTCCAAAAGTTATTTACAGTTTCTACTCCTGGAGCTACTGAGTCAGTGGGAATTGATCTCCTGTAGGTTCTGGTCCACAGGCACAGAAAAATTACCTTTGTGATGTGGGATGGATTTACTTTAAAACAAAGGGCAGGAGTCATGCCTGGCTGGAGCATGACGAACCACATGCTTCTGAGCGTGGGTCACCTGCCAAACCTTAATATACAGTTGGGGTCTCTGTCCTGATTTGGGGTCACTTACGCCAGAACACAATGATGTGCCTTATATCCATCAAAGAACTCTCACAGGGCTAACTGGCACCCCAAAATCTACTGAGATAGGAAAACCCAGTGAGACACAACCAAGATCTTCCTACCCAGAACAGAAGCTGCGGGACACATAAACTGGTAGGAACACTTACATGATAAATTTGAGGAATTGCTGGAGACTGAATGGGACCAAGTATGAGAGTAAGAACTCTTGGGGGTTGATGTCATAGGGTCCCCACACTCTTATGAGTTTTCTCCCCAGAATTCTGATCAGGATCTCAATGTGAAGAGCCAAGAAATTTCCCCTCTTACCTCTTGCAAAGGGAGTAGAAAATATAACCACTGTGAATTATGCTCAGAGCAGTCTCCATAACAAATGCCTATTCTTTAAATAAAAAGACTTTTATAAAGCCTTATAAAATCTTCCACCTCCAGGGAAAGGCATTACCAAGATTCTAGACCCCTCTAGCCATCTTGTGTCTTATAAAATGGGGAAGGGTGTGTGTGTGCTAACAAATACTTGTAAAGGACTGAACCCACTAAAAGACAAATATTTTTATCATGAGAGAATAGGATGCTTCCCTGCTCCAATGCCTTACTGGCGTAACAGTGGGTAATAGCTGAAAGAGCTGTAAGATGCAGACTCTATCTAAGGAGGAATTCTTAGGGAAGCCAAAGACAACAAGGGAGATAAGAACAAGGACCTTTGGACCTTTAGGAATCTGACTCCTGTGGCAACTTACAACAGAAAACCTTAAACACAGCTGCTCACTTCTGACAAAAATCACAGAACTTACCAATAAAAGTCTATTTACCACAATTTCTATTACAAAAATATGTTCACATGTTTTAGGTATAATTGACATATAACATTAGTTTCAGGTAATGTTATGAATCAATATTTGTATATACTGTAAAATGACCACAATAAATATAGTTAACATGTCATCACACAGTTACAAAATCATCTTTTAACAAAAAAATTATAAGGCATACTAAATAGCTATAAATATCTCAAGGAACAAAAAAAAATCAGAACCCATTTCAGAAAGAAAAAAGATTTTGGAATATAAGACTGGAAATTTAAAATAAAAATGATTAATATGTTGAAGAATCTAATGGGAAAAGAAGATAATATTCAATAGTAGATGATTGATATATAGGTGGTAACTCTAAGAAAAAAATCAAAAGGAAATGCTAGAAATCAAAACAGTAAGGAAGAATGCCTTTGATGGGTTCATCAGTAGAATCAACCTAAGCAAGGAAAAAATCATGAGCATGAAGAGAGGCCGATAAAAACTTCCTAGACCAAGCATGTCAAACTCATGGCCTGCTGGCCGCATGTGGCCCACACAGAATATTTTTGCAACCTAGTCAATATAATGGTTTGTAAGAAAAGTTTTAATAAAAATTTCCTAACTTAATTTTTACAATATCCTGTTATACATAATTAATAACGAACTATAAGTTCACTAATGACTGATTACTATAATCGTGTTGCATTCATTTCCCTTACGTGCCTTATGTGCAGGTGCACCATTTCTCTCCACTAATACTAGCAGTGAATATTTTGCAGACAATTGCCAAGTCACTAGTCTTGTATTGACTTGTTTTGTGTGCGCAACAGGAAATATTTAACTTTTGGAGAACAAGAAAAATAGGCTTATTTGCGTTATGCGTATTAATTTATGGTTATTCAGTGTCTGGTAAGTTAATGTTCAATAATATTAATTTTTATTAAAATGTTCTATTATTTTATGTTAATGATTACTCATTTATTTCAGCCCTTTGTATTCAGCATGTCTCTATTAAAATAAACCTATGTTTCTATGAAAATTGAAGCTTTTGTTTTTTGTGGCCCACATAAACTTAAACCTTGTTTATTTGGCCCATGTTAGAGTTTGAGTTTGACCTGCTTGCCCTAGACTGAACTGCAAAAAGAAACAAAAACAAAGAGGAAAACCAAACCAAACTACAGAGCAGAACAACAAGAACCGTGAGGTAATTTTAAAAGGAATAACATATATGTAATATTTGAAGTGATAATAGATATATTTGAATAATAAGAATTAAGATGATATATTTGAAGTAATCCCAGAAAATTTTCTAAAATTAATAACAAACATCAAACCACAGATCCAGGAAGCACAGAAAAAAAACAAAACAAGCAAGATAAATATTAAAAACCTACACTTATGTATTGTATTCAAATAGAGTATCAATGAAAAAGAGGAAATCGAAAAAAAGCCAGAACAAAAAATAAAAAACTTGTAAATAAAATATATATGAGGAAAACCATCAAGATTACAGTAGACTTCTTTTCAGAAACTATGCAAGCTAAAAACTGGAGTGAAATATTCAAAATGTTGAAAGAAAAAAAATCAAGAAGAGCAGAGATATGTCATACTGTAAGGGCAGTGGGCAGTATAAGGGCAATGTGGGTGATTGTAGGGACAGTGTAAGGACAGCTTAACCCAGCCCCAGCAACAACAGATTGCTTGCTTATCTATAATCAGTGTAGCCCTCGAGTTTGCAGAGGCTTTGAACCAAAACCAAGTCCCCAGGTATTAGCAACTAGTGTCAGCTAGGGGACTTTCCATAACCTACTTTGCAGCAAAATAGCATTTAGAAAAACCCACACAAAGACCCAGAAGCAAGAAACAGAATCTGGGGACATATAAAACTGAGTTTAAGAGAATAGAGGCTGCTCAGCTTTGGGTACTGATCCCCTGAGCCAGCAGCGCTGCTTTAGGAATAAAGGTGAATTTCTGCATCTCCCGAGTGCTTGGTGGTCTGTTTTCCTGTCTTTGGTTACTTGGCCATAACAATACCACATAATAACATATACCACACTGCAATAAACAGTAATACAAGCAGGGGTCCTCAAACTACGGCCCGCCGAGGACATTTATCTGGCCGGTTGGGTGCCGCTGCCTGTCCTGCTTAGCAGCCGAATCGTCCCGGGCCCGCAGTGTTCATAGTTTTTTTTTTTTTAAACTAGAGTCCAGCCCTCCAACGGTCTGAGGGACAGTGAACTGGCCCCCTGTTTAAAAAGTTTGGGGACCCCTGAATAGTATGGTACATATATAAGAAAAACAGATAAATTAATGCAACAGAAAAGAGAGCTCAGAGATAGCCCCATGTAATATATGGGAACTTAATATAGGATAAAGAGGCACTACAAAACAATGTGTAAAGGGTACATTGTTTATTCGTTCAGTGGTTCTCAAACTTCTGCATATATCAGAATCAGCTAGAGTACTGAGATGATGGGCCCAAGAGCAGAGTTTCTGATTAAGTAGTCTGGGATGGTGCTAGAGACTTGCATTTCTAACAAACTCTAGGGTAATGCTGTTATTGAAGCTTCTGGTCCAGAAACTATACTCTGGAAACACTACCTTAGTGCTGTCAGCAACTCAGCTGACTGGAGAGTGCGAGCTTGCAGGTGTGGGAGTTGCTGATTAAGCAACAATGAGGGAAAATGAAAGAGGCAGTAAAGCATCAAACAGACTGTCAAATTACAACAGGAAGGTTAGGGAGAGGTGTGGGAAATAAGAGATCAACCGAAGGACTTATATGCATGCATATAAGAATAACCAACGGATGCAAAACATTGGGGGGTGAGGGCATGTATGGGAGTGGGGGGGGGGCAATGGTAAGATATGTACACATATAATACCTTAATAAAAATAATGGGGAAAAAAAGAGAGAAGCCTTTAATCACTTACTTATGAGCAAGCAGTTAAAAACTGAGAAGCACGGATTCCTCCCTATTCCATTTTCCCCACAGAACTGTGCACAGGTTCAGGTCATACAAAGTAGCACAGAAGTGAAGTCATCTTACTACTGTTGGAATCCTGAACAATAGCCTTTGACAGTTTTATGGACCCTAGGGTGGGAGTTGAAAAAGGCAGTCAGGAGGAGGAGTGCGAAAGTACTGAATACTGAGTCAGAGTGGGAAAAAGTATCTTTAAGGTGTCCCCTCCTACTCCCAATAAGGAGGCCTAAGCAGAAGCACCTCAAGAAGACCTCCATCCAAAGTTTCAGATAGAAAAATAGGAATCAAGACCCCTGAGCTAGGAATGCAGCTATGCAAAGAGCATGGCCAGCTTTTGGGGCCTGAGTACTTGAATGCAATCCATTGATTTTGTACCGCCTCTAATGAGGGAAGAGTATTTTTTCCCTGAGGCTTGACAGGTAAAGCCTTGGTAATTGCCTAAGGTCAGGCCTGAAAAATCACACACAGGTTTTTAACCAGAAAGTGGACTGAAACATATGCTACTAGGAAAAGTGGCTCATTTTAGGGAAGAACATACAAGTGGACACTGGATCTTTATCTAATACTAGAGGCCCGGTGCACAAAATTTGTGCACAGGTAGAGTCCCTAGGCCTGGCGGGTGATCAGGGCCGATTGGGGCTTTCTGGCTGCTGCCCAGGGCCTTCCTTTGTTCCGCATCACCCCTGGTGGTCAGCACACATCATAGCAAGTGGTCAAACTCCCAGTCGGTCGAACTCCTGAGGGGACGATTTGCATATTAGCCTTCTATTATAAAGGATTAAATGCAAAGTTAGACTCTATAGGGAAAAAATATGAAATATAAAGTTAGTAGGAAAAAAGTATACAGATAAGCCTTTGCCTGTAAGGATAATAAAGGAATTCTTAAAAAAAAACTTAGTACAAACCACAAGGTAATAATTAATGAATTGGATTATATTAGAACTAGAGATTTATTAATTTTTTGAGCAATAAACACTAATGACAAAGTTCGTATTCCATTTACAGATAAAAGATATTCATTTTATCTAAAACCTTTTAGGGATTAATATTTAAATTTACAAAGAACTCCTGAAAGTTGGCAAAAAAATATAGATCAACCTCAATTTTAAAAAAGATTAATGAATAGGGAATTAATTGAAAAGGTAATCCTCTATATTAACAAATTTATGATAAGAAATGCAAATTAAGAATGATGTATTGATTATTAAAAGAGTAAAAATTAGAAGCTGGATAATGCCAGGTTTGGGGAATGTAGGAATCTGTGTATTGCTGGTAGGACTGCAATCTGTCACCACCATTCTGGAGAACAAACTGGCAAAATTTACATATATTGTGACCCCTCAGTGTGTGGGCATTCTAACCATTGAACACACTGGCCAGGGCGCATCATACAGCATTTACACTCTTGTATGGAGATGATGATCAACAATTGATGGACAAATGGATGGACAAACATTTTTTTCTTGCACTTAACTATAAGAACACATAAAAGTTATTGGGTTGGTAAAGAGTTAAGAGACAACCTCTCCATTATGAGAGTGGATAGAGAAAATATGGAGGCTACAACTTTGAAAAGTGAATTAGATTTATACATAGTAACAGAAATATGCTAAAACATGGGAAATCATATACATATAGCAACAGTTTTAAATTTTAAAAGCACAATGTATAGTGGATTTTAGAAGCATAGACCCTAGTGGAAAAAAAGAAGGAAACAGAATGAGTTCTAACATAATACCGTTTTTGCAAAATAAAAATATATACATACAAAATAATAACACATAGATTGCAAAATAAGGGCACATATTAAAATGGTTCCCCCAATGAGAGGGAAGACAGTATGAAAACTGGGGAATAAGGACAAAATTTAAGTATGTACACATACACACACACACGGGCCTTGTAAGACCCAATAGGATAATATGCCATGAACTGATGAACTGGGGAGTATGATTAAACTGGGGAGTATGATTAACTCCCTTCACTTGAGGTTAAGTCAGAAAAAGATTACAATTATCCTGATAAAGTAAAAGACAATATTACTGACAACTAACCCAAGAAGGAGAAGTGTAAGCGGGAACAAAAACCACATTTTGCAAAACACAGTTGAGTCACAAAATAAATTGTGTTGGACCTACCAATGATGTGCATAAAAGACTATCTGAGGTCAAATCTTTTATCAATACTTCACTCAGACCCATATATTTTAAGCTAAGAGCACAGAAAGAAACTAATCTAATAGTAATTCTAGACAAACTCACGTGTTCTAAAGATCACAGACTGTACCAGTCACTTTTTAAATAAATTCTTACAAATCTCTGCAAGACCATTCCATGACTAATTCTAGTCCCCCCTCCCCCCACCCCCCGGCCCCACCCCAGCCAATCCTGTAATATTCTTCCCTATTTGCCCTTTTAAAATATTCATAGTTCCCTTGGTATACATTATCCCTTGTGCAGCAACCTTATAAACCAAATTTTGTTGGACTACAGGTGGGTTCCTGGCAGCCTTTGATTTATGGGCATTAATAGTACAGCATTATGGGGTACACAGAAGAAGCTGCTCTGGAACAGCTGGAGGCTGCTGCCACTATAAAGCCTTCAATTTACTCCAGGTCCTTTTTTCTTTCACTCTGAGGAGAGCTGTCAGGATTACTATTTTGGGAACAACGATATGCTCTTCATAGAGCTCTGTTCTAGCAGTCTAATCTATTTGTTTCATTCCAGCAACATCTAAAGTGAAATGTAAATATTAAATGAGTTAATACAGTAAAATGCTTAGAGCACGCACCTATAATATAGTGTGAATGCTTTTTTAGACATGCTACTTATAGTAAATCTGGTAATTTCATAATCTGAACTTCAGTCCTCACTTCACTTACCTACTTATTTCCTCTTTTATTGCCACTCATAAAATCAAGTGTTATAGGCTCTAAAATAATGGTTAAGTCACAACAGGAATAAATGGAAAACTTGTAAGTACCCAATACAAACATTTTTGAGATACCTAATGGGTCAACATATTTATTTTTGTTGTTAATCCTCACCTGAGGACATTTTTTCCATTGCTTTTTAGAGTGTGTAAGGAAGGGTAGGAGGGGAAGAGAAAGAGAAACATCTATGTGAGAGAGACACATGGATTGGTTGCCTCCTGCACATGTCCCAACCAGGGCCTGGGAGCAAACCTGCAGCCCAGGTATGTGCCCTTGACTGGGAATCAAACTTGTGACCCCTCAGTGTGTGGGCATTCCAACCATTGAATACACTGGCCAGGGCGCATCATCATTTCTTAAAACAGACCTTGAAAGTAATGCAAATTATGAGAATTTATTTTTTTCAAATGATAAGAATTTAAATGTGGAATATTTCAGAGTTTGATTTAGCTAATCCTTGTGACCAATGAAATAATGCTGTGTTTTGAGTACACTGGTAATAAAACTATTTTCATCTAACACCAACTTCTGATTCATGAGCTTTAATTATAAGATACCAAAAATAATAAATAGCTGTCCAATCTAAACTATTAAATTGCTTAAGTGATAGATAATGCATTAAGTATAAAGATCTTCCTCATACCTCCTTTGAATCAAAATTATCATTTAAAACAGAACATAAGTAATTTTCAAAATCTCAAAGCAGCCCCAGTGGCTCAGTGGTTGAGTATCGACCATGAACCAAGAGATTATGGGTTTGATTCCAGGTCAGGGCACATGCCTCAGTGGCAGGCTTAATCCCCAGTAGGGGGCATGCAGGAGGCAACCAATCATTGATGTTTCTCTCCATCTCTCTCCCTATTCCTCTCTCTAAAATCAATAAAAAACATATTTAAAAAAATCTTGTGGAGTAAATAAATTTAGTGGGTAGATAAGTTTTCTATAATAAGCAGTAATTTTACTGTTGTTTCTGCAATCTACTTCCAATACTTTATCTTCTATCCTATATAATAAAGAGGTAATATGCAAATTGAACATCACTCGAACACACAAGATGGCTGACCCCATGTGGTCAAAGATGGCTATCCCCATGTGGACAAAAGATGGCTGACACAAGATGGCCAGCAGGGGAGGGCAGTTGTAGGTTATCAGGCCAGCAGGGGAGGGCAGTTAGGGGTGACCAGGCCTGCAGGGGAGGGCAGTTGGGGGGACCAGGCCTGCAGGGGAGGGCAGTTGGGGGGGCCCCAGGCCTGCAGGAGAGCACAGTTGGGGGGGACCAGGCCTGCAAGGGAGGGCAGTTGTGGGGGGCCGGGCCTGCAGGGGAGGGAAGTTGGGTGAGACCAGGCCAACAGGGGAGACCACTTAGGGGTGACCAGGCTGGCAGGGGAGGGAAGTTAGGGGTGACTGGGCCGGCAGGGGAGGGCAGTTTAGGGGAACCAGGCCTACAGGGGCGGGCAGTTGGGGGGCATCAGGCCTGCAAGGGAAGGCAGTGAGGGGCAACCAGGCATGCAGGGGAGGGCAGTTGGGGGCAACTAGGCTGGCAAGGGAGGGCAGTTTGTGGTTTCCAGGCTATCAGGGGAGGGCAGTTAGGCATCAATCAAGCTGGCAGGGGATTGTTTAGGGGGTGATCAGGCTGGCAGGCAGAAGCAGTTAGGGGCAATCATCCAGGCAGGCAGACGAGTGGTTGGGAGCCAGCTATCCTGGATTGTGAGAGGGATGTCCGACTGCATGTTTAGGCCTGATCCCACAGGCAGTCGAACATCCCTCAAGGGGTCCAGATTGGAGAGGTTGCAGGCTGGGCTGAGAGACACACCCTCCCCTCCATGCACAAATTTCGTGTACCAGACCTCTAGTTATTTCTATAATAGTATGAAAATATTAATTACCAAATAACTGATTAATATAATTGGATGAATTCTGTTTGAATTTATGAGAAAACTGTGATTATCTGATGCAATTATAATGTGTACTTTTGGACATGCACAGTAAAGATAGCCAGAATTCTTCAATACCTACATTTATAAATTAATAAATAATTTAAAGTAAATATTTGGTATGCCCTATAGCAATAGAAGTGATAAGAATGGGATGCAAATACAGCTTTCTAGCACTTTCAGTGACTATAAAAAACTAATCAAACTCTGCAGATAAATAGCACAAAGCATGTCTAGAAAAGCATGACCAAGTTCTAACACATTCTTAAAAAGTCATGGTAGTCTCAAAGATAAGCAAATTAATACAAAGTTACAAACTGAATTAGACATACTTTTCCACAGAAACAGAACCAATGGGATACATAGAGAGGGACAGAAAGGGAGAAAGAGGTGGAAAAGAGAGAAATTCAGAATAATAATAACAATGGTTATTTCCATATAATTAATTTCACTTCTAGAAATCTTTGCTGAAGAAATAATGAGAAACTCATTTTCCCTTGTTTAATGTATTAAATGCTTTAGACCTGATCATCAAACCTTTTTTGGGGGGGTAGGGTGGGGAATGGAGGAAAGGGTGGTAATACCTGGGCTAAAGTAGTCACTGCAGCATGGTGTATATTGAAAAAAATTTGGGCATAACCTAAGTTTCCTATAATAGGAACCCTAATATAAAACCGCCAGTACAAATTTGAGAACTAAAAATAGAAACACACACACAGGGAACTAAATTATTCCTATGTAACCATTGAGCTATTTCAAATTTCAAATGGCATCTCAAGAAATATGATTTGGAAAAAAAAAAAGTGTGAGTTACCATTTCTACACTTTACATGGTTTTACCTACTAATGAAATCCCCTTTTAGCAGTTAGTTTTTTAAATAGCACTTCATCATACTAAATTGTCTACAATCCTCTAAATACCTAATGGTAGTCTTGAATGCTCTTCACCAAATAATTCCAGTTGATGGTTATGGGATGTCTTTCTATTCATTTAAGCTAATTTTAATTTTTTTCAGCAATGTTTTCAGTGTATAATGTTACCTCCTTAGTTAAATTTATCTCTAGGCGAGTTATTCTTTAAGATGCTATTATAATTTGAATTGCTTTCTTTATTTCCTTCATTTCCAGGTGTATGGAAACTGATTTGTGTTAATTTTTTAACCTATAACTTTGATGAAATTATTTATTAGCCCTGCTGTTGGCTATATTTAACAAGGCATTATAAAAAAAAAACGACAAGTTAACACTGAATTCACAAGAAAAAAGATAACTCATGCCCTCACTGGTGTTGCTCAATGGTGAGAGTGTCAATCCAAGCACCAAAGGGTCACAGGTTTGATTCCCAATCACTGCTATATACTTGGGTTTCAGGTTCAATCCCTAACCTGGTCAGGGTGCCCAGGGGAGGCAACCAATCGATGTGTGTCTCTCACATGGATGTTTCTCTCTCTGTCTCTCTCTTCCCCTCTACCCTTCCTTCTGCCCCTTCCTTTCTCTTTAAAAATCAATGGAAAAAATACTCTCAGGTGAGGATTAACAAAAGATGATTCACAAGCAATGAATTACAGGTACTAGAAAAAGTTCAGAAAATTGGGGACCTGGAGGGACACCCATTTTCCCAGCCTCAATTTATAAAACAAACAACTGAGAAGGCCTTTGAGGAACAAAGACCAACAAAGTTCAGCCTTGCAGTAAGTATGAAAGCAAAGTTTATGTTAGTCATACTCATTGCTAAAGATTCAATTGATTAAGGTGTCTCTGATCAAAGAATCAATAAAGGTGGGACTATATTATATATATTTTCGTTTGGACCAAATGGTTTGAGGAAAAAAGATCATTTGGATTTCTTCAAAGCAGGTTTGGTAACTTAAGTTATTTTTAACCAGAAAAAGACACACAGATAGACAAGAATGAGGAGGAAAGCATGTAAACATATTAAATATCAGAAGGAGGTCTCTGAAAAAACTGTGGGTTTGATTTGCCTTCGCTAAATGAAACTGATTGTAATCAAACAAATAAGAAGCTAAAAGAACCATTGCCCTGAATTGTGACTATTTACTACTTAAAATGACCATGGCTCCCAATTTCCATAGGCAGAAAGCATGCTGAAAATGGCATAAGCACTAATACTACATTAGATATAGCCAACAAAGATACTAAAAAATTTAAAATCTACAAGAGCATAAAATACAATGGACTAGAGACCCTGCCCTAAACCCTAAAAAGAAAATCATGGTCCCCATTGCAAAGATTCTTATTTAATCTGTTCACTGAAATGTGAATAGCTATGCATCTCTGATTCTTAGTATTTGCTACTGAGAGTGATTAAATACCTTACCTTTGTCTCACTACTCTATACTAGATTTGTTGTAGGCAAACAACATATATTTTGGTTTCTAGTTCTTCAGGTCAAAAATAAACTACTATCTGGACCAGATAATATGGAAACTGCAGCACATCATTCCCCATCTATTACTCAGAAATCCTGGACTTTTCAGCTTGAGGCATTAGCTGGATAGAACTTTCATATTTTCACCCACAGGAATAAGATAAGCAAATTTGCCTGTGAGATGGAGAAAGAATATTTGGTGACCAAAAGAGCAGACTGTGGTATATTAGTGCTGTTTATCATATACTTCCTGCTCTCTCCCTTCCAGTTCATGGTAGGATTTCGCTACCTGGCCCCATTATGATTGTGAAATAAATTGGGAATAAAAGTGTCACTTCCAGTGCAGAACATTGAATTACTGGTAGTAAATCTGACTGGGCTTGTTTTCACTCTGCAGCAATAACAGGTAATGTTTTACATAGGAAGGATACTATCAAGGCTATTTCCTAGGGTTAGGACAACGTTAAGATCAAGCCCCAAGATAATCTTCAGTGTATGTGTAGCATAAGTAGGGTATAAATCTTGTTATCTGAAGCCAGAGAGTTTAGGGCATAACCTAGCCTGTCCTGACTAATACATACTTTATGCTGTTTTCCAGTTCCATGACCTTAATTTTTCTCTGATTTTTCTGTTATATTATGAAGTCATATAAACTTCATTCCTGAGACAACCTAGCATTTCACCATCCAAAAGAATACTACTATTAGATCAAATTTATAAAATTCCCTGTGTATTTCCTTTTCCAAACCATTTATTAAAATGACATTGAATAATATTTAACAGAATTGACCTCTACTTTGGGGATGCAGTGGCATATTTATAAACCTCCATTTAAATTTTCTACCTAATTCTGTTTTCCTAAATCTTAGTATATTTTCTTCCCATGATACAAAATAGGTCCTTTAAATAAAGTTTATTTTATTTTTCACCTACCAAGTTTTGTTATTCAAAAGTGTTGAGAATTTCTTGCATTATTATTTATATTATGACACATCCATCAATGCTTAATTATTAATATAAATCAGCTAATAGAGTCTTTAATGCCTTCTAAGACATTAAATCAAGGAGAGAGAAAAAAGTCAATGGAAAAATTCAAATAGAAACCAATTCCTTTATGCAACGAAAGGTAACTCAAGCATAAATACTCTTAAAAATGCACATATTATTTATAAATCTTATACCACTAAAAATCATTACACATGCCATAACACATTTATAATCAGATACTTGCTTCTCTTATTTTATAAATAATATTATGACCCAGGAAGTAACGAAAGAATTATCATTAATTTGAGGAAGTCCCATATATTGTAGTCCTTTAGCCCTATTTTCAGTCCATCATAAAATTCCCTAACTTTAATACTGAGTTTACATAAGCATATTCTTTTGCTCCAAAATACACCATGGGAAGTAAATAGTTCAAAACCGAATAGTTATAAAGCTCTCAGGGGAGGAGAGGCAGAAGAAACGTATAAATATGTAATGGATGTGCAATTTTATTACCTGAGTATTCAACAACTCCTCACACTTGTGTGCTTGTTTCTCAATTGCAGAAATGTACTGTTTTTCAATAGCTTCTACTTGTTGCTTAACTGAAGACTGTAGCAGTGCCTAAAAATAAACAAAAAAAGTAATTTGGATCACAGACAAAACTTGGGAGTCTACTGTTGGCATGAGAATTTTTTTGACAGTTGCATTTATCTGAAATATGAACCACTTCTGCATTAGAAAATACACATTTGTGAATACTGAAGCACAATCATATATAACACTACTTTAAGCTTTTGGGTTTAAGTTTTCCTATTACCAAGACTACCGTTTTTTGGCCAGATGTTCCTTCCACACACCTCTCCTTAAAAAGGCCAAGTCATAGAAGATGATAAAGAGAGTGAGTAGTTCTGTTAAATATAAATTCAGTTTAGTGAAGACCACACAGGATGAGGAGCGTATGAAAGCTGCTGAAAAAAAAAAAGAAGAAAAAAAAGAAACCCCAGACATATTTCACTGGCTGACAAAACTCTACATCCTCTCGGCACACTGTAACATCCCATGGGCCAAGCATGATCTTCAAGACCACAAGTCAAGTAAAAGCAGATGGAAAGTCTGAGCAATTTCAAACATAAAAGAACTGCCCCCCAAGGAAGTTCACATCCCTAATGTGAAAAGATATAAGTCAACGTGTGGAAGTCAGTCGGAATGGCAGGACAGTTTTCATAAAAAGAAATAAAACCTGGGAAACTGGATAAACTTAAGTGGGTAGTGTAAATGATGGAACCTCAATCAAAGACCTTAACGCTGTTCTAAGAGAAGCAAAATCAGCATTTGAAGATGTTCCACCCACTCACTTCCTTATTGGAGATGCTTAGAATATTATCATCTTTTTTCCCTTCCTTTTTTTTAAAGCATTATATTTTATACTTAACATGTTTCCAATATTATCTTACATGCTATTTATAAACCCCAAATCATTTTAAAATATGCATTCAACCATATACATAAGAACTCTTAAGCAAATATTCTATTTTTGAAGGTCTATCTGGATAATAAACTATTCATAGTCAAAATAGTAAGCTGAAACAGACACGTCTTATAGAAAACAGACGTTTCGCACATTTGCCAAAAAATAAGCCAAATCTCTTAAATAATCTCTATTATGAAAATAGATTTATGTGGTTGGAAACAACATGCATTAAGAAACTAAATAAATATGCATGCATTTAAATAACATTAAGATAAAATACTTTTTGAACCTCTGAATAAGCCTCAAATTTTCAGATAATTAACTTTCTCTTGCAAATGTTAGACTGTCTGATGATGCTACCACTCCTATAATTCAATAGTCACCACTCTGAAGCTGAAGAATTAGTAGTAAATTTAGTAAAGGAAATAGAGCTCTGACTGAGGTTTAATCAAAATACAAAAAAACTGCTGCCCTAGCCAGTTTGGCACAGTTGGATAGAACATCAGCCAGAGGAATGAAGGGTCCTGGGGGATCCATTCCGGTCAAGGGCACATACCTTGATTGCAAGCTAGATCCCTGGTCCTGGTCCGGGTGCTTGGGGAGACAACCAATTGATGTGTCTCTCTCACATCAATGTTTCTCTCTCGGTTTCTACCTCTCCCTGCCACTTTCCCACTCTCTCTAAAAATCAACTGGAAAAATATATATATCCTGAGTGAGGATTAACAACTATATATATACTGGAAGCCCGATGCATGAAATTTATGCATGAGTGGCCTTCCTTTCCCCAGCGCCAACACTGGCTTCCCTTTGGCACCTGGGACCTGCCTGGGCTTCCCTCACAGCTCTGGCTTTGTCCAGAAGGACATCTGCTCCAATTAGCATATATATATATATGAACTGCTTTACCCTTTCAGTATATATCCTCTAAAGATTCCATAATAATTAATTTATATAAGGCACCAAAATGTAACCTCTTAAACTGTGACTAAGTATTACAAAGCTCTAATTTGCCTATGGCAAGATATAATAGACTATCTGTTGGACTTTAGAATATTTAAAGAACAGTATAGAAACAATTTCCCTCAGTATGGTCACTGCATCTTTTATAGAGAGAAAAATTCCAATCTTTTTGCGGACTTGGGATATGATAATTGTTTTAGCTTAATGGTAAGAACTGTTTGCACTTCCTTATTTGATATGGTTCCAAATACTAACACAGTTTAAATACCCAATTGTAATTTTTAGTAGATTATATCCTTTGGAGATACAGGTAAGTTCATGAAATAAAATATTTTCTCACTG
Source organism: Corynorhinus townsendii (assembly GCA_026230045.1). NCBI lineage: Eukaryota > Metazoa > Chordata > Mammalia > Chiroptera > Vespertilionidae > Corynorhinus > Corynorhinus townsendii. Next base: position 182,575,889 of record JAPDVU010000003.1, read on the forward strand.
TATTGAAGAAACAAAATTGAACACTATATTTTTCCCTCTAGTGATTGAGGTATGCACCATATATTCATTTTCTCCCAAATTTAAAAGAGGCAAGCACTATAGGATAACAAGTCAAGTAAGAGCCAAAACTGTGGTTTATGGACCATGGAGAAAAGCTATGCACAAGTAACCAGCCTTTCCTATAGTTCAAACCTTTTGTCTTATCCCCAGTTAAATCCACCCATCTACAAAAGAGACATAAAGGTAGGTCCTGGGAACATGAATATTAAAAAAAAAAAAAAGTCTGTTCTTACTGAATTATTTCTATAGTTAAAGAGAAACAATCTTGAGATAACACACACCATAGGTATATGCAAGGTGTGTATCAGAGAAAGAAAATATGCCCAAAGCCTGCTTTATAAGGCTCACTGCTACACACTGAGAACATTGAACAGATAAGAATAGCTTGACTAAGAGTGGAAGCATATACTAGTAGTAATGCAAGAAGGTACAAAGGGGCAGGTACCAGATATTAAAAGAGCTTCTGTGCCACAACAAGGTCATTTAAAAATGTGTCCTATATTACTCAACAGTGGGATTATTAGTGCCATACTCTAAAAACTGTCCTCACAACTAGAATATTAACCATTTTGGACATACAAGTACACATCTGGTACTAGCTACCTGCTTTTATGGCTTGAGATATCCTATATAATAAAAGGCTAATATGCAAATAGACCAAATGGCAGAACAACTGGAACAACCAAACAACTGGTCTGCTATGACGTGCGCTGACCACCAGGAGCATGTGCGGAACGTGGCGGGCATTGGCTACAGTGGGATGGTGGAGCAGGTGAGCGGGGGTGCCAGACCAAGGCAGGGCACCAGTCACTGTCATGGGGGCAAGCCTCTGGTGGTTACTGAAAATTCTTTGCTCCTGCATGCCATGGTCCTGCCCAGCACTCACACCCACTGCCAGCCCAGCCCTGCTCGCACCTGGAGCCGGCACTGGAGCCACCACTCACACATGCTGTTGGCACCAGGTGCTGGGCCCAATCGCTCAGCGCCATCAGCGGGTGTGAGCGGTGGCTGCTGACCCCCATTGCCCCTGAGAGCTTCTCAACCTCCCCCTGCTCCTGAGGGGCTATTGGGGCAGCAGCCGCCGCTGGCACTCACTGATGGTGCCAGCCCCACTTGCACCTGCTGCTAGCACCAGCTCACGCCATCAGCAGGTGAGAGTGGGGCTGGTACCATCAGCGTGTGGGAGCAGCAGCAGCAGGAGCAGAGCTGCCAGCATAGAGGGAACCAGGGGCTGTGGCAGGAGGGGCCAGGCAGGGACACGGAGGATGAGCTGAGACCCACCCCTGTGCCCACTGCAGCCTTGAAGCCCACGGTTCCTTTCAAGTTACACAAATTTGTGCACTGGGCCCCTAGTCATTATATAACTGGATATTTATTTTCCAATGTAATATACCATAATAATCACCTTTAAATTTCTCATATGTTGCAAAAATAAAATAAATGTTAATCTTAACATTTTCCTGCAACTTACTTATTTTTTGTCTGTAATTTCTCTACAGATATCAAACACATAAGGAAGCTTTCCCATGGGCTTACACAAGAATATAGAAAGATATATCAAATAATTATTTCCTTTATATGGTATTTTAAAACGATTTTAAACATACATAAAGCATTGAAACTCACAATATATAGAACCAGTAAAACAAAGATGTATTCAAACATTGTATAATGAAAGAAAATGTTACCAAAGGGAGGAAATGTTTTATTAATTTTCAACATATTTAGATTTTAGCCAGAGTTCTTTCAGAGACTTTTCTGTATCATCCCAGAGAATTTAATTTACTAAGGAAACTGAAGAAAGCTATTTAGCATACTTCTTTAACAATAATTTTAAAGGTGTGAACAAGATTGTAGGTTCCTTTAGTATAGGAACTATATATTACTCATCTTTAATTATCTCACACACAATTTATTATGGAGTTCCTTGCACGTAGTAGTATTAGATGACACACACAATTGCTATTTAGTAATTAATGATTCCTGTATTAAGATTAGTATTGTTTAAAAATCATAGTATGAATGGTACCAATATTTATTGAAAAGTTCACTAAGCTTCAAATTATAACTGCCAAGTTCAGTTACCAAATTTGTTGCTGAGTATATGTAATCCCTACCAAGGATTTCAACATCTTATGTTGTTATTTTAGACTAGAAATGTCCATTCTTTCTACTCTACAGGATAAATTTTGAGTAAATAGAGTGTGTGAAGGACTACAAACTCTTTGGAAGGGAAAATATGTCATAAATTCTACAATTATTAGATTCATAGAAAACAGATATTAGGGCAAACACCACCAAAAACCAATACATGCTAGAATTTAAATGAGTAGAGAAGTGGAGCCACAGCAACCAAAACTATACCCCATTGTCCCAACCAATAGTTTTTTTTCTTGACCTTGAGAGTATCATGCTAAGGGAAGTCTTTGAGGTGGAAAAGGGTAAGAACCATATTATTTTATTCATATGTGAGATATAAAAGAGAAAGTAACAAATGAATAAATTAAACTCATAGACACAGATAACAGTATAGTGGTTATGATGAAAAGGGTAAAGGGGGTCAAATATATGGCGATGGAAGGAGACTGGACTTTGGGTGATGAGCACATAATGCAATATGTATATGATGTATTATAGAATTGTACACCTAAAACCTATATAATTTTATTACCCAATGTCACCCTGATTAATTCAATTAAAAATAAATAAAAGTATAGTGTAAAAGGACTAGAAAGTATAATTCTCTAAGGCAGTTATTTTCAAATGATGTTCCACAAGAATCATACTACATCTCTTTTATCTGTTTGTCTACTGATGGGCATCTGGGCTGTTTCCAGACCTTGGCCATTGTAAATAACACTATTATAAACACAGGGGTGCATATATTCTTTCTGATTGATGTTATAGGATTTTTAGGATATATTCCCAGAAATAGGATTGCTGGGTCAAAAGGCAGTTCATTGTGAACATAGGGGATGCATATATTCTTTCTAATTGGTGTTTCAGGATTCTTAGGATATATTTCCAGAAGTGGGATACTAGGTCAAAGGGCAGTTCCAATATTAATTTTTTGCAGAAAGTTCATACTGGTTTCCAGTGGCTCTACCAATCTGCATTCCTACCAGCAGTGTACTAAGGTTCCCTTTTCTCCACAGTCTCACCCATACTTGTTTTTTGATTTACTGATGGTAGTCATTCTGGCAGGTGTGAGGTGATACCTCACACAATGGAATACTATGTGGCTGTAAAAAAGAAGGAACGCTTACCCTTTGTGACAGCATGGATGGAACTGGAGATTAGTGATATTATTTTTTTTATATGTTTTTATTGATTTTAGAGAAAGAGGAAGAGAGAGGGAGAGAAAGAAATATCGATGAGAGAGAAACATCATCAATTAGCTGCTTCTTACACACCCCCTACTGGGGATTGAGCCCATAACTCAGGCATGTGCCCTGACTGGGAATGGAACCAGTGACCTCTTGGTGTATGGGCCAAGGCTCAACCATTGAACCACAGTGGCCAGACTGGACCTGGAAATTATTATATAAGCAAAAAAAGATAGTTAGAAAAAGATAAACACCATATGATCTCTCTTATATGTGGAGTCTAATGAACAAAATAAACTAATAAACTAAACAGGACCAGAGGCATGGATACATGGAACAAACAGACCTCAGAGGGGAGGAGGAGGGAGGAGCAGAAGAGATTAGCCAAGAACTCATATGCATCTATGCACAGCCCATGGACACAGATAAGAATGTGGTGAAGGTGGCGGGGCTGAGTGGAGGGGGGAAAGGGAGAAATGGTGGACATCTGTAATAGTGTCAACAATAAAAAAATTTTAAAAAACCACCACAAATACCTAAGTACTTATTCAGGGGCACTGGCTTGTTTTCCCTTATATTGGCAAATAAAAAAAATGACAACAGGCAATACAACAGCAGCTGTCTGGTGTAAATAAATCAAAATTACAACTAATGATGGGCAAAAATTGTATTTTTTGGTGTGACCCAATTACAGTAATTGGTTTATATGTGCCATGAGATGAAAAAGGTTAAAAAATTGCTGCTCTAGGGAAAGATTTCAATCCGGACTTAAGGCTTTCATTTACTCAAAAGTGTTGCCAAAGTCAAGTTCAAGTTCCTGGCCACCTGTTACCCAGGCTGGCAAAAGTTAGGCAACATTCAGACCCTGTAAATTCAACCCTAGGGGAGAATGAAGGCACATGTTTCTCTAGACCAAATTTCAGATATCTGAGGAGAGATAGTAATGGATTTGGCCATATTTCTTTTTAGAAAACAACAAAGAAAGTATGACCAAAAATTATGGAAAAATGAATTCAAAAAATATTTCTTCCTTCCTTTTTCCTTAATTAAAAAAAAAAAAGTAACAAGGTCATGTTGAGGCTGCTGAAAAACGACCCTGTTACAGATCTCAAGCGTCTGGATTTGCAGCGACCCTCAGGCTTTTTTCTATGTATTGGAATTGTTACAGTGCAGAGGTACTATACAAGTCAAAAAAGAAAAATGTTCAATTATGGGTGTAGATCTAAACATGGAAATCCAATATAGTCTAGCCATGCTATAAAGTGTTCTGGAGGCTCTGAAAGCCAAAGAAAATCCTCAGAACTGAGAGAATCATTCCTGTTGGCCTTGTTGTTAAGGGATTCTAGTAACATAAGAGTTGTTACCTCAAACACCACAAAAGTCTCCCAGTGAAAATTTCTTTTGTGCCATGGACAACACATTAAAATTAAGAAGTTTCTAAAATTAAGTACAGCACAGAGCCTCTGCATGTCTGCCTTCCAGATACTTTAAACTTCTGAAAAGCTGCCATATGGATATGCCTTTCCCTCAGATGCCACAATATTGTTCCTTGTGACTTGAGTAAGAGTGGCAGTTTCATTGAGATTGAGAGAGAGAGAGAGAGACAGAGAGAGCGAGCGAGAGAGAGAGAGCTCTAAAACCAACCTTACACTTTCTTAGGGTTAAATGAAACACCTGGTTTTTAAACACTAAAGACTCTTGCATCTCATTTTCAGAAATATCAGAGACCATGGAAAAAGAGAAGCCCATCAGGATGTCAGAAATATTTGGCCTGCATACACATGCATTAACATTCCAAGGAGGCAGTATAATTTGTTGAGAAGAGCCCTGAATCAAGTTTTGAGGGACCTGGCTCTTACTTAAAACTCCTCCTCTGTTTATATGTGTTTGATCAAGGCATTGCTTCTCTATGTCTCACATTCCTTATCTAGTCAATGAGAATAAAAGTGTTTCTTCACTGTCAATGATGAAGGAATAAAAGACTTCTGTGAAATTACAAATTATTTTAAAATGAAACTCATGCTGATTTTTTTAGCTAAATTCCTCACTTTTTCATGACAAATGAAACTCATCTAAATTAGGATTAACATCTTTTAAATTACTAGATTTAAGACCATTAAAGTGAAGAATTTTCCTCCAAATTAATTAAGATCCATTAGTCAAATGGGATTAAAAAGATTAGAAGGGAAATTTTTTTTCATACTGAAAAGCAATTAACATTGAGAAAATTTAGTTTTCATTTAAGTCAATTTTTTAGAAGACACATTGAGAAAGATTAAACTTTCCTTTTTTAAAAAAATCATAAGAGGATAACATTGTGAACTTAGATAACAATGCAAGATACATCAACTGGTTTCTTTTCCAGATAAATGTTAGTTTACTAGAAGTGCCATCCCTTGGATTGGAGCAGATGCCAGAGGTCCCTGCAGGGCTGGCTCCAGCTTGGCTGTGTGGGGTTAGGGAGAAGCACCCTGGGAGGGACAACACCATCAGAGTGGCTCAGAGGAACTGCTGATATACTAACTGGTATGGAAGTATAAGATGGCACAAAGTGGTGCTTCTGGATGAATATTAGTCCACATTAGGTTGTTACAGTGGATTAATTACCAAGAACATTTAGCCATGTGAATATCCTGCTAAACATCAAAACAAGGTAACCTTTGAACTTCTGCTTTTGACTACATAGACTAAATCACATTGTATCTGGATTATAGATAGAATTCTTTTCTTACTGCTATAAAGTAATTTGACAATCAATTCACTGAAAATAGGACACATGATAATTTTAAGTGACTTAACTTACCTCTGGAAAAGATACAACCTTGGGGACTAATACCCAGACAGCAATGGGATCAAAATTTATTTTTTACAATTCTTACTTGCATGTCTTTTGAATTATGTACTGAATATACACTACCCTGTCAAAAATAAGGTATTCTGAAAATATTATGGAAAATCATTCTATTCTCTTATAATTTATCCTTGGTATTAAATTTATATTCTCATATATCAAGATTCACCAAAGATAAATAACAAGAGCTTAAGGATAAAATCAAAACCAGCCTTGTATTTTCATACTGGGTTATATACTACTTAGAAAATGCTATCCTCGGGAGGAGAAACCAAGATGGTGTCAGAGATAAGCACCTAAACTGCTGCCTCGCACAACAATTTCAAAACTACAACTAAAAGACAGAACGGACATCATCCAGAACCACAGGAAGGCTGGCTGAGTGGAAATTCTCCAACTAGAAGGAAGGAGAAAAGCTCACAGAGAATCAGAGGAGCGGCAAAGGGCTGAGGTACGGAGACACACGCACAGAGAGGACGGGCGGCTGAGTGACTGACTGATTTTCTCTGGAGGGAGGGGGAAGGAAGCCCCCGACTGCACTGAACTCCAGTTCCGACTGCACTGAACCCCAGTTCTGGGTGAAAACCCGTGGACCCAGGCTCAAACAGAGGGAGTCTGGGCTGTCAGGTAGAGAAAAAGGCACACGGAGACTCGAGGGAGCCGTGGCGGGCAGGGTTCTGGAGACGCGCGCGTGCACACAAGTGTTCACAGAGAAGACTGAATGCAGAGGTTGCCGCAGGCTTTCCCTCGCGGAAGGGAGTCGGAAACTCCTGACTGCACTGAACCCCAGTTCTGACTGCACTGAACCCCAGTTCCAGGCGAGCCCCTGGCGACCCACGCTCTTATGGGGGGAATCTGGACTGTCAGGCAAAAACTCAGGGGAGCTGCGGAAGGCAGAGGTCTGGAGGCGCGCATGCAAGGGCAGGGCTGACGGGAAGCCAGGGCTGCCTGCTCTGCCCTGAGACTCCACCCCATCCAAGCTGAACACAGAGGCTTTTGCAATTTTGCAAGTCTGATCCTACAAGGCTGTCTCCAGCACTGAACTTCTCCCAGCATAGACACAGCTGATCCTCACAGCCAACTGGCCTGGAGGTCAATTCCTCACAGTGATACCAACAACAATCAAGACTTAACTACAACAAGGCTGTACACACAGTCCACAAAGGGGTGCACCAAGAGTGTCCACCTCAGGTTAACTGGGGAGGCTGAGCCACTGTGCCCTAGAGGACACCTACCACACAAAACTACTCTACCAACTCAGGGAAGCAGCAAAAATGTGGAGACAAAGAAACAGATTGCAAACGAAAGAAATGGAGGAAAACCAACGACTGCATATAGAATTCAAAACCACGGTTATAAGGCTTTTAAAGAATATCCTAGAAAAGGCCGATATATTTAGCGAGACCCTTGAAGATATGAAAAAGGACCAACTAGAAATTAAACATACACTGACCGAAATAAAAAATATTATACAAAGACCCAACAACAGACTAGAGGAACACAAGAATCAACTCAAAGATTTGAAATACAAAGAAGCAAAAAACACTCAACCAAAAAAGAAAAAAGAAAAAGAAAATCGAAAAAGTTGAAGATAGTGTAAGAAGCCTCTGGGACAACTTCAAGCTTACCAACATCAGAATTATGGGGGTGCCCGAAGAAGAGAGAGAGTAAGATACTGAAAACCCATTTGAAGAAATAATGACAGAAAACTTCCCCCACCTGGTGAAAAAAATAGACTTACAAGAACAGGAACTCCAAACAAAAGGAATCCAAAGAGGACCACACCAAGACACATCATAATTAAAATGCCAAGAGCAAAAGACAAAGAGAGAATATTAAAAGCAGCAAGAGAAAAACAGTTAATTACCTACAAGGGAGCACCCATATGATTGTCAGCTGATTTCTCAACAGAAACTATGCAGGCCAGACGGGAGTGGCAAGAAATATTCAAAGTGATGAATAGCAAGAACCCACAAACAAGATTACTCTACCCAGCAAAGCTATCATTCAGAATGGAAGGGTAGATAAAGAGCTTCATAGATAAGAAAAAGCTAAAGGAGTTCATCACTGCCAAACCAGTATTATATGAAATGCTGAAAGGTATTCTTTAAGAAGAGGAAGAAGAAAAAAAGGTAAAGATAAAAATTTTGAACAACAAATACATATCTATCAACAAGTGAATCTAAAAATCAAGTGAATAAAAAATCTGATGAACAGAATAAACTGGTGAATATAATAGAATCAGGGGCATAGAAAGGGAGTGGACTGATAATTCTTAGGGGGAAAGGGGTGTGGGAGTTTCAGGAAGAGATTGAACAAAAATCGTACACCTATGGATGAGGACAGTGGAGGGGGAGGTAACGCAGAGGGTGGGGTGGGAACCGGGTGGAGGGGAGCTATGGTGGGAAAAAGGAGAAACAATTGTAATAATCTGAACAATAAAGATTTATTAAATGTAAAAAAGAAAATGCTTTCCTCGAAAATATTGCTGGTTCTTACATCTCTTGCTTTCCTTTTTCAGAGTCTGTGTTTTATAGTTGATAGAAAATAAAAAAGTTAATCATTCCACTCTTATATCATTTCAAACAGGCAAAAACATTTAAAAACTTAAAAGTAGTTTTTGCATACATATCTTTTTTGCCTTAAGAACTATGGTATATATATTTTCACTAAATGGAAAATTGGTGGCCAATAAAAAATGAATAAAAATGCCCTAGCTGGTTTGGCTCGATGGATAGAGCATCGGCCCGCAGACTGAAGGGTCCCGGGTTCAATTCCAGTCAAGGGCACATGTCTGGGTTGCAGGCTCAATCCCCAGTAGGGACTGTGCAGGAGGCAGCCATTCAATGATTCTCTCTCATCATTGATGTTTCTATCTCTCTCCCTCTCCTTTCCTCTCTAAAATCAATAAAAATATTTTTAAAAATGAATAAAAATATATCTGTAACACACACTACAGTTTTTTTTCCCCTAAAGTCTAATAATTTATGAAACATATAAGATTATTTCAGGCAATATCTAAAATTAAAAATACCTGAATCCAGATAGACCTTGATGACAATTCAATTCATTAAAATTAAGATGCACATAATTGATCTATTACATTAACTACAATAGTTACAGAAACGACATTCTTTACAGCTGCTACTAATCCCGCTTCCAGCTTTATTATTAGTGGTAAAAATCTGTTCAATAAGTTTAGATAAAAAGAAAATCTGATAAACCTTTAAACCCCAACAGAACAGGGCAAGCCTCATTTTGGTCAACATGGAGAGACAATATTATTAAGAATAAAGATATTTATGTTAGAATGGCCCGAATTTGTATGATAATAAGAAATCTATAATTTATAATAATTTCTAAGTGGGACAGAGCAGCTATTGATAAAATTTCCAAGTTTGTCCAAAATTAATCACAAAAAAGAACCCATAACATTTAAAGAGCATTTCACAAAATAAGCAAAAAAATAACATGTCTTAAGGAACTACTAACTAAATCAACCCTAATCACTTAATATTTTTTTTATCATTGAAGGTATTTTTCAAGGTCTGTTTTGAAACAGAAATTTGAAATTTATATCCTCAATTCAGAAAAAAGACTGTCCCTTCACTCCTTTAACTATCAGGCTGATGATACAGTCACAATATAAAGGCAAGTCTTAAATCTATATTAGAACAAGTTTTCTTGCAAGGTTTCCAAAGCCTTTTGGTTTTGGCCCAGCTAGAAAAACCACAAGAATAGCCTTGCATACAAAATTCTGGCTAAGCCCAGGAAACTCAGAGCATACAAAAACTATTCTCAACTACCAAACCTTTCTCAGTCCTCTGCTGAGGTTAAGTTTGGTGGGAGGGACAAGAATGGACAAGCCAAGTCGTTATTTCCAAACCAATCACTAGTATCTAGCATGCAGTTAGGCCAAACTCTATTGGCAACAATAAGTATCTTTATTTGTCCAGGAAAAATCTGATCATACGATAAAAGCTGGAATTTATGAGAATCCTTTTTCAATCAAATAACTAAAACTATAAATTTATTTCATACTTTTGGATGAACAAAATACTGAAATTCAAACTAAAAGATATATCACAAGTTTCAAATATCTTAATCTTTACTTCTTCCCTCCTTTGCACAAAATAAGTTAGCAATCTCTAATCAAGGGGAAATATCAAGAGAAGAGAAAACAAAGTTGTTTCCCCCTCCTTGGGGTAGAACTTTATACAATA